>CM056053.1:450015682-451215682 GCA_029574335.1 Rana kukunoris | reverse complement strand
ACTATCCCCTCCATCAACACTAGATCCCCCTGCAGCCAGCATTAATAGACCCTCCAGTACACCCCAGCACCCCTTGCCATTACATACATTCAGAGCTGGAGGTGCCGGAACTACATTCCCCCGCGCAGGGCCGCCATCAGGAATTTTGGGGCCCCTTACAAAGCTTCAGGCTTGGGCCCCCTGGAGCACAGAACCGGGGGGAGGGGGGGTGCTGCCGCATGAAATTGAGAATCGGGGGGGCTGCTGCCATGAATTGAGAAGCGGGGGGCCCTTTACAAAAAGAAGAAATAAAGAAAAATATATATAAAATAGAAATAAACATTTATATATATAAAAAAAAACAAGGGGGTTGCCTTCCAGGGCCCTGGGGACCTCTGGGCCCTTTAATAAAAAATAAAAATATAAAAAATATATATAAACAAAAATAAAAAATACAATTATAAAAAAAGGGGGTTTGACACATGGGGCCCTGGGGACCTCTGAGCCCTTTAATAAAAATGCATCTATATATTAAAAAAAAAGAAATAAAATAATATAAAAAAGTAAAAAAAAATATAAAAAAGGAGGATTGTCATCCGGGGGCCCTGGGGACCTCTGGGCCCTTTAATAATAATAATATAATATATATATATATATATATAAATATATTTTTTTTTATAAAAAAGGGGGGTTGTCACCTGGGGCCCTGGGGATCTCCAGGTCACTGTGGACCTCTGGACCTCTAAAAAAATAGAAGAAAAAAATTGGCCCTTTAATAAAAAATAAAAGAAAAATATATTAAAAAAATATATTTTTTTATAAAAAAATATACAATTTTTTATAAAAAATAAATAAAAAATAGGGGGTTGCCATCTGGGGCCCTGGTGGCCTACAGGCCCCTAGACCCCTAAAAAAATGGCCCTTTAATAAAAAAATTAAATAAAAATATATTAAAAATATATATATATTTTTATAGAAAATAAATAAAAAAGGGGGTTTCCATCCGGGCCCCTGTGGACCTCCGGACCCCCAAAAAAAATAAAAGAAAAAAAATTGGCCCTTTGATAAAAAATAAAAGAAAAATATATTAAAAAAATATATATTTTTATAAAAAAATATATTTTTTTATTAAAAAAAAGGGTTTGCCATCTGGGGCCCTGGTGGCCTCCGGGCCCCTGGGGACCTCCGGAACCTCTAAAAAAAATAAAAGAAGAAAAATTGGCCCTTTAATAAAAAATAAAAGAAAAATATATTAAAAAAATATATTTTTTTTATAAAAAAATATATTTTTTTTATAAAAAAAAAGGGCTTGCCATCTGGGGCCCTTGGTGGCCTCCGGGCCCCTGGGGACCTTCGGATCCCTAAAAAAGGGTGGTTCCCATCCGGGCCCCTGGGGACCCCCGGGCCCCTTACAGGTGTAATGCCTGTACCCCCCTGATGGCGGCCCTGCCCCCGCGTTCCTGCTGAAAAAAAGCCCTGGGTGAAACAGAACACATTTTTTTTTCTGACAAGCAGTGCTTTAAGTGGACCAAAAGAGGTGCCGGTACTCTATTAGGCGCCGGTTCCCCCCCCCCCCCGCGGGGCAGAACGTTTTTTTTCGCCCCCCCCCCCCCCCGCTTAACACACATTTTTATAAACACCACTGTCATCAAGACCACTGTGCCATAATTGCCATGCCTTTAAATGCTTGTACCATGGCTTGCCACCAATTGTCACCACTGTGTCACCCACTTTCTAACCTGATTTTTAGTAAGACTGCTGGGACTTGTAGTTCTCAATCTTCTCCTGGGGCTCATGGAGATTGGAGAACTACAAGTCCCAGCAGGTTATACATACAATAAGGCTCTGAGGTGGATGGGTGCTGATGGCGGACACTCTGATGTAAGGAGGTGCTGATGGGGGACACTCTGATGTAAGGAGGTGCTGATGGGGACACTCTGATGTAAGGAGGTGCTGATGGGGGACACTCTGATGTAAGGAGGTGCTGATGGCGGACACTCTGATGTAAGGAGGTGCTGATGGGGGACACTGATGTAAGGAGGTGCTGATGGGGACACTCTGATGTAAGGAGGTGCTGATGGCAGACACTCTGATGTAAGGAGGTGCTGATGGCGGACACTCTGATCATCAGAGTGTCCGCCATCAGCACCTCCTTACATCAGAGTGTCCGCCATCAGCACCTCCTTACATCAGAGTGTCCGCCATCAGCACCTCCTTACATCAGAGTGTCCGCTATCAGCACCTACTTATATCAGAGTGTCCCCCATCAGCACCTCCTTACATCAGAGTGTCCCCCATCAGCACCTCCTTACATCAGACCAGAGTGTGTGTCCCCATTCTTCCCTGTCTTCCCTCTCCTCCCCCTCACACGTGTACAGTGTAGTGTGTACTCATTGCAGTAGTACTCACAGTTCTGAAGGCAGTTCTTCCTCTCCTCTCCTCTCTCCACGGTAACAGTTCTGGCGCGCGCGCTGATACATGTCCCGCCCCCCTCCTCTAGTCCAGCTTGTGTGACAGACAGCACACTGGCTCTATCACACGAGCTAGGAGGAGGAGGAGGGCGGGACATGTATCACAGCGCGGCGTGCCCTTTTTTTTCCATGGCCGCGGGCTGCCGCTCCCCTGAAAGTGCCGCCTGGTGCTGCGTTCCGGTACGGGAAACGCACGTACTGGGGGCACTGAGAGGTGCTGGTACTCTCCAGGGCCATTTTTGGAAGTGGCGGTACTGAGTACCGCCGCGTTCCGGCCCAGTTAAAGCACTGCTGACAAGCATAACAAGGAGAAATCCTTCACTTTTTATGTTAAGAGATAATTAGCACTTAGGCTTAGCGACCCTTTAATGATTTTTACATCAGAGTCAGGTCTGTTACACTGTAAAGGTCGCAACGCCGGCCTCCCCCTTTATTGATTGCAGACTATAGGATTTATTTTCCATATAAAAACGGATGTCATTTGTAAATAATTCATTTTTCGCAGGCTATGAAATCTTCAAAGGCAGCACAAATGGGTATTATGTGAGAAGCAGTGTGTGATCCTTGCTGTCAGGAAGCTGTCAGAGTAACACTGTTTAATGTTCTATTATTGATGGCCGTGTTATGTATATATCCACAGCTGGGGGTCATTAGCAGCGCCCTGCTATTAAATATTACTAATTAATAATGAAAAGCTACTTTCAATAGGTTAACACTGCTCATTACCCAACCCTTCCACCACCATGTATTTCATTCCCTAAGACAGATACATTGTTTAAATAATAGTTATTAATGTAAAATTGCAGGGTATTTCCAGTAGGTAGGCACCTTGCGTTATTCCAGCCAAATTTAAAATAAAAATGAAAATGGAAAATTTACCTTTTCTTTGGTGCGGTCCCCATACTCACCACTGTGGTGCAGCACCTACCATCATTCAACTCACTTCCTGTGAGTCCAGCATGTTAAAAACTTGCCCCCTTGGGACCTGTCATTAGGCCCCCATGGACACAAAAATGCCTCAGAGCTAGCGCCATTGCTTTTTTTTTTTAATTGGCGCAGGGCTCCCCTTAACATTCATAATGGACCTGAAGGCCTGGTATGGAATTTTTTTTCAATTTTGGTTCGGGGCTCCCCTTAATATTCATACCAGACACAAAGGGCCTGGTAATGGACTGGGGGGGAAGCCAGGCCGTGATTTTAAATTACTTTATTTCCTTTAGAAATGTCATTTTGCTGTGGGACTGTTCTAAACATGGGAAACATGCGCTACTTTACAGGCATACTATACACACCCACCAGGTACGAAATGTAAAGGAATATTTTACTTTTATTGCTTTTACTTTTAGCATTATCACTGTTTCCAAAAAAACTGCAGTTTTTAAAACTTTTTTTGCATTGATTCATGTCCCCTGGGGCAGGACCCAGGTCCCCAAATACTTTTTATGACAATACCATGCATATAAGCCTTTAAAATGAGCACTTTTGATTTCTCCCATAGACTTTTAAAGGGTGTTCAGTGGCTTTTGAATTTACCGCGAACACTGCAAATTGTTCGCTACTCAGCGAACACCGGATGTCCGAGTCAAACTTATGTTCGACTCGAACATCGGGCTCATCCCTAGCAAACTCAATTATCCTGCATAAAGCCCTGGCTTCAACCCTAATAAACTCCTTTGAGATAAATTAGAATACCGATTAAGAGGGGAATCTTCAAGTCCAACACCAGTACATAGTCTTGAACTGAGTCAAGATTTGAAATATATGACTGTAGAAGGAGGCAGTTTGTTGGCAAAGGACTGGAGAGCGGTACAATCATGGCTGTCTGCGGGCAACTGTGAAGCATGGTGGAGGTTCCTTGCAAGTTTGGGGCTGCATTTCTGCAAATGGAGTTTAAAGCCCCGTACACATGGCCGAGGTTCTCGGCAGGTATGTGATTGTACGCCCAGCCCCGCCCGTCGGGAAACCCGTGTGAGAACAGGTTCTGCTCAACGGCCCGTCGGGATGAAGCAAAGATTAACACGGCATCAGATTTGGTCAGGATCAGTGCTGCTCTCAATGCTAAGACATACAGGCAGATACTTATCCATCATGCCACCAGGGAGGTATGTGATTGGCCCCAAATGTGATCTGCAGCAAAGCAAAGATTAAAAACATACATCCAAAGTCATTAAAGCGGAGTTCCACCCTGGAAAAAAAATTTCATCCAAAAATCTAAAAAAAAATTACAAAAAATTAAATGGAAAAAAATAAAAAATTTACTTACCCTAAATAGCTGCTGCTATGCGGAAGTCCCGAATCTGCCCCTTATCTTCCGCGGTGGATTCTCTTCCTCCTCCTACACTCGGTGGATTCTTGTGAATGGGGCGCGCTGCATTCTGGGAACTGTGTGTATCCCAGAAAGCAGCCGGACCATTCACAAAGCGCCGCGCTGCTCGCACATGCGCAGTAGGAAATGGGCAGTGAAGCCGCACGGCTTCACTGCCTGTTTCCCTTACTGTGGATGGTGGTGCCTGGAGCTGCCAGAATCGAGGATCGACATCGGGGGGGCCATCAGCGCGGGCAAGTAGGACAGGTAAGTGTCCTTATTCAAAGTCAGCAGCTACACTGTTAGTAGCTGCTAACTTTAAAAAAAAATGTGCGGGTGGAATCCCGCTTTAAGTACTATCTTCAGTGTAAAGAAGAACGAGGAGTTCTGGGATTGCTGGTTTGGCTCCCACAAAGACCTGATCTCAAAATAATCAAATCTGTCTAGGATTGCATGAAGAGACATAAGGATTTGAGGCAAGCTACATCCACAGAAGATCTGTAGTTCTCCGAGTTGTTTGGAACAACCTACCTGTCAAGTTCCTTCAAAAACTGTCTGCAAGTCTACCTAGAAGAGTTGATGCTGTTTTCAAGGCAAAGGGTGTTCACACCAAATATTGATTGAATTTGGATTTCTCTTCTGTTCAAATACTTTGGCCCAGATTCAGAGAGAATTGGATTCTCGTAGCGTATCAGAAATACACTACGCCGCCGTTTTTTACCTGGCTCTACGTGGAATCCAGGTAGATTTTGTCCAGTAAACGACGGCGGCGTAGTGTATTTCTCCCGTCGCAATCCATCTAGACGAGTAGGGGGCGTGAAGGATTTAAAATAGGTGCGTTCCCGCGGCGATCGAACTGCGCATGCTCCGTTCGCAAATTTCCCGCCGTGCATTGCGCGAAATCACGTCGTTACGTCATTCGTTGTTTGAGTAGCGTCGTTTCTATTCCCGAACGAGTTAAGCAGAAATTCGACGTGGGAACGACGGCCATACTTAATATGGGCTACGCACCGTTAGACCAGCAAAAAGCTGGTCTAACAGTACGTAAAAAAAAACAGACGTAAGCGATTGCGAAGACCGCTCGTATCTTCGTGGATCGCCGTAAAAATACATTTGCATATCCCGACGCATGAAAACGACGCAAACTCCTCCCAGCGGCCGCAAAAATATCGCAGCGTAGATCCGAAGGCTTACGAAGACGTAAGCCTCTCGGATCGAAGCCCGAAGCCGCCGTATCATGGTTTGAGGATTCAAACTAGTGATACGGCGCGCGAAATTTGAAATTACTCCTGTCTAACACCAGTTAGACAGGCGTAATTGCTTTATGAATCTGGGCCTTTCCATTTTGTTAACCTGCTTAAAACTTTTACACAGTACATATGTATACTGTATATAATACTTTACTATGCCAATTCAGGTTTTATCTTTCAGTATACAAAAATAATAAAAATATATATTTTTTTAATAATTTTGTGCTTTTAAATTGTATTAGAGTTTATTATTTTTAATTTTGCTATCCACTAAAAAAAGTCTGTAACGTTTGCTTTTTTCCTGTATACTTTATAACACAGACAAATACAAATGTATTTAAAAAAAAAAGTTTTGCTTTTACAGACAATTTGATAATAATGCAAATTAATTAGTTCAACAAAGTATATTAATTAGGGATTCATTTAATTATATTCTAGGATAATAATTATTTATTAATATAATGTTTTTTTCTTCCAAAGAAAAGCAGAACACATTAGAGATAATTGTTCCTATTTTAACTATTATAATTTGTTCAGTTAAAAATAATTTGACTATGGAGTACTGATGCAGCCAATAGCAGACATTAGCAGAAATATTAGCTTACAGAGAGTTCTAATTTCCCCAAAATATTGCTATATTCAGGGGATTTTGGCAAAAGTTTGCAGTTTTGGTGAAATGTAAAGGAGTCAATGGGAAGGAGAAATTATGCTGATTTTGGTTTGTTTTTAAAGGTGAATTGGGGCTTTAAATGACTTCTGAGGGTCTATACTCTATGGGCCAGATTCAGGAACACTTGCGCTGGAGTATTTCGATATGCGCCGCGTAACTGTGATGATGCGCCGTCGTTTCTATGTGCCCGTACCCACCAAACTAGATGCGCCCAATAACGGGTCATTTGCGACTGGCGGAACGTTCCGACGCCAGAGTATCGTCAGCGCTTAATTTCGTTGGGCGCATCAGTCGCGCGCTATTGATTTCCCCCCCTGCAAATATGCAAATGAGGGATTTTTCACAATTCACGAACGGATTAGCACCATACGCTGGCTACATGCGCCGCGCGTATCTCGTCCGTCCGGCGCAAAGTTATTTCTACAAAAGGCTGCTTTATCTTTACTCCAGATGGCCACAGGTCAGCAGGAGAGCAGCTACAGCAGCGTTACCGACGATAGGAGCTAGCTGAGCACCCCCACTTGCAGGACAACACCTCTGTCCATGCTTGTCTGTCAAATTTTAC
Source organism: Rana kukunoris (assembly GCA_029574335.1). Classification (NCBI taxonomy): domain Eukaryota; kingdom Metazoa; phylum Chordata; class Amphibia; order Anura; family Ranidae; genus Rana; species Rana kukunoris. The sequence goes on along the minus strand of CM056053.1, from coordinate 451,208,442 downwards.
AGCCATGGAGGAAGACATCATAGGTCTCCATAGCCGAGATGACGGCTGACAGCTCCTGGCCATTAAAGTTCAGCTTTCTCCTGTGTGTTTGAACGGGAGCAGCCATCTCAAAACAAAAGTAACATCACTGCGGGGAGGGGGAGCAGGATATACTTTAGTGCCGAAATGGCGCTTCTACGGGCGCATTTAAACGCCCAACGGAAGGCATTGCGCTGACGTTCCCGTGAAGTGGTGCCGACGGAAGTTGTGAGCATGCGCATGGAGCCGCACTCACTGCGCATGCTCCGTGGTTGATGCGCTGAACGTAAGCCTCTGCGCTGGGCTCCGCCCATCATTTACATATGATCACTTCCACTTGCGTCGGGTTACGCCAGCGCATTATCGTTACTCTGGCGCAAGTTTACGCGCAACTGCTATGTGAATTACAGGACTTGCGCTGAAAGGGTCTTCAGAGTAACGTAAATGAGAAGCGTTACTCTGGAGCAAAGATGCTCTCATCTACCTGAATCTGGCCCTATATGGGTAGAAAAAATGCTATGGATGACACCTTTGTTCTTTCACCTATTACATAAATATATTTTTTTCTTGTTTCCATATATTTTTCTTCTTATGGCTTACAACTTTCTTTTGCAACCCTTTCAACAAAGAGGAAGACTAAAGGCTAATTCCAAATATGATTAGCATTTTCAGTATGTTGTAGATATAGGGCCAGATTCAGGATGGCGAGCAGTTCTTTGCGGTGGCGTAACGTTACCTATTTACATTACGCCGCCGCAACTTTACGCGCAAGTGCTGTATTCACAAAGCACTTGCATGTAAAGTTGCGGCAGCGTAAATTGGGTGGCCTAAATCAAATTGGGCGGGTAGGGGGCGTATGCTATTTCAATTAGGCGCGTCCCCGTGCCAAATGTACTGCGCATGCGTCGACCATTGAAAAATCCCAGTGCGCATGCTCCGAATTTTGACGGTGACTTTGTGAATACAGCACTTTCCTCACTAAGTTGCGGCGGTGTAGTGTAAAGAAGATACGCTACACCGCTCTAAAGATACGCCCGGGTACGTGAATCTGGGCCTATAACTTTTGCGCAAACCAATCAATATACGCCTATTGCGATTTTTATTACCAAACATATGTACAAGAATACATATCGGCCTAAACTGAGAAAAGATTTGCTTTTTTTGCCAAAAGTTTTTTTGTTTTAATTGTCGTTCTTTTTTTGTTTATAGAGCAAAAAATAAAAACCGCAGAGATAATCAAATACCAGCAAAAGAAAGCTCTGTTTATGGGGAAGAAAAAGGATGTCAATTTTGTTTGGGTACAGTGTCGCACAACCACTTAAAGCAACGCAGTGCGGAATCGCAATAAATAGCCCGGTCATTAAGCAGCCAATTCTTCCGGGTGTGAAGTGGTTAATAAATTAAAGAAACATTAATGTGGCTTACAGTATATAATACCAACAGTAGATCATTTTTTTTTTTAATTTTAACATTGTCTGCTCTATACATCAGAATAATTGATGGCATTAATCAAAAATAAATGAAACAAATAATACTAATGGTCAGAAAAAAAATGCAGACAGTAACAAATTGCAGTGTCCCCTTACATTCAGTGAAGAAGGATCCGTCTATATTGGTGGTCAGTGGGAGAAGGTGTCTCATTACTATTGGCCAGAAAAAATAATGCTTTGTTACATTGTTACCAGTGAGAAGTCTGCCCTTATGTTGGTGGTCTATGAGAAAAATGCTCCCCACATTGGTGGACAGTCGGAGAAGCGTCGCCGTAAATTGTGGGTCAATGGAAAGAATGCTCCTAGCAGGCCCAAACTGGCCATAGGGCATACCGGGCATATGCCCGGTGAGACACGGTGGCCCGCGGGCCGCAGATCACGTCTCTGTAATGTAGGGGGGGTCTGTATGGGCTGTATTGTAGAGGAGGGCTGTAATGTAGGGGGGTCTGTACTGTAGAGGGGGTCTGTACTGTAGGGTGGTCTGTACTGTAGGGAGGGGGTCTGCACTGTAGGGAGGGGGTTCTGTACTGTAGGGAGATCTAAAATGCCCGGCCCAATTTACGTCCCAGTCCGGGCCTGGCTCATAGTCAGTGGGAAAAATATCTCTTACATTGGGGGGTCAGGGAGAAAAATGTCCCTGACATTGGGATTCAGTTGGGAGAAGGTCTCCTTACAATGGTGTTTAATAAGAAGAATGCGCCTTACCCTGATAGTAAGAGGTCCCCTACATTTATGCTCAGTCTAAAGAATGCCCATTACATTAGTTCTTAGTGAGAAAATGTCTCTTACAGTGGGGGTCAGTGAGAAGAAGGTCCCTTTGCAATGAGGGCTTAGGAAAAAATGCCATCACGTTGGGTTCAGTAGAAAGAAAGGCCCTTATATTTGTGGTTAGTAAAAAGAAATGTTCTTTACAATGGGAGTTTAATTGGAAGAATGGCAGGCTTGGCAGCTAAGCTTACATTGGTGGTCATTGTGAAGAATGCCTTTTACAATGGTCGTTAGTTTGAAAAATGTCTGACTGGAAGCACGTGGTGCCCAGTCTGAATAACTCCCTTGGAAGTATGTTTCTTTCAAATGATTTTTATTAAAGTTTTCTTCAAATAACATATATAAGCCGAAGTACAATAACGGCACATACCGCATCGACAACATGTCTGTACAGAGTAGGGCAATTAACAGAGATGAAAAGTAAAAACACAAATGATGAACAAATAACTAAAACAAAAAAAAAAAAAAAAAAACATATCTTTAGGGCTATGTCTGTAAATCCGATATAGTAGAACGGGCCTAGCATCCTACGTCTACATGTGGATGCGTCGGCCCTAGGAGCCGGTAAGAAACAGACAACATTATATCAATCTCCACTTATATCCAGAAACACTGGGCTTGGAAAAAATAAAGTAGAGCAGCACAGGATAAACACAAAAGGGAGGGGAAAGGAAAACAATTAAACTAAAATATAAGAAATATAAGGAACAAAAAAAAAGAGAAACGTCATAACATGAGATAAGTCCCAAATCAGTACAAGTGGGAGAAGGCGCACGTACAACCGGGAGATTGAGAGTATCAAATCACAGTATATACAAATATGTCCTATTGTTCAAGATGTCAGGCAATTCATGGGGTGGCACCTAACCCAAGGGATTAAATTTGGATAGCCATGGAAGCCACCAGGTATTAAATATTTGTAGTTTTTGGGATTGAATGGCAAAATGTTTCTCATAAGAATGCTGGACATTGACCCTGCGGATGACCTCAGATACCTCAGGGGCCAGATTAGATTTCCACTTAGAGGTGATCGTTAGTCTTGCGGCTATCAGAACATGAGTTACTATAATTCTAAATTGCTTAGGGACCCTGTTGATCGACAGGGAAAGGAGAGCGAGTTGAGGGGAGGGCGCCACTAAGGTGCCAGTAACAGAGGACAATAATTTGAAAACATCGCACCAAAAGTTGCGCACTACCGAGCATTCCCAAAGAATGTGGTATAAGTTTCCCCTTGAACCACATTGTCGCCAGCATAAACTGGAGTCCAGTCTAAAGATCATAGAAAGTCTTACTGGAGTAAGATATGATCTGTGAAGTATTTTTAGTGCAAGATCCCAATGGTTAGTGCAGTGGGAGTACTTGAAGCAGGAGCCTATGGCTGCTTTCCATTCTGCTGGGGAGAATGTAGAACCTAAATCCTTTTCCCAGTTAGACATGTTAGAAATTTTGAAAAATGTATCACGTTGCTGGAGTAGAGCGTAAAACCATGACAGCCCATTAGGCCTATCATGTTTAGACAATAGATAGCTCCATGCGCCGCTATGGACATCGTACGAGCAGCTAGGGTGCTTAGATCTAAAATGAAGTATTTGCGCTTTAGCATATGCATGTGAAGAGGGGTTCCTGAGGAGCAGGTCTCCCCATGACTGAATACCCCCTTCCAGCCACAAATGAATATTGAGGTGCGGAATCAGAAACTCATAAATTTTGATGTTAGTGACTTCCTGATGCAATCTAGAGGCAGAGTCCGATATCCTATGCAGCGACTCCCAGACTGAGAGAGTCGCCACAATGGAGGGCAGTGAGGGGGAGGTAAACGCTATACCGGTCAGTTTGGCAAGTAATAATGAGGGAAGGTCCCTGTTTTGCACTATGGCCTTTTCGATCTGAACCCAGAGCTTCTCAGACTGGAAGTATGTTTCATCCTGCTGAAGTATACAGTACAGATCCTTAACAACTGGGCACCATCTAGTGGATCATTTTGTAATATATATTCTAGGTCCAGTCTATATCTCCTTTAATTACTATCTACAGTGCCTTGAAAAAGTATTCACACCATTTGAAATTTTCCACATTTTGTCATGTTACAACCAAAAACGTAAATATATTGTATTGGGATTTTATGTGATAGACCAACACAAAGATGCACATATCTGTGAAGTGGAAGGAAAATGATAAATGTTTTTTCACATTTTTTTACAAATAAAGCCCTCTGAGTCAATAATTTGTAGAACCACCTTTCATGGATTTACAGCTGCAAGTGAGTGAGTGAAGAACATATATAGCGCAGCACATGCAAACTAAATCGCCTCTGGGCGCTCGTTGTTCCTGTCTCCTATGGCCTTGTACACACGAGGGAATATTTCCGCTGAACATGGTCCGACGGACCATTTCAGCCGAAAAATCCGCTCGTGTGTAGAGGCAAACGGACCGCTTTGGCCGGATTCCTCCGGTGGAAAAATTTCAAAGCATGCTTTGGAATTTTTCCGCCGGATAGCTGCCCGTCAGATTTGTCCGCTGGTTAGTACGGCAAACCAGCGGACATATCTGCCCGCACATGCGTCGTATCCTGTGAATGGATCCGACGCATGCGCGCGGAAGTGTTTACTTCCTGGTGCGGTGACGTGGCGGTCACGTGGCGGCGTCATAATAAAACAGATCACAACATCAACATGTCACAACAAAAAACAGAAAAGAGCTGACGCGTTTTACACCAAAATACAGTGCTTATTTATTGCTATGAATAAGCACTGTATTTTGGTGTGAAACGCGTCAGTCTTTTCTGTTTTTTGCTGTGACATGTTGATGTTGTGATCTGTTTTATTATAAAGGAACATTTTTTGGAGTGCGGCCGTCCTGGTTTTTCTCCATACAATTTTGTGGTCATTGAGAAGAATGCCCTGTACATTTGTGATCAGTGGAAAGAATGAACCTTACATTGGCTCAGGGGAAAGCATGCCCTTTAAAATGGGAATCATTGAGAAGAACGTCCCTTATATTGATGGTCAGCAATGGTCCCTTTAAAATTGGGACAATTGGGGACTGTTTCTTACATTGGTGGTCAGTGAGAAGAATGCCCTTAACTTGAGATCAGTGAGGAAAATGTATCTTACAATGTGTGTCATTGATAAGAATTCCCCATACAAGGGGGGGTTATTTTGAAGAATGTCCCCCCTCCTTTACAAACAGCTAAAAATATACTGTACCTGGACAAGAAATAAAAGGAAAAGAGGTCACCAGAACATGAAAAAAAAAATCCTAAAAGAGGTTCCAACCTTTTCCTACTTTACTGAAAGTTTAGAAATTTTCCATTACTTTATGTCCCTCTATCACCCTGTAACTGAAACAGAAGGGAAATCAACCCAATGGGGACATAGACAACAATACAGACCTGTCAGAGAGGTTCTAACCCAGGGGTGGCCAACCAGTGGCCCGGGGTCCACATGTGGCCCGCGGGGGCCTCTGATGTGGTCCGCGACCTCCTGCTCTGGAATGGCAAGCCCAGATTGCAGGTTGCCGACGTGCCATACCGCAACATCAGTGTTGTGAATGGAGCTGGTGGTAGAGTAAGTTACAGCGCCAGCTTTTGCCACAGGTGGAGTCTATGGCAAAGTTCAGCTAACCCGCAGGATAGACACAGGTGCACTACGCTGCACTCTCGGTGTGGATAAATGGCAGCACATCAGTGTGAAAACAGTCTTAGGCCCCTTTCACATGATCAGCCCGACCCAATGGGACCCTCAATTCCCCTCTATAGAGCGACAGATGTCCGTTTACGTCCATCTACCTCCAATCCGAAAACAGAAGGGAATTCCTCCCCTTCCATCTGGGTGGATCAGAGGGCCTCAGCTGCGGACTGACCATTGAGTCACTCGGCACTGCCCGAGGGCCCCATGCCACTAGGGGGCCCCATCAGGGTTGTCAGGCTCAGTAAAACCAGTGACAGTATGTAAAAATCTGTGTTTTTTTTACATCTGTCCCTGATATGTCCGAAACCGACAAGCTTTTGATGTGAAAATCCAGAGATTTTAGCTGCCCTGCCTCCTGGCATGGTGGCCATCTGTAAGCTCGGGGGCCCCATAATCTTCTATTGCCCGGGGGCCCCATGAGTTGTCAGTCCGCCCCTGGAGGGCCTATAGAGAAGCCGTGACCTGTCATCCGCCCACTTTGCTCATTGTGGCCCACGACTCGTTACCAAGGTGCTTAAGTGGCCCTCGCTCTTCAAAAGGTTTGGCACCCCTGTTCTAATCCTTCCCAGTGCTATGAGATACAAAGTTGGGTTTTACAATGAAACATCCTTGGCTTAAAAACGGCAATTAATATCCCCATTTTGCTAATTTCAGGATTAAACAATTTTTTTTTTTTTAGTTAATCTTATATCCTTTTTTTAAGCCCCACAAAAGACCTCATAAAAAGTTTAAAGAAATGCCGCTAAGCTCACAACTTGAGTCTGAAAGAAAAAGAGAGGAGATCAAACGGGAAAATTCTGTCATCTTGACAAAAGGTCCCTGGAGACATCTCCAAGCATAATAAATCTATAATAAATGAAGGCAGCGTTTTTTTTTTCTCTCTCCTTCATTCTCTTTATATATCATAAGTGAAGAGAATTTCCAATTAAATTCTTTATTTTACGCTGGAGTCATAGGGACACAGTTTATCTACAATTTTTTATAAAACGTGACCTAATGGCTGCTTTTAAGTTTCCTGTCTTTTTTTAAAAAGCAATTTCGCCACAGGTCAAATTTTACAATTAACCCACTTATATTACAGATTCTATTACACATACGGTAATCAGTGCTGTAAAATTGTTATTGCCGTGTAATTTTATAATGCTTAGAGACACCTAATAATTATAACAATCAAAATAAAGCAATGCAATAACTGTCAGTGCAAAAAAGTTCCAGGAGAACCCAATGATATTTGTACATAAGTGTTGATGTTTATTTTGAAGCATTTTTGTTTTATTCTATTCCTTCCTTCCTGTCATTTACATCGGCAGATCGCAGTTCTGTCCAGTGGCGGCTGGTGCTTTGGGGGGGGGGGTGGGGGGGGGTGGGTGCGGCACTAACACAGCTCCAACCACCACCCGCTGTCCTTACCTTGGATGCGGGCAGGACTGCCATTGGGGGGGTACAGGCATTACACCTGTAGGGGGCCCGAAGGTTCCCAGGGGACCGGTCGCCCACCCCCATGCCCATGTTTTGTTTCCGTCTGACCCCACTCTTTAGCAACTCGCGGCAGGAGAGAGAAGAGATGACCCCCCCCCCCCCCGTTTTCTTAGCAACTCGCGGCAAGAGAAGACTTGACTTTGTTTTGTTTGTCAGAAGAGAAGAAATGACACTTTCGTTACCACAACCCCCCCCCCCCCTCGCTTATCATCTTATCTCGTGGCAGGAGAGAGAAGAGATGTTACTTTTCGTTACCACAAACCCCCCCCCCCCCGCTTATCATCTTATCATCCCGAGGCAGAAGAGAGAAGAGATGACACTTTGACACCTTTGTTACCACAACCCCCCCCTCTCATCATCTTGTGGCAGAAGAGAGGAGGCCCCCCCGGTTTTCCACTCCAGGGGGGCCCTGCCTAAAGTTGTGTAAGGGGCCCCAACATTTTTGATGGCTGCCCTGGATGCGGGCGGTGAGAGCATGGCTGGCTCGGGACAAGTAAAGCAGTGATTTGGCTTTTTTTGGGGGGGCATCAGATTGGCTCGGGGGGTAGCTGTGTCAGTTTCATTCTGGGACACTGTATTGTCCTGGAATGAAGGTGCCCGGGACAGACCTGCAAAATGCGGGACACGTGGTCACCCTATGTCACTAGGCAGAACAGGGAAATGCTTTTCTACATAGGCATCTCTTCATTCTGCAGCTCTGTGACACAATGGCGGGACACCGACAGACATCGAGTCCGCGGGTCCCGCGGGCGCAGTCCCAGAGCTCGCTGCAGGAGCGCGTGCCCACATGGCGGCAGATTCAAAGCAACGTACAGCTACGTTGCTTTGCGCAGCCGTGCCATTCTGCCGGCATATATGTACAGGTGGTGGTCGGCAAGCGGTTAAAGCAGTATTAAAGCCAAAAGCAAACATTTATTATATTGCAGCTTAACAATTCTTAGATGTGATGGCTGCATTATTTTTCTTGACTTAGTCCAGCGCAAGTTTGGTCCTAAGCCGTGTCTGTCCTGACATAGTGTTAATACTCCACTGTGTGCAGGTGACAGGTCCACTTGAACACAATTCTCAGTTTCCAGATGGTCTCCCAAGATATACAGGTTTTTATCCCCATTCATACATACATATTCATAGCGCATGTGGATAATCAGTCCCTAGCAATGTCTACTGGGAGAAGATAGTAGCATGAAGACAAGGTACCGTTTTTATGGGGTCCAGATGTTTCATAAAATAAATGGCTCTACTTTTACCAATTAAAGATCTCGTGTGGAAGGAATTGTCCTTAGATTGACTTTGTACTGCTGAACTTTGCAGGCAATTGATGGGAACTGATTATCCACGTATATTTACTAGTACTGTACACATTGTAGTAGTTTTTTTGTTGAGTGTCTTCTTTTCTGGGATCATGCTGATTGGAGGAAATTCTTATTCCATTAATGGAGACTTTCAGCTAGGAAAAAAATAAAAATAAAATGTATATATGTCAGCTTGTAAGGAGAAGCATTGCACAGTTCCGGTTAGTTAAAGCCAACCTATAGTCAGATATAAGATGTGCAAATTATCATTAAAGTGGAACTTTATTTAAAAATCAAAGTTCCGCTAACCCCCCGGCTCTAACACTTTTGGAAACTTTTTTCTTAGGGAGCTGGTATCTAGTTTTGACAGGTACCCGCTCCCACTTCCTACCTAGTAATAGTAACTAGTAATAGTCACATTCAACTGGACTTGTTCTGTAATGTTGAAGATGTTTTATAGGTTACCAAGAGCAGCCTTTCTCAATCAGGGTTCTGTGGTTCCTCCAGAGGTTGCTAGAGGTTCACTGAGAGTACAGCAATGGAAAACTGATCTCCTGACTACCATGACCATTATTGTAAGGGGTCACTGACTACCAATGAAGGGGTCCCTTGTACATGGAGCACCAATGTAAGGGGTCACTTCTACACTGACTGCCAATGTAAGGGGTCACTTCTACTTGGATCACCAATGTATGGGGTCACTTCTACACTGGTCACCAATGTAAGATGCAACTTTTACATTGACCACCAATGTAAGGGGTCACTTTTATGCTGGCCAGTGGCCACCAATGTAAGATGTCACTATACTGACCACCAATGTAAAGGGTTACTTCTACTCTGGTCACCAATGTAAGGGTCACTTCTACAATGACCACCAAAGTAAGAGGTGTCTTTTCCACTGACCGCCAATGTAAGGGGTCACTTCTACATGGACTACCAATGTAAGGGGTCACGTCTACATGGACCATCAATGTAAGGTGTCTTTTACATGAACCATAAGGGGTCACCTATACACTAAGGCCTCGTACACACGAGGGGATATGTCCGCTGAAAACGGTCCGATGGACCGTTTCAGCAGACATCTCCGCTCGTGTGTATGGGCTAGCGGACAGATTTCTCCACCCGACAGATTTCAAAGCATGCTTTGAAATCTATCCGGTGGGAATCTGTCCGCCCGACATGTCTGCTGGTTAGTACACTTACCAGCAGACATGTCGTCCCCCACCGCCGCCGCGCCGCCGCCGAATGGATTCGGCGCATGCGCGGAAGTGTTTAACTTCCTGGTGCGGTGACGTGGCGGTGACGTGGCGGCGTCAACGTCACCGCTGCGTCACCGCCACGTCACCGCGCCGTCCGGCGGCGGGGAATTTGATCCGATGGTGTGTACAAGCCATCGGATCAAACTCCCGATCGGACATATCCGATGGAAATGGTCCGCGGACCGTTTTCATCGGATATGTCCGATTGTGTGTACGAGGCCTAACTGCCAATATAAGGGGTCACTTCTACTTTAACCACCAATGTAAGGTGTCACTTCTACATGAACTATCAGTGTAGAAGGTCACTTCTACACTGACTGCCATGGAAAGGCATCACTTCTACACTTATTGCCAATGTAAGGGGTCACTTCTACACTGACTGCCATGGAAAGGCATCACTTCTACACTGACTGCCAATATAAGGGGTCACTTTTACACTGACTGCCAATATAAGGGGTCACTTTTACACTGACTGCCAATATAAGGGGTCACTTCTACTTTAACCACCAATGTAAGGGGTCACTTCTACATGGACCATTAGTGTAGGGTGTCACTTCTACATGAATCATCAGTGTAGAGGGTCACTTCTACACTGACTGCCAATGAAAGGCGTCACTTCTACACTGATTGCCAATGTAAGGGGTCACTTCTGCACTGACTGCCAATATAAGGGGTTACTTATACACTGACTGACAATATAAGGGGTCACTTCTACTTTAACCACCAATGTAAGGGGTCACTTCTACATGGACCATCAGTGTAAGGGGTCACTTCTACACTGACTGCCAATGTAAGGTGTCACTTTTACACTGACTGCCAATATAAGAGGTCACTTCTACTTGGACCACCAATGTAAGATGTCACTTCTATACTGACCACCAATGTAAAGGATTACTTCTACACGCACCACCAATGTAAGAGGTCACTTCTACACTGACTGCCAATATAAGTGTAGCGCCTGCGTACTTTATGGTACCGGTGCTAGTTAAATTTAGAGGGAGATCAGAGTGTAGTTAAACTCTGATCCAAATTGTTAAGTGCAAAACACGGTCTCTGTCTCAGCTTGGCTGTGCTGTAGGCTATTCTGTTGCATCGGGGTGTTCTTCCAACCCCCGGTGCTGCAGGTGGCAGCAGTGGAGTCAAGGTTTGGGTACTCTTTCCCAGCAGCCAATCAGGGGTAGGGGTATTTATGAGGCAGACTCCATTGGTTCTGGGTCTTCTTCTTCCAGTGTGGCACCCACCTTTAGGGTGACCACATCACGGCGCCCCGGCGTTATGGTCTACCTGGCCGGGGCGTGCGTGCCACGTGGTGTTCCTGGTTCCGGGACCATGTTGGCCCGGAGCATCTGAGCAGCGACGGGAACCCAGTGTGCGACTGGGTTCCCACTTTTGAGGATCCCAAGCTGTATTGCCGTTCGGTGGGGAGTCCGTCTGAGGAGCACCATTGAGAGGCTGGCGATCTAAAAAGGGCCTTGACAAACCACCGGGGATCAAGGTAGCCGGACACTGAAGGATTGATCACCTGTCAGTCGGTTCCTGAGCGACAAGTTGAAGGAGATCCAGGCGTAATTTATCCAAGTCAGAGAGGGCCTAAGGCAAAGTAAGGGGTCACTTCCACACTGACTGCCAATATAAGGGGTCACTTCTACACCGACTGCCAATATAAGCTGTCACTTATACACTGACTTCTTGTCTATTTGTCCGGACATTGACTATCATTATCATTATTTATTTATTATTTATTATCTTTTCATCTTGCATTTCATAGGCCGTGTACACACAACCAAATACATCTGTTCAAATCGGTCTGGCAGTATAAAATCTGTCGGCTGGCCAAATCTGTCTGTCCGCCCGTACACACAATCGAATCTGTCTGCTGAAACGGTCTGGCAGACCGTTTTCAGCAGATAGATTTGATCGTGTGTACGCGGCCATATAGATCATTGTGACCTGTGTGTTCCTGAAAAAGACCCTGTTGTGGGCGAAACATGTAGAACAACGAGGAAGCAATTTTTTCATATGATTGGAAAAGTAGAACTTCTTTTGTTATATATTTTTAAATTTGGATACTGATGTATTGTAATTTAAATAATTTTTTTGCGAATAAATGTTAAACTTTTTAAGAAACACAATTGATATTTTCAATATGTTTTGTGGATTTGGCAAAAGTAACTGTTACATATAAGTATTATACTTTCAATATATCCTTTTGCATCCATACAGTCCCACACCCTACCCCGATTCGGGGATCTTGTCTAATCACAATGCCAATATAAGGGGTCACTTCTACTTTAACCACCAATGTAAGGTGTCACTTCTACATGAACCATCAGTGTAAGGGGTCACTTCTACACTGACTACCAATGAAAGGTGTAACCTCTACAGTGACTGCCAATATAAGGGGTCACTTTTACACTGACTGCCAATATAAGGGGTCACTTTTACACTGACTGCCAATATAAGGGGTCACTTCTACACTGACTGCCAATGTAATGGGTCACTTCTACTTGGACCACCAATGTATGGAGTCACGTCTATGCTGGCCACCAATGTAAAGGATTACTTCTACTCTGGTCACCAATGTAAGGGTCACTTCTACAATGACCACCAATGTAAGGTGTCACTTCTACATGAACCATCAGTGTAAGGGGTCACTTCTACACTGACTACCAATGAAAGGTGTAACCTCTACAGTGACTGCCAATATAAGGGGTCACTTTTACACTGACTGCCAATATAAGGGGTCACTTTTACACTGACTGCCAATATAAGGGGTCACTTCTACACTGACTGCCAATGTAATGGGTCACTTCTACTTGGACCACCAATGTATGGAGTCACTTCTATGCTGGCCACCAATGTAAAGGATTACTTCTACTCTGGTCACCAATGTAAGGGTCACTTCTACAATGACCACCAATGTAAGGTGTCACTTCTACATGAACCATCAGTGTAAGGGGTCACTTCTACACTGACTGACAATATAGGGGTCACTTCTACTTGGACTACCAATGTATGGGGTCACTTCTACACTGACCGCCAATGTAAGGGGTCACTTCTACACTGGCCACCAATGTAAGGTGTCACTTCTACACTAACTGCCAATATAAGGGGTCACTTCTACTTGGACCACCAATGCATGGGGTCACTTCTACACTGACCGCCAATGTAAGGGGTCACTTCTACACTGGTCACCAATGCAAGTTGTAACTTCTACACTGGTCACCAATGTAAGGTGTCACTTCTACACTGACCACCAATTTAAAGGGTCACTTCTGCACTAACCCCCAATGTAAGGGGTCACTTCTACTTTGACTGTCAGTGTAAGGGGTCACTTCTACACTGACCACCAATGTAAGGGGTCACTTTTACTTTGATTGCCAATGTTAGGGGTAACTTCTACCCTGTTCGCCAATGTAAGAGGTCACTTCTACTTTAACCACCAATGTAAGGGGTCACTTCTATACTGTTCACCAATGTAAGGGGTCACTTCGATACTGGTCACCAATGTAAGGGGCCACTTCTACACTGGTCATCAATGTACGGGTCACTTCAACATGGACTACCAATTTAAGGGGTCACTTCCACACTGACCACCAATGTAAGGGGTCACTACAATTTTGACTGCCTATATTTGTTTTCTGCCTATTATTATTGTTATTTGTTTCATGTCATAATTATAAAATACATCCCATTATTTATTATTTTATTTAAGTCTCTACAACCAGCTAATCACACTAATCTACCATAAGTTGTAGGTCTAATTATTTTATTAAGGGTTTCTGGATGCTTTAAAACAATTTCAAGGGTTCCTCCATGTAACGGTCACCACCGCTTACGACCTTCCATCCATCCACGACAAGCTTATCTGACACACTGCGACAATCCGGCATACACGATCCATATCCATTCCCATAAACAAGACGAGACTCAAGCTCTGCACTTGTTTTCAAAGATATGACAATTTATTGGTATTTTCTCAGCTTCTTATACAGTCTCAAGCATAATGCAGTTAGTCACAGGACAATGTAGTCTCCACCCCCCTTCACACCATGGGGGGCTTCAATCACACTCTAAAAGGCATTCAGGTAAGCTAACCATGTAGACTTGTCGGCACCGTATCTTCAATAGTGTTCAATTAACCTTGAATAGTAACACAGACATCTAGTTGAATAAGTTCTCTAGACAGCTTTATCACACAATGGCAGAGTCTTGTGAGAGTGGGTGCAATCAACACCTTCAACGGAATGTCTTTACAGTGAATAGCCAACACCTTAAGATATTTCAATAGCATATTATACAAAGGTATGACTCACTCTGGTCTTGTAGACCTGAATTAACACCTTTCAAAAGCATGTGTGCCCAGATTGACTAGCTAACAGCTTTTGATATTTGAAGACATCCTGCCAACATGAATTATTATTAATGTCCCTTATTAATGTCTTCTGTAATATATGAATTATGATTCCTTGTCACCCTATGGCCCGAGTGGACATAAGGTGACCCTAGACATAGGAATATCTCAGTCTGTCACGGGCCATTCCGTTACATCTCTCCCCTTTCGGTGGGAGACGGACACAGGTGGTAACCCCAAACGGGTTGACTCCGAAGTCCGTCAGTAGTTCCAGTACTCCAATGCTGGTATCCATACTGTACCCCAAATAAATGGCTCCAAACTGAGCATTACTCACCCCGCCAACCTCTGCCTCTCTCAGAGAACACGCCTGCCACTGGGGAGAAGGCAGGGTGGCTGGGCTCAGTCCATCATGCTGTTGGGGGTCTGGGCCAACTGCCCCCCCTTCCTGGGGTATACCAGTGGAGACTGAAGTCCCATCCACTGGTGCTTGGTGAAAACCCCCCGGTGCTTGCAAAGCAAAGCCGACATCCTCCTGTCCCAGTCCTGTACCATTTTCTGGGGTTGTGCCAGTGGAGACTGAAGTCCCATCCACGACCCCAGGAACCCCCTCTTCTGTTAGTGAGAAGCAGAGGCCTGGGGCACTCTGCTCTGTTGCCAGTGATTCAGCTGGGGGTAAAAGCTTTACCACCTCAGCTTGTTGTTGGAGAGAGGGGCCAACCGCCCCAGCTCTCTGGAACTCCACACCATCCGCTTTGGCTTTAGAGAAGGCAATCTCCGTATTTTCCACTGCCGATTCATCAGCCAGGAGTTCACAGTTGTCATATGAACTTTCCTCATAGTCCCAGGCAATGGGAGCCCCACCCTGCTGCTGAGCGGAGTCTAGCAGCTGTCTGTAGGCGACCTCCAGCTCCCATTCCCGAATGGCCAGAAATTCCAAATCTTCCTGTGACCAGTGGCCTCCCGAGATATTCAATTTTTCCTCTCTGTGCTCCATTATGTCCTCCAAGCGCCACTCCCGATCATCCCCGAAGTCGGGATCACTGGACATCCTCCAATACAACAATCCCAGGCCATCATAGTCATAGCCTTCTGTGGGGCTGTCATCCGCTGACCATGGGCACTCTTGGGCTACATACCACCGGAGGGCTCTGTAGCTCTCATCCAGCTGCTTCTCTGCCCGGATCAGCCTGCTTAACTCTGCTATCCACTCCTGCTTCGGTTGTTCCCCCAACAACAGCATTCGTACGTCATACTGCGGCCAGTACCTTGCATAGATGGAGGGCAGGACCTTTCCTTGGTGTTGCTGCTCCAGAGCTAACGCTTCCTTCCAGAGTTGGCACCGAATCACATCCGACCATCCCAACAGGTCCTCCTCTGATACTGGTCCTCTATGCTGTATCCGCATCTCTTGTAACCTCCTTTGGAATTCCTCTTCCATGGAGACTGGTATCTGCACCTCTCCTCTCTCTTCAGCTGCTGCAGCACTTCTTCGCTGTCGCAAGGTGGCATCCACAGCCGCTATAACCCGGTCTATGATCTCCGGCGGAGGATTAGGACCATATTGTACCAGTCCATGTTTAACAGCCCGATCAAAAAAATTCTTCCTAGGGTGTCCTGTCTGTTACGCTGGGCCTCTTAGCTCTATTCATTTCGACAAGTTCTGCGATAATGTCCCTTTTCTTACGGTTGCTGGCCGGTCTGCCCCGGCTCTCCAGTAAGTCCATGAGGGAAGAGAGCTTCATCCGTTCATACAGCGTCTCCATTGTCATGTGTCCTTGTAGCCGTCCTTCTGAAGATGGAATCATCCCACTGCTGTGCCACCAAATGTAACGGTCACCACCGCTTACGACCTTCCATCCATCCACGACAAGCTTATCTGACATACTGCGACAATCCGGCATACACGATCCATATCCATTCCCATAAACAAGACGAGACTCAAGCTCTGCACTTGTTTTCAAAGATATGACAATTTATTGGTATTTTCTCAGCTTCTTATACAGTCTCAAGCATAATGCAGTTAGTCACAGGGCAATGTAGTCTCCACCCCCCTTCACACCATGGGGGGCTTCAATCACACTCTAAAAGGCATTTAGGTAAGCTAACCATGTAGACTTGTCGGCACCGTATCTTCAATAGTGTTCAATTAACCTTGAATAGTAACACAGACATCTAGTTGAATACGTTCTCTAGACAGCTTTATCACACAATGGCAGAGTCTTGTGAGAGTGGGTGCAATCAACACCTTCAACGGAATGTCTTTACAGTGAATAGCCAACACCTTAAGATATTTCAATAGCATATTATACAAAGGTATGACTCACTCTGGTCTTGTAGACCTGAATTAACACCTTTCAAAAGCATGTGTGCCCAGATTGACTAGTTAACAGCTTTTGATATTTGAAGACATCCTGCCAACATGAATTATTATTAATGTCCCTTATTAATGTCTTCTGTAATATATGAATTATGATTCTTTGTCACCCTATGGCCCTAGTGGACATAAGGTGACCCTAGACATAGGAATATCTCAGTCTGTCACGGGCCATTCCGTTACACTCCATGTTACACAGGTTGATAAAGGCTGTCCCAGAGTGTCAGGAATATACCCCAACATTAATATTCACACCTTAGCACACTTTAACTCAATCATCATGATTATTTTGGATTCCATGCGATGGAAGTGGCTTGGTAAGCTACAAAATGTTTTCAACATTACAGGTTCAAGTCTAGTTGAAAGTGACTACCACTAGATATACACTAAACTAACTCTTTATGTAAGCTCTACAATATCTAAAATGATATCTCCAACAAAATTACAGAATGTATTCCCTGTAAGTCGTTATTCATTTTCCAGAGAAGTCCATCGGTAAAGATGAATCTGTCCCACCCCGTACTCCGGCTGTCCTTTCAACTCTCAGGCATCTCAATATCTTGGCCGAGGCTTTTGATGCCAGATCTTAAAATATTTAACAACAATCAACATGCTGTTTTCGTCTTGCAGCCCTTTTGACACGACTGCTGATAATACTCTCGGAATACTCAAACAGACGAAAAACCTCCATGCGGCCTCTCTGCAAATCTAGTTAACTCCAGAGTGGTCATAAGGGAATTCCATGAGCTTGAAAGTGATGATAAATTCAGGCTATCGTGTTTCCCTCCTCTGCTGCTGCTGCGGCTGAATAAGGTTGTATGTCTCTCAGTAAACGGTACACGGTAGCAGCGTGGAACTGACAATTAATGATTATCTTTCATGGTACGTTAGTTTTTTTCCCACTGACATCTTGGTGCTGTTATTTTTTTTCAGTGCAACGCTCTCGGCACTGAAAACATATGTCGTCTTCCAACTCACCTGAGAGGTCCTAAGTTTCAGAGTACAGTACCTCCAAAGTGCTTAAAGAAATATTAACCGCTTGCTGACCGCCCATCGTAGTTTTACAGCGTCAGGTCGGCTCGGCAAAATCACGTAGTATAACGTGATTTTGCGTTGCGGCCACTAGGGGCACGCGCGCCCCCTGCTCGCCCCTGGTGACGATGCGAGTGCCGGCGGGCACGATCACCGCCGGGCACCCGCGATCGCTCGTTACAGAACGAGAACCGGAAGCAGTGTGTGTAAACACACAGCTGCCACTCCTTTCAGGGGGAGAAACGACTGTCATTTCCCCTAGTCAGTCCCACCCCCCCTTCAGTTAGAAAACAATGAGGGAACATAATTAACCCCTTGATCGTCCCCTAGTGTTAATCCCTTCCCTGCCAGTGACATTTTGACAGCAATCAATGCATTTTTATAGCACTGAGCGCTATAAAAATGCCAATGGTCGCGAAATGTGTCAAAAGCGTCTGAAGTGTCCGCCATAAGGTCGCTAGGACCGATAAAAATCGCAGATCGCAAGATTTTTTTTTACTAGTAAAAACAAAATATTAATAAAAATGCCATAAAAACTATCCCCTATATTGTAGACGCAATAACTTTTGCGCAAACCAATCAATAAACGTTTACGTCTACGAAAAATATGTAGAAGAATACGTATCGGCCTAAACTTTTTGTAAAATTGTCGCTCTATTTTTGTTTATAGCGCAACAAATAAAAACTGCAGAGGTGATCAAATACCACCAAAAGAAAGCTCTATTTGTGGGGAAAAAAGGAAGCCCATTTTATTTGGGAGCCACGTCGCACGACCACGCAATTGTCAGTTAAAGCGACGCAGTGCCGAATCACAAAAAGTGGCCCGGTCATTGACCAGCAAAATGGTCCGGGGCTGAAGTGGTTAAACACAAAAACAAAAATATCATATATTGAAATTTACCAACTCTTAGATGTGGTGACTTAATTTGTTTTCTTTTTTTCCGACTTTTTTTTTTCAAAAGCCTGTGGTATGTGAACACACTCCAAAAACTTCACCCGGTGCCAAAAAAAGTGCACACATAAATGGGAGACCCAAAACATGCAACGGGTGTACATATGTTCCTCTAAAGGAGAAGGACCTTAACCCTGATGCCCGAGGCATAAGGCTCCAGACTAGGGACGAGCTTTATGTTCGAGTCGAACATAAGTTCAACTCGTACATTGGCTGTTCGCCTATTTGGCAAACAGCGAACAATTTGGGGTGTTTGCGGAAAATTCGAAAAGCCGCGAAACACCCTTTAAAAGTCTATGGGAGAAATCAAAATTGTTAATTTTAAAGGTTAATATGCAAATTATTGTCATAAAAAGTGTTTGGGGATCCGGGTCCTGCAACAGGGGACATGTATCAATGAAAGTTTTAAAAACTGCAGTTTTTTTTTCGGGAGCAGTGATTTAATGATGCTTAAAGTGTGTATAGTATGCCTGAAAAGTAGCACATGTTTCTGTCCCTGCACAAAATGTAATTTCTAAAGGAAAAAAAAAGTAATTTAAAACTCATGGCTATTAAAGCGGAGGTTCACACAAAAAGTTAACCTCTGCTTTTTGGATCCCTTCCCCCTCCGGTGTCACATTTGCCACCTTTCAGGGGGAGGGGGGTGTAGATACCTGTCTGAGACAGGTATTTGCACCACTTCTGGGTTCTAATTTCCGCGGGAGTCCAGGCTCGTTATGTCACCCCCCCCGCTGTCTTCTGGGAAACACTGTTCCCAGGAGAGAGCGGGGACCAGTGATGGCGCGCCGC
This sequence comes from Rana kukunoris, assembly GCA_029574335.1. Taxonomy (NCBI): domain Eukaryota; kingdom Metazoa; phylum Chordata; class Amphibia; order Anura; family Ranidae; genus Rana; species Rana kukunoris. The sequence goes on along the minus strand of CM056053.1, from coordinate 451,188,943 downwards.
GATGCTCGCGCATGCGCAGTAGGGAATCGGGCAGTGAAGCCGCAAGCCGATGACCGAGCAATTGTACAGCCTCGTCTGCTGACATTGCGGGCGAGCTGGACAGGTAAGTGTCCATTTTTTAAAAGTCAGCAGCTGCAGTATTTGTAGCAGCTGGCTTTAAAAAAAAAAAAAACAGGTGGACCTCCGCTTTAATGAATTGTCGGTCCCAATAATACAGATCAAAATCATTAAAAAAAACGGCAGGGCCCCCCCCAATCCATTACTAGGCGCTTTGGGTCTGGTATGAATATTAAAGGGACAAATTCCATATCAGGCTCCCCCCCTCCTGAACCGTACCAGGCCACATGCCCTCAACATGGGGAGGATATCCCCATGTTGATGGAGACAAGGGCCTCATCCCCACAACCCTTGCCCAGTGGTTGTGGGGGTCTGCGGGCAGGGGGGCTTATCGTTATCTGGAAGCCCCCTTTAACAAAGGGGAACTCCAGATCCCACCCCCCCTTAATGTGAACTGGTAACAGGGTACAATGTACCCCTACCATTTCACAAAGAAAGTGTAAAAAATTACAGACACAGCTTGGGACTTTATTAAAAATAAAAAATAAATTCCAGCGATGTAATCTATCTCTCGATGTCCAATGATGATCCATTCTCCAGCGAACGCTGCAGTCTCCACTCATTCTCCAGCGAGGAACGAAACCCCCATGACGTGTAAGAGGGGGTGGGTTCATCCATTCACATTATTGGGTAACCCCAAGCCGGGGTTCAAGCCGGGGGTTAACCAATGACGTGGACAGGTGACCCCGCCCCGTGATGTGGTTCATGGTTTCCCTTAATGGATGGGTGACCACGCCCGTGACGTGTTTTTTATTATTTTTTACTTTTTTTTGCATTGATACATGTCCCCTGGGGCAGGACCCGGGTCCCCAAACCCTTTTTTTGACAATAACTTGCATATTAACCTTTAAAATTAGCACTTTTGATTTTTCATGTTAGTGTCCCATAGACTTACAGAAATTCCGGGCTCAGGTAAGTTAAGGGGCTGGGGGCTGACACTGCATAGGATTCATTAAGGTGAAAAAAACAGTGTGTGAATCGTGTGAGATGACAGCTCGCACACACAGCGGGAACACAACGCAGGATCCAGGGACAAGGTAAGTAACTTCCCCTGTATGGCTGCAATGCGATCCCGAGTCTGGCTTGGGGTTACCGCTTTTGGTATGTAAAATTCACCCCGAGCCTGACTCAGGAATAACGCTAGGCAGGTTAAAGGGATTGTAAACCATCATGTTTTTTCACCTTAATGCATTCTATGCAGTGTCAGCCCCCCCCCAGAATTTCAGTTTGCACGATCCTGTGCCGCATCTATGGACGCCTAGTGTATGACACAGGAGCGCGCCTGCAAGGTAACTCTCTCGGGAGAGAGATTCCCAGAGGGGGTTTTGTATTGCTGGAAGAAGCAGCGTGGAACCCCAGAAGAGGACTATCGGGGCCACTCTGTGCAAAATGAACTGCACAGTGGAGGCAAGTATGATATGTTTGTTATTTAAAAAAAAATAAACTTGAACCTTTAATATATAATATATATGTGAATTAATTATGACAATTAACACTTTTCTGTATAGTATCACTTTAAGCTCCTTGAGGACAGGCACTGGTGTGAATGTACAATATATGTAAATTATTCGGGCCATATAAATACCTTTGAGCGCCTATGTACCTTACAGTACTGGTGCTAGTGAAATTTAAGGGCAGATCAGAGTGTAGTTAAACTCTGATCCAGATTGTGAGCAAATTGCGGTTTCTGTCTTAGCTTGGCTGTGCTGTGAGCCCATTCTGCTGTGCTGGGGTGTTCTTTCAACCCCAGTAGTGGAGTCGAGGTTTGGGTGCTCTTCCCAGCAGCCAATCACGAGGGTTTGTCCTTGCTGTGCATGCTGGGGAGGGGTATTAATGGGACAGACGCCATTGGTTCTGGGTCTTCTTCGTCCAGTGTGGCACCCACCTTTAAGGTGGCCACATCACGGCGCCCCGGCGTTATGGCCTACCTGGCCGGGGTGTGCGTGCCACACGTTGTTCCTGGTTCCGGGGCCATGTTTACCCCGGAACATCTGAACAGTGACGGGGACCCAGTGAGAGACTGGGTTCCCAATCTAAAGATTCCAAGCTGTACTGCTGTTCAGTGGGGAGTCAGTCTGAGGAGCACCGTTGAGAGGCTGGTGGTCCAAAAGGGCCTGGACAAACCCCTGGGGATTGAGGTAGCCAGACACTGAGGGATTGATCTGTAGGTCGGTACATGTGTGACAATTTGAAGGACGTCCAGACGTAACTCATCCAAGGAGGGATATCTCCAATAATCCAACCCAGAGGGGACCTGTGGGAGACGTATCTTCTTAAGCTCATTGAGAGGGGTCTGTGGCAGAGAATTTCTCCCAAGTTCAAGTTCACCAAGGAGGGTCTGTGGCAGAGACTTATTCCTAAAATTGTCCGAGTGATACTCCAGCTGCCAGGTCAGTAAGAGAGGCCTGTCCGGGTACACTAAACCCATTCCGGCGGAGTGGTGAAGAGAAGTGTTACGTTTGGGAGCAGGACTGTTTCCTATTATCACGCCTGAATCTGCTATTCTCCTTTCTTCTTCATCTTTACTTTCCTCACTACAAGTTTACTGTTTTTACCCGGCTGGGTAATAAAGAGCACAGCAAAAAGCACCTGTCTGGACATTCCTTTACTTCTACTACATGCAATGTGCATCATTCACCCCTAGGAATTTCGGAGCAGCCACAAGGTAACACGCCGCCCAAAAATCCAGCAGCTCCAATGGGGGTAATGCTACATCTATAATAAAAAAAATGTTTTTATATATTTAAGGGTGTTTTATGGAGGGCTTATTATGTGTGATAACTAGTGTTGCTCACGAATATTCGCATTGCGAATATTCGCTACGAATATTGCATATTCGAGTATTCGCGAATAACTCGAATATCGCGGCGAATATTCGCTATTTCGAATATTCGTATTTTTCAAATTTCGCAATAAATTTCGCAATAAATTTCGCATTCGCGAAATTTCACAATAGCGAAATTTCGCAATTTTTTTTTTTTTTAATAAAATATAGCGAATATTCGTAAATATCGAATATTCGTGATATTTTATCCAAAAAAAAATAGCGAAATTTCGCAATCATTTTCGCTTTCGCATATGCGAAATTTCGCTATTTTTTTTTTTCTTATAAAATATAGCGAATATTCGTAAATATTGAATATTCGTGATATTTTATAAAAAAAAAAAATCGCGAAAATTCGCACTTTTTTTTTTTTTTTTTTTATGAAAATATCACGAATATTCGATATTAACGAATATTCGCGAATATTCTTTGAAATATTCGCGAAATATCGCGAAATCGAATATGGCGTATTCCGCTCATCACTAGTGATAACCCTCTCCAGGCAGAACTTACATTTACTCACACAGTAGCAGCCGGTAAACTAAAAATGTTGTCATGCTTTGCCTACACTGAATACATTTTTTGCAGGCTCAAGAAATATACAATAGCAAGGCTGTCAGTGTAAAGACGGCACATTGACTGGTTTTCTAGACTCAGATAGAAAGGTCTTTGTAGTTTGATGGTAAGACAAAGATTTCTGAAAACAGTAAGTCAAGGCAAACTGTCAGAAGATGAATCCCTGGTGTATACCATGTTTATAGGGAATATGCTGATTCAGCACTTTTGAGGAGATCCAGACAGTGTAATCCATCTAATACACCCTTCATTTCCATATCACCGCTATTAGAAGAGGGTTTAAAGAACCAGTGAACATAAAATGCATGTTCTGAGATGGAAAATAGAAGAAATATGATTTATTATTTGTCGTTCCAGCTTACTAATTCCTACCTGGAAATGAATGGGGCTGCTTGTGTATGTACAAGAAGTTAAAAGGTAGGTAAATCCTAAAAAATTGCTACTCTTATGTTTGCCCTTGTGTTCTGTTAAATATACTATTGAAAAAAATACTAGTTGATTCTTCCAGAAATTCAACACTGTTCCATGTTCTGTGCACTCTTTTATTTTCCCTAGTATATACTCGAGTATAAGCCGACCCGAATATAAGCCAAGGTACCTAATTTTACCACACAAAAAATGGGAAAATGTATTGACTCGAGTATAAGCCTAGGGTGTCCATTTGCAGCTTCACTGTGCCTATTTGCAGCTTCACTGTGCCCATTTGCAGCCTCACTGTGCCCATTTGCAGTCTCACTGTGCTCATTTTCAACCTCACTGTGCTCATTTGCAGCCTCACTGTGCCCATTTGCAGCCTCAAAGTGCCGATCTGCATGCCTCACTGTGCCATAGACAATGTGACCTGCTTGCATGCCTCACTGTGCCTCATGTACCTGATCTCAGGCAGGCAGGCAGTTATCTAGAGTAAGTAGATAGACAACAATAAGTGGTGGCTGGCTTTTATAATGTTGGACCATTACAAGAATGGGGTATGTATAACTTTAAAAAGACAACTATAGTCTCATATTTGATTGTCTTCTTGATCCAAGTCTTTGGTGTTCAATTATCTAAAGTTTTCATCCAAGGTCCCCAGGGGGTTTGTGGGCAACTATGGCCCAAAGAGCAGCCTAAGAGCTACACCTACATAACAAGGCTATGATATTAAGCACCAAAAAAAGATACAGATTCAGATACAGAAATTGTAGAAAGTCACATGCGTTCCAAAACTGATCCTTTCACTATTTATTGTGAAAAGACTGTGACACAATGTTCATACTATTTTGGAACCTAGCAGGGTCCTTCTATCTAGGCAACAGAGTGATAACTAGGTTTTGATTCAAAATAAATAGTGAAAAAGATCACTAGTGACTCAACAATTTCCAAATCTTCTAGCAGATAGTCAGTGTCAGTTGTAAAGGCAGTTCATAAGAGTTAATGGGTGGACAACGAATGTGGATCGATTTGATGTCTTCAAGGGTATCCATTTATTTGCTCAACGTTTAATGTTTAGAACTATATACCATAAATCAACAAATATTGACCATTTAACCACCTCTACTGGTGTGGTGGAGGAGATGACCTGGTCAAGGTCTTCTTTTGAAAATCTCTCTCCACCTCTTAGAAAGCCATTAGTATCACTACAAAAAATACTGAACTTATAATTAAACCTGTGATCAAGTCCCATTAGTGACGAAACGTTGGGAGGCGGCGTTCTGACGTCACCGCATCACGTGTACAGGACCCGGAAGAGATGGGCACACGTTCTGCTAGCCGGCCGGCTTGTATTTTATGCTCTTTTCATCTTACTAAATGTAAGTGTACATCTGCTTTTTATATTAAAATTCTTTGATGGTTTAACGCTATGTGAGTCTCCCTTGCTTTTATATGCCCACGATCGAGTGTTGTTAGCATCTGAGGACTCTTTGCATCGCTGAGAACATCCTTTACCTTGATGGATTGATGCATATTTGATTTTTGCGGGAGTTGATCTTGGAGATCATAGGCTCTGGTAAGGGTCAGTGTTTGACGTTGGTGGAGGTTCTTTGTATTGTTACAGTCACTGCACTGTCCTGTTGACCAACTGCACATGAGGAGAGGAATCGATATCTTCATTTTGTGTCTGCGTTGGACTTTATATTTACAGTAACTGCACTGTCCTGTTGACCAACTGCACATGAGGCATCACTATCTTCATAGTAAGTCGTCCGGGAATTGGAATGTTCGTAAACGACGCTACTCAAACAACGAATGACGTGATTTCGCGCAATGCACGGCAGGAAATTTCTGAACGGAGCATGCGCAGTTCGATCGCCGCGGGGACGCGCTTAATTTAAATGCATCACGCCCCCTAATCGCGTATTTCGATTACGCGGCGAGAAATAGACTACGCCGCCGTAGCGTACGGGCAAAAATCTACCAGAATTCGGTGTAGAGCCTGGTAAAATACGGCAGCGTAGAGTATTTCGATTACGCAGCACAATATTAAGTGTATCTAAATCTGGCCCTATATTTACATCATCTACACACAATTGTTCACTATTTTTGTGTTTGGTATTTTTGACATTTTTATAATGTTTATATTGATGTATCACTGTGTTTAACTTAAAGTGGAGCTCCACCCAGGAAAACAACATTTTCCCATGTTGTTTAAAAAAATTAAATAAACTGAAAAAAAAAAAAATACTCACCCGAAATACCTGTTGCTATGCGGAAGTCCGTAATCTGCCTCTTCCACTCCGCGGTGCCTTTTCTTCTTGTCCTTCTCCTTGTGAATGGGGCGCGCTGCTTTCTGGGAACTGTGTGTGTTCTCAGAGAGCAGCGCGCCCATTCACAAGCCAGCGTGAGACTCACGCAGGCGCAGTAGGAAATGGGCAGTGAAGCCGTACGGCTTCACTGCCTGTTGTTCACTTTATGAGGCACAGTCATTTTCAACCATAGCGCGACTCCTTCTTTTTCATGTATTTTTATGTTGTATGACATTTTTGAGTCGCAGCTTTCACATTTGCTCACTGTATGGTACGCGCAGTATTTTCCATTTGTTTATAATTAAACCAGTCGACAAAGGCGGAAATCTTGTAGTAATGGAACAATTATGAACAAATGTGCTTACATATTCTCCAAAATCGAGAATGGTATACTGTAGACTGATTTCTCAAACAGTTATTGAATCTTACTGTAGTGAGTATAGAAATATTATTGCGAAAGCTCATTCTAGGAATTTGATTGATAAACAGACCTGGACCTTTCTTAATGTCCAGGAGCTTAAAGTCCCAACTTTCTACGCTTTACCAAAAGTTCATAAGTCTTTAACCAATCCCCCCTGGTCATCCCATTATCTTCGGATGTGGGTGCTTAAAAGAAAATGTGAGTAGTCTAATTGATACATACCTGAGCCCTCATGTTAAATTGTTGCTCTCTTATGTACAAGATGCAATTGATCTTATTAAAATAATTGAGGGTATTTATTAGGGGGGGTGGGGGGCCGAACCTCCCTGAACATGCTTGGCTTGTCACCGTTGATGTAGAGAGCTTCTACAACACAATTCCACATGAAATGGGATTAAGAGTTCTGGAGGATCATCTGCATGAACAGGGTCAAACTGCATACAAATATAATTAATTTATTTTGGAATTGTTAAAATTCATTCTCACAAGAAATGTATTTATTTTTGGCCACTCCCACTACCTCCAGGTTCAAGGGGTAGCGATGGAAACTTGTTGTGCCCCATCATATGCCGACCTGTACCTGGGGGTTGGGGGTGGGAGAGGAATCTTTTAGCAAGAGAAGATATTACTAAACACTTAGAACCTGTAGTGACCTTTCATCGCTACATTGATGATATACTAATTATATGGTCAGGTGTTAATTGAATTTTTTAACAAATAAAAAAAAGTTAATTGAATTTTTAAATATCTTGGGACTTTAATGACTACAATCTCAAGTTTACAATGTCATGTGATCAGAAATCTATTCGTTTTTTAGAGTTTCAGATCTCAGGAAGCCGTCAGCTAGTAATGCTATTCTGCATGCATCTAGCTCTCATACTCTGGTCAACAGTATCCCCTATAGTCATACCTCGGACTGAGGCAGAACTGCAGCAGAGATGAGGATTTTCAAACTGAGGCCAATTCCCTATACTCACGTTTACGTGAGAGAGGTTATACCTATAGTATTTTCAAAAAAGTCTTTAACAGAGCTAAAGCTCATGTTCGAGATACTTTGATCAATAAGAAAAAAACAAAATCCATATCACAACCAGTGAGAATAATTACGTCATACACAAAACATAGACAGGAAAGATAATCAATAAATACTGGCCATTGCTGTTGACCAATCCTATAGCAAGTAAATATGTGGAAAAACAGGGCTTTTTTTCTGGGGGACTTGGTGGAACAGTTCAGTTCCAACCTTTGGCTCACCACAATTTGTGATCTGGTTTCTGTGTTTAGTGATGAACCCCCTGCTCTGCAACTGTAAATCAATTCTATTTAAGCCCCTTTAAGACCACTTTGTAAAAATCTGCGGGTCCCTGCAATTTTCTGAGAGAAAAAAAGCTCTGGGACAACCACAAATACTATAGATGAGCAAAATCTTTAAAGGACCATTTGGCTCACTTAAGGCCTACCATCTACTTTAGCTTCGAGGTCATTTTCATGCAGGAGGTGTGTTAATTGTCGATTTATGTCAAATAGTGATGAGGTAGAATTACCAAATTCATAGGATCAGACATAGAGTCACATGTCAAACTCCTGGTATTGTATATCTGATGAAATGCACTTGTAACTGTATTTACATTGGGAAAACTAAATGTTCCTTCCTTAAGAGAATTAATAAGAACAGCAAATGCTAGCCCTTAGGATACTGGCACAATATCTTCCAAGTTAAAATAAAGTAATAAATAAGGGAAATTAAAAGAAATATAAAACAATATAAAAAGTCCACAGGAAAGGAGAAATCAGAAACGGGCCCAAATCCGGGCTGTGAAGCCGCAAAGAGCCAGAGGAGAAGCTGGGTGTTTGCTTCTATGGAGATGGTGACAGTCTGCTCGTAGAGCAGTGTGTGACGTCAGCGGGCACACATGCGCGGGTGCATGCGTGGGTTCCATATGGGGCACGCATGCTCCTTTGTCAAGTGTCTCAAATTCGATCATCTTCTTCATCCAGTCCTTTGGTGGTCAATTTGTGTACATATTGGTACATCTTTGACAATGATCGCATATCATTCATGTCGTATGTCAAGTCATATTTCTATGCTCCACTATACAATGCTGGTTTTAATTGCTCATTTTGTGAGTGTTATATTATTTTACAGATTACATTTTAATTACTGCTTTAGTTAGAAAACACTGTTGAGTAACGGTTTCAGCCAAATGACCAGTCCAGTGGTGATATGCAATTTCTACTTTTCTTAACAATGAAATTCAACACAAATTCTGCAGGAGATCATGTGAACCTGGGTATCCAGTACAAAAAATTAACATGAACTGTAGAGAAAGGATATAACAACTATACTGCAGTTCTACTAATGTCCACCAGGTGGCAGCAGTGTGTTCTGAGTTCAATCTACAGATAGAATAGAGGGCTAGAATCTCACGTGTCCAAGATATTAATCATTTATTCAGCAGACTGTGAGCTGAGTGGACCTCCTGCTGGCACAGACTTCACACTGGCACTGCTTGCTACTTGCTTCGGTCAGGAGGTTCTGGTGGCTGCTGATAGGGCCACCCCAGTTCATTGACAGTGTAACGGGAGGGCCCGTGGGACCCAGAGTCTCTTGCAGGGTGTGGGGTACTTCTGTTTCAGCTTCACCAATGACTCTTGTGTCTAAAGTCATCCTATGTCCACTAGGGGCATAGGATGACTGAGAAATTATATCTTGGATTACAGGAGATGGGACAGTAATGATAATTCACAATGTATTCCAGGATATCTTGAAATATTAAGAGTGATTCATTCAATGTGGGAACACAGACTGTTAAGGCGTTTAATGTTGTCTGCTACTGTCATGTAAATGAACCTTAATCTGGCTCTCAAGAACCTTTCATTGTGTGATGCTAATTGACACTGTATTGTGTGAATGTATATTGATGATAAATGTGTATTGTATAGCAGGTGAGAAGAGCTTATCTCAGAGTCAACTCGTCTGGGTAAATGATTAGTAATTAGCTCATGTAGATTATATAAAAATATCTGTCTCCTAAAAGATGTGTATTGAGCTCTTTGTGTCATGTTGTGGGTGGAGTTGGGTCATTGTTCATTGTGGTTCCTAAACTGTATATAAGAAGCCTGAGTTTCCCATTAAAGTCTATTCCATTTTGAACCAGAGAACAGAGCTGTGTGTCTCGTTTCTGGGGAATCCATATGGGCCGTGTTCGTCTGCCGGATTGTGGAGTGTCGATAAGCTGTCGTGGGTTGGTGGAATGGAATACCTTAAACGGTGTTAACCCCTGACCGTTACAATTGTTGGCTAGCACACAGCTTCCCCAAATGGACTGTAACAGAGTCCTCTCCAGTGACTGGGGCTTGGAAAGATTCTGCATGCTCTTGTGCTCACTGCTGGTGGCTCGCACCCGGCTCACTTGCCCAGTCACTGCTGTCCCATCAGGCCAGATCTCTCTGAGCACCGGAAGCTGGGTGGAGCTGACATTTATATCCCCTGGGCGTGTCCAGGAGCTCAGAGGATTGTGGGGAGTTGAGTTAAAGGGGCCTGTACCGGAATCTGGACAAAGAGGCATCCCACTACAGCGCTGCTTCATGTTCCTTTCATAGCTCTATGATCAAGCCTTTCTCCCTGTGAAACAGAGGTGTGCCCTTTAAGTGGGGTTATGTTGCTTGCTGGCTATGGCTAAATCAACTGACAAATCAGTAGCATCATCAGAGTGCAACCTTTTGTGTTTGTTACATGCATGTGGAGTGGGGACGGGCTCCTAGGATCAGTGCCCAGCGTTTGCAGAGAGGGGAATTTGAGAGTTCTCTTGAGATCCTCATACTTTAAGAGCTTGTTATAAACACTGTAAGAAACATTATATCCAAGACTAAATTATTAGTCTTTCAGTTGTGGGTGCAAATGGAATTATTTATTTGTGTACATCTTTTCCAATTATCACACATTATTCAAGTTGTGCGTTGTTGGGCCACATAACCACCTGAAATGTTTGTTGTCTTCTTCACTTAACTAGGTAATGAGAAAATTATAAAAATAATAACATAGTGATGACTTCTTTATTAACAAGCTAATAAGATTGCAATGGGTAATTAACAGAAATATTTCATACAAATAGTTCTCATCGTGCAAAGCTAAGTAATGAGTGGGTGGAGGTCATCAGGGTGTAATATAAATATTGGATTGCTCATTTACATTAACACTTAATAATAAACATTCTCAGTTTAAATTATTGGTGACCACCTGGGAGCTACGGACTGTCAATCACAGATAAACTAACGTTGTCTTTTTTTATGGTATGAATGTCAGAAAAGATGAACTCTGGACAGCCTTTAATTATAAGCATTTTTTGGCTTCTCCTCTGGGTAGCAAGGATTACATTCTTGTTTAGCTTAGATGGTAAGGATCAGGCAGAAATACTGTAGGGCCCATTCACACCCCTACATACTTTGTGGGGTGCTGCATCAGAAATAATAATTGTAGTGCCCAGTGGCGTAACTAGAGTCTTCAGGGCCCCGGCGCAAGAAATCATGAAGGGCCCCCCCTCCCCAGTGAAATGACAGTCAGGTGGACCCCTCACACTGGTGGGCGGGCACCTCACACGAGCGGGTGAAGGCCCCCCCAGAATTACAGGGCCCAGTCGAAATGACGACTGCTGCGACACTGATAATTCCTCCACCGTTTAAAGGTGTGCTACGTGCAGAGTCCGGGGTGTGCTACGTACAGAGTCCGGGTGTGTTTAACAATCAGCAGATAAAGATACTCCAAAATTCTAGTGTTGGCACCTCAATCATCCCGGCACCATGGTTGTTATGGTGTCAGGATGATTGAAGCGCATTATTTCTATTATCACATGGTAATATAGAATGAAATGATTCAACTCACCATAATGCAGAATCAGTGGGAGCCCTGATGTCACTGTCCCCAGCCAGCGGAGTGCTTCCTTACATCTCAGGTGTCCCCAGCGGAGTGTTTCCTTACATCTCAGGTGTCCCCAGCGGAGTGTTTTTCCTTACATCTCAGGTGTCCCCAGCGGAGTGCCTCCTTACATCTCAGGTGTCCCCAGCGGAGTGTTTTTCCTTACATCTCAGGTGTCCCCAGTGGAGTGCCTCCTTACATCTCAGGTGTCCCCAGCGGAGTGCTTCCTTACATCTCAGGCAGGCCCGGACTGGGACAAAAAATAGACCCGGCCAGTTTGGAATGAGCGGCCCATGACTTCTTAACCGGCCCCTTCTCCACTCTCCATCCTGACGGATCCCCCGGGAGAGGGGAGGGGGAAACCCTGCAAAGGTGCAGGGGGCAAGGGGACAGGGAAAGAGCAGGGGGAGCAGAGAGCACAGGGAAGAACCTTGGGAAGATGGGTGGGGCAGGGGGGTGGAGAGCACAGGGGGAGGTAAAAAGCACAAGGGAAGAGGTGGAGGTCACTGGGGGGCAGCCTAGAGCATGGGGGGAGGTGGAGAGCACAGGAGGGAGGAGGAGAGCACAGGGGGGCTGGATAGCACTGGGGGAGAAGTGGAGGGCACAGGGGGCAGCGGAGAGCATGGGGGCAGTGGAGAGTATGGGGGAGGTGGAGAACACTGGGGGGGGGGGGCAGATAGCACTGTGTTTAGAAAGCACTGTGGGGGCAGCAGAGATAAGCAGATTAGGAGGAGCAGTGGGGTGGCTGCATATAGAAGAATCATTCTCTCCATCTTCTTCCCGCAGTACCTGAATGCCTGCGAGAGGGAGAGGAGCAGAAGCAGGCATTCAGAGACCGTGGGAGGACGATGGAGAGAATGAGTCTTCTATAATGCAGCCACCCCACCGCTCCTCCTATTCAGGTTACAGGGGGCCCGCACTTACTTTCTCCCTGATCTCCCATCGGCCGACCAGGCGCCGCAGCTCTATCACAGGAGGGAGGTGGAGTGAAGAGGGGGGCTGGAGAGATGCTGTTGAATATAAGGGAGTTGCACATGGTAGGGTCTGCTAATGGATGAATATAAGGACAACTATTAGGAACGGCATATCAGAGGGAGTCTTTTGGTCTTCAGGAAAATGGCGGCCGGCGGAGACATTATCTCCGCCCGGCCGCGGACCTCTAGCGGCGGCGCCGGGCCCTGAGTATTAGCAGCCTGAGCCTGTTGATCGGCCCTGCCCGGAACGAACAGCACCTCACACGGGCGGGTGGCGGGCCCCCGCGTACTTGGCAGAATTACAGGGCCCAGTCGCAACGGCGACTGCCGCGACTCTGATAATTCCGCCACTGGTATTGCCTGATTACTTTAGGTACCAGTGCTATTTAAGGGAGTGTAGTTAAACTCTGATCCAAATTGTTATGTGCAAAACAGGGTCATTGTCTCAGCTTGGCTATGCTGTGGGCTTATTCAGTTGTACTGGGGTGTTCTTCCCACCCCTGTGCAGTAGGTGGCAGCAGTGGAGTCAAGGTGTGGGTGCTCTTCCCCAGCAGCCAATCAGGAGGGTTCGGCCTCGCTGTGCATGCTGGGGGAGGATTTTATGGGGCAGACACCATAGGTTCTGGGTTCTCCTTCGTCCAGTGTGCTACCTACCTTTAGGGTGGCCACATCACGGTGCCCCGGCGCTATGGCCTACCTGGCCAGGGCGTGTGTGCCACGCGGTTTTCCTGGTTCCATGGCCACGTTGGCCTGGAACATTTGAGCAGCGATGGGACCCATATAGGGGTGGAATCGCATATATGCATGCATTTACCGTCTCTCGTCCTGCACTCATATCTATACAGTTGGCGTGAGTATTTATAGTATTATTTATCTTGTTCTGTATATTTATATTATTCTACTACAAAATGATACCATATGGTTATTAGTGTTGCTCACGAATATTCGCATTTCGAATATTCGATACGAATATTGCATATTCGAGTATTCGCGAATAACTCGAATATCACGGCGAATATTCGCTATTTCGAATATTCATATTTTTTCACATTTCGCAATCAATTTCGCAATCAATTTCGCATTCGCACTAGCGAAATTTCGCAATTTTTTTTTTTTTTATAAAATATAGCGAATATTCGTAAATATCGAATATTCGTGATATTTTATCCCAAAAAAAATAGCGAAATTTCGCATTTTTCGCTTTCGCAAATGCGAAATTTCGCTAATTATAAAATATCACGAATATTCGATATTAACGAATATTCGCGAATATTCTTAGAAATATTCGCGAAATCGAATATGGCGTATTCCGCTCATCACTAATGGTTATGTCTCTTTATAGATCACCATTGCATTCGCCCCTGAAGAGTTGGTATATCCCAATGAAACGCGTCGGGCATACATAGATGCATGATGTTAATACAGATGATTTTATGTTTTGTATACTGTTTTACTCCTAAGATTCTCATCATACTATCAAGCACCTCCAGTGGTTCATGTTGTGCAGGACTTGTTTTTACTTCACGATATGCCAAGTATCATGATGTTGTTATGTGTCATGGACCTTGGAATGCTAAAGTGTTTCTACTTGAAATCTGTTACACCGTGGGGGGTCTCTGCCATGTCTTAAGGCTTTCTCCCTCTCCAGACGGCCTCATTGTTCTGTGTATGGCTATTGTGTACATTGATTGCCCCTGGGGCTTCTGTCTCAATACACATAGCAGTACTTCTATTCAAACTATCCGACCAATCTCTGCTGAGCCATTTTAAAGTCCTCATTTGCATGGAAGAGGACTTGAAGGGGGACTGCATGGACTTTACAATTGACCAATAGGAAATCGGTTGTTGGGGGCGGGATGTTGCAAATTCTGTATAAAAGTGTGTTGTGTACTTCCATTAAAAGAGTCCTGTTTGAACTTACATACAGCCTGCCTGTTGTTTGTTCTAATGGATCTCGAACGGCACATAGCTGTAGTTCGGATCCCGGAACCTTGGATGACTGAACCATCAGACGTTGCGATCTGCAATCTGACTCAATAGCAGCAGAGTAGTGTCGGGAGAGCGGAAACGAGTGAGCAAGGGTCTTGTCACATTGGTTGGCAGCAGTGGGATTTGCTCTCCAGTTACTGGGACACTCCAAACCACCACCATGCATGACCAGCTATGCAGCCTGCAGGAGAGCCACGCTGAAAGACTTGCTTGAGAGTCAGTTGAAGACTTGTTTCAGCAACAAGTTCGACAACGGTTGGCATTATATGGTGCTAACCCATCAGAGACCGCCATACAGAATGCCATTAGAGACATCCAGCTGCAGGATGAGCGACAAGAGAGAGAACGAGAGCGGCAACAGGAGCTGAGAATTGCAGAAATATGGCGATCGGTGACAACGCCTAAAGAAGCAGCACCAAATGAAAGAAGAGGATAGGTACAGATACCAGTAACCATGGAAGAGGAATTCAGAAGGAGGTCATGAGTGAAGGTCTTTTTTGATTACATTTCTTGCACGATTCTCCCATCATTGATTAGAAAATCGTTTGTTTTTTCAAAAAATATCCAACATGTTGAATTATTAAAGTGGTAGTAAACACTTTACTACCACTTTTACCTACAGGTAAGCCTATAATAAGGCTTACCTGTAGGTATAACGTATATCTCCTAAACCGTACAGGTTTAGGATATATTCCCCTCGCAATGCGCATGCGCAGCGGGGATCCTCGGCTAAAGGCCTGGCAGCCATCGGACCTTGCCGGAATGAAGTCTTCCGCGCACATGCACAGGAGTGACGGCATCGCTGATCCAGCCAATCACAGCGCTGAAGCGGCAATACCAGGAAGACACTGCGAGGCAAGATGACATCTTGCTCGGCGTGGACCAAGTAAGTTCTCCACACCTCGTTCCAAGGTAAGTATTTCATAATGTGCTAGTATGCGGTGCATACTAGCTCATTATGCCTTTGCCTTTCAGGTGTAAAAAAAATAAAAATACTTATTGCGGTTATACAACCTCTTTAAAATTACATTGCTGCCCCAAAATCGGCTATTGCTGCAGCCCACTAATGGTTCGAAATACGAACAAAAATTCTTAGATACGTTTTTCGAAAGAAAGTTCTTTCGAAATTCGACCCGTGTATGGCCAGCATTACACAGGTAGCACAGTGATGATGTCACTATTACTTTTATCTGGGTTTGAAAAGGCATTTTATGCACACAAAGTGGATTTTTATCCTTTATGGCTATTGAGAAATATATTTAAATGAAATAATCTGTGCCTGGAATTCATCTTTAATTTTGCATATTCCATCAGGCATTCCAAAATCCACATTCATTTCTAGCCCTTAAAAACCTTGTACCTACCTTGACCTCAAATTTTTGCACTTCTTAAGCTTTACTTATTTCTTTAAGCAGAAAAAGCTTGGAATGCAAACCCTCTTTAGTGATTGCTGTCAGTATGTAATCTATTAGAAATAAAATGCATTAACATCTTGATCCAACGGAAGAAAAGTGAGGGAAATATGATATTCCAATGATTGCCACTGGAAGTCTATTATTTTCCCGGCTGCAGTAATACCTGCACTAAAATGATAAATGGATTCCGCTGAACTTTTGCTCTGTCTGTGTATATCACGGCGCAGGGTAAAATATGCTGAGTGGATGTACACTAATTCTGTAAATATGTCTTCCTAGTTCTGAGTCTAGGGAAATATACGACATGGAAATGTTAGCAGGGATGGATTTCTCTTTCCACAGTCTCTGAACTCTCCCAAATAGAATTTATGATCTGAAATCCTCTAATCACAGAGATCAAATGTGTCTTGCCTCAGGTACTCGCTAGCAGGTAGGACATAGTGTAACTCTAGCTGGAGACTGGTCATTCAAATTCTGGATTATCAAGGTAATGGCTTTCCTGTGCTGAATGGATTTTAGTAGTCCATGACAGACGGTTTTCCTACATGTGTGTATGGTGCATTTAGTTCTATCCATAGATGTCCTTCTTTTATTTTATTTTTATTACCCTTTCTTTCCTCATTCTTTTACTTAACTTTCCCTTGCTTTCTTTTTTCCCCCTCTCCTCCTCCTGCGTTTCCCCTTCCCTCTCCACCTTTTCTCCCCTCCTTTTTTTCTCCAGTCTTCTTCCCCCCTCTGTTCTCCACTTCGTTTCTCCTCCTTCCTCTTCTCATCTTTTTTTCTGTTCTCCATTGCTTTTCTTCTCTCCTCCCCTCCTCTTCTCAGTTTTCTTCACCCATCCCCTTCCCTCCCCCTCCACTTCTCCTACCATACTCCCCTCCCCTCTTCTCTGTTTCCCCTTCTCTCCCCTCTCCACTTCTCCTCTTCTTTCTTCTCCTCTCTTCTTCCCCACTCTTTTCTCCACTAATTTTCTCCTCCCCTCCTTCTTATCTTTCTTCTCCTCTGCTTATTTCTTCTCCTCTCCAATGCTTACTCCTCCCCCTCTCTCCTTCCCACCCCTACTCTCCTCTCCTGCATGTCCCCTTCCCTCCCCCTCCACTTCTCCTACCATACTGCCCTATCCTCTTCTCTATTTCCCCTTCCCCCCTCTCCACTTCTCCTCTTCTTTCTTCTCCTCTCTTCTTCCCCACTCTGTTCTCCAATCATTTTCTCCTCCCCTCCTCTTCTCATCTTTCTTCTCCTCTGCTTACCTCCTCTCCAATGCTTACTCCTCTCCCTCTCTCCTTCCCACCCCTACTCTCCTCTCCTGCATTTCCCCTTCCCTCCCCCCTCCACTTCTTCTACCATACTCCCCTCTCCTTTTCTCTGTTTCCCCTTCCATCCCCTCTCCACTTCTCCTCTCCTCCTCTTCTAACTTCTCCTTTCTTCTTCCCCACTCTGTTCTCCAATAATTTTCTCCTATCCTCCCCTCCCTCTCCAATGCTTACTCCTCCCCTCCTCTTCACCCCTACTCTCTTGTCTTCTCTCCCCCCTCTCTTCTGTTTTCCCTCTTCTCTCCACTCCTCTGTTTCCTTCCCTTTCTCATCTCTCTACTCCTCTTCTTCCTTCCTCCTCCCCCTTCTCCTCTTTTCTCCTTTGATCCATTCCCCTCTCCACCCCTTCTCCTCTTCTCTCCTTTTCTCCCACCTTTCCTCCTCTCCTCTGCGCCCCTCTTCCCTCCACCCCATCCATGTTTTCCTCTTCCCTTTCCTCTGCTACTCTCCACCTCCCCCTCCCTTAATCCTTTTTTTCTCTTTACTTTCATTTCAGTTCATCTTTTTTATTTTTACCTTTAACTTTTCTTATTTCTCTTCTCCTTTTGGAAAAGGCACACAGCTGTGACTGTTAAAAATATGGCTTTAATTTGTTTCTGTCGCTATTGATTGTTTTCCCCTCTACCCTCCCATTCATTGTCAAGTTTAGATTTGGGCCCTGGCGCGTGATTGCAATTATTTTGTTTTTCTTTCTGCAATCAAATGATGGCCCTTTTCACTCTCTTATACTTAAGATATTTTCTTACAACTACAGTAAAATGTCCTTTTTTTGTGCTGACAATGCGCCATCTTCCCCATAAGACGTCCACGCCAGAATGGAGCAGCGATGAAGCAGCTGCTCGGCAGCCCCATAAAGGTATTTATGTTTCAGATATTAACATTACACCAGCTTCCAGCACCGATTTTTACATCCCTACATACTATTGTATAATTCTCCTATTTGCTATTTTGCACCTGTGCCTCATCAGAGAAGACTCAGGGTTTGAATAAAGCCACCAGGAAAAGGCAGTGAGCTGGAAAGTCTACAGGCAACAATCTGCCATCTCATGGAAGCTGCATACCAAACATCTGTGTCTAGTATTCAGGCACCAGAGAAGGGAAATCACAATACAGATTTTCATTGTATAGGAGTTTTTTTTTTTTAATGCATCACCAAAGGGCACATCAACCATTCACTCTATTCACAGCAAAGAAAAAAAATTAGAAATAAAGACAAAAGGAAAGAATAAACAAGCTCGGTCTAATTCTATAAACTCACTAAGAGGAATCACAAGGTGTACTTGGGATATTTATAAAGTTCATATGCAGGGCAGTCTTTAAGGCAGGGCAAAATGGGAAGCTGCCCTGGGCCCTGTCATTGTTGTGGGGCCCAAAGCAGCTGCCGCATACTTGTCAGCTATCCTGGTTTAAATTCCCTTGTCCCTTGACGTTTTATTCCTATTCTGTGTCCCAATATCTCAGTTTGAAGTGCTGCGACAAATGCTGCCAATCTCTTCCCTATAGTTGTTTACGGGTGACTCACCAGCAGACGCCATGTTTACATGTAAATAACCATCATTCATATGTAAATAGCAACAGCGTTCATATGTAAATTGTGACGGCCAGTGGAATTCATATGTAGATAAAGGCGGCATTCATATGTATATAATGCCCCCCTATGGTCATATCCACCATCACCTATACTGAATGCTGCCTGTAACGGAATGGCCCATAGGACCCAGAGGCTCTTGAAGGATGCGGGGCACTCCTGTTTCAGCTTTACCAATGACTCTTGTGTCTAGGGTCATCCTATGTCCACTAGGGGCATAGGATGACTGAGAAATTATATCTTGAATTACATGAGATGGGACAGTAATGATAAGTAACAATGTATTGCAGGATATCTTGAAATATTACAGGTGGTTAATTCAGAACCCAACAGGTCAATAGGACAGTGATTTATTCAATGTGGAACATAGGTAATTAAGTCTGCTACTGTCATGTAAATTAGGAAGAGATCGCCCTAAATAATATTTGTGAACTGATAAGTGCTAGTTGAACAATATCATAAACATAAGTGTAAATCACAAAATAAACAATCCATAAACTGAAGTGAAAAAGTTCATAACAGAAGGTGATCCCACAAGTGCCAATAAATCAACTGGAAAAAAGTGCGGGAACAGATGAGACCTCCACCGAAATCACAAGAAGCCTCTTACTTGGATCAATGATCTCTTAGTGATAGGAGATCATATAAAGCATGATACGGTCTGAAATAGTCGGTGTCAATCAATGAGAAGGTCCAACAGACAGCCTGGATCTTTGAGTATCTCCCGATGGGTCATCCACAGGTGCATAAAAAACAAATGCCTCACATAGCATAAAACCTTCATTTATTCGATAAAATATATAGACTTGCACTTACATCAAAGTGAAGAAACATCGCATATATAAACATCACCCGGCCGGGTTACCGTGATCAAGTCTTTCAGACGAAACGTAGGGAGACGACGTTCTGACGTCACCGCACACCATCTCTCTACCCGGAATACGGGCTGTTTGTTGCAAGCCGGCCGGCTGATGTTTATATATGCGATGTTTCTTCACTTTGATGTAAGTGCAAGTCTATATATTTTATCGAATAAATGAAGGTTTTATGCTATTCCAAGGAAGTTTACATTCCTTATATTAGGAGTAAAAGTGATCAAAAATTTTTTTTTTTAAAGTGTCAAACTATAAAGTTAAAAGTAGAATTAACAATACCTTTTTTTTTAAAGTGCTCCTGTCCCTGTGTGCTCGCACATGGAAGCGAACACACACGTAAGTCCCGCCCACATATGAAAACCATGTTCAGACCACACATGTTATGTATAGCCGTGAACGTTAGCTAGAGAGCAATAATTCTAGCCCTAGACCTTCTCAAAACATGTAACCAGTAAAAAAAATTTAAAGCATCGTTTGTGAGGATTTTTAAGTACTGATGTTTGGTAAAGGTATTTGGGTGGAAAATCTCGCGCCAATGTGGGGGAGGGGTGAAAAAAATAAATTAGAAAAGCTGCTCCCTGAATAAATCAAATGGATTGAAATATAATATTTGTGTGCATGGAATAGGGGCGCTAAAAAAATTAAATGAAATAAATAGGTGAATAAATACAACCTATCCCAATAGAACATAAATCCTTAATTGCAAATAGTAACATAAAATGTGCAATGTGCATATAAAATCAATGATAATGATAACACCTGCAGTGAAAAAGGTGTGCAATTATATGAGTGAATAGGATTAGACAATATACAATACACGGTGAAATGTATAGTGACCATGAATAATATAAAAGTGCTCCGTGCTCAAAAAAGTCCTTGTGGTAGGTTCCACCTTCACCAATGGGACACCTCAAGTGGGGATGGATGGCTCCTTACCAGATGAAGTTGACCTAAACTAAGGTCAATAGAGCCTGGGTAACACCACCTTGCGCATGGGGGATTCCAATGAAGTTGAACGGATAATGCAGATGTCATAAGAAAAAAGGAAGAACAGCTCCCATAGTGTAAAGCTGTTTAATGCGATATAAAAACAAATACACAGTGCCAAGTGGCCCCTTACTCGAATGGGTGCCCGTATCCCGGCACTGAGGCTGTAGGCTTGTATGTATGGAGAGAGAAGCGAAGACCGGCGTGCGTTCCACTGCTGTGCGCGAGGAAACCAGATAACCGGAAGTAGGTAATCAATGCGTGCCCAGGTACCGCCTCGACATATGTTTCGATATGATCGTCATCAGGAAGCGTCACGCTTCCTGATGACGATCATATTTTTCTTTCCCAAAAAATACATGTTCGAAAAATTGTTGCGCAAATACTGTGCAAGATAAAATGTTACGACCGCCATTGCATTCTCAATAATTGGGGTTCTATGTAATTTTCTAGCAAAAAAAATAGATAATTTTTACATGTAGGAGCGAAGTGCCAGAATTGACCCAGATGGGATGTGGTTAAGCTTTGAAAAAACCTGGAAAAAAGAAAGCTAATGCAGCTACAACATCTAAGAATTGGTGAGCTGCAAGATATTACTGTATATACTCGAGTATAAGCCGACCCGAATATAGGCCGAGGCACCTAATTTTACCACAAAAACCTGAGAAAACTTATTGACTCGAGTATAAGCCTAGGATGTCCATCTACATGCTTCACTGTGCCTCACTTTGCCTAACTGTGCCCATGCCTCACTGTGCCCATGCCTCACTGTGCCCATGACTAGACTTATGTTTAACATGGGAGTCTATGGAAGGGGTGCCTGCCTTTGAAAAATCGGTGCTCCCCAGCTGTAGGTCCCCCAGACAACAAACTTTGCACACTTATAGAGGAGAAATTGGGCTACATGTGTGCCAAGTTCCGGGTCCAGGGGACCTACGACTGGCCAGTACCGGGTCCCCAAAGTCACCGGAGAAATGAGTCTATGGAGGGGGTGCCCAGTTTGAAAAAAATCGGTGCTCCCCGGTTGTAGGTCCCCCGGACAACACACTTTGCACACTTGTAGAGGAAGAGTGGAGCTATATGTGTGCAAAGTTTGTGGTTCAGAGGACCTACGGCCGATCGGTACCGGGTCCCCAAAGTCCAGGAGTTCAGGCGCAAAAATGTGACTCGAGTATAAGCCGAGCGGGGCATTTTCAGCACAAATAAATGTGCTGAAAAACTTGGCTTATACTTAAGTATATACGGTACATTTTGTTTTTTTTAATTTAAAATTGCTTAAATTATTTCTGCTTTTCAGTGCAAAATCCAGCACAGCTCAGAAAATGTATTTTTTGAGGGATCTTTGATACATATAAAACGCTTCTGCCAGCTGGGATGGACAGCAAGAGAGATATGATTTAAGATTGGCAGGCGGCGTGGCGGCACAGCTCAATCACCGGTGATTAATGGATTCTGCACTCTATGGAGATGTACCAGCTGTGACAGGGCATCCATGTATTGGGTAAACAGTATCTACAATCATAATAAAACTCTCTGCTGAGTCAAATCAGCTACTTAGTTATTTTCCATTTACAATGTCCGCAATGAGGAATGTTACAATCACATTAACGTCTGAAATAAAAAATAAAAATGGATACTGGCCTTGTTGCCTTTGGGAGGTCTACATTAAAATAGGGAAGCACTGCTGAAAATTCATTTGTCTTTTATTTTTGCAGGAAACATCTGCCAAATGTCTCTGGCTTTAATAGACATTCCCCATTCCCCAGAAATGTTTTAATATGTCAGCATCATGTTTTTTTACCACTTGACCTCCAGAAGATTTACCCCCTTCATGACCAGGCCATTTTTTGCGATACAGCGCTGCGTTATTTTAGCTGACAATTGTTTTGTGATGCTGTACTAAAAAAAAAAATGATCGCTTTCTTTTTGTGGTATTTAATTACCTCTGCATTTTTTTTGCAATATAAACCCAAAAAAGAAACTGTCAATTTTGTAAAAAATTTTTTTTTTTTACTTTCTGCCATAAAACATATTCAATAAAATGGAAAATTGTATCAAATACTTACCGTAATTTTCCTTTCCTGATGCCAAGACATGGCAGCATACCTATGATATAGCCCCGCCCCTATATCCGCCCACAGGACACGTGATAACTCTCTATAAAACTTTGACTGAGAGCTAGCTCCCCCATTCTGAGTATAAAGTACAAAATATCAGAGGGAGGGTTCATATGCTGCCATGTCTTGGCATCAGGAAAGGAAAATTACGGTAAGTATTTGATACAATTTTCCATTTTCCTGACGCCAGACATGGCAGCATACCTATGATACATGAAGAGCTTTCTAGAGGGAGGGTTTAATGCTGTAACTTAAAAAAGACAAAGAAGCTTGGATAAACTTCCTCCCAAACTCTACTGTAGTAAAGAGCTGCTAGATCCACCCTGTGGTGTATTAAGAACATATAATGTGATGACCAGCTTGCCTCTTTGCAGACTGTCTACAGAGACAACCCTGCCTGGGCTATCCAAGAAGATGACATCACCCTGGTTGAGCGATGAGCTCTAACCATCTCTGGAGGATCCTTACCGCCTCCACATGCCCAGTGAGTATTTTCACGATTCAGGCCGAGATGGTTCAGGCCGAAGCCACTTACTCTTTAAATCTTAAACATTCTGAATGTAGAAGTAGCCTGAGATGGACATTCCAAAGTCCTCAAAGCCTAACTTGAGCAGATCGGCATCTGATTGCACTGGGAAGGCTGGAAGCACCCATTCACTGAAAAGACAAAACATGGATGTCATGCTTTGGAACAAAAAGACTTCAGCCCAACCCTGTCTCGGAAGAACATGGAATGAGGCTCTGTCGCCCCAAATTTTGGAGTCGACGCACTCTCCCCTGAAATCAAGGCTAATAAAAGGCTGATTTTAAAAGGAGATCTCCCATGAAGAGCAGTCTTCTGTCAAGAGTACAATGAGGGTTTGCTAGAAAATTGAGGACTGCTGCCAGGTTCCATTAAAGGAAACCTATTTCTCTTGGGAAGGCATAGTCCAAGTACCTCTCATGAAGCGATCCATCAGCAGGTTTGCTGCCCATTTTTTTTTTTTTTTTTGGGAAAAAGCCAAGATGGCAGAAATTTTCACCTTACGCAAACTGAGCTCCAAATCCAATTCAGATTGTAGAAAAGACAGGATTTGAGATACAATTTGGGTCACAAGAGTCAAACTGATGCCCAGCTGCAAAGCTTGTGGGCCTAATCCATACTCTGGAGTAGATAGCATCGATTGATCCCTTCGAAGAATTCTGCAGAGTTCTAATCCCCTCTGGAAAACTCTTGTAACCTCTGCCTTACAATTTCCAGGCTGCTAAATTTAGATGTGATGGTTGCCGATGTAGTGCATCTCCCTCAGATAAGAGGAGATGAGGAGTCACAGGCAGAATTATCGGTGTGCACACACTGATACCCATTGCCAGAGAGACCCATGGTCTGTGAGGCCAGTAAGGAAGACCTGTGATGACCGTCAGGCTCAACAATTTCTTTAATCCTAAAATTCCTGGAGGGAAGGTATAGGTCATTTGCCCAACCCAAGGCTTGGTAAAGGCATCTGTCCCCTCCACTAATGGATGAGGGTAGCGTGAGAGGAACCAGTTCCCCTTGTAGCAGGCCGATGAGGCAAAACAGATCCAGTTGAGCGAACCGCCACTCGTGGATGATCTCTTGGAACACTTCAGGGTGAAGGGACCATTCGTTGGGATCCTTGAATTGCCCGGATAGACAATCCGCTTCCAAATTCTGATAGGCTGGAAGATATATGGCCCTCAAATCTGGGAGATATTGCTGGGCCAAAGCCAGGATTGGTTCCACCTCTCCCAGGAGGGACTGGCTGTGCATGTCGCCTTGTCTCTGTATATGGGACTGCTGCCATGTGGTCCAGACAGAGTAGGACTGGCAGACCCTATGTGTGTGACAGTAAAGTATTCAATGTCAATGCTGGTAGAAGTTCCAGAATATGGAAACTAGGCCCTGAGTGGGAAATTCCCACCTGCCCTGAATCCTGAGATGCTCACAGGTGGTGTCCCACCCTGCTGTGCTGGTATCTGTAGCAATAATGATCCATGGCTGCAGCCCTAATAGACTAAGCCATTTAGCAGTTTATCTTTTTTTTAATCACCAGAACCCTGGTGCCTCTGGCTAGACAAAATGCTTCCATTGCGTCCGGAAGCCTTGTTGGAAAACTGAGTTTCCAGTGAGCCCAAGGGATCCTCGGAATACAAAAGCCATTGCCCCGAGAGGACTCATGCACTGGGATGCTGACAACACTGGTGCAGCCAACACCTGTTGGAACCTCTCCCTGACTTTAGGGAGTTTGAGGTGGCAAAGAAACTGAAACTGCCTGAGTACTAAACAAGGCCCCTAGGTAGAGCATATTCCGCATAGGCACCAACTAGTTTTGGCAATGCTTGCCCCCCGACTCAAAACGGTTGGTATGACTGAAGGACCAGGACATGCTGATAGGTATACTGCAGGTCCACTGAAATCCTCCAGTAACCTTGTTGAATGACCTGGATTTATGGTATGGAGAGACTCCATCTTGAG
This sequence comes from Rana kukunoris, assembly GCA_029574335.1. NCBI lineage: Eukaryota > Metazoa > Chordata > Amphibia > Anura > Ranidae > Rana > Rana kukunoris. Next base: position 451,163,633 of record CM056053.1, on the reverse strand, counting down.
TCTATCCGTATAGATTGATTCAGCCTCTTGAGGTAGTTCTGGAGGCTGCCGATTAAATAACCAATAACGGCCTTGCCATTGGAAATGATTAAGCACAAAATGAATGTGTGAAAAGCGTCTATGTGACCTTGTGTTGGTGTTTTTGGGGTCACCACTTTAGACAATAAAAGGAATATTGAAATTCCTGGATGCGCAGCCATTTCTTCTCTTACATGGCCTGAAATCGCCATTCTTCGGTAGTGGTCTTACCGGAACTGGGTCACTTTGAGCCACTTGGCTCCAACTGCCTCCTGGGCAGGCCTGGCGTTAAAAGGGCTTCTGAGTATCTTGGGGAGCTGCATGGGTCTTCTGACGCCCTTGGATGGGCGAAAGCCTCCAAAATCGCAGTACCTGTTTGGTGTTCCTTTGAATGGTTGCCCCCTCTGGCTCTTTGATCCTGGGGCAGAAGATCTGATCTTCCTCCTATAAGCCTGGAGAAGATAGTTTCCAGTATTTTGACAAAACAGCGCCTTCCCATCAGAAGGCAGCTTACAGCAATTCAGCTTTGAGGATGGGCCAGCCGCCCAGGATTTGCCCCAGTGCACCTTTGGCTGCGACTGAGCCAAGCATGGCTCTGGATAACCATCGAATGATGTCTATAGCTGCCTCACCTGTAGAGTCCACTGAAAGCCATCTCGTCAAGAGCCTTGATGACTCTTCTCTTTGGCAGCTGGGTTTAATCGCATACTCCAAGTTCTGCGCCCACATACTCACATAGCACTTGCTATGGGTGTGAAAGCAATGCGTCTCAAGGATCTTGTGAAAGGAGGAAGGGCCTACCATCGGAAGTGTCACATTCTTGGTCAGTCTGGCGACTGCCGCATCCACTGTTGGAGGGTAGATAAAGGGGTCGCATCCTTCCCCATTAGTGGAAACAACTTCTGCAACCTATTGGTTGAGGAGGATTTTCTCTCTCCCTTTCTCATTCCTCTCTGAAAACAGGCTTCCTATTTCTGTCCTAAGAGAAAAAAGGTAGCTTACCTGCTTCTTTAGATTCCTCCTATGGAACCCAAAGGCTTGCTCACACTTGCAGCATGATCTGCCATTGCCCTAAAAGGCAATCTGTGCTTAGGTCACCTTTCAGAGGTATTTGAATTTGTCACTTAGAGTAGACCAATGTATATGCAATGCGATTTTCAAAGAGCGATTTGTACTCAATGATGTAAATCGCATGGGTGCAGCCCATTCACTTGGTTGCCCTATGTGCGCAAACAGAAGCCCCTGCTCCTATTTGAGGGCGACCAACTCTGCACAACGTTTTGAAAGGTGCGTTCTCCAATGTGACTTATTACAGCAGAATCGCATGGCATTTGGGGTGCCCTGAAAGAATAACGGTACCTAATGCATATTGTACAGCGATTGTCACACAATTTTAAATCAGATTGTACGGTGTGTAATAACAGGCTTTCTCCTTCTTTGGAGGAGGTACTGGATCCACCCATTACAGTGCAGCTTTACTGCCATAACAAATGAGGATATTAGCATAAAACAAAGCCTCAACCTTCCGGATCTTCTGTTGAGGAGGAGGCAATATCTCCCTCTGCCGGAAAGGTTGGCTACAATACTGGGTTTGGGGAACTAGCCTGGGCTGGAGTCACCCCCGAAGTGCCTGGTACCCCTCCAGTTAGAGAGGGTTGAATGGCTTGGTTTAGACCTGGTTTAGTGCCCATACTGTCCATCCACTTCTGCCCCTGGCTGCCTGAGATGACTGGAAAATTCAGCCAGGGGGTTGGGAACTATTTTGCTGAGCAAGGTGACACCTGCTGACTCCCAAACTCCTCTCTGGCAAGCTGCCTGAAGCAGTCGCTGCAAAGTAGCATTCCAGGCATAGGGTCATCTCCACATGACCAACATTCGCCTTTCGGGCGCTGAGCCCTCAGAGGAGAAGCTGTGTGCGTTCTCTTAAGCGTACATTTGCACCCTTTGTACTGGGGGGTCTGCCAGGACTGGAGGAGACATCTTCCGCCCTGAAAATCCTGATGATCCAGAGAGGGCCTCTGGACCTCCTTGAGTGGGTGTGAGCGGCCGGGGTTGCAACAGATAAGAAGGCACGCTCATCAGGGCTCAATGCACTCTTTTCTCCCGCGTCTTCTTACTTACCAAAAGTTGGCCCTTTCCTGATAGTGGGGTGGTCTTTGTTATTTGGCAGTAGGCTCATGCTGATGGAAGTGACTGAAAGGTGCAAGGGGGACTGCATGTCCACAGAAATAAGGGAAGTGAAAGAGAAAAATATACATATATCTCAGCATTTTTTTTTTTTTACAAATAGTAAAAATAATCTGGCAGAACCCCCATCCCCCTAGTAATACATTGCTCCTTACTCCTCTCTCCCCCATATATCCCCATTACTAGGATAGATAAGACTTACCTCAGAAGGAGATGTTTAAAAGCAAAGGCATTCATTAGCTGCTCCCTGCAATTGGATCACCTGAGACTCAGTCCTCTCCTACCTCTACTCTGATACAATTAGGAAGGCCAACACCCATCCACACAAAAGGACACCTTAAGCTGGCTACACACCATACAATCCTCTGCAGATTTTACCCTTCAGATTTATCAAAACCACACAACATGAGGCCAAACCCTAAAGCCTTAACCTGTATGCAATCAGGCAGGCACCATATGGACCTGGCAACTCTAAAGGAAATCAGACAACAAAAGTTGCAGTGTGTATAGGGCCTTTAAAGACATGAGAACAAGAAAGAAACTGACAGACCTGGAAAAGGGCTTCCATAGGAAAGAAGTCATCATGCAGTCCCAGCTTGCTCAAATCAAACTCCATCGCCGGCAATGCCAAAGGAGGACTGTCGTCTCTGATTAGAGAACACCTCAACCCCAGAAGACCACCAGAAGGGGTTCCCCACCTTGTTGGTGCATTTAGCGTGCCTAAGATGTGGGACCTCGAACTGGGAGAGGCTGAACCCAGCCGGAACTTCGACATAGTCGGCAGGTAAGGGCTTATCCTGAATGAAACTGTCTGTAGGCTGATATTTTTAAGGACAAAAAGGAGAATGGGGGAGCTAGCTCTCAGTCAGAGTTTTATAGAGAGTTATCGCGTGTCCTGTGGGCGGATATAGGGGCGGGGCTATATCATAGGTATGCTGCCATGTCTGGCGTCAGGAAAAAAAAATGTATTCATCTATTTAGGCCAATATGTATTCTGCTACATATTTTTGGTAAAAAAATCCCAATAAACTTATATTGATTACCATTAGGGATGAGCTTCGCGTTCGAAACGAGCGTATGTTCGACTCGAACATCGTCTGTTCGATCGTTCGTCGAATTTCGAACAAAAACGACCGTTCGCGGCAAATTCGAGTGAAACGAAACGACCGTGTTTAACCGCTTGCCGACCAGCCGACGCAGTTATACGGCGGCAGGTCGGCACTCCTGCGCGAGAGCCCGTAGCTCTACGTCGCCACTTTCGACGGCCTCTAGGGGGCGCGTGCACCCCCTGCTAGCCCCCGAGTCCCGTGCGTGTGCCCGGCGGGCACGATCGCCGCCGGGCACACGCGATCGCTCGTTACAGAGCGGGGAACGGGAGCTGTGTGTGTAAACACACAGCTTTCGTTCCTGTCAGCGGGGGAAACGCTGATTTTCTGTTCATACAATGTATGAACGGAAGATCAGTGATTTCCCTTGTAAGTCCACCCCCCCCATACAGTTAGAACACAAATAGGAACACACTTAACCCCTTCCCCGCCCCCTAGTGTTAACCCCTTCACTGCAAATGGCATTTTTATAGTAATCCAATGCATTTTTATAGCATTGATCACTAAAAAAATGCCAATGGTCCCAAAAATGTGTCAAAAGTGTCCGAAGTGTCCGCCATAAGGTCGCAGTACTGAAAAAAAAACGCTGATCGCCGCCATTACTAGTAAAAAAAATTATAATAATAAAAATGCCATAAAACTACCTCCTATTTTTTAAACGCTATAACTTTTGCGCAAACCAATCAATAAACGCTAATTGCGATTTTGCGAAAAATATGTAGAAGAATACGTCTCGGCCTAAACTGAGGAAAAAAATTGTTTTTTTATATATTTTTTGGGGATATTTATTATAGCAAAAAATAAAAAATATTGCATTATTTTCAAAATAATCGCTCTATTTCTGTTTATAGCGCAAAAAATAAAAACCGCAGAGATGATCAAATACCACCAAAAGAAAGCTCTATTTGTGGGGAAAAAAAGTACGCCAATTTTGTTTGGGAGCCACGTCGCACGACTGCGCAATTGTCAGTTAAAGCAACGCAGTGCCGAATAGCAAAAAGTGCTCTGGTCGTTGGGCAGCAATATGGTCCGGGGCTAAAGTGGTTAAAACTTTTTTTTTCATTGATGCTACTATCAATGGAAAAAAAAGTTTTAAAAACGGTCGTTTTTTCAGGAGTCCTGCTCCTGAAAAAACAACAGTTTGTAATTTTTTTTTTTCATTGACACATGTTCCCTGTTCTGAAAGACGTTTTTCAACAATAACTTGAATATTGTTCTTTAAAATGATCGTTTTTGAATTCGAACGTTCGAGTCCCATAGACTTCTAAATGTTCGTGCGAACGATCGGACTGTTCGACGGTTCTGGTGCGAACCGAACGTGGGGGTGTTCGGCTCATCCCTAATTACCATGCATAAAAGTTATAGGGCCATATCCACATACAATTGCCCCGGCGCAGAGTATCAGAGATACACTACGCCGCCGTATTTTACCTGGCACTAAGTCGAATCCAGGAAGATTTCTGCCTGCAAGGTACGGCGGCGTAGTGTATTTCTCGCGGCGGAATCGAATTACGCGATTAGGGGGCGTGAATCATTTAAATCAGGCGTGTCCCCGCGGTGATCAAACTGCGCATGCTCCGTTCAGAAATTTCCCGTCGAGCATTTGCGCGAAATGACGTCGAAACGTCGTTTTTTTTTTTTTGAAGCGTAAATTACGTACATTCCTATTCACGGACGACTTACGCAAAAAAAATAAAAAATTGAAAATTCGACGCAGGAACAACGGCCATACTTAACATGGCAAGTCTAACTATAGACCGGATAATAGCAGCTTTAACTATACGCCGGAAAAAGCCGACTAGCGACGTCGTAAGAGAATGCAGCGGCCGATCGTAACTTCGTGGATCGCCGTAAAAAGTTAATTTGCATACCAGACGCGGAAAACAACACAAACTCCACCCAGCGGGCGCAAAAAGATTGCAGCGTAGATCCGAAGGCGTACGAAGACGTAAGCCTGTCGGATCGAAGCCCGAAGTCGTCGTATCATGGTTTGAGGATTCAAACTAATGATACGACGCGGGTAATTTGAAAGTACGCCGGCGTATCAGGAGATACACCGGAGTAATAGCTCTGTGGATCTGGCCCATAGCGTCTAAAAAACTATGGGATATATTTATGGATTTTTTATTTATTTTTTACTAATAATGGCAGCGATCAATGACCTATAGAGGGACTGCGATATTGCAGCACACAAATCGGACAACTAGCTAACACTTTTGGGGGATCAGAGATACTAATACATTGATCAGTGCTAAAAAAAATATGCACTGTCAACGGATAACATCAGGGGCTATAGAAGGGTTAAATGTGTGCTTTGAGAATGGAGCTGTGGGCGGCTCTGAAACCGTTAGCCATGCGCAACCCCATTCTCAGCATTGCGGTCAGGCCTGGCCGCTGATGCTCGACGTCTCGTGGACACCTGTTCTCATCAGGGTCCACACACAATGCATACCACCCGGTCAGACACGTTGCACACTACCTGCTTAGACCCTACATGGTGCGGACGTCCCTGCCTCCACACGCGGGTCCCTTCGGTCCTGCCCTTCTGACCCCTGGCTGGTCTGATATGCACTTTTATGTCTACTACACTGTAAGTTTCCAATTGTACTAATAAAACAATGTTTTTTTATTGCATACTGCACTTAGAGTGGCGCTCCTTGTTTTTGGGTTCTTGGAATTGTCTCCCGTGAGCTGCCTTCTGATTGCCTCTCCCTGCCTGCCTGCCATTGCTGCCCTTGCTTTAGTGTGTCCCTCTGTGCCATTACCATCTACTGTCACCTTGGACTCTCTGTTCACTCTACCTTTGTGCCATCTACACTTGCTATGCACAGTGGTCCAGTGAGTAGCACTTTCGCCTAGCAGCAAAAGGGTCGCTGGTTCGAATCCCGACCACGACACCATCTGCCTGGAGTTTGCATGTTCTCCCTGTGTCTGCGTGGGTTTCCTCCGGGTAATCCGGTTTCCTCCCACACTCCAAAGACATGCTGGTAGGTAAATTGGATCGTCCAAAAAAAATTGGCCCAGTATATATGTATATATGTGTGTATGACTGTGTGTCCTTAGCGTGTCAAGATCCTACGGGGTAAAAATGACCGCACCAGCCAAGCAGACACTGGCTGGAAAAAGCGCCCAGAGGCGATTCAGTTCGCATGCGTTGCGCTATACAAGTCATTCATTCATTCATTCATTAAATGTGTGCCTAGCCAGTGCTTGTGTACTGTGTGGGAGATGCTTTTACTAGGGGAAGGCATTGATCCATGTTTATACTTTGCAGGAACGCAGAATCAATGTCTTCCCTACTAAAAGAATGGCAATCTGCCTCATTTACATAGACAGATCACCGTTCCGGGTCTCTGCCTAATGATCGGTATTTGCCGGCCGACATCGAGTCCCCGGTACCCGCAGATCGGATTCCCGCTGTGTATAATCACAGCCGGAGTGGGTCACCGGCGGTGCACATGCGTGCCCCAGACCTGGAAGGGAAAGGTTAACATACTAGGTACGTTATTCTGTGCAGCAGAGCCGTCTTGACCCAGTATACATTTAGGTCCATATATATTTGGACACAGGCACAAATTTAGTTTTTTTCAGTTATTTACCAAAACACATTCAAGCTATAGTTATATAATGGATATGGACTGAAAATGCGCACTCTCAGGTTTCATTTGAGGGTATGTACATCTAAATCGGAGAAAAAGTTTAGAAATTACAGCTCTTAAGAATAGCCAACCCTCCTTATTCAAGAGACCAGAGGAATTGGACAACTGAATCAAAGTCTGTTTTATGGCCAGGTGTGGGCTACTCCTTTGTCATTTCTTCATCAATTAAGCAGGTAAAAGGTCTGGAGTTGATACTAAGTGTGGTATTTGCATTTGGAATCTATTGCTGTGCACCTACATCATGCATTTAAAGGTGCTGTCCATGCAAGTGAAACATGCCATTGTAAGGCTTCAAAAACAAAACCAATGCACCAGAGGGATAGCAGCAACATTGGGAGCGGACAAATAAACAGTTTGGTACATTCTGAGGAAAGAAGAACGCACTGGTAAGCACAGCAACATAAAAAAGGCCTACACATCCATGGAAGACAACAGTGGTGGATGATCGTAGGATCCCTCTCTATGGTAAAGAAAAACCCATTCACAACTGTTAAGACCTGCAGTGGGTATGGTACTGCGGCCTTCTTTCCATCTCCCAATCGCTGAGCATAAGTGATTATCGCTACCATAGGAGGTAGAGGGATCGTGGAGGTGAATGCAGTTCCCAAGATGATTCTTCCGAATAGTTAGAGTATTCCCCCCAAGCATGAGCCAAGACTTCATGAAGGGTGTCCAGGTATAGAATAGCTTAATTGAGACGCAGGTTACTTATACAGCAAAAGGGATACTTGACGTAATCAGATAGACAATGACACCCTCCTCCCACATCATCATACAATGGTGTTACTAACGAGCCACCCCTTCAATAGGAGACAGACGTCTGTCTCTGATAGAATCCACATGAGTTAATTACTGGTCATTTGCCCAGGCGAGGTGATTCAGAGGTAAGCTCTTCTCACCTGCTAAACAATAGAAATTCACACAATGAACGCTTCTTGAGAGACAGACCAAAGTTCATTTACATGACACATTGAGATATTGAGATCAGTTTAAGGAATAAACCAATTATCTCCAGGCAGAGAGCACCCCAATTTCCCCAAAAGTTGGAACACCCCTTTTCCACACAAGATAGCCCCGATCTGGTAGACCAACATATCCAAATTTCACCCACATTGGTCCAGGGGTTCTTAAAAAACAAACAGAACCTATGAGAAAATCCAGAATAAAGTCTATTTTCTTCACAACAACATCCAGACAAGTGAAGGACATGCTCCAGGAGGTGGTCGTATCCTTGTCAAAGTCTACAATCAAGAGGAGACTTCACTAGAACAAATACACAAGGTGCAAACCATTCATAAGCCTGAAGAAAAGAAAAGCCAGATTAGACTTTGCCAAGAAACATCCAAAAAAGCCAGACAAGTTCTAGAAAAGCATTCTTTGGATGGATAAAACTAAGATTAATCTGTACGAGAATGAGGCCGTGTACACACGGCAGAGAACCTCGACGGGCAGAACACATCGTTCCGCCCGTCGAGGTTCTCTGCCGGCTGTCGAAATCGGCGACCCGCCCGTCGGGAATGGCAACCAGCCATTCTTCCAGGCGGGCCGTCGAGCAAATAGAGAGCGTGCTCTCTATTTCTGCTCGACGGGCTTCCCGACGGGAAGCTCGCCGAGAGTGTACACACGGCCGAGGTCCTCGCTGGAATGCAGCGAGAACCTCGGTCGTGTGTACACGGCCTGACAGGAAGAAAAAAGTGTGGAGAAGGCTTGGAACAGCTCATGATCCAAAGCACACAATTTCATATGTGGTCACATGGTGGAGGCAGTGTGATGGTATAGGCATGCATGGCTTCCAGTGGCACTGGGTCATTTGTGTTTATTGATGATGTGACAGAAGACAGAAGCAGCCAGATGTATTCTGCAGTGTTTAGAGATATACTGTCAGCCCAGATTCAGCCAAATGCAGCAAAGTTGATTGGACGGTGCTTCACAGTACAGATGGACAATGATCCAAAACACACTGCAAAAGCAACCCAGGAGCTTTTGAAGGAAAACAAGTGGAATATTCTGCAATGGCAGAGTCAATCACTTCATCTCAACCCACATGAGCATGCATTTCACTTGCTGAAGGCAAAAACTAAAGGGAGAAAGACCCACAAACAAAGAACAACTGAAGTCAGCTGTAGTGATGAGCGGAATACGCCATATTCGATTTCGCGATATTTCGCGAATATTTCAAAGAATATTCGCGAATATTCGTTAATATCGAATATTCGTGATATTTTATAAAAAATAAAAAAAAATGCGAATTTTCGCCAATGCGAATTTTCGCTAATGCGAAATTTTGCGTTTTTTTTTTTTTTTTTTTATAAAATATCACGAATATTCGATATTTACGAATATTCGGTATGTTTTATAAAAAAAAAAGCGAAATTTCGCATATGCGATCGCGAATATTCGTTAATATCGAATATTCGTGATATTTTATAAAAAAAAAAAATTGCGAATTTTCGCCAATGCGAATTTTCGCTATTGCGAAATTTCGCGAATGCGAAATTTATTGCGAAATTTATTGCGAAATTTGAAAAATACGAATATTCGAAATAGCGAATATTCGCCGCGATATTCGAGTTATTCGCGAATACTCGAATATGCAATATTCGTAGCGAATATTCGCATTGCAAATATTCGTGAGCAACACTAGTCAGCTGCAGTTCGAGCCTGGCAAAGCATTAGAAATGAGGAAACCCAGACTTTGGTAATGTCCATGGGTTCCAGACTTCAGGCAGTCATTGCCAGTAAAATATTCTGAACAAAATATTAAAAAATAAAATTTTATTTATGAATACACTCATTTATCCAAATACATTTGGGCCCTTCAAAATGGGGGAACTGTGTAGAAAAATGGCTGCAGTTCCTAAAATGAGTTTTTGATATTTAGGTTCAACCCCTTGAATTAAAAGGGAAAGTCTGCACCTCAAATTCATTTGGATATTTTCGTTTGAATAGTACCTTATTCTGGTGGCATAGAGAGCCAAAAGTATGAATATTGTGCTTGTGTCCAAATATATATGGACCTAACCAGTGGCGGCTGGTGCTTACATTTTTTGGGGGGGGCGCAAACGAAAAAAAAAATATTGCAGCCTCACTGTGCCCATCACATGCAGCCACTGTGCCATCAATTGTCACCACTGTGCCATGCCATCAAACACAGAAACTGTGCCATCAATTGTCACCACTGTGCCATGCCACCAAATGCAGCCACTGTGCCATCAATTGTCACCACTGTGCCATGCCATCAAACACAGAAACTGTGCCATCAATTGTCACCACTGTGCCATGCCACCAAATGCAGCCACTGTGCCATCAATTGTCACCACTGTGCCATGCCATCAAACACAGAAACTGTGCCATCAATTGTCACCACTGTGCCATGCCATCAAATGCAGCCACTGTGCTATCAATTGTCACCACTGTGCTATGCAACACAGCAACTGTGCCATCAATTGTCACCACTGTGCCATGCCACCAAATGCAGCCACTATGCCATGCCATCAAATGCAGCCACTGTGCCATCAATTGTCACCACGGTGCCATGCAACACAGAAACTGTGCCATCAATTGTCACCACTGTGCCATGCCATCAAATGTAGTCACTGTGCCATCAATTGTCACCACTGTGCCATGCCATCAAACGCCACCACTGTGCCATCAATTGTCACCACTGTGCCATGCCATCAAACGCCACCGCTGTGCCATCAATTGTCACCACTGTGCCATGCCATCAAATGCAGTCACTGTGCCATCAATTGTCACCACTGTGCCATGCCATCAAATGCAGTCACTGTGCCATCAATTGTCACCACTGTGCCATGCCATCAAATGCAGTCACTGTGCCATCAATTGTCACCACGGTGCCATGCCATCATATGCAGTCACTGTGCCATCAATTGTCACCACTGTGCCATGCCATCAAACGCCACCACTGTGCCATCAATTGTTACCAATGTGCCATGCCATCAAACGCAGCTACTGTGCCCATCAATTGTCACCACTGTGCCATGCCATCAAACGCCACCACTGTGCCATCAATTGTCACCAATGTGCCATGCCATCAAACGCAGCTACTGTGCCCATCAATTGTCACCACTGTGCCATGCCATCAAATGCAGTCACTGTGCCATCAATTGTCACCACTGTGCCATGCCATCATATGCAGCCACTGTGCCATCAATTGTCACCACTGTGCCATGCCATCAAACGCCACCACTGTGCCATCAATTGTCACCAATGTGCCATGCCATCAAACGCAGCCACTGTGCCCATCAATTGTCACCACTGTGCCATGCCATCAAATGCAGTCACTGTGCCATCAATTGTCACCACTGTGCCATGCCATCATATGCAGTCACTGTGCCATCAATTGTCACCACTGTGCCCTTTAATTGTCACCACTGTGCCCCATGCCACTGTGCTCATTGTCGCCTCTGTCCCCCTTGTCACCACTGTGCCCCATGCCACTGTGCTCATTGTCGCCTCTGTCCCCCTTGTCACCACTGTGCCCCATGATGCCCCTTTCCTTGTAAAAAACACTTACCTGACGCTTCCATGTCCTCCCTCGATGTCTTCTGCCGCCGTGGAGAAGCTTCAGCCAATCAGGTTCCTGATAACCAGAATCCGGGAACCTGATTGGCTGAAACGGCCGTCAGTCTTATGCAAGGACCGCAGGTTGCCTGCGATCCGAGTATAGACTTCCGAGAGCCGGAGGGCGGTACTGGAAAAGTCTATCAGAGCTGCTGGCTTTGATAGGCAGTTCCCCTCAGCCAACCAGCTGCCGCTATTCGGGTAACCAGCGACCCATTATATGAATAGACCAGGCAGCTGGCAACAATAACACACGTTCAATGCATTGGATTGAACGTGTGTTATTTGCGAGAGGGGTGGCGCTGCAGTGCCCTTTATAGACGGCCGCCAGAACTTCGGCTAAAATGTCAAAATGACATTTTAGCCGAATAAAAGTTCTTAAAGGGCCCGTTTTTTTTTTGTGACTGCGGGAGGGGGGCGGTGCCTGTGTGTCCCTATGGACGGGCCGCCACTGGACCTAACTGTACGTAAGTTATACCGTCGGCAAGCGGTTTAAAGCTGAATTCCAAGAAAACAGTACTGGATCCCAACTTTTTGTAGCAGCAAAGGGCCATATTCACAGAGCCCTTACTCCTGTCTATCTCGCTTTAGACTGGAGTACTTTCAAATTACGCGCGTTTTTTCACTACTCTGAAACCTCAAACCATGAAAATACGGCTGCGGGCTTCAATCCGACTGGCATACGTGTTCGTACGCCCTCGGATCTACGCTGCAATAAATTTGCGGCCGCTGGGTGGAGTTCCCGTCGTTTTCCGCGTCGGGGTGTGCAAATGAGCTTTTGCCGACGATCCACGAAGTTACGAACGCCAATCGCAATCTCTTACGGCATCTTTAGTCATCTTTTTGCCAGGTAAAGTTATACCAGCTTTTTGCTGGTCTAATATTAGACAGCCCATGTTAAGTATGGCCGTCGTTCCCGCGTCGAATTTCAACGTTTTCCAACGTCTTTTTTTATTTTTTACGTATGTCGTCCGGGAATAGGAATGTCCGTAAATGACGCTACTCAAACAAAAAATGACGTAACAACGTTATTTCGCGCAATGCACGGCGGGAAATTTCTGAACGGAGCATGCGCAGTTCGATCGCCGCGGGGACGCGCCTAATTTAAATGCTTCACGCCCCCTAATCGCGTATTTCGATTACGCGGCGAGAAATACACTACGCCGCCGTACCGTAAGGGACAAAATCTACCAGAATTTGGCGTAGAGCCAGGTAAAATACGGCGGCGTAGTGTATCTCTGATACTCTGCGCCAATGTAATTGTATCTGAATCTGGCCCAAAGCCCATATGGAAGAAAAATATATTTTAAATATATTTTAAAAAAACATTCCTAATATATTTTTCCCAAATATATTGCAATATATTTGAAATGCTACAATTTTGGCCAGATTCAATATATTTCAAAAATATATTTCAATATATTTGTGAATATATTATTGAATATATTGGGAAATGCATTGTGAAATATGTTGCAAATATACTCATAAATATATGTTAAATGTACTTCTGAATGCATTTAGCAATATATTTATGCAGCCATAAATATATTGCAACATGCATTTTGGAATGCATTGTGAATATATTCAGACATATATTGCTAAATGCATTCAGAAGTACATTTAACATATATTTCTGAATACATTCACAATGCATTCCAAAATGCACTTTGCAATATATTTATGGCTGCAAAAATATATTGCTAAATGCATTTAGAAGTGCATTTAACATATATTTATGAATATATTTGCAACATATTTCACAATGCATTACCCAATATATTCACAAATATATTGAAATATATTTTTGAAATATATTGAATCTGGCCAAAATTGTAGCATTTCAAATATATGGCAATATATTTGGGAAAAAATATATTAAGAATGTTTTTTAAAATATATTTTAAATATAAATGTACTGAATGTAAAATAAAAAAAAATACATTCCTATTACATTTTGAAAGGCTGTGCATTTATATATTGTATTTTATATATTGTAGGCCTATAAAACCAGCAAATATTTGGAAATAAAAACAATAACACAGTACAATACACACAACTTTATTAGCATGTAAATATACAAAAACTACAACACAGAGAATAGAAAGTGGTGTTAACTGTGGAAAATGACATTAATGACATAAAAGTTTATTTGTGGTATTCTGATGGTTCCCCATGTTTCCCTTCAGGTGATATTTCAACACCGCAATTTTTCTTGTAACAGCGTCACTGATCACACCATTTGAAGTCCCAGGAAACTTTGCCAAAGTGGCAGCTTTAAAAAGTAAATGGAAAATATTAGACTTATTAGATTTTCCCTGTGAATCAAAAGCCATATAAGACCCTTTTCACACTGTAGCGCTGCTAAAGCTCCGACACTTTTTAGGCGTTTTTTTTTAAAGGGAAAAAGTACAGTTTTAATGCGCTTTTAAAGTGCTTTGGAAGCGCTGCCCATTAATTTCAATAGGCAGGTGCGTTTTAGGAGCGCTATTTATAGCGCTCCCAACCCGTCCCAGATGCTGCTTGCAGGACTCTTTCTAATGTTCCGCAAGCGCATCGCCCCAGTGTGAAAGTACTCATTGCACTGAAAGGGATGCAGTTTCATGAGCTTTTTAGAGGCTATTTCTAGTGCTAAAACGCCTGAAAACTGCCTCAGTGTGAAAGGGGTCTAACAGATGCAGCTGAGTAAATAAAACTAACCAAATTAAGCATGTATAAAAACATCAAAATATTGTAGACTTTTCAAAAATCTGTATAATAATCAACATCTTGCCTACAACTTGTCTTATTAGTTCAGACTACTACCAGACTGAGCAAGATATCTTATTTTGAAACAAAAGTCAAATTGGCTTACAGTCTACATGTCAAAGCTGATGTTTACATAGGGTCTAACTGTACCCGCTTCTCTCCATCTGTCAGCCGCTTGGAGGCACCGCCTTGAAAGTTACTTTTTATTGAAGTGGTTGAAAAGGTACAAAGGTTTTTACCTTCATGTATTTTATGCATTAAGGTAAAAAAAAAAACTTCTGTGTGCAGCAGCCCCCCTATACTTACATGAGCCCCCTCTCGATCCAGCGATGACCACGAGTGCCTTGTCTCTCCAGGGACTTGCACTGCTGATTGGCTTTCTGTAGTGGTGGGAGCTATTGGCTCCCGATGCCATCAATCACAGTCAGTGAGCTAATTAGGAGATGGGGCCAAGGAGCAGCTCAGTGAGTGTGTGTTGAAAAAACAGAGCTGTGGTTTAGGAGCACTGGCATGGGACCTGAGAAGAGAAGGATCTGGGCTGCTCTGTACAAAAACCCTTACACAGAGCAGGTAAAATATGTCATATTTGATATTTACAAAAAAGACAACGTTTTAATGTTTCGGTACCAAAAGAAATCCTACCTGTTTAGGCCTTGAGTACAACACTTGACAAGGAGATGAGCTCAAGTCTTTAGATGGGACAGAAGGTGATGCACACGATACACCCACACAGGATGAACTTCCACCATCATTCTTCAGTGCTATTAGCTGCGCTCTTGTTGTTTTCAAAGTATCCATTACGCCAGGTAACTCTATGGAAATGCATAAAAACATTTTAAGTAACATAATGGCCTATTTTCTCACCATATCCATTAATTTCATTTGTTAGAAATTGATGACTTGTGTAAAAATGTACTTTTACATGATTAGAGGGTTTCCTCCAGTCTGCTGCTGACCCATCCCCTCCACCAGATCAAAAATATTCCAGGAGGGTTTCTCCCAAGGTATAAGTAAAGATGTTCCACAAAACAAAAATCTTACTTGTGCATATAGTATGTAGTTACCTCAGTGCACTCACTGATACTATAATGAATGTAGTACAGTAAGCTCCCAGTTACTGTTATTTCTGGTTGCTTGAGATCTAATAGTAACTCTCAAGCATCCACCTCCCATGGCACCCTACCCCCTCCCACTTAGCAGCTAAAGGGGGTAGGGATTGGGGGCATTGTTTTACCACCCCCAAATTCACATGCGATGAGCCTAAAAAGTGCTATTGCCAAATGCAACTAAGGGCTCATTCATAATGCGTTATGCAATGCTCCAATGGGCCTCTGAGAAATTATACAAGGTGGTCAGGAGGCAAAATGTTAACACCAATAATTGCAGTGAAAGGCACAGGATTGCAGTGCGGTAGTACGGCAATTATAGGTTTTAGTCAGGTGTGATGAGGCAACATTGGAGGACACTTTGCCCTGTGATTAGGGTTGTCCCGATACCGATACTAGTATCGGTATCGGGACCGATGCCGAGTATTTGCGGGAGTACTTGTACTCCCGCAAATACCCCCGATACCAAAATAGAATAATTCATATTGCAGCCATGTCCTGTCCCTCATACCTGTAGCTATGATATGTCCCCCACGTATGCCGCCGCCGCCGCATACCGCCGTTAATCCCCCTGCATTATAGCGTAGCGTGCATTACAAGCTTTCGTTTTGAATACTTGTAAATGCCCGCGCCGCCTTGTATAGACACTCCCCTTCTTGGGGATCCGTCCAATACCGAGCAAGGGGGAGTGGTGATGTTACGGGCGTGGGACACTCCCCCTTGCTCGGTATTGGACAGATCCCCGAGAAGGGGAGTGTCTATACATGGCGGCGCGGGCATTTACAAGTATTCAAAACAAAAGCTTGTAATGCACGCTACGCTATAATGCAGGGGGATTAACGGCGGTATGCGGCGGCGGCATCATAGCTACGGGTATGGGGGACATACATGGCTTGCAATATGGGGGACATACATGGCTTGCAATATGTGGGGGACATACATGGCTTGCAATATGTGGGGGACATACATGGCTTGCAATATGTGGGGGACATACATGGCTTGCAATATGTGGGGGACAGGACATGGCTGCAATATGTGGGGGACAGGACATGGCTGCAATATGTGGGGGACATACATGGCTGCAATATGTGGGGGACATGGCTGCATTTGGGGACATATTTAAAAAAAGTATCGGTATTCGGTATCGACGACTACTTGAAAAAACATATCGGTACTTGTACTCGGTCCTAAAAAAGTGGTATCGGGACAACCCTACCTGTGATCTTTGACTTCTCCCATGTTGTTCGGGTAGATCTCCACCTCTCGAAGGTTGCCTACCTCTGCCCTAAAACACTGTAGTATGAAAAGGCAAATGATTGGTCAAACAGAAAATAAAGATAAAAATAACAAAGGCAGCAGAACTGGTGGAATAATAGACAATAAATAGATAAAAAATGAAAAGACTGCACCAATATAAAACATTCTATGAAAATTAAAATTGAAAATTTCACCAATACCAATTCACATTGAAAGACTGGCATCCAGGGGCTGATATGCCAAAAACGGTGCACAATAATTAACTAATACAAAAAAATCAGAGTGCAAGGAAAAATTTGTATATAAATTCACAAAATGAATGTCAAATTATATGTATAAACAATGAGAGGTTAATACGTCAAATCGGTGATCCCAAAAATTGTATGCCAACAGCACACAATTGGCAAACCAAACCTCTAAAATTCTTAATGATATCACCACAAAACTCAAACACTGATGACCAAATGAATAATGAAGGATGATGCAAATATGATGATCAGATACAGTGCCGGTTGAATGTGGCGATATAAAAAAAAAGGGAAGGTGCCCACCACCATAATTAAGTTGTCCGCTTACCAAAGGCAAGTTGTCTCAGTTGTTGGTTTTTCTTCTTCCAAGTGCTTATTCCGGTTTTATATTCACCAGTTGTCAGTCAGTCTTGGTCAGGTGCTTTGACAGCGGCTGGCGCCCCATCTGTCAGAATCCGCCAAAAAAAAAAAAAAAAAATTAGCTTTCCATCTCCACACAACACACACACACACACACACACACACCCCAGACACCGCTAACCTCCTTCTGCACAATTTATTTGATGGTAGCTGAATGTAAACAGCAGGCAGTGGGGGAACCATAGCCAGACTGCCATTGGCTGTTTCAATTTTAAAATTAGGCTGACTATTGCGCCCCCTTCCCACTCCCTGCTGTCAATCAGCAGAGGAAGACCTGAAGAAGAATGTTCTCCTTCAAATCCTCTCCTTTGCTGATTGACAACAGGCAGTGGGCGGGTGCAATAGCCCACTATTGGCTACTGCAAATTAAAATAGTCAATAGCAACCTAGCTATTGATTCCCCTGCTATCTGCTCTTTTTTCCTGTATTCTGACAGTGGCCAGTGGCTGTTAGAATACAAAAAAAGGCCTAGGTGTCAACTGATATCAGGCTACTTCTGGGGCAGCTGGATGTAATATTAGTACCTCATATTGTTATCGGCCTGAAAGGTGGCCCATAATTGGTATCTGTATGGAAAAATCCATATCTAATGGCACCTAGTAGCAGGGCAGATAATAATATGCAAAAGGGGAGGGAGACATAAAACATTGGTAGCACCGTGCCCTGACATTATGGGGTATATTTACTAAAGGCAAATCCACTTTGCAGTACAAGTGCACTTGGAAGTGCAGTCACTATAGATCTGAAGGGGACAAAAAAATTTTTTTTTTCCTGTACATGATTGGATGATAAAATCAGCAGAGCTTCCCCTCATTTCAGATCTCTCTCTCAGATCTACAGTGACTGCATGTCCAAGTGCACTTGTAGTGCAAAATAGATTTTCCTTTAGTAAATCAACCCCTATGCTGCATGGTGAGTGGATATAGAATGGAAGCCGTATATTATATGCAGCAATGTGCACTGAAGTATGCTACACAGTTACTGGATATAACATGGATGCCATACATATTATATGCAGCAGGGTGACATGCTGTGCAAGAGGAGCTCTATAATATTACATTACTGTGCACATGCTGTATGGTAACTGGGAAGGTAAATGCACACAGAATGAGAACTTTTCAGCAGGAAATAGACAAATACAACTTTAACTCATACACCAAACTTTCACAATTCTAATATTATTTGATAGAAGGCTCACCTTTCATCCAGGAGAATACATCCAGCAGAATACATCCAAGACATTACAGAGAACTTCTCCACCATGCCATGCTTTCCTTTTCAGAGGCCTTACCAGGAACAGGAAGTGAGAGGTGAAAGTTCACCCCTCTGGTTCCCACAGCTCACTTCCTGTAACAGACCTCCTGTATTATGATTGCAGTCTCTCTGTTTAAAGAGTTTTCCCCAGGGCTGGATTTACATATTAGAAGATCGAAGGCACAGAAATCAGACCCACATCCCAATAAAAAAGAATGAGATAAAAGAAATTAGAAAAATATTTATACATGTAAGTAAGTTATGGAAGATGCATTCTATATATATATTTTGTATCTTCATTCTGGTATATATGTGTGTGTGTATATATCAGATATACTCTATATGTATATATATATATGTGTGTATATATATATATATATATATATATATATATATATATATATATACACACAGTATATACACACACACATATATATACTGTATATACACACACACACAAGAATGCAGCTCTCATCACTTACATATTTATCTTCCAGCCCACCCTAGTATTGGCACATGACAACAGTGCAGCTTGGGCAAGGATATGACATTTAACCACTTCCTTACTGGGCATGTATACCCCCTTCCTGACCAGGTGAAATTTCAGCTTGCGGCACTGCGTCGCTTTAACTGACAATTGCGCGGTCGTGCGACGTGGCTCCCAAACAAAATTGGCGTCCTTTTTTCCCCACAAATAGAGCTTTCTTTTGGTGGTATTTGGTCACCTGTGCGGTTTTTATTTTTTGCGCTATAAACAAAAAAGGACGACAATTTTGAAAATATTTTTTACTTGTTGCTATAAAAAATAGCCCAATTTAAAAAAAAAATTCAGTTTAGGCTGATACGTATTCTTCTACATATTTTTGGTAAAAAAAAAAATCGCAATAAGCGACTGGTTTGCGCAAAAGTTATAGCGCCTACAAAATAAGGGACAGAATTATTATTTTTTATTATTTATTTTTTACTAGTAATGGCGGCGATCTGCGATTTTTATTGCGACTGCGACATCATGGCGGACACATCGGACACTTTTGACACATTTTTGGCGCCATTCACATTTATACAGCGATCAGTGCTATAAATATGCACTAATTACTGTATAAATGTGACTGGCAGGGAAGGGGTTAACACTAGGGGGGTGAGGAAGGGGTTAAATGTATTCCCTGCATAGTGTTCTAACTGTGGGGGGAGGGGGGGTGACTGGGAGGTGACCGATCTGTGTCCCTATGTACAAGGGACACAGATCGATCTCCTCCTCTCCAGAGACAGGACGCTGTCTCTGTGTAAAACGGCAATGAGAGATGATCTCATATGTTTACATATGAGATCATCTCTCATTCGCCCACAGATCGCATCGCAAACGGCCACTCTGATTGGCCGTGTCCAAGGGACACGGCCAGTACACAAGTTCCCCGCTGCACGCTCTGGAGCGCGCGCTGGGAACAAAGAAAGGGGCTGCCGTGAAAACGCGGCGGCCGCATATAGTCGTACGGCCGTAGGGAAGTGGTTAAAGCGGAGTTCCACCCAAAAGTGGAAGCTCCATGTATTTGCCTCTCCCCCCTCCCCCTACTTTGCCACATTTGCCACCTTTCGGGGGAGGGGAGCAGGTTCCTGTTTTTGACAGGTACCCTTCCCCCCTTCCGAGAGATCTCGCTGCCGCGGATGCGTTCCCGATGATTTTCTGCATGCGTGTTTTTGATGCATTCCAGGGCATGTTTGGTGTGTTTTTAAAGCATTCCAGTGCATTTTCCTCTCTTTTTTCCTCAACCTTAAATAAGGACATGTGTGTTGCAGTGCGTTCAGGTGCATTCTAGTGCGTTTTTGATGTGCTTTACAGTGTTCCATTACAGTCCAGTGCAGGAAAAATGCAGCATGCTCTACTTTTTATCTGGAACTGCAAGCACTAGTGTGAATTATGCCATTGAAAACCATATAACTTACTTTCCATGCAAAAAAAAATAAACGCACTGGACTGCATGTGGTGTGAATTGGCCCTATATATAGGCAATGGAGGCAGCAGCATCCGAGAGCCAATGGAAACATTGGCTGGGATACCAACATCGCCGGATTCCAGGACAGGTAAGTGTCCTAATATTAAAAGTCAGTAGCTGCAGTATGTGTACAGTATGGGGGGTTATTTACTAAAGGCAAATCCACTTTGCACTACAAGCGCAAACTACAAGTGCAAAGTACACTTGAAATTGCACTGAAAGTGCACTTGTAAGTGCAGTCGCTGTAAATCTGAGGGGTAGATCTGAAATGAGGGGACACTCTGCTGATTTTATCATCCAACCATGTGCAAGCTAAAATGCTGTTTTTTTTTATTTTCCTTGCCCACTCAGATCTACAGCGACTGCACTTCCAAGTGCACTTTCCTTGCAATTTCAAGTGCACTTTGCATTTGTAGTTTGCACTTGTAGTGCAAAGTGGATTTGCCTTTAGTAAATAACCCCCTTTGTGTAGCTGCTGAGTTTTAATTTTGTGCTGGGGAGAACTGTAATATGCCAATTCCTTTTAATTGGCTGCTGGAATTACCCTTCGGCAGGTACTAAGTCCAAACAATGGACTGGACTTAGTATAAAAAGAATATACAGTATATATACTATATATATTATATTGCCAAAAGTTTTGGGACGCCTGCCTTTACAAGCACATGAGTTTTAATAGCATGCCAGTCTATAACAGCTTCAATTCCTCTGAGAAGGCTGTCCTATGGGAATGTTTGACCATTCTTCCAGAAGCACATTTGTCAGTTCAGGCACTGATGATGGATGAGAAGACCTGGCTCACAGTCTCCACACAAATTCATCCCAAAGGTGTTCTATCAGGTTGAGGTCAGGACTCTGTGCAGGCCAGTCAAGTTTCTCCACCCCAACCCACTCATCCATGTCTTTATGGACCTTGCTTTGTGCACTGGTCCAAATCATTTGGTGGATTATGGTGTGTGGGGGGGGGGGGGATTATGGTGTGGGGTTGTTTTTCAGGGGTTGGGTTTGGCTCCTTAGTTCCAGTGAAGGGAATTCTTAAGGCCTCAGCATACCAAGACATTTTGGAAAAATGTCATGCCCCCAACTTTGTGCGAACAGTTTGGGGATGGCCCCTTCCTGTTCCAACATGACTGATCATTAGTGCACAAAGCAAGGTCCATAAAGACACTGATGAGCGAGTTTGGTAATAATAGTGCAACTACTGATTCATGGATTAAACAGAACATTGAATATTTATATCCAGAGTTTCTCTTGGTACCGTGTAAGCAGACAAGACCCTTGGACTGTGGAGGTGGATGTCTGTGAATGTTCTCATTCATTCAGGTCAATCAATATAACTGGACTTGCTGTATCTTAAGACGTTTTGCTGGTCCGCCGACAAGCGTTCTCAATTCAGAATGACTTATACAAAAATTCTTTGGGAATGGAAAGTGGATGCGAGAGGTTTATCTGCTTTGTATTAAATGGATTATGTGCTTAAAATCTTATTAAAAAAAATTATATTTTATTTAAATCTTTTGGTTTTTATTTTATTTTTTTTATTTTAAAAGAGTAAAATACAAAACAAAATGGGAGTGGGTCTCTTATAAATGTATTCAGAATGTTATCTATGACATAGTTACAAAAATATCAGACAAAATATATGTTGAAATGTCTTTATTAGACATTAAATATTTTCAGAAAAACATATTTTAAAAATATATTTTCTAATATATATCTTTGTAAAATACATTTAAATTATATTTTTGGAATGCATTTACAAGTATATTTAAAGATATATCTTATCTGGACAATATATTTACAAACATATATTTTCACATATATGCCTTTGGAAAATATATTAAAATTATATTTTTGGAACGCATTTACAAATATATGTACAAATATATGTTGAAAAAAATCTGAAGAATATATTTAAAAAATATATTTTCCAATATATGTCTTTGGAAAATGCATTTAAATTATATTTTGGAATGCCTTTACAAGTATATTTAAAAATATATTTTTAAATGCATTTTTTTAGATGCTCAAAAATATCTGTCAAATATATTGAAAAAAATATATTTTAAAATATATGCCTTTGGAAAATATATTTGAATTTACATTTTTGGAATAGATGTAAAAATATATTCGCGTAGGCCAATATATTGTAAATATATTTAAAATATATAATTTTTTTTAATAAATATATTGGAAATATATTTTTCTTCCGTATGGGAGTTTCCATGGAGAACAGTCTAAAATGTTATCACCCATATGCAAATTCCTTCTTTATTTTTCTAGTATCAATCAGAATCGCCTAAGATGACGATAAAGAAGCCTTGTACCCCAGAAGCTGTGCTTGCAAAAAGGCAGGCAAAGGGCAAAGAACTGATCACCAGTAAAAGCTGTGATCTCTTTCCTCATTACTGACTGACAATGCCTTGTTCTGCACTGTGTCACTGTGAGGAGAAGGCCATCTTGGTAGAGGCAGGGTTTTGCTTCCTTCTAAATGTTAAAAAAAACTAGCTAATATAAGCAACAATGCCCTGTTGTATACAGAAATAAAGCTTTGAGAACAAGTGTGCCTATGCATACCCACTTATCAGGAAGTACACAGCTCTTTTTCAGGAGGAATTTAACCACTTTAGCCCCAAAAGAGTTACCCCCTTCATTAACAGGCCATTTTTTGCGATATGGCACTGAGTTACGTTCAAAATCACGTATCTGTACCCGATTTCGTGCAGAAGGGCCGCCCTGACGCAGTATGTCTCCAGGGAGCGGTCCTTAACCACTTAAGGACCGGCTACTGCACATATATGTCGGCAGAATGGCACGGCTGGGCACATGCACGTACAGGTATGTCGTGTGCTAGTGCCCAGCCGTGGGTCGCGGGCGTGCGCCCGCAGACACGATCGCCGCTGGAGTCCCTTGATCGGTCCCCGGAGCTGAAGAACGGGGAGAGCCGTGTGTAAACACGGCTTCCCCGTTCTTCACTGTGGCGGCGTCATCGATCGTGTGATCCCTTTTATAGGGATACAAAATCAATGATGTCACACTTACAGCCACACCCCCCTACAGTTGTAAACACACATTAGGTCACACATAAGCCCTTCAGCGCCCCCTTGTGGTTAACTCCCAAACTGCAATTGTAATTTTCACAATAAACAATGCATTTTAAATGCTGTGAAAATGACAATGGTCCCAAAAATGTGTCAAAGTTGTCCGAAGTGTCCGCCATAATGTCGCAGTCATGAAAAAAAATCGCTGATCGCCGCCATTAGTAGTAAAAAAAAAAAAAAATATATAAAAATGCAATAAAACTATCCCCTATTTTGTAAACGCTATAAATTTTGCGCAAACCAACCAGATAAACGCTTATTGCGATTTGTTTACCAAAAATAGGTAGAAGAATACGTATCAGCCTAAACTGAGGAAACATTTTTTTTATATATATTTTTTGGGGGATATTTATTATAGCAAAAAGTAAAAAATATTGCATTTTTTTAAAAAATTGTCGCTCTATTTTTGTTTATAGCCCAAAAAATAAAAACCGCCGAGGTGATCAAATACCACCAAAAGAAAGCTCTATTTGTGGGGAAAAAATTACTCCAATTTTGTTTGGGAGTCACATCGCTCGTTTGCGCAATTGTCTGTTAAAGCGACCCAGTGTCGAATCGCAAAACCTGTCCGGGTCCTTTAGCTGCCTAAAGGCCCGGGTCTTAAGTGGTTATGACAAAAATACATTTTTTGGGGATACTGCTTATGCACAATTAACACGTCTAAATGTTCTCTATACAAAATAAATATTCACTTTTAGATCCAGGACCATTTTAAACCAAAGAGATTGGTTGGATGTGCAGTTATGATTCACCACCCTCGGGCATTTCTGTTGTCTTGATCTTGTACAATCACTTGTCTTGTCCCAGCCTTTCTGTTTATTGCTATGTATGTAATAAGGAAAGAGAAGTAGGAGAGGGACTTACTCAGATGCTTCTAATTTTGCCTATATCATGGCAGAATGGTAGAATCCAATTGGATTTTCAAGTTGTTTAATTAACCTTCCATCCAGAAGCAGATGATTTGTGTCTTACCTCAAAGGCATAATATTGTCTTAATCCAATGCATGTTCCCATGCTACCAATGCCTTGTAAATGGTTTCCAGGAGATTGAGTCATGTACATCAAGCCTAATGTGGGTGAAAAACGTAAAGCCCAATTAAAAAAAAAAAAATGGATCCCCAGTGGATGTTAAAAATACAAAACAGCTCAGATTTCAATACCTAACTTCCATCCTGGAGTTGTCCTCCACAGCACTTCTTTTTTTGTCCCGGTTTTATGGGTTGAATCACTCCTAGTGTCACTCAACCAGGAAGACTGGAAGAGGAGGATATAATGTGAGTGGAGGGTTTTGTGAGCCTGCCTATTGAGGGGGTCTCACCACAGTACCCTTCATTTACAGCGGGGGGTCAGCAACCTGTAGATCAGGTGACTGGTAGATCTCTATCTGGGCTTGCTGACCCGCCATTCCAGAACAATAAACAGAGTGCAATGCAGAGGGACTACTTGTAAAGTTGGAGCTGTAGTAGGGAGCAAGAGCCACATAAGCCGATAAGGCGATATGTTGTCTCCTCACCACCTGACTGAAACCCATGATTGTCGTGCAATCCAGGTTGGATTATGCAAATGCCCTTTACCTCGGTCTCCCCAAATACCAAATCGCTCGTCTGCAAGTCGTTCAGAATACGGCCGCCAGACTTGTGACTGGGAAAAAACCCTGGGAATCCATCTCACCTTCACTGAGAGCCCTTCATTGGCTGCCAGTTAAAGACAGAATCGCTTTTAAAGCCCTCTGTCTTACGCATAGATGTGTCCATGAGAATGCCCCCCTCTACTTATGCGAATTAATAAAAGCGCATAATCCAAATCGCGTTTTGCGATCCACGAATCAGAACCTGCTCCAGGTTCCGAAAGCCAACTTCAAGTCCAAAGGGGATAGAAGATTTGCGATCCAGGGTCCCAGACTATGGAACGCTTTACCAACCAGCATTCGGTTGGAGGAGAACCACCTAGCATTTAGGAAAAAGGTCAAGACTTTTCTCTTTTGATATCAAAGGAGACAGGAACAACAAGCGCCCAGAAGCGATTCAGTTCGCATGTGTCGCGCTATATAAGTTTTCATTCATTCATTCATTCATTCAATTACGAAGCAGTAGTACGGCAATTAGAGGTTTAAATCAGGTGTGAGGAGGCAACATTGGGCAACACTATGCCTGGTTATCTTTGTCAGGTTATCTTTGACTTCCCTCATGTTTTTCAGGTAGATCTCCACCCCTTAAGGTTGCCTAACCCTGATTTACAGTATAATAGCTCAGAGAGCAGCTCTGACACCACTACTGGGAGCAGATTGGTAGAAGACCAAGACAAAGTGAAGATTTCCGAAAAAGGGCTATGATTAAAAAAAAATTACGGGGGGTGGGGTTAAACTCTAGAGTAGGGTGACCAGACATCCCTGGTTTCCGGGGACAGTCCCCAGATTGAGGACACTCTCCCCGGACCAAGTCTGTCCCTGTTTTTTTCCCCGGATTGGATTTGAACAGAGGCTGGTGCAATTTCAAAGGCAGTCATTGCAGAATTAATAAAACAATATCTGAATTACACACCACCGCTCTGCCACTCTCCTACTAGCTTAGGGGGGTGTATTTTTTACATTTTCTGTGCCCCTTTCTGATGATCATGTGCTGGTCAGAGGGGAGGGGATATTTCTTCAGTTTCGGGTGCATACCCATTCAGCTCCGCTCGCATGTTCTTCTGCCTTGGCTCAAGTCCCGGCCAGCCACCTGCCTGCTTATTTTCTTGCCCTCCCTGGTGGAGTGATCTTACTCTGCTACCCACCCAGTAGTAGCCGAGGCCCGGAGAGTGGGACTTGACAAGCCGTGAGGCAGGCGGTGGTGGCGATGATGGGCAGAGAGTCGCTGATTGCCGCTATTACTAGCAAAAAAGGTGGAAGGTGGGGCTTAAGCCTGGAGCTAGCCTTTAGAATAAACCTATCATGAAAAAATACATTAATTACCATTTCTGACCTTTCCTCCTAACGGTACTATCTGATCCTCTGGCCTCAATACTTTCTCTGTCACCAAAACAAAAAAAGTATGACTTCACTGTGATTTTCCTCTCTGCATGCTTCTTTTAGTGACTTAAAAGGTACTACAGTCATGGGCAGCCATGAAGGTCACATTTCCAGGAGAAGGTTATCAATGACAGCCCCCATATTTTTGTGATGACCGGATTCTTTGCAGCATTTACTCAACAACAGTGAACAGCTGCTACAGAAAATTAGGTTAATGGATGACAAATCCCTAATTAAACTAAAACAGAGAAAGAGGATTATAGGCAAAGGGGTGTGAAATAACTTCAGAGCTGATGAAGAAAGAAAAGGATACTGAAGAGGTCAATGTGACAGTATAACCCTGAGCTGTGACAAATACGCAGAACAGTTTCCTGCACTGAGATTCTGTATTATAATAGGGCAGAACTACCATCTGAAGTGCTTCACTCCCCTTCCATAAGACCCCTTTCACATTGCAGCGCGCGGCCATTTTTGCATTGCTTTAGCACGGTTTTTGCAGTAATTTTGCAGAGCTTTTCAGTCGCTAGCGGGCGGTTTCTACTTTAAAACCACGTTTTTTAAAGGCGCCTTGGAAGCGCTGCATATTCATTGCAATGGGCAGGGCGTTTTGGGAGCTGACTCAGTGTGAAAGTACAGACATAGGAGACAAGTAGACACCGAACCAATCCTGTTGTCCTGATGATGACCATGTGTGGACACCCTGAATGGGCAAAACGTTAGGAAACTAATACTAGTGAGCCCACCAATTTCCTCAATTCAACATAAAATATGGTTGGCCTGATTGCATCATCAGCAAATCCAATTTGTTTACCAACTTCAGCCCCGAAAGGTTCACCCCCTTTCATGACCAGACCATTTTTTGCGATACGGCACTGTGTTACTTTAACTGACAATTGTGCGGTCATGCGACGCTGCATCCAAACAAAATGTACTGTATGTCCTTTTATTCCCTACTTATAGAGCTTTCTTTTGGTGGTATTTGATTACCTTTGCGTTTTTATTTTTTTATTTCTTTAAGCAAAAAAAAATACAGACAATTTTGAAAAAAAACAATATGCTCAATTCACGCATGCTCAGTAGTGAATCGCTTCACAGCCGATTTCCTTACCGGCAATGGCAGCAGCAGCACCCGAGAGTCGAGGGACAGGGAATGGCCCTAATATTAAAAGTCAGCAGCTACAGTATGTGGAGCTGCTGACTTTTACGTTTTCTGTGAGGAGGTACCTCTGGAGGACCGTTTTAAGTCTTTGGATCTTTCAAGTCACCCAGGAACCCTGAGAGACACTTGATATTGGTGGTTACATTGAGGGGGAAGTGATTGTAAAGGGCAAGTTTTCGAGAAGTAAAGATGGTTTTATAGCAACCAAGTCAAAAAAATAAATCCAAATAAGCCCACCCCTGTAAATCAGTGTACTTACCTTTCCTTCTGCCAGATGATGCTCCAATAAAGAAGAATTCCTGGCTAAAAGCCTGTGAAGAAACTAAAACTTGTATTCCCTGCAGCACGTGTTGATACTGACGGCTACATCTTGGTGTAACTTGTAATGATGTAGAGGTTGGTGGAAGGAGCCTCTGCGCACTGCAGTAAATTGACACTCCTGGAATAAACTTTACCCAATTATTCCTCATATACTCACGCTAGGTATGCTTTCCTTACTTACTTGCCAACTGTCCCGAATTTCCCGGGACATTCCCAGGATTTAGATCTTTGTCCCTGCCTTACCGTTTCCCGTGAAATGTCCCGGAAAATCATCAATTTCCTGATCCTGGCTGCCACCAGCCAACCTGGCTGCTTAATCTTCGCAGTCCTCCAAACTGACATGCACTCCCCAAGGCAAGGTTGGATAAAGACTTGGTACACCACTGTCTTCAAGAGAGCACTGCTACTGCTAGCAGTGTCTCCCCTTGTCCATCCCTACAACGTGCTGATCTACTCACTGTCTCTCCTTGTTCTCTCTCCACTGCCTCCTGTGGCAGGATCCTTCCTGGCCAGCCTCCCGAGCTCCAGCCCGAGGTAAAGCCCCTCCCTGGCAGGGGTCCCTCAAGGGCCACAGACAGAATCTCCTTAGCACTGTTTCCCCATCTTCAACCCAACTCCTGCTGGTATGACTCATGTCTATTTAAGGGCGCCTTAGTTCCCTGCCAGGCCTCCTACTTGGGTATTGGCTAAGGGCCCCTAAATATTCAAGGCAACCCCTCCTAACTTCCGCCCACTATCTTCCAGAATGTTCTCCAACATTCTAGAAACAGCGGGAGGCGCCACATAGCTGTCAGGTTGAGTCACCCAACCCTGGCATCTGCTAACCCTGCCCCTTGTTCAGTGACTCAGGTTTATCCCAGGGGCAGACTATAATTTGCCTACTCTAATTCTAGTAGCACAAACTACAGGGTGCTACATACAGTATGTATTCTGTTTGCTTTCTTAATTTAGAATAGTGTCAGTATCCTAGAATACATTTCACTGATGTGTTTCCTTTTTTGTTCTAAGAGGGTTTGTGGGCTGAACATAATCTTTTCTATAACTAAAAGTCAAAATTACAAGGAACTTAGTGGTTCTCACTTGACTTCTGCAGTTGGTGTACTAAACCTGCATTGACTAAAGCTTTCATTTTATGATTATTAAGTGCTGGCTTATTGCAGTTCAATCGATCAGTCTGGGTAATTATCTTTAACAAACAGCAAATATCATTACAGAAACACATGGCTGAAGGCAAAGCAGAGGCACAGGTCACTCAGTGCAGGAAACCACAGCGGCGTGATGAAGATATAAACGTAGCCATTTATTTCATAATAAGTCAGCTTCGTTCTTTAATAACACATTTCAGTAGGCCTGCATGATGATTTATAATGAGGTTAATGAGACATGAGACAGCGGAAATATGTTAAGGCTTTAGACGCAAGGAAATTACGGTAAACACACAGCGGATGCCAAAGACTGTCACTGCAAATATGGTCTGTGCGGAGAACTGGTTATCCTTCGTATTAATGAGATGTTTCACTTGTGCGTTGTGCCGGAAAGAGAAGCAAACTCTGAACCATTTAAAACAAGACTTGTTTGGGTCTGAATTAGGCTATTGATGTGCGAAATCACCCGGCATTGCTTTCGCCCGTGCCCCTCGGCGTTCACGCCTCACTGTTTCAGTATCTGCTTATGCAAATGAGGATTGGGCTCCTGAGCGGTGGTTGGACTATCTCTGGAGATTGGTGCTTAACAAATCTCTTGGTTTATTATGCTCGATGAATGGTGTCATAATCCCCAAATGTTGTACTTTATATAGGTTGTTATTCAGTTTAAAAATGTCTTCATATGATATTCCATTAAAGAACCATATAAGGCAAGTGAAAGCAATCACTAAGCTACTACTGCTACTAAATGTAGCACCCTGCTCCTGTTGAACAGGCGCTGCTGTAAATTTAGAGGGGGTTTGAGTCGTTATTTGGCTCAGACAAATATGATTGAGGGCAATTTAGCCTCTGTTCTAGCCATAGCTGTGCTGGGAGTAACCACCATTGCTCGCCTGGGGGTGTTATTACCATCCCAGGCCAAAGGAGGCAGCAGCAAGTTCAGGGTGTATTGGGTGTCCCCCTCAGCGCCGAATCAGTGGGAGTGGTGCCCCGCTGTACATGCTGGTGAGGGGTACTTAAGGAACAGACGCCATTGGCGTGGGGTCCGTTGTTCACGCCTCATGGCCCGCCTGGCCCGTGGTGTGCGTGTGTTCCTGAATCCTGGCTCCGGGACCACGTTGGTCCGGGGTCGCGGCTTCGACTGGTAGGCCCAGTAGTCAGACTGGGGCCTATCTTTTTCAGAGGTGATCCTGTGGTGTCCGTCATGCGGGAGGAAGCCACTTGATGAAGGAAGCCAGGGGAGGACCTATCCTGGAGAGGACCATGCAAGAGGCTGGTATCTTGAAAGAAGGTCTGGAAACTTCATCAAATGATGCACCATGCACTGAGAGGCTTGACAGTGTAGCCTGTCGGGTCTAAAGTTCTACAAAAACTAAGCTGGAGAGATCCGGGTGCTGAATCCTGTGGCAGAGGATTCTGGACCAAAAGTGTCTCCTGATAAAGGAAGGTCTGTGGCAGAGACTGTACTTTATACCGTGTGCCATCCTGGCTGCTAGGCCAGTGAGAGGGACCTATCCGGGTGAGCAATACCCACTCTGGCTAGAGTGGCGACAAGAACTGTTTGCTGGAAGCAGGAGTGTTTCCTATTTAAGACTATACACCTGAACCTACCTACCCTTCCACCCCTCCAACTTCTTTTCTACTAAGTTCTACAAATAAATTCTAGAAAAATAAGTGTATTGTGTGGACATTGGAATTCTTCAGACTCAACTTTTACCCTGAACAGTGAGGCCACCCAAAATTACTAAACAGCTCCTTCGGGGGTAGTGCTACATATATATGGTCAGATTTTTTAATGTTGGTGTTTCCAGTGAAAGGTACTGCTAATGGATAAGACAATTTTGACAATTGTGCCCTTCCAACCTTGTTGTAACAATACATACAGTAAAACGGTACATAAAGCCAGCTCCAGTGGTCTGTGTAGAGCAGTGGTTCTCAACCTTTCTAGTGCCGTGACCTATTGATAAAACTTCCAAAGTTGTGGCGACCCCTAACAGTAAAATGATTTTCGTAGCGTGGGTTGTCGGCACCCAAGGCAAGACAAGTAATTTGTGCCCCTAACCCAGGGACATTTAGCGCTCCCTGAGACCCTTCCATGTCCCTTATTCATGTCATGCAAAAAAACAATGTTTTTCTCAACGTGATTTGTCATGATTCCTCTCAAGCCAGCCTTGCATACACACAATCGTTAAAAAAAATGCTAGAGTAAAGCGCGGTGACGTACAACACATACGACAGCACACTAAAGGGGAAGTTCTATTCGAATGGCGCCACCCTTTGGGCTGCTTTTGCTAATTTTGTGTTACCGCGTGTTAGTAAAAGTTTGGTGAGAGACAATTCACGCTTTTCAGTCTTCGTGCTTTTCAGTCCGTTACAGCATGACGAATGTGCTATTTCCATTACAAACACTAGTTTTACCAGAACGAGTGCTCCCATCTCATAACTTGCCTCTGAGCACGTGCGTTTTTTCCCCCTCGTTAAAGTGTACACACGATCTTTTTTAACGACGTGAAAAACGGCAAGAAAAAATAGGGCAGCTTCGAAAAAAAAAAAAATTGTAGCCTAAATACTGAACTTTTGAAACTTTTTGGAAATGCCATAAAAACTTGGCTGTGGCAGTAAATTTTGGGTGTCGAGTCAGTAAATTTCAATCTGGTAGGTTGGCAACACTGTCCCATACTCACGACTAAATAGGGCCAAAACAGCAGGTGTGCGGTTCCCAGAGGCAGGAGGGGGAAGGGACTGACTATAGGAGATGACAGATTGTGGTTCCTAGCTCGTAGGAACTCCCCATCTCTCTCCTCTTCTCACAGAACTGGGATGTGTGTCCCTGTTCTGCCTCTGGTGCCCACGATTGCGTGTGGCCAGCGGCCACGAACATCAGCACCCCCGCCGTGCAGCGTGCATGCACGCCCACTATTACGCTTAAAGGGACCAGCATACAGCTAACGCCGGTTTGGGGGATCATTACGACCTGCATTATACGGTGGCTGGTCGGCAAGCGGTTAACACTACCTTTAAAATATATTTAGCCATAAAAATAATAAAGAGAGAACATGTATAAAAAAAATCATTGCCTTTAAATGAGACATAATATGGCAAACATTTACTTTGTAAGAGTAAACAAGTCACCTTTACAAAAAGCAGGAAAAATAGGTCAGTTCTTGATGGAGACAGGGCTCTAGACAATAGCTTTTAATGGACATTGTGTTACAGTTCAGTAGCTTAAAATGCTTGTCGGCTTTTAGAGGGAAGGTGAAATGAGACTTGAATAAAAATCTGAACACAGAGGAATTTTAATAATGTTACATGCGAGCCTCACAATAGTTTCCATTCTTCTCTGTCAAAGAAACATGCACAATTCATTGGTATATTCACAGTATTATTAAATTGGACAATTACAGTATGCCAGACACATGAGATTGTATAGCATACACTAATTACGAGCATGGCTGGTTCAAATATTGTTGTCTGCTCAGGCTGGTGCATCTTACACCCCCCCCTTTAATTATAATATATGGACAGGATTTAATGCATGCAATTGGGGCATCAACAGGCCTGGATTTACACCCTTTGCCACCCCAAGGCCGGGTCCTTCAATGCCGCCCCCCCACACACACACCATCACATAGGGGGCCTTCATCCAGACCGGCCCAGGGCACAACACATCAGGGTACAGTGCACATCAGAGTACAGGGCACATGGCACATCAGGGCACATGGCACATCAGGGCACATTGCACATTATGGGGCACATCGTTTACCAGCCACCATGCAGAGTAGCGCAGGAAGCGGGTGTAATAAGTTCTCTCTCATGTCACTTGGCTCCCCGGCGGCCTCTCCTATGTTGTTGTTCATCCCAGATGATGTCACAAGCAAATGGGGATGGACGAGAAGAGGGGCCGCTGTGGAGCAGAGTGACATGAGAGAGAACTTATTACACACGCTTCCTTCGCTACTCTGCATGCTGGCTAAATCTACCCGTAAGGCGGCAGGTGTCGGCAATTAATGGGTAGATCGCCGCGGACCTCCCATGCAGATTAGGCAGCCGCTGTAATCGGCCCACCGGGAAACTCCTGGTAGTCCCGATGGCCAGTCCATCCCTGCTCCCTGTTGCCACGGTGCCGGCTCCGCCCCTGCACCCACTGCCGCCCCGAGGCCTGGCCTTGGTGGCCTTGTCTGGAATCCGGCCCTGGGCATCAATGCTTTGTGAGTCACTAATGCAGATTTAGCAAGCTGCTAGTGAAGTTGGAGTGAAGTCCTGATGTATAATGTCAGTGACTCAGACGATACTGAAACCAGAAGATAAACATGGAAGACAGGCAGTTAGCGTTCATTTTTTATGTAAATTTTTTATTTTGTTTTAGTCTTCTGACTAATATGCCAAATTAGTTTTAGTCTTATTTTAGTCATCTGACTCGTTTTAGTTTTAGTCATATTTTAGACATCTGAATTGGTTTTGTTTTGTATTTTAGTCAACTAAAACCTCCAGTACATTTTATTCGACAAAAATCTCCTACATTTTAGTTGACTAAATTGCAAAAAGGTTAATACCGAATCAAAGTAGGTGTTTGTTTTGCTTAACCACTTCAGCCCCGCACCATTTGGCTGCCAAATGACCTGGCCACTTTTTGCAATTCGGCACTGTGTCGCTTTAACTGACAATTGTGCGGTCGTGCGACATGGCTCCCAAAAATAATTGACATCCCTTTCTCTATCTGCAAAGTAGAGAGCGTCCTGACTCTCCCGTAGTCCAAGGGAGGGGGCGAGCACCACTCTCCACACCAGGGAGAAAGCCTCGCATTACTGTGTGGAGATATACAGACAGAAGAACAGGAAGTGAGGATTTCTCAGAAGAAATAAGGACATTTTAAAGCAAAATGGAAGGATGAGGTAAGTGAAGGAGGACTGCACTAAGGTAAAGGAAGCTATTTAGGGGAAAAAAATTGTACCTTTACAACCCCTTTAAACCCACTACTTTTCCGTTATATTGGCTTTTGGAATTTACAAATGCAGCAATTTAGAAATCATATGAAAGATTTAGCGCTGGAAAACACTTTTTGATAGATAAAAAGTGCATTTTATATACATATATATAGATCAGACCAGAATGAGGGACAAATGAGGAGGAATGAGGGACAGAGGGACATTGCTCCAAATCAGGGACAGTCCTTCAAAATCAGGGGCAGTTGGGAGATATGACATTGAGCTGAATGTCTAAAAATGTGGCGTTTTAGGTGTCCATGTGCAAGGGGTCTTACTTTTTGGCTTTAGTTCTACTTTACGTCTGTTACAGCACAAGGAGAGATCAAGGTGTCCCTTCACAATAAGGAGACCATTGGTTAGCTTTGCCAGAAACGTTGGCAGAACATTGTCCAGGGAGACCGTCTTGTCAATTTTGTCTGCAGTTGTGACCAACCATGACCCGGCTTGGTACTATCTATTTTCCATTATTAACTTCCTTGCCAGCTCTCTTTATCACAGCTAGGGCGATCTCCCTTAGCTGATTTGGGCGGCACACAGAATACAGAGTGGCTTTTGGAATATTTCAGCAGATGAGGCTCTTTTTTTCCCACTGATAGATTCGGCAGGAGAGTTGATTATGTTGGCAATCTAAATTTGATTAAATGTGCTTATAGAGTCGTGTGGGGAAACCCAAGTGAGCTTCTGATCCAGCCTGGCACTTGGAAACGGAATTGGCTTCGGGCTAAAAACATTATTGATAAAAAGAATTGATTATTGTGTGCCTCTGATTTATGCAAAGGGACCTGATTTTTCATTTGCATCTGTAATTACTGTTGTAATATATTTTGGATGTTTGGTGCTTCTGTTGAATATTAATTCTTAAAGGGGAACTCCACTTGCCCTTTTATTTATTTTTTAGGTCCAACATACAGTACATGTTATCTAGGGTTGTCCTTAATTTATATACTCACCTGTCCAGAGAATCCAGGTTTGTCCCGCTGCTGATCAGGTGCAAAAACTAGGCTTCCACACCACCATCTTGGTCCTCCTCAGCCATCAGAAGACGACTGCCTCGGGAGCCTGCCCCCCCCCCTCCTGAAATACAGATAGGTTAATTGATGTCTCCCCAAAATGACCCTAGACTTGGTATGCGTTTAAAAAAAAACTTTAGACTTTGTTTTCCAAAACATTCAGGGCATGCCATTAAAAATAAATGTTATGTAACGCTCGTAATTGTTAGTGAGTTGCAGAACTTTATTTGCCCACAAGATGGCAGTGTCAATTAGTTTGCCTAACTTTAATTAAAGTGGATGTAAAGCCACTCTCATCCTTTCTAAACTACTGCCATAGTGCTGATCTATAAGGATATAGATGCCTCCTGCATGTATCCTTACCTTTCAAATGTCTCCCCTCTGTCTGTTATAAGAACTGAAAAACTACAGATTCTGTGGGTGGATCTGTTGTCTAGAGCTCGGTGGGTGGAGTCGTGATGTCAATAGACTCCCCGTCCTCCTCTACACTCCCCTTGTCAACATGCATTTTTTTCTTTGTATTCCATATACTAAATTCTGCTATGATCACTAACATCCAGTCAAAATCCAGAAAAGTAACCACATGACTTCAGAAAAGAAGTGGGGGTGGGAATTAAAAAATAATGCCTGTCTCCAGGCTAGTGCATTAGATATGTAAATAACCTGTCACTCACAGCAAGGGGGTGGAACAGACTAAGGTTTTTCTTTGTAAGTCCATTTTATCCCACTGAACAATAAAAGAGGATTGCTCAGAGATGGATTAACTGTGTGGCAAGACTGGGCACAGATGATAGGAAATCTTATACACTACCTGGTGCTGCTGGATCTCAGTGCAGCTTTCGACACTGTAGACATCAAAACTCTACTCATTCGCCTTAAAGAAGTAGCAGGAGTCACAGACGCAGATCTAACATGGTTCGCATCCTTCCCAGAAAATCGTTCCCAGTAAAATCGTTCGACAGTAAAACTAGAAGCCTTCTCCTCTGAAACTTGCGCAATTTCTTGCAGGGTCCCTCAAGGATCACCCCTGTCACCCGTGCTCTTCAACATCTACCTCTGCCCACTCCTCAAAATCATCAGTAAACAGGACCTGTGCTACACTCATATGCTGACGACACTCAACTCTACTTTTGCATCACCGGGAAAAAAGACCAATATCACGGTCTAGAAATATGCCTTGCATTGATCGATGATTGGATGACTGAGAGCTCCCTCAAACTCAATGGATCCAAAACAGAACTTCTTCTCCTCCAAGCAAACCGGAAGACAAAAGCTGAGATTTCATGGACACTACCCACCATCCGTGGACAGATGATCACCCCAAGCACCAAAGTCAAAATGTCGATGGACGCACAAATAGGATCAGTAGTCAGCGAATCCCACCATCTCCTACGGCTGCTGCGTAGACTCATCCCCTTCATTCCAAAAGAAGACATAGCAGTAGTAGTTGGAAGTATCATCAATTCCCGACTGGACTATTCAAACGACCTCTATATTGGCCTACCTAAATATCAGATTTTGCGTCTACAAGTCGTCCAGAATACGGCAGCCAGACTGGTAACAGGGAAAAAAACATGGGAATCCATCACCCCGGCACTAAGGACCCTCCATTGGCTAACCGTAAAGGATATGATCACTCTTAGTCTGAGTGCCAAGCCAAGTAGCTATTCGGAAGTGTAAACATCCAGTATCAAGAATTCTTATTCAAGTTACCTTCCTCTCAGCCACTGTCGCTGCACCGCTGTTTATGGGGGCCCTCCACCAAACAGATTTCTCACTGTTGCACATGGATTGCCACATAAGGAACTGGAGAGAGGGTCTATGACCCACATAACAACTATAAACACTTGTTTATCATTTATTCAACCCAATCCAAAGAAGCCAACCCAATCTAAAGAACAATTTTTACCCTCTATTGACACTTTGCCATCAGAAGTCAATCACACCTGCTGACCTATGAGCAGAAGCCATCAACATCAGAATTCCAAGCTGTTAATACGCCCAGAACGCAGACCATGATCGTTTTTTTTATGCACCCCTGCTCGCTGCATAATACCTTAGTACTTTACACCCCCCTCTCACCTTGCTACCTCTTTGAACTTGCCTTATCTCTGCCTAGATGCACCTAATGAGCCAAACTCTACATTTAACGTCTGCTGAACGTCTCTTCAGACACCTTTAGTGCTTTTGTGAGCCAACTTTAAAAGGGCCCCAACATTGCCAGCAGAAGCCTACCTTAGAAAACTGGTAATGATAGCTACAGTGTACATACCTGGGGGCAGAACTGGGTTGCTGTTAGTGTATGAAACACACAAACCTAAGCCTAGCCCTTTGACCGAGAGACCTCAAATGTCTTAGACTGTTATACCTCAGGTCACTTGGGACGTAACCTCTCATTCAGAGAGCTACTGTTTAAGCCTTTAGTACTGAAGTACATGCTGAGTCCAGCCTTACGGGTACCTGGGTTTATTCCCTTGTATTTGCATTGTACTGCCTTGCCTCTATCAAGATACCACCTCCACATAGAGAAGAACAAGGCATGGTAAATCAGTGTTTGGGGAAAGATCAGCTTTTACACAAAAATTTGTAAGGTGAACTTACAAAGGACCCTCTACTGAACCTACCCCCCCAATCCCCAATGACCTGTTGCACAGTGATCGCCCATTCTGAGCCCTGGTATAGCCGTGTCAGGGGTCCGGGGCTTAGAAATTCCTATGGCATTCACTCATCTTTTTCCCCACTGACAGGACGGCTATGCATGTTCTGATTGATGGACTCCACCCATGTGAAGGCACCGACCAATTAGAAGGCTCTGAAATGTCCCTCCTGATGAGGTATGCTTTGGAGATTCAGCTGCAGGGATTTCTAAGCCCCAGACCCCTATACCGGGACTCAGAACGATAGATCGCTGCGATCCAGATGAGAGGGATTTTTACAGACTTACCCTTTAAGGAAAGTCACAGAAAATAAGGGTGATTAGTCCTCTGCCCTCTGCCTACCTTTCTAGAGAACAGCTTCCAGAGTGCAGTTCCTCTTTTTGGGAACAGCTTCCAGAGTGCAGTTCCTCCTAAAAGGCAAGGGTTGTCTAGTCTATTTTACTTTTTGATTATTTTGTAAATAGGCAGACAGCCTATGGGATCTTTAAGCTGGATGCAGCAACTGTCGTCTCCTACGGCAACTGAACTTTCAACAGTCAATGGAGATCTATACACATAGCTCACAGTAACCCATTACAGATCTTCTCTCACATCATCCCACTGTAGATCTTCGCTCACTGAGCTCCCGGTCTCTCACTAGACTTCAAGATCCCAGTTATCACTGAATCCCCTGAGCTCTTTCACAGCTAACCCACTGTATACTCCTCAAGCTTCACCCCTGCTAACCCAATGTATCCCTGGCTTGACACTTCACCATCCCTGGCTGGTGAAAAGTATGCTCTGGTACTTCCTCAGACTTCCATACACTGGCCTCTGTTAACAGGAGTGGTTGTCCCTTGGTGGCGACTGCTTCCCCTTTACCCCTTGCCTTGATACTCATTTTCCCCTTGCTACAGAAGTGGTCATCCTATATGGCAACTGTTTCTCCCTCACCACTGGCAACAATTTGGTTCCCCGTCTGGTGGAACCTCTGCAACTTGGTTGGGCTTCCGGCCTGAAGCCCTATCCCATCGCTCAAACCTGGATAGGCCTTAGACAGCCTAGCAGCCAGATACACCTGGGATAGGCCTCTGGCTTCTGGCCTAGCAACCTGGAGCCTTGTAACACATGCCCACACAAACAGCCGTCCAGGTGACACAGAACCCTGATCACCTGACTCCCCCTGAATAAATAGGCTCTCCCAGCAGGCCAAGGGGCCGAAGAAACCCCTGCTAATTGGCTGAGACAACCTATACACTCCTAGTCTAAATTCACTATGCCCTCGTCATTCTATAACAATGCGACCTAGTGACAGAGGAGAGCGGTGCATCAAATCCAGAGTAAGGCTGGATTCACACCTATGCATGTTTAGTGCTTTTAGAATTGTGCAGATTTGCACTACAGAATGTGTTCCATACGAAACCATGGTAAATGGACTGTAGTGCAAATTTGCAAAATGCAAAAAGCACTAAAAATGCATAGGTGTGAATCCAGCCTTATGCCGCGTACACACTATCATTTTTCGGGTTGTAAAGAAACAACGTTTTTTTAAAAATGTCATATAAAATGATCGTGTGTGGGCTTCAAAGCATTTTTCGGGTTCTGAAAAACGACAAAAAAAAATTCGAACATGTTCTACTTTAGCACAACGTTTTTAAAATAACTTAGTTTTTTCTAGAGGCTGAAAAACTGTGTTTTTTACAACCCGAAAAATGATCGTGTGTACGCGGCATTAGAGAGAAGTCAGTGGATCCTCCTAACAATTAGCCAGGCTAGCTACCACCTAGCAAACTAAATTTGTTAGCGACCATGCCTATAACCAGAGTGCTACAAGTGTTTAAATGTTTTAATAGACACTTTTTTAAAGGATTTAAAAAAAAACATAAATAAGGATTTGAAAAAGACATATCATTTTTCTAACCATTATGTTGTAGTGTCTTAAAATCCCCTTTACACAAATTTTCCTGTTTTGGTAAAAAAAAAAAAAAATGGGAAATTGGTAGACTGGGTGTACTGAAAATTATTCAGAAAAAAACCCAGCTGTGAATAAGCTCAATTCGAAAAGTTTGGTCATCTTTAGCAGACAGTGATTTGTGTCTTTCCTCCATCCTGTATCATTCCTAAGAGTCCGACAGTACAAGTACTCCCTCTATAATATTTAGCCTATTTTTTGCCCGGAGACACGACTGACTTAGCTACATAGAAAACCATTGTCTGCAATGTTTAAGATTTAAGGTTCTACCTAATAAACCATTTGCTGCCGTATCTCAGACGTACTTTGTGTTCACGTTTGCAATTTTTCATTGAACGGAATGTATTCATAGACTATACAGAGGTTTTTTTTATTTGTCTGGAGTTCTTTAAAAGGCTCACTGAAGTGTTATAAATCCATAAGAGGAGAGGTAAAGGCTCTGTTCTACAATGTATTCTAATAATGTGTGTGTGAAAAGAGCATAAAATTCTAGTTTGCAGACTGTAATTGTAATGTCAGGCCTCACACGTTTCTACAGTATTTCAGCGCGTTCATTAGAATTCTGCTGAGAGATTCTTCTTCCAGCTTCACCAGGGGCAGCAAGTTATCTTAATCCCCGGTATATAGTCACCTGTGTATAGAACACCCTGGATATCAGAGCTAGGCTTGTGCATTGAAAGAGGAATCCCATGACTTGAGGGGCCTATTCCTCTTGAAACCAAGCCAGGACGGGTGAGGGGGCAGAAGAGGTTGCTTCCTTGGCGCAGTGAACTCATGTGGGGGTCTTGCCTTCCTAGGAGTGAGGATTTGTGCTAAGAGGAGGGATTGGGGGGTATTTGTGTAAAGAGTTGGGATGAAGGGAAGGGGGTTGGCGTTAAGAGGCAGGCAATTTTTTATTCAAAGTAAAAAAATTTTTAGGGGGTTAGGAAGAGCTGAGATAATGAGCCATAAAATAGGAGGGGACAGAAGAGGGAGAAAGAACAAAATTAGGGGAAAGGAGAACATACAGTGCCTTGAAAATGTATTTGTACCCCTTAAAATTTGTATACAGTGGAACCTTGGATTACGAGCATAATCCGTTCCAGGAGAATACTCGTAATCCAAAGTACTCGCATATCAAAGCGAGTTTCCCCATTGAAATCAATGGAAACTAAAATTTGTTCCGAATTGACTTCAATGGCATGCAGCCAGAGATAGAGGGGTGCTGGAGAGCCTCGGAAAAGGCCGGAAAGGCCTGAGGACACCTCGGCAAACATCGGAAACACTCCGTTCCCGAGATTTGCCAAGGTCAGCCGTGCTGTCCTCGGGCCTTTCTGTGCATTTCAGAATGGCGCAATTCGGCTGCGATCTGCGCCATTTGTAAACCTGTGTCCACCTGTGTGTAATTTAATCTCTTTATAAATACAGCTGTTCTGCGAAGCACTCAGTGGTTTGTTGGAGAAGCTTAGTGAGAAAACAGCATTATGAAGGCCAAAGAACACACCAGACAGGTCAGGGATAAAGTTGTGGAGAAGTGTAAAGCATGATTAGGTTATGAAAAAATATCCTAAGCTTTGAACATCTCACAGAGCTCTGTTCAATCCATCATCCAAAAATGGAAAGAGTATGGCACAACTGCAAACCTACCAAGACATGGCCATCCACCTAAACTGACCTAAACTGACCGGACGGGCACAGAGAGCATTCATCAGAGAAGCAGCCAAGAGGTCCATGGTAACTCTGGAGGAGCTGCAGAGATCCACAGCTCAGGTGGGAGAATCTGTTCACAGGACAATTATTAGTCATGCAAATCTGGCCTTTATGGAAGTGTGGCAAGCAGAAAGCCATTGTTAAAAGAAAACCATAAGAAGTCCCATTTGCAGTTTACGAGAAGCCATGTGGGGGACACAAAAAACATGTGGGAGAAGGTGCTTTTTTGCCTAAAAGCTGAATGCTCTGTGTTTGGCAGAAAACTAACACTTCACATTACCCTGAACACACCATCCCCACCGTGAAACATGGTGGTGACAGCATCATGTTGTGGGGATGCTTGTCTTCAGCAAGGAGAGGGAAGCTGGTCAGAGTTGATGGGAAGATTGATGGAACCATATACAGGACAATCTTAGAAGAAAACCTGTTGTTAGAGTCTGCAAAAGACTTGAGGCTGGGTTGGAGGTTCACTTTCCAGCAGGACAACGACCCTAAACATACAGCCAGAGCTACAAGGGAATGGTTTAGATGAAAGCATATTCATGTGTTAGAATGACCCAGTAAAACTCCAGACCTAAATCCAATTGAGAATCTGTGGCAAGCCTTGACAATTGCTGTTCACAGACGCTCTCCATCCAATCTGATAGAGCTTAAGCTATTCTGCAAATAAGAATGGGCAAAAATTTCACTCTAGTTGTGCAAAGTTGGTAAAGATGTACCCAAAAAGGCTTTCAGGTGTAATTGCAGGGAATGGTGGTTCTACAAAGCATTGACTCAGGTAGGCTGAATCCAAATGCATGCCACACTTTTCAGATATTTATTTGTGAAAAATATTTGAAAACCATTTATCATTTTCCTTCCACTTTACAATTATGTGCCACTTTGTGTTGGTCTATCACATAAAATCCCAATAAAATACATTTACGTTTTTGGTTGTAACATGACAAAATGTGAAAAATTTCAAGGGGTATGAATACTTAAGAGAATAGGAAAAGAGAAGAGAAAAGTTTCAGGAAAGTGTGAGAGAATGAAAGTAAGGGGAAGAGTAAAAGGGGATTAAAGATCAGAGTAAGGAAGGTTTGGGGGGGGGGGGGGTGAAATTAGAAACCTGAAGCTTAACCTGAAACCTGGGTCTCCATACTTTTCAAGCAAAGGGCCATTTTACTGTCTTTGAGACCTCAGGGAGGCAGGATTCTGACCAATGGGAGTAGAAAATGCCCCAGGGCCGAGCATCAGTGAGAATAAACATGGCCCCAGTGTTGGTGGGCAGTAGGAGGAGGAATAGTGCTCCATCATTGCTATTAGTGGAAGAAATAGAGCCCCATTGTTGGTGTCATTGGGAGGAATAGTGCCTCATATTGTTGGGAGCAATACTGCCCCAAGGGCCAGAAGCCAGATAAGAAAAAGGCCACATCCGGCCCTTGGCCCACAGTTTGGAGACCCCTGCCCTACAAGATAAGGCAGGCAGGGGGTGAATATTATAAGGGGGGCAGAGACAAGAAACCCTCATTCCAGAGAGAAGATTAGTTTCAGGAAAGTGAGGAGAGTTAAAGTTTAGAGAGTAGAGGAAAGGTGTAGAGAGGAAAAAAATAAAGGGTATAAGATCTCAGAGACCAGTTAAACAGAGATATGGAGATTAACTTAGAAGGAAGGGTAATAGTTGGGTTGGGGGGTTCACCAGTGGCGGTATATTTTTTTAGGGGGAGCGTCAAACAATGCACCACCCCCCCGTCAGTTGGGCGGTCGGTCAGACGGTTACCAGCCCCACACCTACCCCATCTAGGTTGAGGCAGTGCTTCCTCCAGGCGACGGGTGGCAGCTTCCCCTGCGTCTCCTCGGCATCACATTGTCTTCTGTCGTGCATCTTCTCACTCCTCCTCTTAGGCCAATAGGATCGCTTCTCCTTTCAGCCAACCGGGAAATGGGTCTCAGGACCCAATTCCTGATTGGCCATGAGGAGAATGAGAAAGACAATAGCGAATATTCATTCGCTATTGTCACACAACTGGGTGGGCACTGCGCCCCGAGCACACCCTTTTTTGAAGCCTATTAAGCTTAAAATAAATAAATAAATAAATTGGAATCCATGCGCCCAGCATGAAGATTGGGGGGCCGGACGCATGAATAGGGGCCTATTTGTGCCCTGCATTATGGGCCGCCACTCGGGTTCACTGATTTATAGAACCCTAGTTACTGACAATGTATTCCTTGGTCTTTTTAGAATGTTGTTATGCACATTTTATGTTGACTTTGCAGTAATACATATTATGGGAAGCAGTAGTAAGAACACATTTGGTTCCCCTCTCAGAATTCTGCAGATGCTGCTAATCCTCCGCCACATGTACCGGTGGTGATCACTGTACAATTTGTTTTGTAGATGCTTCGGGACATCTCATTTATCTCTATGACATTATGAAATTGTTGTATAAACTTAGCACTAAAAATATCTTCCTAGCCAGGGAACGTGCTGTAATCAGAATGTAAAACACGGTAACTGCCTCAAAAGTTAATTCAGTCCAGGAGGCTCAAGTAAAAACTTTATTTCATGACATCAAGGGAAAGATGTTACATTAAGAAGGACCTGTTGCAGCACACACTGGATTTCAGGCATTTGTCAGTTGAATCAAGCTGTTTAATTGTATAGATTTTAGAATGATCCTCACAGTCTCGAGATGTTGGCTGTAGTTCACTGCATCCAGTTGGGATGGGGCAAAATAAAAGAAGAAAGACAATTGTAAGTTTGTTTAGTGGTATTACACATGGGACCTAAACTACAAGACCAACGTCTGAGGTGGAACCACGAAAAACAGTCCTGCCGAGACACAGCATTCTCCAGTTCTGTTCATAACCAATGTGGTCATCTCCAACTCAAAGCAGCCTTCATCTCCAATTCAAAGCAGCCTTCATCTCCAATTCAAAGCAGCCTTCATCTCCAACTCAAAGCAGCCTTCATCTCCAACTCAAAGCAGCCTTCACTTCCAACTCAAAGCAGCCTTCATCTCCAACTCAAAGCAGCCTACTTCTCCAACTCAAAGCAGCCTACTTCTCCAACTC
The DNA here is from genome assembly GCA_029574335.1 of Rana kukunoris. NCBI lineage: Eukaryota > Metazoa > Chordata > Amphibia > Anura > Ranidae > Rana > Rana kukunoris. The sequence goes on along the minus strand of CM056053.1, from coordinate 451,118,982 downwards.
AAAGCAGCCTACTTCTCCAACTCAAAGCAGCCTTCACTTCCAACTCAAAGCAGCCTTCATCTCCAACTCAAAGCAGCCTACTTCTCCAACTCAAAGCAGCCTACTTCTCCAACTCAAAGCAGCCTTCACTTCCAACTCAAAGCAGCCTTCATCTCCAACTCAAAGCAGCCTACTTCTCCAACTCAAAGCAGCCTACTTCTCCAACTCAAAGCAGCCTTCATCTCCAACTCAAAGCAGCCTTCATTTCCAACTCAAAGCAGCCTTCATCTCCAACTCAAAGCAGCCTTCATCTCCAACTCAAAGCAGCGTTCATCTCCAACTCAAAGCAGCGTTCATCTCCAACTCAAAGCAGCCTTCATCTACAACTCAAAGCAGCCTTCATCTCTGACTCACAGTTGACCTTGCCTTTAAAGGGGTTGTAAAGGTACAATTTATTTTCCCTAAATAGCTTCCTTTACCTTAGTGCAGTCCTCCTTCACTTACCTTATCCTTCCATTTTGCTTTTAAATGTCCTTATTTCTTCTGAGAAATCCTCACTTCCTGTTCTTCTGTCTGTAACTCCACACAGTAATGCAAGGCTTTCTCCCTGGTGTGGAGTGTCATGCTCGTCCCCTGCCTTGGACTATAGGAGGGTCAGGACGCCCACTAACACACAGCTCCTTTCTCTATCTGCAACGTAGAGAGCATTCTGACTCTCCTTTAGTCCAAGTGAGGGGGCGAGCACAACACTCCACACCAGGGAGAAAGCTTTGCATTACTGTTACATAGTTACATAGTTAGTCAGGTTGAAAAAAGACACAAGTTCATCCAGTTCAACCATAAAAAAATAAACAAACAAAATAAAACACAGTACAATCCCATACACCCAACTCCATACCCACAGTTGATCCAGAGGAAGGCAAAAAACCCCAGCAAAGCATGATCCAATTCGCTACATGAGGGGAAAAAATTCCTTCCTGATCCCCCAAGAGGCAATCGGATTTACCCCGGATCAACTTTACCTACAAATCTTAGTACTCAGTAGACATGTGCATTCGTTTTCGTTAGAATGCATTTTCGTCCGAAAATCCGTTTTTTTTCGTTATCGTTTTAACAAACGATAACGAAAGTGCAAGAAAGGAAAACCGAAAGATCCGACATAAAAAATGCTTTATTTTCTTTTTCGTTGCGGTAAAAATTCGATATAGAGAGATTCGACATTATAGGGAAAAGATTCGACATCATAGAGAAAAGATTCGACATTATAGAAATAATAGATTCGACATTACAGAAAATAGATTTCGATTTATGAGAAAATAGATTCGACATTATTACTAGTCATACAACATTAGAATTCTTGTAGGTGGAATATTCCAACGGAAATTACAATTCGTAAAGATTCAACGTTACGTCAAATATTTTTTTTTTTTTACCATTCGACATCAACCAAAAAGATTTGACGTTCCCTCGAATATTCTTTTGACTATTCGACAGAAACTGAGTATTATTAGATTTGCGGACGAAAGCTATATCCCAACGAAAAACGAAGTAAATCAAAACGATTTTCGGGAGTAACTAGTAACGAAAAAAAAGGAAACAAAATATTCCAGTCTGCACATGTCTAGTACTCAGTTATATTACGTGCATTTAGAAAATAATCCAGGCTGTGTGTAGTTACAGACAGAAGAACAGGAAGTGAGGATTTCTCAGAAGAAAAAGGAACATTTAAAAGCAAAATGGAAGGATGATGTAAGTGAAGGAGGACTGCACTAAGGTAAAGGAAACTATTTAGGGAAAACAAATTGTACCTTTACAACCCCTTAAAGTTTTAAGTCCAGTTCATCATGGCAGGTGTAATATTGTGGATTAAGTCCTATGGGTGTAGCACATAGTCAGGTTGAGGAAGAGGACACCTGAGTATTCCATAGTCCTGGTCCTTTTTTAACCACTTAATCCCCGGAACCAATTGGCTGGCCAAAGACCAGGCCACTTTTTGTGATTCATCACTGCGTTGCTTTAAATGACAATTGCACGGTCGTGCAAGGTGGTTTCCAAACAAGATCAACGTCCTTTTTTCTCCATAAATAGAGCTTTCTTTTGGTGGTGTTTGATTACCTCTGCGGTTTTTATTTTTTGCGCTATAAACAAAAATAGTGCGACAATTTTGAAAAGAAAGCAATATTTTTTACTTTTTGCTGTAATAAATATTCCCATTAAAAAAGCTATTTTTTTCTCAGTTTAGGCTGATATGTTTTCTTCTACTTATTATTGATAAAAAAATTGTAATAAGCGTATATTGATTGGTTTGCGCAAAAGTTATAGCGTCTACAAAATAGGGCATCGTTTTATGGCATTTTTAGTATATATATATATATTTTTTTTACTAGTAATGGCGGCGTAATTTTTATCATGACTGCGAGATTATGGCGGACACATCGGACACTTTTGACACATTTTTGGGACCATTGTCATTGTAACGGAATGCACCGTGACAGACTGAGATATTCCTATGTCTAGGGTCACCTTATGTCCACTAGGGCCATAGGGTGACAAAGAATCATAATTCATATGTTACAGAAGACATTAATAAGGGACATTAATAATAATTCATGTTTGCAGGATGTCTTCAAATACCAAAAGCGGTTAGCTATTCAATCTGGGCACACATGATTTGGAAAGGTGTTAATCCAGGTCTACAAGACCAGAGTGAGTCATACCTTTGTATAATATGCTATTGAAATAGCGGAAGGTGTGGATTGCACCCACTCTCACAAGACTCTGCCATTGTGTGATAAAGCTGTATAGATAACTTATTCAACTAGATGTCTGTGTTATTATTCAAGGTTAATTGAACCCTAATGAAGATACGGTGCCGCCCGGTCTACATGGTTAGCTTACCTGAATGCCTTTTAGAGTGTGATTGAAGCCCCCCATGGTGTGAAGGGGGGTGGAGATTGCATTGTCCTGTGATTAACTGCATTATGCTTGAGACTGTATAAGAAGCTGAGAAAATACTAATAAATTGTGATATCTTTGGAAGCAAGAACGGAGCTCTGTCTCGTCTTAATCTGGGAAAGGATATGGATCGTGTATGCAATATTGTCGGAGTGTGTCAGATAAGCTTGTCGTGGTTGGATGGAAGGTTGTAAGCGGTGGTGACCGTTACATTGGTGGCAGCAGTGGGATGATTCCATCACCAGAAGGACGGCTACAAGGACACATGACAATGGAGACGCTGTATGAACGGATGAAGCTCTCTTCCCTCATGAACTTACTGGAGAGCCGGGGCAGACCGGCCAGCAACCGTAAGAAAAGGGACATTATCGCAGAACTAGTCGAAATGAATAGAGCCCAGCCTAACAGACAGGACACCTGAGGAAGAATTTTTTGATCGGGCTGTTAAACATGGACTGGCACAATATGGTCCTAATCCTCCGCCGGAGATCATAGACCGGGTTATAGCGGCTGTGGATGCCACCTGGCGACAGCAAAGAAGTGCTGCGGCAGCTGAAGTCACAGCAGCACCAACTAAAGAGAGAGGAGAGGTACAGATACCAGTCTCCATGGAAGAGGAATTCCAAAGAAGGTTACAAGAGATGCGGATACAGCATAGAGGACCAGTATCAGAGGAGACCCTGCTGGGATGGTCGGATGTGATTCGGTGCCAACTCTGGAAGGAAGCGTTAGCTCAGGAGCAGCATCACCAAGGAAAGGTCCTGCCCTCCATCTATGCAAGGTACTGGCCGCAGTATGACGTACGACTGCTGTTGTTGGGGAACAACCGAAGCAGGAGTGGATAGCAGAGTTAAGCAGTCTGATCCGGACAGAGATGCAGCTGGATGAGAGCTACAGAGCCCTCCGGTGGTATGTAGCCCAAGAGTGCCCGTGGTCAGCGGATGACAGCCCCACAGAAGGCTATGACTATGATGGCCTGGGATTGTTGTATTGGAGGATGTCCAGTGATCCCGACTTCGGGGATGATCGGGAGTGGCGCTTGGAGGACATAATGGAGCACAGAGAGGAAAAATTAAATATCTCGGGAGGCCACTGGTCACAGGAAGATTTGGAATTTCTGGCCATTCGGGAATGGGAGCTGGAGGTCGCCTACAGACAGCTGCTAGACTCGGCTCAGCAGCAGGGTGGGGCTCCCATTGCCTGGGACTATGAGGAAAGTTCAGATGACAACTGTGAACTCCTGGCTGATGAATCGGCAGTGGAAAATATGGAGATTTTCATCCCTAAAGCCAAAGCGGATGGTGTGGAGTTCCAGGGAGCCGGGGCAGTTGGCCCCCCTCTCCAGCAACAAGCTGAGGTGGTAAAGCTTTTACCCCCAGCTGAATCACTGGCAACAGAGCAGGGTGTCATAGGCCTCTGCTCCTCACTAACAGAAGAGGGGGACCCTGTGGTAGTGGATGGGACTGTGGTCTCCACTCACAGCAACCCAGCGGAAGAGCTGGCAACAGAGCAGAGTGTCATAGGCCTCTGCTCCTCACTAACAGAAGAGGGGGTTCCTGGGGTAGTGGATGGGACTTCAGTCTCCACTGGCACAATCCCAGAAAATGGTACAGGACTGGGACAGGAGGATGTCTGCTTTGCTTTGCAAGCACCGGGGGGTTTTCACCAATCACCACTGGATGGGACTTCAGTCTCCACTGGTATACCCCAGGAAGGGGGGGCTGTTGGCCCAGACCCCCAACAGCATGATGGACTGAGCCCAGTTACCCTGCCTTCTCCCCAGCGGCAGGCGTGTTCTCTGAGAGAGGCAGAGGTTGGCGGGGTGAGTAATGCTCAGTTTGGAGCCATTTATTTGGGGTACAGTATGGATACCAGCATTGGAGGACGGGAACTACTGACGAACTTCGGAGTCAACCCGTTTGGGGTTACCACCTGTGTCCGTCTCCCACCGAAAGGGGAGAGATGTAACGGAATGCACCGTGACAGACTGAGATATTCCTATGTCTAGGGTCACCTTATGTCCACTAGTAGTGTTGCTCACGAATATTCGTATTGCGAATATTCGGCTCGAATATGGCATATTCGAGTATTCGCGATATATTCCGAATTTCGCGGTGAATATTCGCTATTTCGAATATTCGTATTTTTTCAATTTTTTTTTAGAACAGATCACATCCTAGAGATCCCCATCGACGTCTAAAAGCATTGCTGGTATGATTAGAGACCTTGGGCCGAGTAGCTGCAGCGATCATTTTATATTGCCGAAAAATCGCAATGCGATTATTCGGCAATAGCGATATCGCGCGATTATTTTAGAGAAATTCGCAATATTGTTTTTAGCTAAAATAACACATATATTCGATTTCAGAGTGTTACTGTCGAAATTCCGCAATCAATTTCTCATTCGCATTTTTGCGAAATTACGATAAAATATCAAGAATATTCTGAGCCAATCAGAGTGCTCCCTTCCGCATTTGCCGAATATTCGCAATTATTTTGTATTGTAATATATCACGAATATTCTGAGCCAATCAGAGTGCTCCTTCCGCATTTGCCGAATATTCGCAATTATTTTTGTATTGTAATATATCAAGAATATTCTGAGCCAATCAGAGTGCTCCTTCCGCATTTGCCGAATATTCGCAATTATTTTGTATTGTAATATATCAAGAATATTCTGAGCCAATCAGAGTGCTCCTTCCGCATTTGCCGAATATTCGCAATTATTTTGTATTGTAATATATCACAAATATTCTGAGCCAATCAGAGTGCTCCATTCCGCATTTCTCGAAATTTCGCAATTATTTGGTATTATAAAATATCACGAATATTCTAAGCCAATCAGAGTGCTCCATTCCGCATTTCTCGAAATTTCGCATTCGCATTCGCAATAGCGAAAATTCGCAATCATTTCATTTCCAAAAAATATCACGAATATTCGTATTTAGCGAATATATCTTGAATATTCGACTATATATTCGAGATATATCGCAAAATCGAATATGGCATATTTTGCTCAACACTATCCACTAGGGCCATAGGGTGACAAAGAATCATAATTCATATGTTACAGAAGACATTAATAAGGGACATTAATAATAGATCATGTTTGCAGGATGTCTTCAAATACCAAAAGCGGTTAGCTATTCAATCTGGGCACACATGATTTGGAAAGGTGTTAATCCAGGTCTACAAGACCAGAGTGAGTCATACCTGACGAACGCTATTGAAATAGCGGAAGGTGTGGATTCCACCCACTCTCACAAGACTCTGCCATTGTGTGATAAAGCTGTATAGATAACTTATTCAACTAGATGTCTGTGTTATTATTTAAGGTTAATTGAACCCTATTGAAGATACGGTGCCGACCGGTCTACATGGTTAGCTTACCTGAATGCCTTTTAGAGTGTGATTGAAGCCCCCCATGGTGTGAAGGGGGGTGGAGATTGCATTGTCCTGTGATTAACTGCATTATGCTTGAGACTGTATAAGAAGCTGAGAAAATACTAATAAATTGTGATATCTTTGGAAGCAAGAACGGAGCTCTGTCTCGTCTTTTTCTGGGAAAGGATATGGATCGTACATGCAATATTGTCGGAGTATGTCAGATAAGCTTGTCGTGGTTGGATGGAAGGTTGTAAGCGGTGGTGACCATTACAGTAATTTTTACAGCGATCAGTGCTATAAAAATGCACTGATCAGGGGCGGACTGACCATTCGGGCACTCAGGCATGCCACTAGGGAGCCCCATCAGGGTTGCCAGCCTCAGTAAAACCAGGGACAGTATTCAAAAATATTTTTTTTTTTTTTTTTTAATACCAAGATTATAGCTGCCCCGACTCTCCAGTACCTTTTCAGTGTGTGTACTCTTTGTGTGTGGATACTGTGTGTCTATGTGTGTATACTGTGTATGTATACTGTGTGTGCATATTGTGTGTATAGTGTGTATGTATACTGTGTGGCCCCATTATCTATTTCCTGGGGGCCCCATAATCTCCTATTACCCAGGGGCCCCATAGCCTCCTATTGCCCGGGGGCCCCATAATCTCCTATTACTTGGGGGCCCCATGAGTTGTCAGTCCACCCCCGGCCCTGATTACTGTAAGGCCGCGTACACACGCTCGGTTTGGTCCGATAAAACTGGTCTTAAAGGATCACTAAAATAATTTTTTTTTTTTTTTGTTAAATAGCTTCCTTTACCTTATTGCAGTACTGGTTTCATGTCCTTATTGTTCATTTTTGCTTTGAAGTTGCTGTAATCCTGCCCAGATCTCCACACTTCCTGCTTGTCTGTTTCCTTATAACCACAGTGCTGGGAGCTTTATCACGGTGGTCTAAGCTGTCATTACTGTGTGTCTAAAACTTCCCAGATTCATTTTAAAAACAAAACACTGCCCTGGATTTGTTTGTTTTTGTTCTGTGTGTCTATTTCTACTTCACAGAAACATGAAGCCAGTTCAAAAGTGAAACTAACCTGCAGGCACAATATATGATTGATTTTTATCTATTTTTAATCATTTTGAAAAGGAATCAGCTAACTGTTATGTCTCTATACCCTGTAAACAGTCATTTCAGCAAAAAATATTTTTTCCTTTAGTGACCCTTTAAGGCCAGTTTCATCGGTCCAAACCAAGTGTGTGTACGGACCAAAGTTTTAAAACTTGCTTTAAAATCAGACCTATGAACGCCTGACCATCGGACCAAACCAATGGTTAGTACGCAAAAGCATCGGACCAAAAACCCACGCATGCTCAGAATCAAGTTGACGCATGCTTGGAAGCATTGAACTTCGTTTTTTCAGCACATCGTTGGGTTCTACGTCACCGCGTTCTGACCTGATCGGATTTTGGACTGAGTGTGTACGCACATCAGACCATCAGGCCACTTCAGCGGTGAACCGATGAAAACGGTCCGTCGGACCATTCTCATCGGGTTGGACAGATCCTGTGTACGCGGCCTAATAATTACACTGGCAGTGAAGGGGTTAACCACTAAGTGGCACTGAAGGGGTTAAGTGTGTCCTAGGGAGTTATTCTAACTATTAGGGGAGGAAGCTACCAATGACATGTCACTGATCACTAGGCAGAACAGGGGAATGCCTTGTTTACAAAGGGACCTGTGGGCACACTCAAAACGGGAAATGTGGCAGGCGCACGCTTGCCCGCTGGGCGGCAAATTTAAAGGGACGTACAGGTATGCCCATTTGTCCTGCCCGTGCCATTGTGTCGACGTATATGTGTGTGTGCGGCAGGTCGGCAAGTGGTTAAAGGTCACACTAGATATTATTTGTCATTCACTACTAATGTGCTATCTCCAAGGCACCAGGTTGCCCAGTCTTCTTTCACTACACCGTCGTAAAAAGAAAAGAAAAAAAAACATCATTAGGGGCCGTCACACCTCAATTGAGACTTTGGCTCGGCCATTTTACCTCAGGCAGGCATCTGTCCACGCAAGCTGTGTGAAAATACCAGACACAGAGACTGCACATCGGAGTGTCTCAGCCCCCTGGTCGAAAAAACGCTGATGTAGACCACCCATCATACTCATACTGGCGAGTCAGCGTTTCATATGGGATTTTGCATGGCACAAGCTTAATGCTAAATACAGCTAGTTTCCTGGGACCATTGATTTTCCAATGTGCTGCTTAGTTATAGGTTTCTGTTTTTATTAATTATTATCTTTACAAGGCAATTTGCTTGTTACAGCTCACTAACAATCTCCCTGTGTATTGATTTCTCTGTAAATGCACAATTTATTCCAACGTCCTGAACCTTGTGCCCAAATGAATCAGGCCACTAATCGCATCTCATTAGCGCTACGACAAGGCAATTTAACAAGAGCTTAAAGGGAAAACTATAGTCTTTTTATTTTTTTAAATGCAATTATTTATTTATCCATTTATTTATTTTTAGCTATGCATGTGAGAGAGATCAACCTAAGGCTAAGCTAACCTCTTTTTAGTTTTTAGATTTTTAGAAGAGGAGATACCGTGGGGGTTATTTAACCACTTGTTTACTGGGCACCTAAACCCCCCTCCTGCCCAGACCAATTTTCAGCTTTCAGCGCTGATGCACTTTGAATGACAATTGCGCGGTCAGACAGAACTGTACCCAAATTACATTTTATCATTTTTTTTCACACAAATAAAGCTTGCGTTTAGTGGTATTTGATCACCTGCTAAACAAACAAAAAAAGATGGAACATTTAAAAAAAAAAAATCATGTTTTATATTTTGTTATAAAATTTTGCAAACAGGTAACTTTTCTCCTTCATTGATATGCGCTGATGAGGCATCACTGATGGGCACTGATAGGCTGCACTGGTGGGGACTGATAGACTGAACTGGTGGCCACTGATAGGCACAAATAAGGTGGCACTGACGGGGACGGATAAGGCGGTACTGATGGGCACAGATGGGCCCTGATGGGTGGCACTGATGGGCACTGATAGATGTTACTGATGGGCACAGCTAGATGGCACTGATGGGCACCGATAGGTGGCACTGATAGGGCACTGGTAGGTGACACTGGGGGCACTGGTAGGTGACATTGATGGGAAGTGGTAGGTGACAATGATGGGCAGCACTGTTGATGAGGCACTGATTAGTGACTTTGGATAAGTGGCACTGTGGGCACTAATAGGTGGCACTGATGGGCACTGGTAGGTGACACTAATGGGCACCGGTAGGTGACACTGATGGGCACCGATAGGTGACAATGATGGGCACTGGTAGGTGATAATGATGGGCAGCACTGTCGATGAGGCACTGAACAGTGACTTTGATAGGTGGCACTGTGGGCACTGATGGGTGTCACAGTGGGCGATGGTAGGTGGCGCTGGTGGGCACTGGTAGTCGACACTGTTGTGCACTGGAAGGTGGCACTGACAGGAGGCACACATGGACACAGATGAGCTGGGCATCTCCCCCTAATCGGGACCAATGTCCCTCTGTCACCTGCCAGTGACCGACTTCTTTTTTCTCCTCACGCTATCAGCGTGAGGAGAAAAAATTGCTGATTACCGGCTTTGTTTTCGTCACATGATCAGCTGTCATTGGCTGACAGCTGATCATGTGGTAAGGGGTCGGGATCGACCTCTTACACTGATCTGTGATCCAGCGAGTCTCACAGACTCGCTGATCACAGAGCGAGTCGCGCGCCCTGCAGGGAGCGCGCAGGCCGCTCGAGCACAGTAGGACTTCTATTGACAGCCTCCCGGCAACTCAGGTCTGTAGCCAAGTAGCTAATATAACTGGTGTACACAGAATCTGGTGCAGCTCTGCAAAGAAACCAATCCGCTTCCAGATTTTACTGTCAAAACTTAATTGAACATGCTGAAGTTAGAAGCTGATTGGTTAGGTTACTATGCAGAGCTGCAACAGGTCCTGTGTGCTTCAGTTTTAGTAAATCTCCCCCTGTGAGTCTCGTCTATTAAAAAACGTCCTCCTCTTCTCCCTAGCAATTTTTTTCTGTGTAAAGTGCACGTGCTGTGCAGTGTACAGTCCTGTCTCATTTTCTGCATCTATAAATAAGCCAGGTGCCAGCGAGGATGCTATTTCCCTGTGCACAGTTGGGCAGGACTGGCTTCACGTGGGGTAGCAAAAAGTCCACAAACACACACACAGGAAAGGTGGTAAAACGTTAACCCCTTACCTCTGCCTGGGCAACAAAAGCTAAATAAACATACAGTAGGCTACCAGTCTAAACGCATGCTTGGAAGATTTTAAAGAGAATAGGTTTGGGACTTTAAATGAGGCATATGAAAAACATATGCCTCCATCCCTGTTGTTGGGTAGAAGAAGGGGGGGGGGGTTTGGGACTTTGAATGAGATGCGTTTTAAGCAGTAAGTGTAAATAAAGTTAAAGGCTAAAGATGAAGGCTCAAACTTACCACCAAAACAGCAAACCAAATTCAACAGTCTAACTGTGTGCATTAAAAGCAGAGGATTGGTTGCACGCATTTGCAAATACATGGTTAAAGGGGTGTTCCAGCCAAAAATTGTGTTTATTAAAAGTCAACAGCTACAAAAAGTGTAGCTGCTGGCTTTTAATAAACACTCACTTACCTGCTCCTGCGTTCCAGCGACGCGCCGACCAGGGCTCCGCTCCTCTCCCCCCCTCCCCAGCCGGCGTCTCCATCCCGACTGTGGGCACCCAGCCGTGACAGCCTTCGGCGCGCGGCTCGCCGCTGATTGGAGAGGCGATCGCATGGGACCTGTCATGTGTCCCATGTGGGATCGCCTACAGGGAGGGGCTGGTGTAGGCGATTAATCGCCTAACCAGCCCCTCGGCGGAAGCAGGAAGTGGGACAGGAAGTCCCACTCCTACTGAAGCCCCCCCCCCAACAAAAAAATGACATGCCAAATGTGGCATGTAAGGGGGAGGGAAGGGGATTAAACAAAAGTAATTTTTTAGGGTGGAACTCCTCTTTAAGCTGCAGGCCTTGCCAAGGCTCTCTGTGTACTGCAGTCCTAACTAAACTTTTAAAGTCTCCTCAATAGAGGCACATAAATGCTGATGAGTAGATAGAGGGCAGGTGAATAGGGGTGTGTCACTGCCTTTACCTATGATTGGTATAGCAGTAAAGAGCACTGGAAAAACTTTAAAAGTTTAGTTAGGACTGCAGTACACAGAGAGCCTTGGTGAGGCCTGCAGCTTTCTCATTCAAAGTCCCAAACCCCCCCCCCCCTTAATGCTTGGGAGATGCATCATCAGTGACTGTCCAGTGGCTGAAGAGGAACCCAGAAGCATAGCTCCCAACTGTTCCTGATTTCGAGGGACTGTCCCTGATTTGGAGCAATGTCCCTCTGTCCCTCTTTCCTCCTCATTTGTCCCTCATTTTGGTCTGATCCAGGGCCGTCTCTACCATAGGGCAAACAGGGGAAGCTGCCCAGGGCCCTGTCACTGTTGGGGGCCCAAAGCAACCCCCTTTTTTTTTTTTTTTTTTAGGGGTCCGGTGGTCCGGAGGTCCCCAGGGGCCCGGAGGCCCCCAGGCCCAGGCAACCCCCCCTTTTTTTTTTTTTTTTAAGGGCCATTTTTTAAATATATTTTTATTTTTTATTAAAGGCAATTTTTTTAGGGGTCCCCAGGGACCTGGCAACCCCCCTTTTTTATTTATTTTTTAAATAAAAAAATATATATTTATTTTATATATTTTTATTTTATTTTTTATTAAAGGACAATTTTTTAAAATATATTTTTATTTTTTATTAAAGGGCCATTTTTTTAGGGGTCCCCAGGGACCCGGAGGCCCCCAGGGCCCCAGATGACAACCCCCTTTTTTATTTATTTTTAAATAAAAATATATATTTATTTTATATATTTTTATTTTATTTTTTATTAAAGGGCCAATTTTTTTTTAGAGGTCTGGAGGGTCCCCAAGGGCCCGTAGTTCCCCAGGGCCCCCGAATGACGACCCCCCTTTTTTTATAAAAAAAAAAACTTTTTTATATATTTTTTTTTAATATATATATATATATATATATATATATATATATATATATATATATATATATATATATATATATATACATATTATATAATATAAATGTTATTATTATTAAAGGACCCAGAGGTCCCCAGGGCCCTGGATGGCAACCCCCTTTTTTTAAAAAAAATGTATATTTTATTTCTTTTTTTTTCTTTTTATTTCTTTTTATATATATATATATATATATATATATATATATATATATATATATATATATATATATATATATATATATATAAAAATTAAAGGGCTCAGAGGTCCCCAGGGCCCCATGTGGCAAACACCCTTTTTTATTTTTTTTATCCAGGGCCCTGGATAGCAACCCCACTTTTTTTTTATAAGTGTTTATTTTTAATATTTTTTTTTTATTTTATTTTTTTTATTAAAGGGTCCAGAGGTCCCGGATGGCAACCCCCCTTTTTTTGTAGTTTATTTTTATAAAAAAAATAAAAATTATTAAAGGGCCCAGAGGTCCCCAGATGGCAACCCCCTTTTTAACCACTTGACCACTGGGCACTTAAACCCCCTTCCTAACCAGACCAATTTTCAGCTTTCGGTGCTCTCACAATTTGAATGACAATTACTCAGTCATACAACATTCTACCCATTTGAAATTTTTGTCCTTTTTTTTCACACAAATAGAGCTTTCTTTTGGTGGTATTTGATCACCTCTGGGATTTTTATTTTTTGCGCTATAAAAGAAAAACGACTGAAAATTCTGTAAAAAAAAAAAAAACGTGTTTCTGTCATATTAGCAGGTTATTTCTCACACACAGCATATGCATACCACAAATTACACCCCAAAACACATTCTGCTATTCCTCCCGAGTATGGCGATACCCCATGTGTGGGACTTTTACACAGCGTGGCCACATACAGAGGCCCAACATGCAGGGAGCGCCACCAGGCGTTCTGGAACACCCACACCAATTCTGACATTTCTCTCCTACATGGAAAAATCATCATTTATTCGCTAGAAAATTACATAGAACCCCAAAACATTATATATGCTTTTTTAGCAAAGACCCTAGAGAATACAATGGCGGCCGTTACAACTTTTTATCTCGCGCGGTATTTTCGCAGAAATTTATTGAACGCGTGTTTTTTAAAAAACTGTTTTGTGCTTAAAACAAAACAAAACAGTAAAGTTAGCCCAATTTTTTTTCATAATGAAAGATGAAGTTACGCCGAGTAAATAGATACCCAACATGTCACACTTCAAAATTGCGCACACTCGTGGAATGGCGCCAAACTTCGCTACTTAAAAATCCCCATAGGCGGTATTGCAGAGTATTGGGGTATTGCAAAGTATCATGCAGGGTATTGGGGTATTGCCGAGTACTGGGGTATTGCCGAGTACTGGGGTATTGCCGAGTATTGGGGTATTGCCGAGTACTGGGGTATTGCCGAGTACTGGGGTATTGCCGAGTATTGGGGTATTGCCGAGTACTGGGGTATTGCCGAGTATTGGGTATTGGGGTATTGCCGAGTATTGGGGTATTGTTGAGTACTGGAGTATTGGGGTATTGCCGAGTATTGGGGTATTGCCGAGTATTGGGGTATTGTTGAGTACTGGAGTATTGGGGTATTGTTGAGTACTGGGGTATTGTTGAGTACTGGGGTATTGTTGAGTACTGGAGTATTGGGGTATTGCCGAGTATTGGGGTATTGTTGAGTACTGGAGTATTGGGGTATTGTTGAGTACTGGGGTATTGTTGAGTACTGGGGTATTGTTGAGTACTGGGGTATTGTTGGGTACTGGGGTATTGTTGAGTACTGGGGTATTGTTGAGTACTGGGGGGATTGCTGGGTACTGGGGGATTGCTGGGTACTGGGGGATTGCTGGGTACTGGGGGGTTGCTGGGTACTGGGGGGTTGCTGGGTACTGGGGGGATTGCAGGGTACTGGGGGGATTGCTGGGTACTGGGGGATTGCAGAGCTGGGATGTTTTGAGGGATGGCTGGATCTGTGACTGCATTTGTCACAGATCCAGCCACAGCTCAGCTGCTGACACCCCGCTCCCCCCCCCTCTCCTCGCACACTGTACAGAGAGGAGAGGGAGGAGAGGGAGGAACCGGCGTCATCAAATGACGCCGGTTTGTTTACAAGTGATCGCGCCGTCATTTGACGGCGCGATCACGTGGTAAACGGCCGCGATCAGCGGCAATTTACCGTGATCCGAGATGCGCCGGGTCTTCTAGACCCGGCGAGCACGGACACTTTCGCGAGCGCGTCCCAGGGGACGCGCAATCGTGAAAGTGAAGGACGACGTCCCAGGGACGTCGTCCCAAGATAACCCCGCCGCGCCGTAGCAGTAAAATGCTTATGGCGCGGTGGGAAAGTGGTTAAAAAAAAATATATATTTTTTATATATCTTTTTTATTTCTTTTTTTCTTTTTATTAAAGGGCCCAGAGGTCCCCAGGGCCCCTGATGGCTACACCCCTTTTTTTATATATATTTTTGCGTCTCAATTTAAGGGGGCAGCACCCCCCCCCGTTCTCTGCTCCAGGGGGCCCATGCCTGAAGCTGTGTAAGGGGCCCCATAATTCCTGATTGCTGCCCTGCCGCCCGTTAAGCCCCTGTGCTGCCCACAAATCAGGCTAAAAATCATCAGCGGCACGCAGCCAGGTGACAGTACTGCTTCCCTTCCCAGTGTTTTAAAATGTACAGAACCCCTGGCTTCCCTTTAGACGTGCACTTCTCCCTTCCTGCCACTGGGTGCTGCTTGTATATAAAAGTGAATTAGAATGTGATTTTGTAACATCCCCAGTTTGCTCTTCCCGAAGGCTGACTTCTTCATGTCCTGCTCCTCAATGTATGTCACTGTTTGCTATATTGTAAATAGAAGTTTTCTGTAGAGTGTGCCCAAAGTCCTTATAATATTTGATGATTCACTGCAGGTCTGGTCAGGGTTTTAAAAAGTTCCTGTATTTTACACATGGCATGGCATGGGGTCACATCACCGTCTGTCCATTCTGCTTTAGCACCATGGGACCCCATGCCATGTATAAAATAGAGGAACTCTTTAAATCACAGACCAGACCTGCAGTCCAGGCTGAGTAAGGCCTCAGAGCACATGGCATTACTGTCTGTATTTAACTGCTTGATGGGCTTATTTTGGGCCTGACTGGTTCACATATATGTGTTTTGGCGGCCCACATTTGTGCAGGCACTGCAGCCCATTCATTTGATGCCTCATGTAATAGGCTGAGCACACGGCACACCTATGCCCATCAAGCAATGAAATACAGCACTGTCTGTCCATTCTGCTGTGACTTATCTGCAGTTCCCGCACTGTCAAACTTGCTGCATTTTTAGATGTTTAGGTCACGCTTTTAAAAACACAGTGCGTTTGTGTGTGCAAGAACTGCAGGTAAGTAGCATGGTGCAAGAACTGCAGGTAAGTAGCATGGTGCAAAAGCAGAATGGATTTCAAAGCAACTGATTTTTAAAATGCTGAATGCACCTTTTTTCTGCAGGAAACAAAGGCATGGCAGCCCATTCAAATCAATGCTGTGCCTGCACAAATGAGGGCCGCCAAAACACATACATGTGAACCAGCCAGGCCCAAAACAAGCTAAAGGGGGGGCCCAAAAAAAATGTTTGCCCAGGGCCCAAACCATATTAAAGACGGCCCTGGTCTGATCCATATAGATGCATATACAGCCATGGCCAAAAGTTTTGAGAATGACACAAATACTAATTTTCACAAAGTCTGCTGCCTCAGTTTTTGAGATGGGAAATTGCATATACTCCAGAATGTTATGAAAAGTGATCAGACGAATTTCAATTAATTGCAAAGTTCCTCTTTGCCATGAAAATTAACTTAATCCCATAAAAAAAAAATCCACTGCATTTGTGAAGAAGGCTTCAGGGTGCCCAAGAAAGTCCAGCAAGCGCCAGGACCGTCTCCTAAAGAGGATTCAGCTGCGGGATCGGAGTGCCACCAGTGCAGAGCTTGCTCAGGAATGGCAGCAGGCAGGTGTGAGCGCATCTGCACGCACAGTGAGGCGAAGACTTTTGGAAGATGACCTGGTGTCAAGAAGGGCAGAAAAGAAGCCACTTCTCTCCAAAAAAAACATCAGAGACAGATTGATCTTCTGCAGAAAATATGGTTAATGGACTGTTGAGGACTGGGGCAAAGTCATATTCTCCGATGAAGCCTCTTTCCGATTGTTTGGGGCATCAGGAAAAAGGCTTGTCCGGAGAAGAAAAGGTGAGCACTACCATCAGTCCTGTTTTATGCCAACAGTAAAGCATCCTGAGACCATTCATGTGTGGGGTTGCTTCTCATCCAAGGGAGTGGGGAGCTCACTCACAATTTTGCCCAAAAACACAGCCATGAATAAAGAATGGTATCAAAACACCCTCCAACAGCAACTTCTTCCAACAATCCAACAACAGTTTGGTGAAGAACAATGCATTTTTCCAGCACGATGGAGCACCGTGCCATAAGGCAAAAGTGATGACTAAGTGGCTCGGGGACCAAAACGTTGACATTTTGGGTCCATGGCCTGGAAACTCCCCAGATCTTAATCCCATTGAGAACTTGTGGTCAATCCTCAAGAGGCGGTTGGACAAACAAAAACCCACTAATTCTGCTAATCCAAGAAGTGATTATGAAAGAATGGGTTGTTATCAGTCAGGAATTGGCCCAGAAGTTGATTGAGAGCATGCCCAGTCTAATTGCAGAGGTCCTGAAAAAGAAGGGCCAACACTGCAAATACCGACTCTTTGCATAAATGTCATGTAATTGTGGATAAAAGCCTTTGAAACGTATGAAGTGTGTGTAATTATATTTCACTACATCACAGAAACAACTGAAACAAAGATCTAAAAGCAGTTTAGCAGAAAACTTTGTGAAAACTAATATTTATGGTCGTGGCCCTCTGACCGAGAGTGATGTGGATCACATAAACACGCGACAAGACTTACAACATAAATAGACCTGAAGTGTGCCTTGGTGGTCTGGTCAGTATGCCAAGAAAACGGGGCATACCCAAAGTAAGTAATGGGTAGTTGTTGAAGAAGCATATGCTGAGAAGTGCCCTGAAAAAGGGAAGGGCGGGAGGGTGTCGAATGCGATTGAATGCACAGACTCACAGACATGAGGTGAGCTGGGAAGAGTCGGCCCAGTGACGTGTAGTACTGCACACTGAACCGACAAAGAGCATGTGTGAGTGGGCTGCTTAAATACCCTCCGGGCCCCTCCCATAAACTCAGGCCACCATACTGGCCTTCTTATTTATGGTCGTGGCCCTCTGACTGAGAGTGATGTGGATCACATAAACACGCGACAAGACTTACAACATAAATAGACCTGAAGTGTGCCTTGGTGGTCTGGTCAGTATGCCAAGAAAAGGGGGCAAAAGACTCAGATAGGGAAATAGCTTATATTGATTTCTTGTATTTATTGAGCCAGCTTGGTAAAGGCTTGTGCCATTTCTTCCTGAGGATTTGGGATGTATGTGGCAAAACAAGGAGACTTCCCATCAGCCTGGTATCTTGATTACGTGGTCTGGTACTCCCTGTTGGGAGGCAGTTGAGGCTGCTCTAATTCGGAAAGAATGTCCAGAGAACTGACTGGGATTTGAAGCCCAAGTTGCTTAGGATTCTGACATGCTTGACAACTGTCTGCCACTCAGGGAGCTGGTTTAGAAAGGGTAGCAACAAGCTACCATCAGATTGGCTGGGTAGATGGAGCAGTAGTCGGTCGAGCACCGTCACTGGGCGTCAGGCATTGTTAGTCTGAAACAGGTTGATGTCAACCCCCGGGGCTGGTTTGTTGCGTTTGCAGACTGAGAGTGTAGGGGTTTGAAAGCGAGTCGGGTGGCATCGGAGCAGTGTCTGACTGCCGGAGCCACTGACTGTAAATTCACTAGGTTGTAGGGAACCGTAGAAGGCCTGGTAGATGGCTGCTTGGATGACTATGCTGGGCAAGGCCCTAAATGGGGAACAAGTAAGGATTTCAGACATGTCCCTAAAGAGGGCACTCTTGAAAGGTAGGCGCTCGCCACTGACTACAGGTTGGTGCTTCTGTATGCTCTGTAGAAGGGACTTGACTGCATGGGCTCGAGAATACTGACAGTTTACTGGGGTCCTGCAGGGACAGGAAATGCTGGACGCCATCTAGATATGGCGTGATAGTATTGTGAGAAAGGGTCAGCTGCGTGTGGGAATACGATATGAAGGCTAGGACGTGTCTAACGTTGCCTATTGCTGCACCGAGGCAAGTGGCCAAAAATTAGCAGTTAGTGTTCCAAGCAGTGCGATAGGCCTTCAGTGTGTTGCGTGCGAGTAATTAATAAGCTGGGTTGAGTTGGTGTGATGCTACTTCAATCCATCGTCAGAAATGACCAGGGTGGGACAGGGATGGTTATTGGGTCAGCTCCAGGCTCTTGCTGGAAAAACAAAGTAAGGTTGGAATGGGACAGAGCATCAGCTGCGATTTTGCATTTGCCTGGAACATGTCTACAGAAGATATTAAACTGGTGACAAAGTGACAGCTGCGCGAGCCTGCGCAGGAAGGACGTGATGGGGAGAGGCTTGATCTACCTTAATTGATGAAGTCGGCTGTGGCTTGATTGTCTGTGGTGAAGAACACTGTCTGTCCAGTTCAAGTGTGGCCTCAGACCTGGGCAGCTGCCACAATGGGGTACAGCACGAGGCGTGATGAAGACTGGGTGAAGCAGAAATTTAAGAGAATTTCTGGGGGACAAGGTTTGGAGAACCAGCGGCGGACGAAAAATGCAGGCAAAAGCTAAGTCTGCTACTGATGCTTGGTCTAGTTTGAGAACTTGGACTGGATCTTGCATTGGTGTGAGAAAATCAAGACAATACACAGGTGCTCAACAAGACGATATACATCGCACTGGCTGACCAACGGGCACTCGCCGACCAACGGGCACTCGCCGACCAACGGGCACTCGCAGACCAACGTGCACTCGCAGACCAACGTGCACTCGCTGACCAACGTGCACTCGCAGACCAACGTGCACTCGCTGGTGCTGGTTGGAAACCTGAACTAACTGCAGGGAAAAAGACAGGGAAAAGATGAGTGGCCCGCGTGCCATTAAAGATGAATGGCCAACTGGGTGCCACTGTGTGTTTGTTTGGCTGATTGTCACTGAGGTGTGTTTGCACGTTTAGTTTGTATTTGGGTTTGCACGTAGGTGCGTGCTGCAAAGTGTTTTATACTGCTGCAGACAATATTGTGTGGTTGCAAGGGTCTCAGTCTGGTTTGCTGAGACGATATTGCGTGGTTGCAAAGCTCTCGATGATTATGAGGTTTGTTTTGAGATGGCCTTGTGTGGTTGCACGGGTCTCAACAAGTGAGGGGTTGCTGAGACGATGTTGCGTTTGCAATGGTCTCAAGTGAGTGTCGGGCTGCTGAGATGACTATGTATGGCTGCACAGGTCTGAACGGGTGTCAGGTTGCTGAGATGATATTGCGTTTGCAATGGTGTCAAATGAGTGTCAGTTTGCTAAGACGACTTTGTATAGCTGCAAAGGTCTAAACGGGCGTTAGGTTGCTGAGACGAGATTGTGTGGTTGCAAAGGTGTAGACGAGTTTGAGGTAGCTGAGATGAAATTTTGCAAGGGTCTCAAATGAGTGTCAAGTTGCTGAGACAATATTCCCCCCTTTTTTTCTTTCTTTTTTTATGAAAACGACTGTGAATGAAACGCTGGTAAACATGAGTTACCACATCTGGCTGTGTTTACAAGCTGTTACAGGCATTGGCGTTTCGAATGCCTTTGAACATCCGTCTGAACCCATTTTATTTTTTATTTTTTTCGAGAAGGTTTCTGAAGTCAACTGCCTAGAAATGACTATAAATGATCCTGTGTACATGTACTGATAAGATAACATAGAGGAGTCATTGGGGATCCTGTGTAGACGTACTGATAAGATAACATAGAAAAGAGATCAGGGGCGGCTTAAAAACATCCATTTTTCTGGCTGCAAGGGTCTCAATGAATGCCATGTTGCTGGGGCGAGACTGCGTGGTCACAATGGTCTTTGATGAGTGGGAGGTTGCTCGAGACGGTATTGCGTGGTTGCAAGGCTCTCGATGAGTGTGGGGCTGCTGAGACGGTATTGCGTTTGCAAGGGTCTCAACAATGGTGTGAGGCTGCCGAGACGGTATTGCGTGGTTGCAAGGGCCTTGATGAATGTGGGGCTGCTGAGACGGTATTGCGTTTGCAAGGGTCTCAACAATGGTGTGAGGCTGCCGAGACGGTATTGCGTGGTTGCAAGGGCCTTGATGAATGTGGGGCTGCTGAGACGGTATTGCGTTTGCAAGGGTCTCAACAATGGTGTGAGGCTGCCGAGACGGTATTGCGTGGTTGCAAGGGCCTTGATGAATGTGGGGCTGCTGAGATGGTATTGCGTTTGCAAGGGTCTCAACAAGGGTGTCAAGCTGCTGAGACGGTTTTGCGTGGTTGCAAGGGCCTTGATGAATATAGGGCTGCTGAGACGATTGTGCGTGGTTGCAATGGTCTCAACAGGTGTCAGGTTGCTGGGCCGAGATTGCATGGTGGCAAAGTTTTTTTTTTTGTTTGCGTTTTTTTTATATATATAAATATATATATATTTTTTTCGTTTTTGTAAGGGCCTTGTATTGCAAGGGTCTTAACAAGGGTGTCAGGCTGCTGAGATGATTTTGTGTGGTTTCAAGGGTCTCGATGAGTGTGGGGCTGCTGAGACAGTATTGCGTTTGCAAGGGTCTCAACAAGGGTGTCAGGCTGCTGAGACGATTTTGCGTCGTTGCAACGGTCTCAACAGGTGTCAGGTTGCCGGGGGGCTGAGATTGCGTGGTGGCAATGTTTTTTTTTTTTTGCGTTTTTATATATATTTTTTATTT
Organism: Rana kukunoris; assembly: GCA_029574335.1. Lineage (NCBI taxonomy): Eukaryota > Metazoa > Chordata > Amphibia > Anura > Ranidae > Rana > Rana kukunoris. Next base: position 451,097,694 of record CM056053.1, on the reverse strand, counting down.
TGCGTTTTGTAAAGGTCATGTGTTGCAAGGGTCTTAACAAGGGTGTCAGGCTGCTGGGATGATTTTGCGTGGTTGCAAGGATCTCAATGAGTGTGGGGCTGCTGAGACGATATTGTGTTTGCAAGGGTCTCAACAAGGGTGTCAGGCTGCTGAGACGATTTTGCATAGTTGCAATGGTCTCAACAGGTGCCAGGTTGCCGAGGGGTTGAGATTGCGTGGTGGCAAAGTTTTTTTTTATATTTTTTTGCGATTTTTTTTTCTTGTTTTTATATATATTTTATTTTGCGTTTTGTAAAGGTCATGTGTTGCAAGGGTCTTAACAAGGGTGTCAGGCTGCTGAGATGATTTTGTGTGGTTTCAAGGGTCTCGATGAGTGTGGGGCTGCTGAGACGGTATTGCGTTTGCAAGGGTCTCAACAAGGGTGTCAGGCTGCTGAGACGATTTTGCGTCGTTGCAGCGGTCTCAACAGGTGTCAGGTTGCCGGGGGGCTGAGATTGCGTGGTGGCAACGTTTTTTTTTTTGCGTTTTTATATATATTTTTTATTTTGCGTTTTGTAAAGGTCATGTGTTGCAAGGGTCTTAACAAGGGTGTCAGGCTGCTGGGATGATTTGGCGTGGTTGCAAGGATCTCAATGAGTTTGGGGCTGCTGAGACGATATTGTGTTTGCAAGGGTCTCAACAAGGGTGTCAGGCTGCTGAGACGATTTTGCATGGTTGCAATGGTCTCAACAGGTGTCAGGTTGCCGAGGGGTTGAGATTGCGTGGTGGCAATTTTTTTTTTTTTTTTTATTGCAGGTTTTTTTTTTTTGCGTTTTTTTTATTTTTTTTTGTTTTTATATATATTTTATTTTGCATTTTGTAAAGGTCATGTGTTGCAAGGGTCTTAACAAGGGTGTCAGGCTGCTGAGATGATTTGCATGGTTGCAAGGTCTCAATCAATAAGAATTGGGTTACTGAGAAAGGATAGAAACACCTGATTTGTTTGTACCTTAAGCAAGCAGTATAGGGTAGAAGGACAATGCCTGTATGAATCGTAGGTTCCGTAGGGGCCACTAACGAACGATATGGGAGACAACGAATAGTAGCAAATTGATAGGACATAAAGAATTTAATAACAAATTTTACTTGCGACAGTGGGCCATGCGAGTGAGTTTGCGGCAGACTGTGGCTGGAGTGAAACATGTAGGAAAGGTGTAGGGATGCCATGCATGGGGCAAAACAACAAGGTTTGGTGTAGAAAATAGAACACGAGAAGTGCGTACGAATATTTTATAAGCTCCACTGTGGGAACCGAACATGATGCGGGTGACACCATGAGTGGCCAAGAATTTTGACATGACAAACGAGCTAACGAATCCTACCTGGGACAATGAACATGCAACTGGGTTTGCTTGGACTGGAGTGGATGTGCAACACATCCGAAGAGTGTGGCGTGGTGTGGTGTGGCGCCATGCATGACACACAGGCAATAACTTTGGTAAATAAATGAGAGAGAAGAACCGTGTACAAACAATTCGTAAGTTCCGCTGTGGAAACTAAAACGCGCGGCATGGGGGAAACATAGAATGGCAATGGTGGAAAGGATGCAATGTATCTGATACAAAACGGTTATAAAGAGAAATGACTGATACAAAAACGGTTGTAAAATGCATTAAACAAATCCGATACGAATCGGAAGTAAGGAGTGTTGAACAAATCTGCTGTGAATTGGTTGTAGAGTGTATGCTACCAGCCACCCATCCCCCCAGGCTTATCAAGTGCAGACAAGGCAGCAGGTGAGTTCAATTACCACCTCAATCTGCCAAAGAACCCATACAAAGAATATATGCTAATCTCCAAATGAATGAGACAGCAAGCATGGACACAAATATGAATATACAAATAAATAGTTTGTTTGGCAGGAGGAAGTTACAAATGTACCAAGCTTGTAACTAAGATGTCAGAACATGAGCAACAATAACTCAGAGGCAGATTTTTACAAAAGAAATGCAGGATAGGAAGCATAACGATTGCAAGATTGCACATGATACAAAAGGTTTGAATACAACCTGCGACAGTAAGCGGGAGCCGCCGTCGAAGACCATGAACGGAGAAGCCGCAATGCACTTGCGATGTCGAATGCGATTGAATGCGCAGACTCACAGACATGAGGTGAGCTGGGAAGAGTCGGCCCAGTGACGTGTAGTACTGCACACTGAACCGACAAAGAGCATGTGTGAGTGGGCTGCTTAAATACCCTCCGGGCTCCTCCCATAAACTCAGGCCACCATACTGGCCTTCTTATTTGTGTCATTAGTAAAATGCACTTTTTATCTATCAAAAAGTGTTTTCCAGCACTAAACCACAAAAGACTTCAAGCTGTCAATGATGTCAAAGGGGGCAATACACAGTATTAGGAACTGGGATATGTAAACTTTTGATCAGGGTCATTTGGGTAGTTTCTGTTAGACATGTGCACAGAATTTTTTTTCTTTTTTTTTTGTTCCGTTTCGTATTGTTCAGTAGGTTCGTTTCCGTTACTTTTTCGTAAGACGCCCTTTTTCCTGTTCGTTCCCGTTCGTTTTTCGAACGACGCGATTTTTATCGTATTCCGATCGTTTCGTATTTTCCTTACCATTTAATTTTCGTACATGCGGGATGGTTCGTTATTCTGTTTAATTCATGTTCGTTACTTGTTAGACAATAATTTTCGTGAATTTTCGTCAATGATTTGCATTCTGTATTTTGAATTCCTTTTTCTGTTCGTATTTTCAGTCGTATGTTCATATGACATCTATAACAAAAGATTTGCATTCTGTATGTTGAATTCATTTTTTCTGTTCGTATTTTGGATTCAAAATACAGAATGCAAATCTTTTGTTATAGATGTCATATGAACATGCGACTGAAAATACGAACAGAAAAAGCATTTTCGTAATTTTGTACTTTTGTAAATATATTGCGGGATTCGCGGCACTTTCAACACGCGGCTCATCAATGTTAACTATTGTTAAGCCCCATACACTTGGTCAGACTTTTTTTAACAACAAACATAAAAACGATAGTTTTCCGTTCGTTCTCAGAAAATTTGTTTGTTTTTAAACTCCATCAGAAAACCATTTTTGGGTTCAAAAGTCTGGCCAACTGATCTCCCTTCAGATGAAAATCCACAGAAAAGTTTATTTGGCATTACTGTACTACTCACTGTACTACTGTACTCAGCACAAAAGAGAAGCTGCTTCACTAACTACACTCACTCACTGCCCATTCAAAAAAATTAAAATGACATCTATAACAAAAGATTTGCATTCTGTATCTTGAATCCTTTTTCTTTTGGTATTTTCAGTCGTATGTTCATATGACATCTATAACAAAAGATTTGCATTCTGTATTTTGAATGCAAAATACGAACAGAAAAAGGGAATTCAAAATACAGAATGCAAATCTTTTGTTATAGATGTCATATGAACAATGAACATACGACTGAAAATACCAACAGAAAAAGGATTCAAACAAAATACAGAATGCAAATCTTTTGTTATAGATGTCATTTTCGTTCTTTTGACGTTTTTGTTTTGTCATATTTTCGTCGGATCGTTCGTTCGTATTTGCGGTTGTTCGTTATGCGGCCCATTCGTAATCCCGTCGTTTTCGTATTTTGGTGCTTTCATTTTTTCGTATGTACACATTATCCCGCGGGTACGAAAATGAAAATTTTCGTACGAAAATAACATTCGTATGAACGGGAATGCACATATCTAGTTTCTGTTGCCATTATGATTTAAAAAGAGTAAACACAGTTGATTGATAATAAATGGCTTCAGCCAAACACTAACTATGAGTGAAAGAAAAATTTTGTTATTCATATGCTCTGAAAAATGGCCAAGAAATCATAAATTCTGCCAGGGTATGTACACTTATGAACACAACTGTAGTAGAGAGGTTTTATTAAGAAGGGTTATTTATTTTATTTTCGATCTAATGGTTTTTAAATGACTCAAGTTATTTCATATTTTCTCACGTGATTCAAGATTCTTGACCTTTTTCAGCTGTTTTATAAAATCTGCAATTTTGCTCCATTCCATTCTCTGTATAATTTTTATAATTTTAAGGTTTCCAGAAGTAATAATATCTGGGTATTGCACAAACCACCTGACATGTATATTGAAATATATATCATTATTGCATGTGTTACCATGTCACCAGGAAAAAAGTCAGCTGAAAGGTAAACCGACTTGACAGAGAGCAGCAAATTCCTGGATATATTAAAATTCCATTCTTTATTATGGGTATCAAAAATCCATTATGAAGGTATCTATCTGAAGTGTAATAAACAATGTATAACGTGATTTCAGACATATCAGATCTTATGTATGACGACATCTGGCAGAGGAATCCTTTGTGCAGGCTCCATCTTCCGTCTAACTCATGCCAGAAACAGAGAAGTTTAATTTGGTGTCTATAGTCAGAGGTAGAAAGATTTTTTGCTTTTGAAACCCGATGTTGTTATTTTTGCCAATGGACTACGAAGCCAAAAGGTAACATCAAATTAATTAAGAATTTAACCATCCAGCCTGGACCCTTTGGCTGCCAAATGACCGGGCCACATTTTGCGATTCGGCACTGCGTCGCTTTAACCGACAATTGCGCAGTCGTGTGACGTGGCTCCCAAAGAAATTGGCGTCCTTTTTTTCCCCACAAATAAAGGTTTCTTTTGGTGGTATTTGATCACCTCTGCGGCTTTTATTTTATGCGCTATAAACAAAAATAGAGCGTAAATTTTGGAAAAAAAACAATATTTTGTTCTTTTTGCTATAATAAATATCCCCAATTTTTTTTAAAAAGGCGATTTTTTTCTCAGTTTAGGCCGATACGTATTCTTCTACATATTTTGGGTAAAACAATTTGCAGTAAGCTTATATTGATCGGTTTGCGCAAAAGTTATAGCGTCTACAAAACAGGGGTAGTTTTATGGCATTTTTATTATTATTATTTTTTTACGGCGATCTGCGATTTTTATCATGACTGCGACATTATGAAGGACACATCGGACACTTTTGATGCTATTTTGGGACCATTCACATTTCTACAGCAATCAGTGCTATAAAAATGCACTGATTACTGTGTAAATTTGACTGTCAGGGAAGGGGTTAACCAGTAGGGGGCGCTGAAAGGGTTAAGTGTGTCCTAGGGAGTGGTTCTAACTGTTAGGGGGCGTGGTTTACGTCACTGATCGCTGCTCCTGATGAGAGGGAGCAGACTATCAGTGCCGTATGACTAGGCAGAATAGGGAGATGTCTTTGTTTCTGCCGTTCCGTGACCCGATCACGTGACACCGGCGAAGATCAAGTCTGCGGGTCCCGCGGGCACGGTCACAGAGACCGAGGTGGTCTCGTGCACACGCCGCCGTGTGTGTGCCTGCTCGCTAGGGGGCAGGTTCAAAGCAACGTATATATTTATATGTTGATTTACCTGCCCGTGCCATTATGCCGACGTAAATCTACGTGAGGCGGGCGGCAATCGGTTAAGGCAAAACTTTTTGGGGGGGTTATAACGCCCATCAGTTAATTTTTTGTAAATATTGGTGTCCCATTGGGGTGTTTTCCCTTCATTTCCTGTCCTATAGCCAAAGCAGGAAGCCAGAATAAATCCCTCCAAAGTGAAGGAATTCCTGGTTGTCACCAGAACTAGTGTCCCCATTGGAAGATTTCCTCTCTATTCCTGTTCCAGTAACAACCCAAATTTTGGCGATTTTGACTCTCAGAACGAATAGAGAGGGTGAATCTCTCTAACGGGGGACAGACGGCAATAAAAACCTGACAGGTGTTCTAATTCCCCTTTACACTATCCAAAACAAAAAAAAAAAATGTCGGCTCTAGTTATACTTTAAAGCATATCTAAACCCAAGAACAAAAACTGAATATGTAGGTGCTGGCTATATTTTTTTTTTTTCAGATTTTTGTATGGTGAGCCTGCCAGTAACATACTTCCTGTCCTAAGGTGACAACGCTCACTCACTGTGCTATAAATATAAAGAAGTACTTAGAGAAACACATACAAAAAAAAATACATGCACTCAAAAATAAGTCCAAACAAATATATATATGTAGCGCCCTGCTCCTGTTGAACAGGCGCTGATGTAAATTTAGAGGGGGTCTGAGTCGTTTTTTGGCTCAGACAGATATGATTGAGGGCAATTTAGCCTCTCTTCCAGCCATGTGCTGGGAGTAACCACCATTGCTCACTTGGGGGTGTTATTACTACCCCAGGCCAAGGGTGGCAGCAGTGAATCAGTGGGAGTAGTTGCCTCGCTATGCATGCTGGGGAGGGGTACTTAAGAGTCAGACGCCATTGGCAGGGGTCCGTTGTTCGCGCCTCGCGGCCCTCCTGACCTGGGGTGCGTGTTCCTGAATCCTGGCTCTGGGGTCGCGGCTTCGCCTGGTGGGCCTAGTTAACAGACTGGGGCCTGCCTTTTTCAGAGGTGATCCTGTGCTGTCTGTCCTGTGGGAGGAAGCCACTTAATGAAGGAGACCAGGGGAGGACCTATCCTGGAGAGGACCAGGCAAGAGGCTGGTATCTTAGGAGAAGGCTTGGAAACTTCATCGAAGGATGCACCATGCACTGAGAGGCTTGACAGTGTCGCCTGTCGAGTCTAAAGTTCTACTAAAACAAAGCTGGAGAGATCCGGGTGCTGAATCCTGTGGCAGGGGATTCCGGACAAAAGTGTCACCTCATAAAGGAAGGTCTGTGGCAGAGACTGTACTTTATTCCGTGCACCATTCCGGCTGCTAGGCTAGTGAGAGGGACCTATCCGGGTGAGCAATACCCACTCTGGCTAGAGTGGCGATGAGAACTGTTTGCTGGAAGCAGGAGTGTTTCTTATTTGTGACTATACACCTGAACCTACCTATTTACCCTTCCACCTCTCCAACTTATTTTCTACTAAGTTCTGCAAATAAATCCCCCAAAAAATAAGTGTATTGTGTGGACATTGGAATTCTTCAGCCTCTCACTTCACCCTGGACAGCGAGAAGATAGAGATAACGTGCCACCCAAAATTACTCAGCAGCTCCTTCGGGGTAGTGCTACATATAGATAAAAAATGTGAAGAAAAAATAGCTTGTTGTTTGGTTAGTGTGGATCTTCAAACATTCACCCACCACAGCACAGTGCTCCTCCACCGCATGCCTAATAAAACATGCATATCAGACCAGAGCAACTTTCCTTCTATATAAGAGATGTCAACGGGTTTTAATGCAAGAGATCCTCCATGGTAAGGTGTAACATTCATCACATTCAGGTCCCTTTTTAGTCACCCTGCAATTCTCCAAAGTGTTCATAAAATGAAAAGCCAAGAGTATCACTTAACGTTAAAACCATTCGAATAAAACTTTACCAAACAGTGACAAAATACTTACAGAAATACAGATGAACAATGATTGTAGTGAACCAAGTTGGTTCCAGGAATCGAACGGTCCGCTTCCGTACTCTGATTGCGTAATGACTTCACAGACGTCGGCTCCACTAATACGCGTTTCGTCATAAATGACATCTTCCAGGACAAAGAAGCCATGTTTGGTCATCACAAAGTATTTATTTGGAATGGGAAACTGGGGAAAAAACATTATGGAAGAATAGGTTTCTCACACAAAAACAGGACTACAGAATACCTCCCCCTTTCCTGTTCTACATAGAATTGGTGGAGGTGTATTGTAGTCCACGAAAATAACTAGGAACAATGTAACTGATAAGTCAATAGTTGCAGAGAACACAAGATCTTAATAGCTCACAGGGTTTCTGACAGCATCAACAGGTATTGTTTTAATTTAATAAACAGATATAAAAAAATATATTTTCAATGGTATATTTAACACACCAAACTGGAGCAAATCAAAGAAGTTCATTGGTAAGGCTTACGTTTCAGCAGAAATAATTTAACCACTTAAGACCTGGACCAAAATGCTGCTAAAGGACCTTGCCCCTTTTTGCGATTCGGCACTGCGCCACTTTACTTGACAATTGCGCGGTCGTGCTCCCAAACAAAATTGACATCCTTTTTTTCCCCACAATTAGAGCTTTATTTTGGTGGTATTTGATCATCTCTGCGGTTTTTATTTTTTGCGCTATAAACAAAAATAGAGCGACAATTTTGAAAAAAATTCAATATTTTTTACTTTTTGCTATAATAAATATCCCCCAAAAATATATAAAAAAAAAATATTTTTTCCTCAGTTTAGGCCGATACATATTCTTCTACCTATTTTTGGTAAAACAAATCGCAATAAACGTTTATCGGTTGGCGCGCGCCCGTGTCCCACCTGTACGCACATTTGCCCAGCCATGCCATTCTGCCGACGTATATGTGCAGGAGGCGGTCCTTAAAGCGGATCTCCACCTTAAAGTGAAGATCCGCTGATCGGAACCCTCCCCCCCTCCGGCGTCACATTTGACACCTTTCAGGGGGGAGGGGGGTGCAGATACCTGTCTAAAGACAGGTATCTGCACCCACTTCCGGCCCGCAGTCTCGGGCAAAAGATGGGCTTTTCCCGTTGTGTGCTGGGAACTCTCGGCTCCCAGCACACAGCGGGAGCCAATCGCCGGGCGCAGCGCGACTCGCGCATGTGCCGTAGGGAACCGGGCAGTGAAGCCAGAGCGCTTCACTTCCTGGTTCCCTCACCGTGGATGGAGGGGGGAGCAGCAGGGAGACGAGCGATCGCTCGTCCTCTGCTGCGGACGCCGCTGGACTCCAGGACAGGTAAGTGTCCTAATATTAAAAGTCAGCAGCTGCAGTATTTGTTGCTGCTGGCTTTTAATATTTTTTTTTGGTGAACCATCCGCTTTAATTGGTTAAAGGGAAACTACCGTATATACTCGAGTATAAGCCGAGTTTTACAGCACATTTGTTAGTGCTGAAAATGCCCCCCTCGGCTTATACTTGAGTCACTTTTTTGCACCTGATCTCCCGGACTTTGGGGACCCGGTACCCGGCCCAATCTGAGCACACATGTAGCCCCACTCTTCTTCTACAAGTGTGCTATGTTTGTTACCTGGGGGACCTACGGCCGAGGAGCACCGATTTTTCAAATTCGGCACCCCTTCCATAGACTCCCATGTTAAACTGTAATTTCTCCGGTGATTTTGGGACCCGGTACCGGCCGGTCGTAGGTCTTCTGGCCCCAAGCTTGGCACACATGTAGCGCCACTCTTCCTCTACAAGTGTGCAAAGTTTGTTGTCTGAGGGGCCTATGGCCAGGGAGCACCGATTTTTCAAAGCCGGGCATCCCTACTATAGACTCCCATGTTAAACGTCAGTCTAGTCATGGACACAGTGAGGCATGCGGATGGACAGCCTAGGCTTATACTCGAGTCAATACATTTCCCAGTTTTTTGTGGTAAAATTAGGTGCCTCGGCTTATATTCGAGTATATACGGTATATATGCAGAGAACAGTGGGGGTTATTTATGAAAGGCAAATCCACTTTGCACTACAAGTACAAAGTGCACTTGAAATTGCACTGAAAGTGAACTTGGAAGTGCAGTCGCTGTAGATCTGAGGGGGTCATGCAAGGAAAATAAAAAACTGCATTTTAGCTTGCACATGATTGGATAATAAAATCAGCAGGGCTTCCCCTCGTTTCAGATCTATCCCTCAGATTTACAGCGACTGCACGTCCAAGTGCACTTTCAGTGCAATCTCAAGTGCACTAGTGCAAAGTGGATTCGCCTTTAGTAAATAACCCCCAATGTGTCACCTTGTGTTCTGTCTTTTCAATTAACTGTTTTTTGTTTTTTTGTTTTTACTTTTTACATGGTATTGTCTTAAAAAAGTGTAAAGTGTGCCGTTTCCAATTTGCAAAAAAAGTTAACTTTTCTGCAGAAAATGGGGCAAATAATGGCTGCAATTACCAAACACTAAGAAAACACACCTATATCTCCTCTTTAAAATGGAGGTCCTTCCTAAAAAATAAAAAAATGCTCAAAAAAAAATAAAAATAAGAAAATTGAAAATAAATGTTTTTACTTGCCAGAAATGGCGGTTGCTAGGTGATCTTCCTAATCTGTCTCCTCCTAGTCCGCGGCTGGTTGTCCTCCGCGCGTTGTCCTCTGGGGAATGGGGCACGCTGTCTTCTGGGAACTGTGTGTATCCACTCGGGCTTTCACATTGGGATTGCAGATGCAGTTTCTTTAAGGCGCTTTACATGCGTTTTTTTAACGCTAAGACCCCTTTCACAATGGGGTGTTTTTCATGCACTTTAGTGTGAAAGCACTCAGGCTTTCACATTGGGATTGCAGATGCAGCTTCTTTCAGGCACTTTACAGGCGCTTTTTTTAACGCTTAAGTGCCTGAAAAACGCCTCAGTGTGAGAGGGGTCTTAGTGAGGATGGCGGCGCTGGGACCTGCCACGATCGAGGGATCGGCCTCAAGGGGCCAACATCGCGGGCACCTAGGACAGGTAAGTGTCCTTATTAAAAGTCACCAGCTACAGTGTTTGTAGCTGCTGACTTTAAAAAAAAAATTGCGGCTGCACCTCTGCTTTAAGGTTTGCCGTATTTTTGCACACCTTCTTATCAGGCTCAAGTTATGCCAAAAATTTCCTCCTGCATTTTACATAAAAACATCTTGAGTAAGTCAAGGTCACCTTGCATCTTGTCATACCGAAATCATAAAATAACAGTAGTCCTTAATTGAGAAACATCCTACCTTATATTTATCTAATTAGTCACATTACATTCATTAGCAGACATGGTAACCGTATTAAATATTCATATCTCATGTCAGATTTGCTTAACAACTTTATGCCAGATGGAAGAAGCTCTTCAAAGCAATAATTCTGTCCACCACCATCAATTTGTACAAATTTCTTAGTTCAGTGCAGTCAGTCTTTTGATCGTAATGCCGCTTACACACGATCGGAAATTCCGACAAGAAAAGTCCGATGTGAGCTTTTGGTCGGAAATTCCAACCATGTGTAGGCTCTATTGGAAATTTTCTGTAGGAATTTACGTCAAGAAAAATTTGAGAGCTGGTACTTGGAGGAAATTCCGATCATCTGTATGCAATTCTGACGCACCAAAAACCACGTATGCTCGGAATCAAGTCAACGCATGCTCGGAAGCATTGAACTTAATTTTTCTTGGCTTGTCGTAGTGTTGTACATCACCGCGTTCTTGACGGTCGGAATTTTGTGTGACCGTGTGTATGCAACACAAGTTTGAGCCAAAGTTCAGTCGGAAAAAAATCCACGATTTTCTTGAAATTTTGTGTGTACGTGGCATTAATGTCCTCTAAACCAGAGGGTTCTCAACCTTTTTCAGAGCAGTTCACACTAAATTCTTCCAAAACCTTCCATGCCCAACAGTAAAGAATAAAGTTTTTACTGATACAATTAAAGTTTGGGAATGCAAAGGCTGGGTGGCATTGTGGGAAGATCTGGAGACTGAGGTCTCTCAGGGGACCTGGGGGCACTGTGGGCCACTATGGGAGATTATACTACTGGCCACCACCAGCCAAGGGATGGACTGGCCATCGGGACTACCGGGAGATTCCCAGTGGGCCGATGGCTCAGTGGGCTGGTCGGAGATTTGCGGCGATCCTGTCAATCGCCGACAGCTGGCACCTGACGGGTAGATCGAGATTTAGTGGGCATGCAGAGTAGGGCAGGAAGCGTTTGTAATATGTTCTCTCTCCTGTCACGGCACTCACGCTGCTCCCCGGCGGCCCCTCCTCTCTTCTCGTCCATCCCCATTTGCTTGTGACATCATTTGGGATGGACGAGAATAGAGGAGGGGCCACCGGGGAGCCGAGTGAGTGCCGTGACAGGAGAGAGAACATATTACAAACGCCCTATGCATGCTGGCTGGTAAACGATGTGCACCATAATGTGTCCTGTGCAATAATGTGCTATGTGCCCTGATGTGCTATGTGCCCCATGTCCTGATTTGCCATGTGCCCCGATGTGCCCTGTGCCCTCATGTGCCTCGTGCCCTGTACCCTGATGTTCTGCGCCCTGATGTGCTGAGCTCTGTACCGTGCCCTGATGTGCACTGTACTCTGATGTATTGTGCTCTGGGCGGTCTGGATGAAGTCCAGGGCCACATTTTTGTCCCAGTCCAGTCACCAGCTATTAGTATAAAATTCTTAGTTCAGTGCAGTCAGTCTTTAGATTAAGTTAGTGTCCTCTAAGCCAGGGGTTTTCAACCTTTTTGAGACCAGTTTCCGGTACATTCTTCCAAAACCTTCCATGCCCAACAGTAAAGAATACAGTTTATACAGTATGCACACAATAAAGGTTTGGGAATGCCAAGGCTGGGCGGCATTGTGGGAGGTGGCAGGCACTGGCCACTATTGGCTATTTGTACAAATTTCTTAGTTCAGTCCAGTCAGACTGCAGTGTTGAGCGGAATACGCCATATTCGATTTCGCGATATTTCACGAATATATAGAAGAATATTCGTGAAATATTCGTTAACATCGAATATTCGTGATATTTTATCAACAAAAAAAATTTGCGAAATTTCGCTAATGCGAATGCAAAATTTCCCTAATGCGAATGCGAAATTGATTGCGAAATTCTCGTCAACACGCGAAAACGGAGATCATTTCCTGGATTACTAAACTAATATGCAAACACTAACTCTACTTACACAAACTTATATGACTAAACTAAAGCTATTTTTTTTTTTTTATACACAAAACACAGAAGGGCAGAGAAAGTATTCGCGAATATTCGTAATACGAATATTTGCATTGCGAATATTCGGCAACATAAAGGGATCGCCTCAGCTACTCGGCCCAGGGTCTCTAATCATACCAGCAATGCTTTTAGACGTCGATGGAGATCACTAGGATGTGATCTGTTTTAAAAATAAATTTGAAAAAATACACCGCGATATTCGATTTATTTGCGAATACTCGAATATGCAATATTCGTAACGAATATTCGCAATGCGAATATTTGTGAGCAACACTATCAGACTGTAGATTAAGTTAGTTACTGTCCTCTAAACCAAGGGTTCTTAACTTTTTTGAGACCAGTTGCCGGGAAAATTCTTCCTAAACATTCCAAGCCCAACAGTAAAGAGTAAAGTTTTTACTCACACAATAAAATTTTGGGAATGCAAAGACTGAGCAACATCACTCTGGAGGCTGAGTGCTCTCAGGGGGCCTTGGGGCACTGAGGGCCACTATGGAAGGTTATACTACTGTCAGGTCACCTGCGGGCACAAGTAACTAGGAGCGCACCACGGAGGTTGTGGACCCAACGGCTGACTGCTGAGGGTCGATGGTTCTGTGAAGCGGCTACACAGGGTCGCAGCCATGGTCCTGGACAGGGAACTAGAGCGTAATATTCCCAAGAGCACGGAGTCTAAGAGCCAGCAGGTTTTCACCAGAGCCTCTAGTGAGGAAGGACTTGGCTGCAGCTGAAGCGGCGTACACACGACCGAGGTTCTCGCTGGAAACCAGCGAGAACCTCGCTGGAAGTTGCATTCCAGTGAGGACCTCGGCCGTGTGTACACAGAGCGCTCGCCCCGCCCGTCGGGAATCCCGTCGAGCGAAAAGAGAGCACGCTCTCTTTTTGCTCGACGGCCCGCCTGGATGAATGGCTGGTTGCCATTCCCGACGGGCGGGTCACCGATTTCGACGGCCGGCAGAGAACCTCGACGGGCGGAACGATGTGTTCTGCCCGTCGAGGTTCTCTGCTGTGTGTATGCGGCCTGACTCTGGTAAGCAATAGGCCCCGTACACACGACCGGTCGTGTGTGTGCTTTTCATCGAGAAAACTGACGAGGAACTCGACGAGGAAAGAAGAGAGCAAGTTCTCTTTTTCCTCGACAGGAGTCAAATTAGCTTGTCGTGTTCCTCGTCGAAGAAACTTGAGCGTGTGTATACTAAGAAACCCGTGTACCTTCGGTAAAAGTAGCGTTTGTAATGGAAATAGCACATTCGTCACGCTGTAACAGACTGAAAAGTGCAAATGTCTCTTACCAAACTTTTTCCTAACACGCAGTAACATGAGATTAGCAAAAGCAGCCCCTGCTGTCGTATGTGTTGAAGTCACCGCGTTTGAGAACGAGGAGATTTGGTCTTTAACGTGTGTACGCAAAGCAAGCTTGTCAAGTTCCTCGACAAGCCTCACAAGGAACTCGATGAGGAAAACGATGTGTTTCGCCCGACGAGTTCCTCGGTCGTGTGTACGAGGCCTCACTGATATTATTCTTCTGACCTTAGAACATCAGAGCACTAAAGTATTGGTGGCTCCATATCGTGGCCACTTCATGCTATTTATTTATATAGACTTTTGTTTTTGTTTATACACAATATATATACACATTTCTATATATGTTCACATTTATATAATAACTTTTTTGAATCAATTTTTGAATCTCTCTAAGGCCCCATACACACGATCGGACATATCCAATGAAAACGGTCCGCGGACCGTTTCCATCGGATATGTCCGATCTGGAGTTTGGTCCGATGGCGTGTACACACCATCGGATCAAATTCCCCGCCGGCGGACGGCGCGTTGACGTGGCGGTGACGTGGCGGTGACGTTGACGCCGCCACGTCACCGCACCAGGAAGTAAAACACTTCCGCGCATGCGCTGGCCACTATTGGCTATTTGTACAAATTTCTTAGTTCAGTCCAGTCAGACTGCAGTGTTGAGCAGAATACGCCATATTCGATTTCGCGATATTTCACGAATATATAGAAGAATATTCGTGAAATATTCGTTAACATCGAATATTCGTGATATTTTATCAACAAAAAAAATTTGCGAAATTTCGCTAATGCGAATGCAAAATTTCCCTAATGCGAATGCGAAATTGATTGCGAAATTCTCGTCAACACGCGAAAACGGAGATCATTTCCTGGATTACTAAACTAATATGCAAACACTAACTCTACTTACACAAACTTATATGACTAAACTAAAGCTATTTTTTTTTTTTTTATACACAAAACACAGAAGGGCAGAGAAAGTATTCGCGAATATTCGTAATACGAATATTTGCATTGCGAATATTCGGCAACATAAAGGGATCGCCTCAGCTACTCGGCCCAGGGTCTCTAATCATACCAGCAATGCTTTTAGACGTCGATGGAGATCACTAGGATGTGATCTGTTTTAAAAATAAATTTGAAAAAATACACCGCGATATTCGATTTATTCGCGAATACTCGAATATGCAATATTCGTAACGAATATTCGCAATGCGAATATTTGTGAGCAACACTATCAGACTGTAGATTAAGTTAGTTACTGTCCTCTAAACCAAGGGTTCTTAACTTTTTTGAGACCAGTTGCCGGGAAAATTCTTCCTAAACATTCCAAGCCCAACAGTAAAGAGTAAAGTTTTTACTCACACAATAAAATTTTGGGAATGCAAAGACTGAGCAACATCACTCTGGAGGCTGAGTGCTCTCAGGGGGCCTTGGGGCACTGAGGGCCACTATGGAAGGTTATACTACTGTCAGGTCACCTGCGGGCACAAGTAACTAGGAGCGCACCACGGAGGTTGTGGACCCAACGGCTGACTGCTGAGGGTCGATGGTTCTGTGAAGCGGCTACACAGGGTCGCAGCCATGGTCCTGGACAGGGAACTAGAGCGTAATATTCCCAAGAGCACGGAGTCTAAGAGCCAGCAGGTTTTCACCAGAGCCTCTAGTGAGGAAGGACTTGGCTGCAGCTGAAGCGGCGTACACACGACCGAGGTTCTCGCTGGAAACCAGCGAGAACCTCGCTGGAAGTTGCATTCCAGTGAGGACCTCGGCCGTGTGTACACAGAGCGCTCGCCCCGCCCGTCGGGAATCCCGTCGAGCGAAAAGAGAGCACGCTCTCTTTTTGCTCGACGGCCCGCCTGGATGAATGGCTGGTTGCCATTCCCGACGGGCGGGTCGCCGATTTCGACGGCCGGCAGAGAACCTCGAGGGGCGGAACGATGTGTTCTGCCCGTCGAGGTTCTCTGCTGTGTGTACGCGGCCTGACTCTGGTAAGCAATAGGCCCCGTACACACGACCGGTCGTGTGTGTGCTTTTCATCGAGAAAACTGACGAGGAACTCGACGAGGAAAGAAGAGAGCAAGTTCTCTTTTTCCTCGACAGGAGTCAAATTAGCTCGTCGTGTTCCTCGTCGAAGAAACTTGAGCGTGTGTATACTAAGAAACCCGTGTACCTTCGGTAAAAGTAGCGTTTGTAATGGAAATAGCACATTCGTCACGCTGTAACAGACTGAAAAGTGCAAATGTCTCTTACCAAACTTTTTCCTAACACGCAGTAACATGAGATTAGCAAAAGCAGCCCCTGCTGTCGTATGTGTTGAAGTCACCGCGTTTGAGAACGAGGAGATTTGGTCTTTAACGTGTGTACGCAAAGCAAGCTTGTCAAGTTCCTCGACAAGCCTCACAAGGAACTCGATGAGGAAAACGATGTGTTTCGCCCGACGAGTTCCTCGGTCGTGTGTACGAGGCCTCACTGATATTATTCTTCTGACCTTAGAACATCAGAGCACTAAAGTATTGGTGGCTCCATATCGTGGCCACTTCATGCTATTTATTTATATAGACTTTTGTTTTTGTTTATACACAATATATATACACATTTCTATATATGTTCACATTTATATAATAACTTTTTTGAATCAATTTTTGAATCTCTCTAAGGCCCCATACACACGATCGGACATATCCAATGAAAACGGTCCGCGGACCGTTTCCATCGGATATGTCCGATCTGGAGTTTGGTCCGATGGCGTGTACACACCATCGGATCAAATTCCCCGCCGGCGGACGGCGCGTTGACGTGGCGGTGACGTGGCGGTGACGTTGACGCCGCCACGTCACCGCACCAGGAAGTAAAACACTTCCGCGCATGCGCCGAATCCATTCGGCGGCGGCGCGGCGGCGGTGCAGGATGACATGTCTGCTGGTAAGTGTACTAACCAGCAGACATGTCGGGCGGACACATTCCCACCCAATAGATTTCAAAGCATGCTTTGAAATCTGTCGGGTGGACAAATCTGTCCGCTAGCCCATACACACGATCGGAGATGTCTGCTGAAACGGTCCATCGGACCGTTTTCAGCGGACATATCCGCTCGTGTGTACGAGGCCTTACAGACTTCTTTTCAATTATAGGGCCAAAAAAAAAACGCTGCGGTGATCAAATATCACCCAAAAAAGCTCTATTTGTGGAAAAAAATTATTCTAGAAAATGTGCATTGCATGACTGCTTAATTGTCAGTTAACGGCTTAACCACTTCGGGTCCGCGCTATTGACAGAATACGTCAACAGCGCGGACCTGAGACGCCGGGGTCACGTCTTTGGATGTGATGTATTTGCAATTCCCCGCGCGCGCCACAGGGTGGCGCGCAGCGGGGAAAGACAGTCCCGTCGCATCACCGAGGATTCGATGTGTGTACCCGGCGGCCACGATGTCCGTCAGGTACACGCGATCGGCGGTGACAGAGCAGGGACGTGGAGCTTGTACATAGGGAGACAGCATCGGTCACCTCCCCCAGTCACCCCCCTCCCCCACACAGTTAGAACACACCCAGGCAATACATTTAACCCCTTCCTCACCCCCTAGTGTTAACCCCTAAAATGCCAGTCACATTTATACAGTAATTAGTGCATATTTATAGCACTGGTCGCTGTATAAATGTGAATGGCGCCAAAAATGTGTCAAAAGTGTCCGATGTGTCCGCCGCAATATCGCAGTCCCAATAAAAATCGCAGATCGCCGCCATTACTAGTAAAAAAAAAATATAAAAAAAAAATCATAATTCTGTCCCCTATTTTGTAGGTGCTATAACTTTTGCGCAAAGCAGTCACTTATTGTGATTTTTTTTTTTTTTTTTTTTTTACAAAAATACGTAGAAGAATATGTATCGGCCTTAACTGAGAAAAAAAAATATTATTTTTTAAAAAAAAAATTGGGATATTTATTATAGCAACAAGTAAAAAATATATATATATTTTTAAATTGTCGCTCTTTTTTTGTTTATAACACAAAAAATAAAAAACGCACGGGCGATCAAATACCACCAAAAGAAAGCTCTATTTGTGGGGAAAAAAAGGACACCAATTTTGTTTTGGTGCCACGTCGCACGATCGCGCAATTGTCAGTTAAAGCGACGCAGTGCCGGAAGCTGAAATTTCGCCTGGGCACGAAGGGGGTTTATGTGCCAAGTAAGCAAGTGGTTAAGGACCACCCACTGTATATATATATGGCACGGACAGGCATTATCACATACGTGTACGTGGCCCTTTAAATGCCTGCCGCGTGGTCACGTGCGCGCTGCCGCCTTTCCCATGAGTCAGACCGCGGGACCGCGGACTTGATCGCCACTGGGATCCCCGCGATCGTCTCATGGAGGTATAGAGCGGGGAGATGCTTGTGTAAACAAAGCATTTCCTTGCTCTGCCTAGTGAGAAAGACACTGATCTCGGCTCCGTGTACTCGGAACTAGGATCAGTGTCATGGGACAGAGAGCCCATCCCATCTACAGTTAGAAACACAAGACAGGGAATACTTAACCCCTACAGCGTCACCTAGTGGTTAATCCCTTCACTGCCACTGTCAATTTCACAGTATCAGTGCATTTTTATAGCACTGATCGCTGTAAAAATTACAATGGTCCCAAAAATGTGTCAAAAGTGTCTGATGTGTCCGACATAATGTCGCAGTCACGAAAAAAATCACTGATCACCGCCATTACTAGTAAAACATTTTTTTTTTATAAAAATGCCATAAAACTATCTATTTTGTAAACGCTATAACTTTTGCGCAAAACCAATCAATAAATGTTTATTGCGATTTTTTTTTTTACCAAAAATATGTAGAAGAATACGTATCGGCCTAAACTGAGGAAAAAAGTGTTTTTTTATATATTTTTGGGGGATAGTTATTATCAGAGCTTTTTTTCTCAGAAAATAGGTGCAGGAACTCAACCACGACCCGTTCAGATTTCACAAACAGTAGAAGGGTCTTAAAGGGGCATTAAATACCAGAATTGCATTACATACAGTGTGCAGAGTTCAGGGGGTTACAAAGCAGTCACTTGTAAACACAGAAACTAGACTTCTGTGTTCACAAGTGATTGTGGTGAGCGGGCACCAAAGGGTCTGAGCCAAAGGTGGTGGAACTGAGTTCCACCAAGTTCCCCCAGAAAAAAAGCCCTGGTTATTATAGCAAAAAGTTAAAAATATTGGCCCAGATTCACAGAGCAATTACGCCTGTCTAACTGGTGTTAGACAGGAGTAATTTCAAATTTCGCGCGCCGTATCACTAGTTTGAATCCTCAAACCATGATACGGCGGCTTCGGGCTTCGATCCGAGAGGCTTACGTCTTCGTAAGCCTTCGGATCTACGCTGCCATCTATTTGCGGCCGCTGGGAGGAGTTTGCGTCGTTTTGATGCGTCGGGATATGCAAATGTTTTTTTACGGCGATTCCCGAAGATACGAGTGGTCGTCGCAATCACTTTCGTCTATTTTTTTGTACGTAATGTTAGAGCAGATTTTTGCTGCTCTAACGTTACGTAGCCCATGTTAAGTATGGCCGTCGTTCCCGCTTCGAATTTATTTAATTTTTTTTTTGTTTACGTAACTCGTTCGGGACTAGGATCGCCCGTAAACGACGCTACCTAAACAACGAATGACGTCACGACGTGATTTCGCGCAATGCACGGCGGGAAATTTGCGAACGGAGCATGCGCAGATCGATCGCCGCGGGAACGCGCCTATTTTAAATGATTCACGCCCCCTACTCGTCTATATGGATTGCGACGGGAGAAATACACTACGCCGCCGTCGTTTACTGGACAAAATCTACCTGAATTCCACGTAGAGCCAGGTAAAATACGGCAGCGTAGTGTATTTCTGATACGCTACGATAATCCATTTCTGTGTGAATCTGCCCCATTGATTTTTTTTTTTCAAAATTGTCGCTCTATTTTTATGTATAGCACAAAAAATAAAAACCGCAGAGGTGATCAAATACCACCAAAAAAAAGCTTGATTTGTGGGAAAAAAAGCATGTCAATTTTGTTTGGGAGCCACGTCGCAGGACCGCGCAATTGTCAGTTAACCACTTAAGGACCCCCGCACGCACATATACGGCCACAGAATGGCACGTACAGGCACAAGGGCGTAAATTTACGTCCCCGCCTAAGTGCGGTTCGGGGGTCCCATCGGGACCCCCTCCGCGGCGTGCGGGGGTCCCCCTGGCTCCGGGAGCGATCCGGGATCAGCGGGCGGATGTCGGCTCTTACCCGCCCCCCCGCGATCGCTCCCAGCCAATGGGAGCGCGCTCCCATCCTGTCAGTTCCTCCTCCTGTGTTTACACAGGAAGGAGGAAATGATGTCACCTCTCATCGCAGCGCTGTTTCCCAGCGCTGCTGATGAGAGAAGACATCACAAGTAAGTGTGCACCAACACAACACTGACACACACTCACATAGGCATATTAACCCCTTGCGATCTGCCCCCCCCCCACCCCCCTGTCACAGTGTCACTGAATGCAGTGATCTAATCACTGCATTTAGTGTCAGTGTGACAGGCAGTGTAAAAAACAGTTAGTGTTAGGTCCAGGATAGCCCCCCCACCCCCCCAATAAAGTTTTAACCCCCTGATCACCGCCCTAGTTAACCCTTTCACTCCCTATTGCCAGCGTCACTAAGCGATCATTTTTCTGATCGCTGTATTAGTGTCGCTGTTCCCGCTAGGTAGCTATTTTTTTTTATTGCGATTTTTTTTTTTACTAAAGACACCAAAAGAAAGCTCTATTTGTGGGAAGAAAAGGACGCAAATTTTGTTTGGGAGCCACGTCGCACGACCGCGCAATTGTCTGTAAAAGCGACGCAGTGCCGAATCGCAAAAACACCTTGGGTCATTTACCAGCGTATTGGTCCGGGTCTTAAGTGGTTAAAACGACGCAGTGCCGAATCGCAAAAAGTGGCCTGGTCTTTGACCACCCAAATGGCCCGAGGCTGAAGTGTTTAAAAAAACGCAGTGCCAAAACAGCAAGAAATGGCCTGGTCATGAAGGGGGGTAAATATTTTGGGTCAAGTGGTTACTGAATACATAGCTGCATTAATTTGTGTCTTTTATATACACAGTCTTATGACATTTTGGAGATGCTCTTTGTTTTATTAGCTATTTTTCAATGAACTAAGTATATTCATAAACTACATAGCGGTTTTTATGTTTGTCTGAAGTTCTTTAAAAAGCTCAGTGAAGTGTTTTAAATCCATAAGAGGACGGTACAGCCTCTGTTCCACAATGCATTTTTATGATGTACAATGGAGGATAGAGCATTAAATCCCAGTTTGCAGGATACAATAGCAATGCCGGGCCGCACATGCGGGCAGGCTCAATGAGCCCATTAGAATTCCACGGGCGCTCTCTGCCCGCAGGATGGCGAGTATCAGCGTGTATGATAATCTTAACATGAAACTCTCCACCTCATTTCGATGTGCATAGGTTCGCTCCCCCCCCCCTTCCTTCCCGTTTTAATTCTTTGTTCTTAGACTTCCTTGTTCTGCAAAGCATGTCTGGACCCAAGGGACGGTCGCATTGGTTTTGTATAAGCAAATTGTATCTGTTAACATCTCGTCTTCCCGGTGCATCGTGGGGACGCCTCGAAGACTAATTGCAGACAGAGAAACAGTTTTACTTCACATAACGATTTTCCGCAGCCTAATCAGACGGTTCACGGCATGCTGATTTAGCATTCAGAAATTGGAATAATAGCGGCGGCTGTTTGCGGGTTTTTCTATTTCGTTGTGTTATAACCGCGTATTAGAGTTTATCGGAAAAGTCATTATTAAATGCAAAATAACCGGGGAAAAAAAAATCAAAAACAGCTGGAAGTGCAATTGAACAGATCTTGGCAAAAAATATGTGGAATTAATACAAAAGCACATTTATGGCTTTTCTACATCAAGTTCTCTACACTTAAAGCAGAGTTCCACCCAAAAATGAAACATCCACTTATCCTGCCCCCCCCCCTCCGGTGTCACATCTGGCACCTTTCAGGGGGGAGCAGATACCTGTGTAATCCAGGTATTTGCTCCCAATTCCGGCAATGGATCGCTGCAGGCTCCACGGCGATCTACGCCATGTCCGGCCCCTCCTCCGTTCCCACCCCGCTGTCCCAAAAGAGACCAGTGGGTTCACAAATTGCGAATCACGCATGCGCAGTAGGGAACCAGGCTGTGAAGCTTCACTTTCTGATCCCATACCTCTCAACGCAGACTTTTTGACACCCTAGGGGAAACCTAATTTTGTCGCCCCCCTTGGCCCCACCCCTGAATCCACCCCCTTTGCCCTGCCCATGTATACCCTACCTTTTTAATAAAGCACCCATCAAATGCAGCAAACCAGCGCCCATCAAATCCACCCCCCACACCCATCAAATGCAGCCTCACAAGCACCCATCAAATGCAGCCTCACCAGCACCCATCAATGCAGCCTCACCTCACAAGAAATTTGTACAAATAGCCAATGGTGGCCAGTGCCTCCAACCTCCCACAATGCCGCCCAGCCTTGGCATTCCCAAACTTTTATCGTGTGCGTATAAACTGTATATTTTACTGTTGAGCATGGAAGGTTTTGGAAGAATGTACCGGAAACTGGTCTCAAAAAGGAGTTCATACCCGTTGGCCCTGGACTTCATAGGCAACTTTGGCCCTGGACTTCATAGGCAACTTTTTCCCCCAGTCCCGCGATAGCAGAAGTTTTTTCCCTACACAGGAAAAAGCCAGTGGAGGCAGCATGGGAGGAGGAGGTATGGTGTTTGGTGACCCCCCCCCCCGCTTATCAACTATAATATCAGGTGTTCGGTGCCCCCCCGCTTATTAACTAAAATGTCGGGCATTTGACGGCACCCCGCCCCCCCTTTAGCACCTTCAATGTTGGGCGATCGGCGGCAATATCCCGTGGCAATGCCCCCCCGCACAACAACTTTGATGTACTGTAAAAAAAAAAAATGCCTCGCGGTAGCACATATGCCCCCCCACCCCCCCCCCGCACAACAACCTGGATGTGCTCTAAAAAAAATGTGCTGTCCCGCGGTAGGAGCCAATGCCCCCCCCCCCCCCCCACTTAACAACTTTTAAGACAGGTTCCAAAAATGTTTTATGAATGTCCCGCAGTGTAATTTTTAAATGTTGGGAGGTATGTGATTCCCTTACCAAAGATGGCGGCGCTTCCACCCAGGACCCAAAGGAACTGATCGGCTTCGGGTGAAGACATCGCGGACGCCCTATCTGCTGACGTTTAACCACTTCAGCCCCGGAAGATTTAGCTGCCCAATGACCGGGCCATTTTTTGCGATACGGCACTATATCGCTTTAACTGAGAATTGTGCGGTCATTTATACAGCGATCAGTGTTATAAAAATTCACTGATTATTGTAAAAATGTCACTGGCAGGGAAGGGGTTAACACAGGGGGCGATCAAGGGGTTAACTGTGTTCCCTTAAGTGTGTTCTAACTGTGGGGGAGGGGACTGGCTAGAGGAAATGACAGATCGTGGTTCCCAGCTATTAGGAACTCACGATCTGCATTTCCTCTGGCTCACATAACAGGGATGTGTGTGTTTACACACGCACGTCCCTGATCTGACTCTCGTGCCTGGAGATCGCTTGCGGCCGGTGGCTATCGCGTCCGCCGGTCACGAGCATCGGCACCCCAGTGATGCAGCCTGCTAGCCCGCTTAAAGCGACCCAATATTTATGGCAAGGGATAAAAAACCTGCCCTGATAAATGCCATGCAGCCATCACTGCAAATAGTCACTAAAAGGCTGCCAAGAGGTTGCAGGGGATCAGAAGCACTAAGATGTAACAAGGGATGAAAAAAACGTGAAAACATCTTGCCGACCAGCCGCCGCAGTTATATGGTTTGGGTGCGCAAGATCATGTAGCTATACGTCATCTTGCGATTCAGCCAATATGGGCGCGTGTCCCTGCACGCCCCGGTTCCAGACACGCGTGCCCGGCGTGCGCGAGCACCGCCGGGCACCCGCGATCGCTCGTTACAGAGCGAGAACCGGGAGCTGTGTGTGTAAACACACAGATCGCGGTCCTGTCAGGGGGAGAAATACAATGTATGAACAGCGATCAGTCATTTCCCCTAGTCAGTCCACCCCCCCTACAGTCAGAACACACACAGGGAACATAATTAACCCCTTCCTCGACCCCTAGTGTTAACCCCTTCCCTGCCAGTGGCATTTTTATAGTAATCAATGCATTTTTATAGCACTGATCGCTATAAAAATGCAAATGGTCCCAAAAATGTGTCAGAAGTGTCCGCCATAATGTCGCAGTACCGATAAAAATCGCTGATTGCCGCCATTGCTAGGAAAAAAAATATTAATAAAAATGCCATATAACTTTTGCTCAAACCATCAATAAACGCTTATTGCGATTGTTATTACGAAAAATATGTAGAAGAATACGTATCCGCCTAAACTGAGGAAAAATTTTTTTTTTTATATATTTTTGGGGATATTTATTATAGCAAAAAGTAAAAAATATATTTTTTTTTTCAAAATTGTCGCTCTATTTTTGTTTATCGCGCAAAAAATAAAAACCGCAGAGGTGATCAAATACCACCAAAAGAAAGCTCTATTTTTGGGAAAAAAGGACGTCAATTTTGTTTGGGAGCCACGTCACAATTGTCAGTTAAAGCGACGGATTGCCGAATCGCAAAAAGTGGCCCGGTCATTGAGCAGCAATATGGTCCGGGACTGAAGCGGTTAAACAGCGCTGCTATTGGACACTATAATTTCCTTTTCCTTAAAACTGGAGTAAGGGTCCTTTCACACGGAGCGGTCCGTTTTTCGGTCCACTCTGTTTGTGTCCGTCGGCTCAGCAGGGATTCCCGCTGAGCTGTCGGCGGACAGGGCGGTCCCCGCACACTGTGCAGGGACCGCCCTGTCTCTCCTCCGCTCTCCCCTATGGGGAATCGGATGAATATGGACCGTTTGTCCGTATTCGTCCGATCCGATCCGCCGGACGGAAGAAAAATAGGGTTTTCTTCCGTCCGAAAAAACGGATCCAGACGGACGCGGATCATTGCGGACGTTAGCGGATGCATTATCCGCTAACGAACGTAACCCCATAGGCGTCCATTACAAGTCCGTAAACTGACTTGTAAAAACGGACGAACGGAGGCGGACATGTGAAAGGGGCCTAACATGTGTTCTGCTAAGTGCTGCAGAATATCTCGACCCCTTTAAAAAATGAATAAAACAAACAATGTGATAGAGATCTCAAAAAAGTCAAATTTTTAAACATTATCACCCCAGCCTCAAGGCATGCTGGGTATCCACATATATTCCCATCAATGCTCCACGCTGTTAGAAATAGGCATTCCTTCTTTGCATTTCCTCCTTACCTTGCAGTTTTGGATTACCATATTTACTATACTGTCATGTTTTATGCGGCCCCTCCAGCCCGATATTTAAATAAAAATTATTTGTGACGCAAACCACCGCACCGAACGCCCTGCAGTAAGCTTCCACATTCATGAGAAAAACAATGGGCCACCACATACATGAATATTTATGGCAAGGGATAAGCTTATCAGCCCTGGCAGGACATAAGCTACAGTATCAACGCTGATGACAAGCAAATCACTATTAACATATAAAAAGAACCCGGACATCGTCTGCATGGAGGAACAACAAGCTGCATTTTAAAAATAGAATAATATTAATGGGTTCTATTTAAAGAGCCACTATCCCTAAAACCCCAAAAAACTTACATTCTAGGCATTTTGTTAAAGTGATGGTAAACCCTTTACTACCACTTTAACCTACAGGTAAGGCCTCGTACACACGACGGAAAAAGACACATCGTTTTCCTCGACGAGTTTCTTGTCAGGCTTGTCGAGAATCTTGTCAAGCTTTCTTTGCATACACACTGTCAAGACCAAATCTCCTCGTTCTCAAATGCAGTGACGTACAACACGTACGACGGCACTATAAAGGGGAAGTTCGATTCCACTGGCACAACCCTTGAGGCTGCTTTTGCTAATCTCATGTTACTGCGTGTTAAGTAAAAGTTTGGTAAGAGACGATTCGCGCTTTCCAGTCTGTTACAGCGTGACAAATGTGCCATCTCCATTACAAACGCTATTTTTACCGAAGGTGCGCTCCCGTCTCACACTTTATTCTGAGCATGAGCGGGTTTCTAAGCATACACACAAACGTGTTTCTCGTCGAAAACCAGCCCGACGAGAAACACGACGAGGAAAAAGAGAACTCGTTCCCTTTTTTTCTCGTCGAGTTCCACGTCAGTTTTCTCGACGAATAGCATACACACAACCGTTTTCCTTGGCAAAAAAGCTCTGCCACCAAGTTTCTTGATGGATTCTGTCGAGGAAAACGGTCGTGTGTACGAGGCCTTAGAGAGATTTGCCCTTTCTTTTTTGTCCTGTTTACCATTATTATAACCAGTAAAAGAAAATCCCAAATGTTGAGTTGTAATGAGAACAGGAATAGAGGGGAAAATCTTCCAATGAGGACACTAGTTCTGATGGCAAGGGTGGACGAAATGTTCGGGCCGAGCATTGATTCGGGTCAAAACAGCGACCGTTCAGGTGTTCGCCTGCGCTCGGCAGGATGTTCACTCGCTGAGTGCACAGCAGTAAATAGGTTGTTAAGGAGCGTATCGGGAAGCCATGTCCGTAACAGCCGAAGAGTCATCAGCTGTCAGCGGGACCCTTATGGCCCATACACACGATCCGAATATCGGCCGATGGATCGTATGACTTTTTTCGCTTAATAATCGCAAGTAAAATAAAATAGGTTATCACGAAAATTCTCGTACGACAGAAAAAAAAGATCGGAAGTGATGTCACGTGTTGTAATGTATTTGTATTGTATTGTCGGACGACGGCTGTACTGACTAAATGAAAATCGTACGATCTGACATCGCACAAGGAAAATTTTCACGCTTGTCCGATCGAAAAATATCAGATGAACGGTCGTGATCGGCTCTCGAAAGTAGTGTACACACGATCCGAAAATCGTACGATCCATCATCGGACGATCGTTTTCGTCCGATATTCGGATCGTGTGTATGGGCCATTAGTTCTGCTATGGATTTAACCACTTCAATACAGGGCTTTTATACACCCTTCCTTTCCAGTCCAATTTTTAGCTTTCAGCGCTCTCACATTTTGAACGACAATTACTCAGTCATGCTACCCTGTACCCAAACCAAATTTTTATCATTTTTTTTCTCACAAACAGAGCTTTCTTTTGGTGGTATTTGATCATTGCTGTTTTTTTTTATTTTTTGCAATAAAAGCGAAAAAAGAGTGACATTTTTGAAAAAAAAACACCCTTTTTAATTTCTAGTGTAAAATTTTGCAAATAAGTAATTTTTCTTCATAAATTTGGGCCAAAATGTATACTGCTACATATTTATAGTAAAAATAACCCAAAAAAGTGTACATTTTTTGGTCTCTGTGAAAGTTATAGAGCAGGGGTCTCAAAGTTTCGGCCCGCTGGCCATTTACGGCCCACGGACCGGAAATAAATGGCCCGCGATTCACGCCAAATCCCCGCAATTCGCGGTAAATACCTGCAATTCGCAGTAAATCCCCGCGATTCGCGGTAAATCCCCGCGATTCGCGGTAAATCCCCGCGATTCGCGCTTAATCCCCGCTCACCAAACAACTCCGAGCCGTGGAACCCCCCACCATAACAACTTTGATCTGCGCCCCCCCCCCCTTCAACAACTCCGAGCCGTGGACCCCCCCCCGCTCAACAACTCCGATCCACAGAACCTCCCCCGCTCAACAACTATGATCTGCGGACCCCCCCCCCCCCTACAACTTCGTTTGGAGGTATGCTCATTTGTCCCTCATTCTGAAGTTGAAAAGTTGAGAGGTATGCCTGATGTGCTCTGATTGTGCCCTGATGTACCCCATGTACCCTGATATGCAATGTGCCCCAGGTACCCTGATGTGCTCTGATGTGCCATGTGCCCCATGTACCCTGATGTGTCCCTGATGTGTTGGGCTCTGTACATCAGGGTACCCTGTGCCCTGTACCCTGATGTGCCATGTGCCCTGTACTGATGTGCTGTGCCTGATGTGCTCTCATGTGCCCTGATATGCCCCATGTGCCCTGATGTGTGCCATGTACACTGATTTGCTGGGCTTTGTACCCTGATGTGCTGTTTCATGTGCCCTGTACCCTGATGTGCCATGTCCTGTACCCTGATGTGCCATGTGCCTTGTCCTGATATGTCCTGTCCTGATGTGCCGTGCTCTGTACCCTGATGTGGCCTGTTGTGCTGTACCCCTATGTGCTGTGCTCTGATGTGCCCTGTACCCTGCTGTGCTCTGATGTGCTGTGCCCTGTACCCTGATGTGATGTGCCCTGTACCCTGATGTGCTGTGCCCTATACCCTGATGTGTTGTGCCCTGTACCCTGATGTGCTGTGCCCTGTGCCCTCATGTGCGCTGTGCCCTCATGTGCGCTGTGCCCTCATGTGCGCTGTACCCTGTACCCTGATGTGCTGTGCCCTGTACCCTGATGTACTGTGCCCTGTACCCTGCTGTGCCCTGTACCCTGATGTGTGCTGTGCCCTCATGTGCACTGTGCCCTCATGTGCGCTGTGCCCTCATGTGCGCTGTGCCCTGTACCCTGTATACCCTGATGTGCTGTGCCATGTGCCCTTATTTGCTGGGCTCTGTGCCTTGATGTGCTGTACCCTGATGTGCTGTGCCCTGATGTGCTGTGCCCTAATTTGCCGGGCTCTGAGCCTTGATGTGCTGTGCCATGATGGTGAGTGGTCAGTGTGTAGTGTAGTGGTCTGTCGGCAGTGTAGTGGTCTGCCGGCAGTGTAGTGGTCTGTCGGCAGTGTGCAGTGCAGTGGTCCGTGTGCAGTGCAGTGGTCCGTGTGCTGTGGTCCCTGTGCTGTGGTCCGTGTGCTGTGGTCCGTGTGCTGTGGTCCGTGTGCAGTGGTGCTGAGGGTTAATAATGTGTCCGCTGACACCAGTGGTGGGGGTAAATAATGTGTTCGCTGACACCAGTGCTGGGGGTTAATAATGCGACCGCTGACACAGAGCTGGGGGTTAATAATACGTTCGCTGACACCAGTACTGTTTTTGAAGTTTGAAAGTTTGCATGCAGCCCCCCATGGGATATGAAAACTTGTCTTGCAGCCCTCAGGTAATTTGAGTTTGAGACCCCTGTTATAGAGTCTACAAGCTATGGTGCAAATCATTGAAAATGATCACATCTGATCACGCCTGATGTACTAAAGGCCTATCTAATTTCTTGAGACCCTAACAAGCCAGGGAAGTACAAATGCCCCCCAAACTACCCCTTTTTGGAAAGCAGACATTCCAAGGTATTTAGTAAGGTTTTTGAAGTTGTAATTTTTTCCCACAATTCTTGGGAAATAAATTTTTTTTATTTTTATTTATAATTTTTTTTTTTACAAAATTGTCATAATAACAAGTTATTTCTCTTACACAGCACATGCATACTTGCGATGACACCCCAAAATACATTCTGCTCCTCCTCCTGAGTATAGTGATACCACATGTGTGAGACTTTTACACAACCTGACCACATATAGAGGTCTAACATCCAAGTAGCACTGTCTGGCGTTCTACGAGCATAAATTGCACATCTCATTTCAAACAGGTACTGGTTTTAGGCAGGTACTCTGGTGGCAGGTGGTGAGGTGGCGTGTACTCTGGTGGCGGGTACTCTGGTGGTGGGTACTCTGGTGGTGGGTACTCTGGTGAGGTGGCAGGTACTCTGGTGGCGGGTACTCTGGTGAGGGGGCGGGTACTCTGGTGAAGTGGTGGGTACTCTGGTGAGGCGGCAGGTACTCTTTATTTAGGGGAGGCAATCTGGGCACAGTAGTACATATGTAGTGTGTAACATATGTGTAACACACTGTTAGCTGATCTCCTCCCTGATCGCCGCGCTGCGTGTCCCCGGCGCCATATACGCCGCTGCTGCAGCTCTGCATATGGGAGCCAGTTTTCAAAATTGAAAGCTCCGCCGCCCGCCGCCGCCACTCCAATGCCACTTCACTACCCCCATCGGGGGGCGGCTGTGTTCCGATCGCTGCTCTGCAGGCCTTGGCGGAAAGCCGAGGATGTCATATGACGTCCACCCAGAATGGGAGTTCTCATCTGTGAACGTCATTTGACAATGGCTGTGTAGTGAAGTGGTTAAATAAAATAAAAAATTACGTACAGTCTCCAAGATTCATACCAGACCCTTTTCCAAGCATGCAGCCTGGCAAATCAGGAAAGGGGGGTGAGCACGAGCGTCGCCCCGAACCATACCAGGCCACATGCCCTAAACATGGGGCGGTGATTTAGGGCAGGCAGCCCAAAGCACCTTGTCCCCATGATGATGGGGACAAGGGCCTCTTTCCCACAATTCTGGGAGGTGGTTGTGGGGGTCTGTGGGCAGCTGTCTTATCTGGAATGCACTTGGCTTATCTGGAACGCATACGGCGACGGTGAGATGACGTCATCGCCCGGCGCCACGTGCGTTCCAGCCTGGAACGCGAAAGTGCACCCGCGGATCACCGTTTTAGCTCAATCACCTGCCTAAAAAAGTTTCCAGCCCCATTCAAACGGGGTTCTATTATTGTCGGCCGTAGCCGGCATGGCTACAGACAACCTACAGATACCATCTAATCCCCAACTTGGACATCATACCACACTGGATTTACGTTGCCCTGCTGCCATTCCTGGGGACACCCTAAAGAAATCATCCGCCATCGAACCCTGCACTACAGAAACCTTGCTGCTAAACCTACTACAACGTACATCCTCTGCAAACGGATAAGTAGCAACCACTACATTTATACTGCTTTAGACTTACCTGCATCATATATTGCTTCTACCACGTACTACTTAATAGTGTTGCTCAAGAATATTCGCATTGCGAATATTCATTACGAATATTGAATATTCGAGTATTCGCGAATAAATCGAATATCGCGGTGAATATTCGCTATTGCGAATATTCATTTTTTTCAAATTTATTTTTAAAACAGATCACATCCTAGTGATCTCCATCGACGTCTAAAAGCATTGCTGGTATGATTAGAGACCCTGGGCCGAGTAGCTGAGGCGATCCTTTTATGTTGCCGAATATTCGCAATGCGAATATTCGTATTACGAATATTCGCGAATGCGTTTTCTGCCCTTCTGTGTTTTGTGTATAAAAAAAATAAAAAATTAGCTTTAGTTTAGTCATATAAGTTTGTGTAAGTAGAGTTATGCCGCGTACACACGATCATTTTTTGTGATGAAAAAAAACAAAGTTTTCTGTGAAGTAAAAAACAACATTTTTGAAACGTCACTTTTCAAAGACGATGTTGCATACACACCATCGTTTTTTTCACAAAAAGCGAGGTTACGTTCACCACTCTTTTCCATTGAAGCTCGCTTCATAACTAGCTTCTGGGCATGCGCGGGTTGAAAAACGTCGTTTTGAACGACGTTTTTGCTACACACGGTGACTTTTTGTGAAACAAAAAACGACGTTTTGAAAAACGACACAAAAAATTCAAGCATGTTGGAAATTTTTTTTGGTCGTTTTTTTTAAGACAAAAAACAACGTTTTGCCCACACACGATCAATTTAAATTACGTTTTAAAAAACAACGTTTTTTTTTTCATCGCAAAAAACTACCGTGTGTACGCGGCATTAGTGTTTAGTGCCTATTAGTTTAGTAATCCAGGAAATGATCTCAGTTTTCGCGTGTTGACGAGAATTTCGCAATCAATTTCGCATTCGCACTAGCGAAATTTCGCATTAGCGAAATTTCGCAATTTTTTTTTTTGATAAAATATCACGAATATTCGATATTAACGAATATTCGCGAATATTCTTCTATATATTCGCGAAATATCGCGAAATCGAATATGGCGTATTCCGCTCATCACTACTACTTAAATCTGGCAACTTAATACTAACCTACTGCTTATGATTACTTACTGTGCCTGCAGTTGTTCGCTGTGCTATATCTTAAAGGGACATACACTCTCAACTTGCTGAGCTATATATGCCTCTTCTATGCAGCTACTAGTTGTCTACAATATTCTTATTTACTACGTGCTTGACATACTTTGTTAAAAGTATATGGGCTCACGCCCTAAATCATTAAACATGTTCGCTTTAACTTTTCTATGCTAAGGGTTGAAGGTATTTCATACCTCCACCCAGGGCCCCCATCAAGGGGCTACAGGCAGTACACCTGTAAGGGGCCCGGAGGTCCCCAGGGGCCCGAATGGCAACCCCCCCTTTTTTTTATAATTTTTTTCATTATTATAATTTTTTTGTAAGCGGTCCCCAGGGGCCCGTAGGTCCCCAGGGCCCTGGATGACAACCCCTCTATTTTTTATATATTTTTTATATATATATGTATATATATATATATATATATATATATATATATATATATATATTTTTTTTTTCTCTTCTTCTTTTTTCTTCTATATATTTTTTTTTTATTAAAGGGCCCAAAGGTCCCCAGGACCACGGATGTCAACCCCCCCTTTTTTTTTTTTATCTTTTTTTTTTTATTAAAGGGCCCAGAGGTCCCCAGGGGCCTGGAGGTCCCCAGGGTCCAATGTGACAACCCCCCATTTTTTTTTTAATAAATGTTTATTTTTTTATATATATATTTTTTATATTAAAGGGCCCAGAGATCCCCAGGGCCTCGGAGGTCCCAGGGCCCCAGATGGCAACCCCCCTTTTTTTTTATAAAAAAATAATAATTTTTATTTTTATATATATATATATATATATATATATATATATATATATATTTAATTTTTTTTTATTATTATTATTATTATTATTATTATTAAAGGGCCCAGAGATTCCCAGAGGTTTTATATATATATATTTTTTATTTTTTGTTAAAGGGCCCAGAGGTTTTTTTTTCTTTTTATTAAAAGTTTAAGAGGTCCCCAGGGGTCCGGAGGTTTTTATATATATATTTATTTATTTTTTAATGTATTTTTCTTTTTATCAAAGGGCCCAGAGGTATCCAGGGCCCC
This sequence comes from Rana kukunoris, assembly GCA_029574335.1. Classification (NCBI taxonomy): domain Eukaryota; kingdom Metazoa; phylum Chordata; class Amphibia; order Anura; family Ranidae; genus Rana; species Rana kukunoris. The sequence continues at coordinate 451,064,646 of CM056053.1, read as the reverse complement.
CGAATGGCCACCCCCCTTTTTTATATATATTTTTCAAATATATTTCTCTTTATATATTTTTCTTGTAAATGCCCCCCCACTTAATAATTAGCCACGGCACGCCCCCCCCCCCGCTTCTCAATTTCAGGCGGCAGCACCCCCCCAGTTCTCTGCTCCTCGGGCCCCATGCTGTGTAAGGGGCCCCATAATTCCTGCCTCCACCCTTAGTGGCCTAATGCATTCCTTTATGTCCTTTATGTTGGAGTGACGCCTGGTGACGCCTGGGGTCCTGTACCGATAATCACTTGCATAGAGAAGTGCATTGGAACCTTTAAAGCCATTGTGCTTGTTGATCTTTATTGTAATTTTCTACGCTAGCGGTTGGAGACATGTTGTAATATCTCCGCCCTTAGCAGCTCAACGCATTCCTATATGTGAGAGAGATGATGTAGTGACCCCCCAAACTCCTTTTCTCTGATTGGAGTGACGCCTGGGACCCAGTACTGAAATCTCACATAACATAGGGAGGTGCATTGAATTAAATGGTGCAGCGCTAAAATAAAATAATAAAAGATAAATAGAAAGTCCATAAAATCGCAGTACACCTCCAGTGAGTGCCAATGTAGACAGACAGATGACTGTGTAGATAACTTCACATGTACTAGACACACATCCACCACCATATGAAATGGCCTCTCACCTCACCACCTGGACCCTTTGATTATGGAGGGTCAAATGTGCTTTATGTGTAAATATCACCAAATCCAGCAGTAGTAGAGACGTCACAGAGAAACCAATAGTTCATCCCAGGTCATGTAATAAACAAATGCCAAAACATAGTGCTCTCCGTTTGGATAAACGATTTAATCGTAATAAAAGATAAAAAAAAACCTCACAATTAGGGATGAGCTTCGTGTTCGATGCGAAAAACGAACAAATCGGGTCGTTCGCGCCAAATTCGAATGACCCATAATTCACTGCGGCATTGCGCGCTGATGATTGGCCAAGCATGCACCATGACCCCGCATGCTTGGCCAATCACAGCGCCCAAAAAACGAAGAGACCTAATTGGCCTAAGCCTGGGTGCTTGGTCAATTAGGGCTCAGGGCTTTAGCACACGCCCCACACTATAAAAAGCCGCCTCCTGGGCGGCCTCGTGTAGTGTGTTCCGGCTTGCTTAGAGAAGTGAGACAGACAGAGAGAGAGATAGATAGAGACACAGGAGATGCGCGGCGTAAGTCTAAATATGCGTGTGCGTTTCGATGCACGGCATCCCCAGAACGAGATACGCAAGAAATCTACTTTTTTTTGTCCAGCATAATTTCGTTAGACAGGCGCATCCGTCCGCGCAAAACTGCGCTAGACAGACCATTGATTTCCTAGTCAAATATGCTAATGAGGGAGTTACGGGGATCCACAAAAGAATGTTGGGGCAGCGCAGGCTACGCAGGGTGCGCAACAGCAAAATGTCCTGTCTAAAATTAGACCATATAAAAGCTGGTCTAAAAAGAGAAAAATCGTCTACATGTCAGATAAAGCAACACTGTTAGTGAGGAGCTCAGCAGTCACACGTGTTGCACAACAATCTGTATGCCAACATGCCAGGGGCATCGTCGCACATAGCTTTACTACTGACTTTAGATGAGCAAAGAAGGAGGAGGGCACGGAGGATGGCACGGGAGAGGATATACCGCACACGCATAGACCTGTTTGGCATGAGTGATTCTGAGGTGTATCGCATCTTCAGATTCACCCCTCATGCCACCCTGGAATTAACCACAACCCTGCAGGAGGACATCACCAGCCCAACACAACGCTCACATGCAGTGCAGCCACTGGTCAAGGTCATGGCAACACTCCATTTCCTTGCCAGTGGCTCTTTTCAAAGAACAAGTGGAGTGGTGGCTGGGATGGCACAATCCTCCATGAGCAGATGTGTGCAGCAGGTTGTCCCTGCAATCCTCAGACGCATGGCCAACCAAATCATCAAACCCACCACTGAGGAGCTGCGGCTGAAGGCAATGACAGATTTCTACAGAATTGCCAGATTCCCACGCACCGTGGGGGCCATTGATTGCACACATGTTGCACTCCAGCCCCCCAGGAGACAGAGCACATGTACCGCAATCGGAAGCATTGGCATTCCATCAACGTACAGGTGATAGTCGATGCCCAAGGCCTCATATGGCACGTCCATGCCAAACACCCAGGGTCCAGCCATGACAGCTACATATACAATCAGAGCCCCATCCGAATGGAATTCGATCAGAGCGTGTATGGGGACAGCTGGCTGGTTGGTGAGTGACATGGGTGGCAGGCATGACTGCCCCCCCCCCCCATGATGCACACATCACAAGGGGCACATGAATGACTAACATCCTCCTGTCTTTTCCCTTCCAGGTGCAGTGGTGAAGCGCACCTTTGGCCTCCTGAAGTCATGTTTCCGATGCCTCGATAAGTCTGGGGGTACCCTCTTGTATTCCCCAAACTTTGTGTGCCAGATCATCGGTGCCTGTTGCCTGCTGCACAACTTCGCACTGAGAAAGGGTCTGCAGATTGACCTACGTGATGACCTGACCCCCCAACCAGACAATCCCCCCCTAACCGAGGATACCCCATCTTCTGAGGGAAGAGCAGCCAGGAGACAGCTCACATTGGGCATCTTTGCACGTTAAACACACACATTAATCATGGCACAATGAGAATGCATGCATGCACACCACTGTGGTCCCTAGCACACACACCCCACATCCTCATCAAATTGGATTGGCACCAGTCCACCATGCAGGACTTGTGAGCAGCAACGCCACGCCAAGGCTCCAATTATGTCACTGTACATTCATACACCATTCACACGGACCTGGGGATCACTTCTCCCTGGTCCTGGGGAACCCTTCTCCACCAAAATTGAGGGTGACACCCCTTTTCCGGCAGGAATGTCACCCCCACATTCAAACAGCATTCACAACCCAAAAAAAAAAAAATACCAGCAAAATCAAAAAATTTCCAGCCCAAAAAAAAAAAGGGCCAAAAAAAAAAGGGGAAAACAAATTAGTGCCCTTGACGTGAGCCACGCCTGGGGCGCCCCCGGCCACGGCCCCGGCTCCTCAGGGGAGACTTATGGGGAGGGGGGGTAAACCGGGGAAGGAGGAGCAGCCCCTGGTCTCTGCCCACCTGGCAGCCTGCCCTCCAAGGCCATGGCTATTCTGTCCAGGGCAGCACCTAGTGTTGCCGTGTTGGCCTGGATAGCCTGGGTAAGGGCCCTCACCTCCTGCCCAACGCCTGCTGATGTAGTCTGCAGGTCGTTAAGGCAGTTTGTGAAAGTCTGGGAGTGGCAGTCCAGGTTCCCAAGCGTATCCTTGATGGAGGACAGGCTCTCCTCCATCCGCACGAATGTCTGGCTGACCTGTCCCAGATGGCGGGTCTGGAGGAACTGGTCCCTTCAAAAATGGCGGGCAGGAGATCGGCCACCCCCCTGGTCTTCTGGGTCGCCTTCCTGCCTCCAGCTGATGCTTGTGGCCGGGGAGAAGGGGAGGCCCTTGGGAGGGGAGCCATGTTGGGGGAGGAGGGGGGCTCCCCCTTAGGGATGGCTGGCTGCTGCCAGCCAGAGGGGAAGAGTCCTCCAACAACAATAGTCCAGTGCCTGACATGGACTCCTCCTCCTCCACAACCTCCTCCTCCTCCTCTTCAACCTCCTCCGCGGACTCCGGCCTTGTCGGGGGGGCCTCATTAGGCTGCTGTCCTGGGGATGGTGCGGTCAGGCCAGATGGCCCAGCACCCTCCTGCACATCTGTGGATGACACAAAACATTCACAGGTTGGAGGATCCACACACTTGCCACATATTCCCTTTCACCCCTTCCCCCACACATGCTACACAACCTTACCTGGCATCACCCAGCAACTTTTTGTGGAGATCACGGACACTGCAGGCCAGCCCTGGTTTTGCTGCTCACCTGTTTGGAGACACTCCTACTGCATGGATCATTTTGGATTATCCCTTGTTGGATACATGCTCACATGACCTTCTCCCACAGAGGGGTTCATCTTTTCTGACGGAGTGTAAGAAGTGTTCCGTCCTGGTCAACTTTGGACGATCTCGGGAACCACAGGGATTTAAAGGCCGTGACTGGGTTATAGTCAGACGCTGGCTTATGTCTGACCTCTGGTAAGCTGCTCATTCACTTGGTGGCGGGTGCACCTTTTGGAGTTGTTCGTTTGGTGACACTATACAGAGGATCTCTTCTTGGGAATTACTATCATTTACCATCACTATGGACTTTAATGGACTCTAGTAGTATTTTGTTTACCATCATTGACACTGGTGTGACTAATTCTTATTATCTTTTATGTGGCGCGGCTTTTTATATTTCATTGTCTTCTGTTTATCACACGCTTGCTGCAGCCTGTAGTTCTTGGGGGGAGGGGTTTTTATAGCGCGGTCTTTTTTTGTTCTATACTGCTTTACCTGGCATCACGCCTTCATGACTTGAGTCATAGCCGGGCAGGCCCTCCACTTCTTGCCTATGAAAGGTCTGGGCCACCGCACGCTCCTCCGCTGTCAGCCTAACAGGGCATGGTGGGCCCCCTCCTGTGCCCCTGGCATGGGCAAGCATTCTGGCCAGCTTCTTTTTGACCAGACGCCGGAGGTCATTAATCATTTTCTCAATCCCAGACCGGTTCCGTGTCTCCCCCTCCCCCGCTGAATTCACCTGGTCAGTGATCATGTCCAAAATCTCTCTCCTCCTGGCCGTAGTGGTGTTGGCAAGAATTTGTTTCTCCCTCAAAGAAAAATTTAATTTTTTCTTCCTCTCAGTCATACTCTGACCAAAAATCACTCCCAGTCAACAAAAAACACTCACAAAAACAAGCACAACCAATCAAGCAAGAAAACAAACAAACAGAAAAATATCAAACAAAATATCTCACAAACACTTATCAAAAATCACTTTCAAAGATCTTCTAACAAACACTAGATCACACAGTACACAAATCTGACAAATACAAATCACAACGCAACTAACAACGGAACAAAAGCACCTTGCTGTATAGGGAGGGATACAAAGGGATGTACTTTTGCAATGGAAGTGCGTTTGTGTGTGTCTATTTATGCTGTCTGCGTAGTTCATGATTTTGCCCTAGTCCATTTCCAATTTCACTGATTGCGCCGTTCCCGAATTGTGAGCATGCGCATAGGGGTGCTGACATGGTCTGCTTCAAGCGTGCATGCGCGAGCCGGCCGGCCCTTCATTTGCATGGGGTCACGGCTCATTTCAATGTAACACGCCCATGTTCTTCCCAATTTGTATTACTCCGCCTTACCCCTCTGAAATAACGTTACGCAGGCGCTATTTTGTGCGTAAAAGCGAGGAGAATAGGGTGATTGCGCGGCTACATTGCGCAAGTCTAACGTAAAGGCGGTGCGCTACGCCGGTCCAATAATGCGCAGATGTACCTGAATCTGGCCCAGTGTCTTTTCACATAGATAGATAGATAGATAGATAGATAGATAGATAGATAGATAGATAGATAGATAGATAGATAGATAGATAGATAGATCAGGGAGGCTACTAGTTAGTATAGTTAAATGTACAGTTTGTAGAGAATATAATGACTTTCCTAGGAGTTGTCAATATATTTATAAACTGTATAGCTTAGCTAGTTCTGCTATTAGTATCTGTCAGGCAGGAGATTGTGCTTGATGCTCTAACGTGTTAGTGTACACGTGTTAGTTCATTGCACATAGACGCATTAACTGTTACTGCACGTGTGCTATTTATTTGCACAGAAAGGCAGTTGCTGTTAATGCAAGTGGGCTATTGAATTGCACAGAAACGCAGTCGCTCTGACTGTGCGTGTGCTGTTTAATACCACCTTAGCGCATTTGGTGTCACCGCACGTGTGCTGTTACATACCACCTTAGCGCATTTGGTGTCACCGCACGTGTGCTGTTACATACCACCTGAGCGCATTTGGTGTCACCGCACATGTGCTGTGACATACCACCTGAGCGCATTTGGTGTCACCGCACGTGTGCTGTGACATACCACCTGAGCGCATTTGGTGTCACCGCACGTGTGCTGTTACATACCACCTGAGCGCATTTGGTGTCACCGCAGGTGTGCTGTTACATACCACCTTAGCGCATTTGGTGTCACCGCACGTGTGCTGTTACATACCACCTTAGCGCATTTGGTGTCACCGCACGTGTGCTGTTACATACTACATACCACCTGAGCACATTTGGTGTCACCGCACATGTGCTGTTACATACCACTTTAGCGCATTTGGTGTCACCGCACGTGTGCTGTTACATACCACCTGAGTGCAGTTAGTGTCACCGCACTTGTGCTGTTATATACCACCTGAGCGAAGTTAGTGTCACTGTACGTGTGCTGTAATATACCACCTGAGCGCAGTTAGTGTCACTGTACGTGTGCTGTAATATACTACCTGAGCGCAGTTAGTGTCACCGCACCTGTGCTGTTAAATACCACCTGAGGGCAGTTAGTGTCACTGTACGTGTGCTGTAATATACCACCTGAGCGCAGTTAGTGCCACCGCACCTGTGCTGTTATATACCACCTGAGCTCATTTGGTGTCACCGCACCTGTGCTGTTATATACCACCTGAGCACAGTTAGTGTCACTGTACGTGTGCTGTTATATACCACCTGAGCGCAGTTAGTGTCACCGTACCTGTGCTGTTATATACCACCTGAGCGCAGTTAGTGTCACTTGCACGTGGCTCCTTGTTGCGCTCCAATTACAGTATGTTTGAGGGGTGCCCTTTTTTCTAAAAAATTTCTTTCACAAAACAATAATGGCCCCCCACCACCGCTAAAATATTCAACATAATGTTGCCACACAGAACTTACGCAAGTAGCATTAATTACTTTTTTTTTATAGTCCTCTCATGTTGTGCAGGGACATTTCTAAACACGTGCCACTATTATAGACACCCAGCAGGTGTGATATTTATAGGATTTTTTTTTTCAGGTTTATAGCTACCTGAAGGGTAAGAGGGTGTGTTTGGGTGATGGTGGCTGTTTCTTCAAAAGTTGATACTTTAGGACACATCCATTGGGAATATGGACTTTTAAATTAAGTTTATTTACAATTTATGTAGTACACATATGGTTCATGTTGGACTTTGCTATTGGTTTTATCAGTGCTATACCACCCATTATATACTGATTTGTGCTATCCTTGCATATTGTGTCAGCTGCTTTATACCTTTATTTTATTGTTCGTATAAGATACCAGCGCAACAAATTGGGTTTTTTCTATTAATCCAACATGTGTTACTTGCCCTCCCCAAATGCTCCCATTGATCTCAATGCAAACACGACACAAACACCTCACAAGTGCCCCTATCGCATTTACAGCACGTTTGCGATGCTTTTAAAAAGCGTTACTATTTAGATGATACAATAATCCATACAATAGAAAACCAACACAGTGGAGGTGTCTGAAAAGTGTTTTAACCACCTGATTTTGGGCCTAGTACATGATCTGACACTTCCAGGTCTGGGGCACCTGCCGCCGGCGGCCCACTCCCACTGTGATTGAACACAGTTAGTGCCAAGGCTGGTGCTATCACTTGGCAAACTAGGCAGCCGGCTAGAGCACACTGCTTCCTAGGGCACCCAGTTACTGGTGGGTCTACTCACTTCTCTCTGCAGCAAGCAACTAATTATCAGCATCAGCAGGCAGCCACCGCTCCATTCGCACATAGTGTCAGAGGCGCAGCAGCGGTGGAGGACTGTGTCTGTGTCTCGACTCCCAAATGATTGGAAGCAAGCAAACATTCATTGATGGGCACTGGTGAGGCTGCATTGATGGGCACTGGTGAGGCTGCATTGATGGGTGCTGGTGAGGCTGCATTGATAGGCACTGGTGAGGCTTTATTAATGGGTTCTGGTGAGGCTGCATTTGATGGGTGCTGGTGAGGCTGCATTTGATTGGCGATGCTGAGGTTGCATTTGATGGGTGCTGGTGAGACTGCATTTGATTGGCGATGCTGATGTTGCATTTGATGGGGGCTGGTGAGGCTGCATTGATGGGCACTGGTGAGGCTGCATTTGATGAGCGCTGGTGGGGTATACATGGACAGGGCAAAGGAGGTGGATTCAGGGGTGGAGCCAAGGGGGGGCGGCAAAATTAGGTTTCACCTAGGGTATCAAAAATCCTTGCACCAGCCCTGGTGGGAGCCAATTAGTGGGTCCACCAGACCCAGACGATCGTTCAGGGCAGAGGCAGATCTCCGTTCTGTAAGAGGGGAATGTACTGGTTCTGTGTTTCTGCTAAGCAGGGGCACGGATCTATACCTTCCCCCAGTCAAAGCACCTCCTCCACAGTTAGCAAGCACTCTTTCGAAAGACATTTAACTCTTTGATCGCCCCTGATGTTAACCCCTTCCCTACCAGTGTCATTAGTGCAGAGACAGTGCCTATTTTTTAGCATTGATCACTGTATTAGCGTGGTCCCCAAAAAGTGTCAAAAGTGTCAGTTGGGTGTTTGATTTGTCCGCCTCAATATGGCAGTTCTGCTATAAGTCGCTGATTTGGGTACAGCGTTGCATGACCGCTCAATTGTCAGTTAAAGTAACACAGTGCCGTATTGCTAAAAACGGCCTGGTCATGAAGGGGGCGGGGTAAACCTTCCGAAGCGGAAGTGGTTAATGGAACACAAACGTGTTAAAAACACGACATAAATGCATCAAAAACACATCTGAACTCAATAGTTACATTAATGGGCATTCAAAATACAAATGAGCCCCAAAATCGCCCCAAAATCGAACCAGCGACACCAATTACTTCACATGCGTCTTTATCACTTATGTGTCCATCTATTTCTCCTGTATTCACCTGTATTTCAGCCCTCGCCGCCTATGTTCCATTATGACAACACAGACATCCTTCCTGCTTGCTCCTTGAGGCAGCGATGGCTCCGTATTCTGAAGTCTCCATAGTTACCGGGTGGCAGACTTCCTGGAAACTTTCCATGTTGACATTTCTTTAACATATCCAGTGTGTGCCCCAGCGGACGTGGCCTCTGAGGTACTCCGAGTAATTATTATGATTAATTACAGTCCTATTTCTCACCACGGCTGCTTTGTTAACTCACTTAATCACGGGCATTAGCATAGATTTCATCGTTCGCCTCATAATGAAAGTCAGTCATTAGCACAAACCTCAGTGATATAGGAGGGCAGAGAGAAGATAAACAATTCCATCTCCTTCCCGCTGAAGGTCAGGGCCCTGTGTGTGTGTAATATATATATATATATATATATATATATATATATATATACACACACACACACACACTATATCACCAAAAGTATTGGGACGTCTGCCTTTACACGCACATGAACTTTCATGGCACCCCAGTCTTCGTCCATAGGGTTCAATATTGAGTTGGCCCACCCTTTGTAGCTATATATTTTCACACATACATATGTTTATCAAGAAATAAAAGCAAATAAAAGAAATAATGAAAGAAAAGCAACATTTGAGTGATTTTAGCACAAAGTAGCATAACACAAAATATTCGTTTTATTTACCTCCACCACAAGTGAGTGCTCCAGCTAAGAAAGAAGAAAATACAGCGAACGATGAAATGGCCAGGAGGATGGTAAGGGTAGGCTTCAGGCCACCATCCATGTGTTAGGTGCTATTGGTGTGGGCTAGACAATGGCGCCCTGCAACCTGTATTCTTGGAGGCTGGTACTTGGTTGCATGTGAGGTCCACATGAGGAAGCAAGGTAGACCCAACTTACACCACATAGAGATAAGCGCAATAAGGTCAGCACACCTAAGGCAGTAACATGATGCAGACATGGGAAATAAAAAGTAAAAAAACAAACGATATGTCCAATATACTGATAAGGGAAAATAAAGTCCATCCACTTGGGTAAGCTGATCTGTGGAGCAGAAGCTGGCTCTAATCATCCTGTTCCTATTTGGACCCATCTTACACGTATACATGACATTTTTTAATATAATATATATCCTTGTGTTATGTTTATTTTGGTTATTCACGTGCACTTATAGTCATAGGGCCAGATTCAGGTAGAGCGGCATATCGTTAGGCGGGCGTAGCGTATCGATTATAGGCTACGCGGCCGCAACTTAGAGAGGCAAGTGCTGTATTCACAAAGCACTTGCTCCCTAAGTTACGGTGGCGTAGTGTAGCGTAGATGGGCCCGGCGTAAGCCCGCCTAATTCAAAGTAGGTGGAAGGTGGGCGTGATACATGTTAATGAACTGTGACCGCATGCGGCGTCCGTAGACGTATCCCAGTGCGCATGCTCTGAATCATGTCGGATAGAATGCCTAAGAGACGTCGAACGTAACTTACACACAGCCCCATTCACGTACGACTTACGTAAACGACTTAAAAACTACGGCTGTTCCGACCTTAACATGGGCTGCGCCATCTTTTTGGTGGTTTATCTTTACGCCGGAAAAACGTCTTACGTAAAAGGCTTTGATTACTGCGTCGGGCGTACGTCCGTTCGTGAATCGGCGTATCTTGCTCATTTGCATATTTAACATGGGAACGCCGAATGTGTCCAGCGTAACTATGCGCCCACGATACGCTGGCATAGGCAAGTTACGTCGGACGGCTGAAGCCATGTTTTTCGGAGGCATAGTATACTGCTTATGGAGCGTAATACAATATTACGTCGGAACGGCTGATGTTTTTCGGCGTATCTTGCTTTGTAAATCAGCGCAAAGATGCGACGGCGCACATTTGTACTTACGTCGGCGTATCTCGAGATACGCCGGTGTAAACCTTTCTGAATCTGGCCCCTAGTCTGTAAGCGCTGTTATATTTATCCATTCACGTCTTACACATATGTTTGCAGCGCATGGTGAGGAGTTTTAGGAGTTAAAAAGGTGTTTTGCGGAGCCAAGGAGGCGACATAATGCCCTTTTAACACTTGAAGGTCCTTTGAAAAGTGATCAATGGCAGATCATTATTCAGAGGTCAATGCCAGTGTAAGTGAGCTCTTAACAGGCAGTTTTGAAAGCACCAAGAAAAGTCCTAATCCAACCACTGAAGCGGCGTACACACGACCGAGGTTCTCGCTGGAAACCAGCGAGAACCTCGCTGGAAGCTACATTCCAGCGAGGACCTCGGCCGTGTGTACGCTTTTGGCTCGGCCCGCCCGTCGGAAATCCCGTCGAGCGAAAAGAGAGCACGCTCTCTTTTTGCTCGACGGCCCGCCTGGATGAATGGCTGGTTGCCATTCCCGACAGGCGGGTCGCCGATTTCGACGGCCGGCAGAGAACCTCGACGGGCAGAACGATGTGTTCTGCCCGTCGAGGTTCTCTGCCGTGTGTACGCCACCTAAGGCTCTGTACACACGGGCAAGAATCTCGCCAGGAAAAAAACTTTGATTTTCCTGCCGAGATTCTTGGCAAGAAACTCTAGCCGCCGGAGAGTGTACAGACTCTCGTTTCAAAAGAACCACGGTTCTCTTATAAGGAAAGAACACGGAGACGTCATCGCGTACGTCGGGCGTGCGCTCGTCACATTCAATGCCGTCGCCGCCATCTTGCTTCACCGTGGAAGCTACCGCGCATGCGTCAAAGTCATTTCGAGCATGCGCGGGTTTCCACGGCGACAGGTAAGTATACACACTCTCGGGTTTCTTGTCGGGAAACAGGCCGACAAGAATCTCGACGAGAAAAAAGAGAGCAGGATCTATATTTTTCTCGTCGAGATTCTGGCCAGATTTCCAGACGAGAAACCTGAATGCCTCGTACACACGAACGGGAATCTCTGCAATAAGCAGTTTTCTTGCTGTTTTTTGCTGAGAAAACCAGTCGTGTGTTGCCACCTTTTCTCCAATCAAATCTGAACACTTTAGCGGCACACGGCAATTGTTTTATTTATAGAATAAACTTTACATATATTTTGCTATTAAATACAATTTATAGAGTCCCCCTTTACATCAGAGTCCACAGAGTTCCATTTTACATCTGAACTCACAGAGTTCCCCTCTTACATCTGAACTCACAGAGTTCCCCTCTTACATCTGAACTCACAGAGTTCCCCTCTTACATCTGAACTCACAGAGTTCCCCTCTTACATCTGAACTCACAAAGTTCCCCTCTTACATCTGAACTCACAGAGTTCCCCTCTTACATCTGAACTCACAGAGTTCCCCTCTTAGGCGGCGTACACACGGCCGAGGTTCTCGCTGGAAACCAGCGAGAACCTCGCTGGAATGTGCATTCCAGCGAGGACCTCGGCCATGTGTACGGTCTCGGCGAGCTTCCCGTCGGGAAGGCCCGCCGGCCGGAAATAGAGAGCACGCTCTCTATTTCCTCGACGGCCCGCCTGGAAGAATGGCTGGTTGCCATTCCCGACGGGCGGGTCGCCGATTTCGACGGCCGGCAGGGAACCTCGACGGGCGGAACGATGTGTTCTGCCCGTCGAGATTCCCTGCCGTGTGTACGCCGCCTCACATCTGAACTCACAGAGTTCCCCTCTTACATCTGAACTCACAGAGTTCCCCTCTTACATCTGAACTTACACTGTAAGGGAGAACTCTGGGGACTCCGATGTAAGGGAGAACTCTGGGGACTCCGATGTAAGGGAGAACTCTGGGGACTCCGATGTAAGGGAGAACTCTGGGGACTCTGATGTAAGGGAGAACTCTGGGGACTCTAACATAAGGGATGCTCTGGGAACCCTGATTTAAAGTGGAAGTTCACCCAAAAATACATTTCTAAAAATACCTTGAGCCGACCGGTTAGACTGCGAGGATGCAGTTTTTAAAAAAAATGTATTTCATACATACCGTGTTAGCGGTGTTTCATCCCTCGGCTTCCGGGTACAATTCTTGCGTGGCTGGGCGTTCCTAGTTGATTGACGTTCCTTCCGACCGGCGCATACTGCGCGTCACGACTTTCCGATCGGGTCCGTGGGTGCGGTCACGGAGCTTCAGACCGAGTCACGGCTGGGCTCTTAAAGAGGACGTATATATAGGTCCATGTGCCCAGCCGTGCCATTCTGTCAACTTATATAGTCGTGCGGCGGTCCTTATGTGGTTAAAAGACAGCAGCTACAGTATCTAGACGTGTGCTATGTACAGAGTGCAGATTCCAGTCATGTGCTATATACAGGGTGCAGATTCTAGACGTGTGCTATGTACAGGGTGCAGATTCTAGACGTGTGCTATGTACAGGGTGCAGATTCTAGACGTGTGCTATGTACAGGGTGCAGATTCTAGACGTGTGCTATGTACAGGGTGTAGATTCTAGACGTGTGCTTCGTACAGGGTGCAGATTCCAGTCGTGTGCTATGTACAGGGTGCAGATTCTAGACGTGTGCTATGTACAGGGTGCAGATTCCAGTTGTGTGCTATGTACAGGGTGCAGATTCTAGACGTGTGCTATGTACAGGGTGCAGATTCCAGTCAGTGGCGTAACTAAAGACTTCAGGGCCCCGGTGCTACGTACAGAGTCCGGGGTGTGCTACGTACAGAGTCCGGGGTGTGCTACGTACAGAGTCCGGGGTGTGCTACGTACAGAGTCCGGGGTATGCTACGTACAGAGTCCGGGGTGTGCTACGTACAGAGTCCGGGGTGTGCTACGTACAGAGTCCGGGGTGTGCTACGTACAGAGTCCAGGGTGTGCTACGTACAGAGTCCCGGGTGTGCTACGTACAGAGTGCAGATTTCAGAAGTGCCACATTTCTGCTGAAAAAAAAGCCTGGAGTTAAAGTATACAGTGCAAACACTGTCTACAGCCATGAAACATACAGCCACAGCACCTGTGATCATCATTATCATGCTGATAATTACACTGTACTTCATGTGACTATACTGTATATAGGCTGTACAGTGTGATTATTAGCATGATAATGATGATCACAGGTGCTTTTGCTGTATCCTTCATGCCTGCAGACAAAGTTTGCTCTGTATACTTTTACTTCAGTATACTATAACAACCACTGCAGTTTGAGTCTTAGTACATGCACACTCACATACATATTCACATGCACACACACATTCATACATATATGGCATGCACTTGCACACACATGCAAACACACACACAGTAGATAAAAAACGTCAGTCTTTTACCTTAGCAGCTCTTCCTGCCCGGTACTGCACTGTAGGGGGAGACAAAGAGCACACACACTTTGCTTTTAGTTTGTAATGACTGACGAGCTCCCCGCACAGTGCCGATTACAGTTCGGCTTGGGATCGGGGAACTTGTCTGTGCTCCTTCTATCGAAGCACTGTATATAGGGGGCCCTCGGGCCCCCTCCAGCAAGGGGCCCGGTCACCATGGCGACCTCAGCACCCCTATAATTCCGCCACTGATTCCAGTCGTGTGCTATGTACAGGATGCAGATTCTAGACCTGTGCTATGTACAGGGTGCAGATTCCAGTCATGTGATATGTACAGGGTGCAGATTCTAGACGTGTGCTATGTACAGGGTGCAGATTCTAGACGTGTGCTATGTACAGGGTGCAGATTCTAGACGTGTGCTATGTAAAGGGTGCAAATTCTAGACATGTTCTATGTACAGGGTGCAGATTCCATACGTGTGCTATGTACAGAGTGCAGGATCTAGACATGTGCTATGTGCAGGGTGCAGATTCCATACGTGTGCTATGCCAGTATGCATCGAACAGCTCTGGATAACAGGCCCCCTCCTCTGTTGTATAATGCAGAGCTGGGCACAACCTGTGCGCACGCCTATGGTGGACACCTTGCTGATCCCTGATTCCAGGTGGGGCACTTGCCCCCCCTTGCCCCTACCTGCAGACGCCCATGATAGATTCCCCTAAAGAACCAACCTTACAATTATATCACCCTGTCATCAGCACTAAAACTTTATCCTAGCTTTCTATTGTAAAAATCTCTCCAGTGTCCTGGTATGTTATAAACCTTTTCATCATTGATATTTCCAAAGGTCAGCTTCATATTTTTCTACTTTAAATAACAGCTACAGTTTCATATGACATTTAAAGGGGGAAAAAAATCATTTTATGAACCACAAGAGATGAAAAAAAAGGA
Source organism: Rana kukunoris (assembly GCA_029574335.1). NCBI lineage: Eukaryota > Metazoa > Chordata > Amphibia > Anura > Ranidae > Rana > Rana kukunoris. The sequence goes on along the minus strand of CM056053.1, from coordinate 451,049,620 downwards.
TTCTTTTGGATAATGTGGCGCTATGCCAATCTATCAGTCTGTTCACTGCTCATAGAATAGAGAACGGGATCTCAAAGGTTTTCACCCCGGGTCATGTTTTGACTTCCCTCACTTTGTCAGACGTTCCAATGGTTTTCACAGAAAAGGATGCAAATCATATTTTCCCCTTATGACAGCTATATTTTCTATATTTCCATGCTATCATTTGGTTTTAGAGCAGCCAGGGCTATTTCTGGAAGGGAAAATTCAGATATAAAGAAATATTTTCAAAGAGGCGTCTTTTCGGTGCTTTCATAAGCTCATCATGCGTGACACCGTAACGGGATCTCAATCCAGCCTGACAAATACTCCGGGAAATGTGTCCTCCATGGATAAGGAAAGAATATTTATGCAAATAGGTTATATAAGTCTATTTATTATGCCTCAATTGTGTTATGATTTTTTTTTCAAAGGGACTAAACTCCTCTTGCTAAATGATATCTCCATAGTTGGTCACGTTGCTCTGCCTGTGTACGCTGTCATGGTGTGGCTTTTATCTGCAAAAAGTGACTGTGGTGTCTAATGGTCATATAAAAAAAATATATATATAAAAACATTAAATTAGATCTACAGCACAAACTTATTTTTTTAGTTTTGGGTAGAATAGAATAGCCATAGCTCCCAACTGTGCCTGATTTCAAGGGACTATCCCTGATTTGGAACAAAGTCCCTCTGTCCCTCATTCTTCCTCATTTGTCCCTCATTTTGATCTGATCCATATAGTTGTTGTAACGGTCAGGGGTTAACACCATTCACGATTTTCCATTTCACCAACCCAAGACAGCTTATCCGACACTCCAACAATCCAGCAGACACGATCCATAAGAATTCCCCCAGAAAGACGAGACACAAGCTCTATTCTCTCTGGTTCAAACAAATCAATGCTTTAATGGTAACTCAGCCTTGTTATATACAGTTACATGACACAAGGAGCTTCAATACACATTCTTTTAGATAATGACATTCAGATGAGTTAATTATTAGTCATTACCCAGACATTCTGACTCCGCGATAAGCTATTCACCTGATACACAATACACATTCCTATGTCAGACGCTCTGGAACCGAATCTACAGGAGTTAATTACTAGAAAAACAGAAAACTGCGCTAACCAAAAATTTAAATGTACAGACTAAAAAGCTGCGGCAATCGTGTGAAAACACAAGGTAATACAAAAATGGCAAAGCCGCGCTCATAAAAACAAAAAATTTGTAAATATATGTATATGAATGAGGACTGCTGAGCAGTACTCTCCTATGCTGCAGCCAATGACATAAAGTAACATATAAAGGCTCTCCTAGGAATGAAACCACAGAAAAAGATTACATAAATCACTTGTATCCAATGGTGTAATAAAACGTTCATAAAGTCCTTATATTTAAATTTTGACTTGGAAACCCAGTATCAGAGGCAAAACAGCAATAGATCATATTGATTCACTCCACACAGTGACGGAGATGTAAACAACAAAGTGATCCCTTCACCAGAATAAGGGGGCTGCTTACCAGAGGGCAAGCTCAATAAAGCGATTGGCTATAACCCAGCCGCGGCCTTTAAAATCCTGTATGGTTCCTGAATACAGCTTCCAGCGGATAGCTAGGTTAGCGGTGCTCACGGATGGTGAGATGTGGGTGGAGAGAGAAAAATGGACTAATAGTGTGATTCCGTATACCAAAAGGTTTATTTTAAAAATAAGATGATACTCACAATGTGTCAAAGCATCACAGGCATATAAAAACAAATCGCCGGCCGGCAAACAAAGCGGAGCCCTTCCTCCGTGCGTGCGTGGTGACGTCACTGCGTGTCTTCCCAGACGCGTTTCGTCATCAAAGGGACGTTCTCAATGGGTGAGAACGTCCCTTTGATGACGAAACGCGTCTGGGAAGACACGCAGTGACGTCACCACGCACGCACGGAGGAAGGGCTCCGCTTTGTTTGCCGGCCGGCGATTTGTTTTTATATGCCTGTGATGCTTTGACACATTGTGAGTATCATCTTATGTTTTAAAATAAACCTTTTGGTATACGGAATCACACTATTAGTCCATTTTTCTCTCTCCACCCACATCTCACCATCCGTGAGCACCGCTAACCTAGCTATCCGCTGGAAGCTGTATTCAGGAACCATACAGGATTTTAAAGGCCGCGGCTGGGTTATAGCCAATCGCTTTATTGAGCTTGCCCTCTGGTAAGCAGCCCCCTTATTCTGGTGAAGGGATCACTTTGTTGTTTACATCTCGTCACTGTGGTGGAGTGAATCAATATGATCTATTGCTGGTTTGCCTCCTGATACTGGGGTTTCCAAGTCAAAATTTAAATATAAGGACTTTATGAACGTTTTATTACACCATTGGATACAAGTGATTTATGTAATCTTTTTCTGTGGTTTCATTCCTAGGAGAGCCTTTATATGTTACTTTATGTCATTGGCTGCAGCATAGAGGAGTTAATTACTACAGCTGACAAGTCACATTCCACATCTATTATCAATAGTATTTTCACACAAAACAGTGTCATTAGCATACACAATGAAATATCTTAGGAGCAGACTTAATTAGCACAATATACAACAGAATGCAATCACAGGAAGCCCCATCACTACAGCCAGGTAGAGTTAATTAGCACCTCAACAGTCTATGTTACACATTGAATGAGTCACTCTATTGACCTGTTGGGGTCAGACTAAACAAACAACTTGTAATATTTCAAGGTATCCTGCATACATGAATTATCATTAATGTCCCATCTCATGTAATCTGAGATATCAGTTCTCAGTCATCCTATGCCCCTATTGGACATAGGATGACTCTAGACCCCGCATCCTTCAAAAGTCTCAGAGTCCCACCGGCCATACCGTTACAGTTGTATTTAAAATGTTCTTTTTATCTTTCAAAAAGTATTTCCCAGTGTTAAACATTTCATCCAAATTCTAAATTGCTGCAATTGTACATTTTTTAAACCCAGTATAAAGGAATAGTAGTGGTAAAAAAAAGCACTTGTGGATTTAATGAACTTTTTTTTGGTTAATTTTCCTTTAACCACTTCCACCCCGGACCATTTCACTGGCCAAAGACCAGAGCACTTTTTGCAATTCGGCACTGTGTCGCTTTAACTGACAATTGCGTGGTCGTGCAACGTGGCTCCCAAACAAAATCCTTTTTTCCCCAAAATAGAGCTTTCTTTTGGTGGTATTTGATCACCTCTGCAGTTTTTATTTTTTGCGCTATAAACAAAAAAACAGCGACAATTTTGAAAAAAGCTATATTTTTTACTTTTTACTATAATAAATATCCCCCAAAAATATATAAGAAACAAACTTTTTTCCTCCGTTTAGGCTGAAATGTATTCTTTTACATATGTTTGGTAAAAAAAAATCGCAATAAGCGTATATTGATTGGTTTGCGCAAAAGTTATAGCGTCTACAAAATAGGGGATATAATTATGGCATTTTTATAAAAAAAATTACTAGTAATGGCGGCGATCAACGATTTTTATTGTGACTGCGATATTACAGCAGACACTTTTGACACTATTTTGGGACCATTGGCATTCATACAGCGATCAGTACTATAAAAATGCACTGATTACTGTGTAAAGGGCAATGGCAGGGAAGGGGTCAACCACTAGGGGGCGAGGAAGGGGTTAAGTGTGTTCTAGGGAGTGATTCTAACTGTGGGGGGATGGGCTACGAGTGACACAACAGTGATCACTGCTCCCGATGACAGGGATCAGTAGATCAGTGTCCTGTCACTAGGCAGAACAGGGTAATGCCCAGTGACAAGATTGCGCGACACTGGCGGATATCGAGTCCGCAGGTCCCACAGGCACTATCACGGAGCTCGCAGCGATCGCGTGCCGCTGGAGGCGTGCGCGCCCACTAGGCAGTAGATTCAAAGCAGCGCACCTGTACATTGCTTTGCCTGCCCGTGCCATTCTGCCGACATACCGCATATACTCGAGTATAAGCCGAGGCACCTAATTTTGCCACAAAAAAACTGGGAAGACGTATTGACTCGAGTATAAGCCTAGGGTGTCCATCTTAATGCCTCACTGTGCCTCACTTTGTCTCACTGTGTTCATGTGCATGCCTCACTGTGCCCATGTCTCACTGTGTCCATGCCTCACTGTGTCCATGCCTCACTGTGCCCATGCCTCACTGTGCTCATGCCTCACTGTGCTCATGCCTCACTGTGCTCATGCCTCACTGTGTCCATGCCTCACTGTGTCCATGCCTCACTGTGTCCATGCCTCACTGTGCCCATGCCTCACTGTGTCCATGACTAGACTGATGTGTAACATGGGAGTCTATGGAAGTGTGCCCAGCTGTAAAAAATCAGTGCTCCCCAGCCGTAGGCCCCCCAGACAACAAACTGTGCACACTTATAGAGGAAGAGTGGAGCTACATGTGTGCCAGGTTTGGGGTCTAGGAGACCTATGGCCGACTAGTACCAGGTCCCAAAATTTCTGGGAGATCAGACGCAAAAGGTGACTCGAGTATAAGCCGAGGGGGGCATTTTCAGCACAAAAAAATTACTGAAAAACTCATCTTATACTCGAGTATATACGAGTATATACGGAAAATGTATGTGAGACAGTCGGCAAGTGGTTAACTAGTTAATTATTACAGGGCAATATTGATTTGTGTTTTTTTATGTCGAGAGTTCCTCTTTAGCTGGTTGCATTTCCTTGCTGACACTTTTTCTTCCCCCACTAGATCTGAGTACTTTTGTATAAAGTGATCCAGTTAGGTTTGTCTGTGTAGAACGCAGTGGTACTGTCAGGAAAGGTCCCCCCCTTTGGTGATTCTGCCTGTTATTTGGGCTGCAGTACTTGCCTCCACCAGCGGGGGGTTCTTGGCAGTATGGAGCACACAGCCCTTCCTGCGTTCAGGTGTGACCTGAATGCAATCAGCACGCCTCTATAATACCCAGCGTGTGTAATCACTCCTCGCGCTGGTATCTGTCTACTAACCTGATCCTGAGCCTAATATCTGACCCTGAGCCTGCTGTCCCCTTTCTGGAATTCTGATCTGATCCCTCTCCTGGACATCCCTTCCTGCCCATTCCCTGTCTGCAGCTTCTTCTGTGATCTCCTGGTATATGACCTCGGCTTGGCTTTTGGTTTATGATTACGGCATTTCCCCTTGACTTATATATATGCTTTGTTGTTATTTGTGCACTGGTTGTCTTCACCTGTTTTGTTCACCTTGTAAATAAACACCTTTTATTTCACTGCATACAGTGTTGGTCTCCTCTGTGTAGGCACACAGTACTGGTCTATTTAGAATCTCTGACAGTATACCAGGGCCACTTGACCAGACGTGCCTGCATAAGAAACCATCCTGTTGTGGTGTGTTTTTTGAAACATGGATTTCAATGAAATTACTTACTTTTCTCTGCCAGCAGAGGAGGATGAGGAGTATTGTCGTCAGGTGTTTGAGGGATGGACAAGTGACCAGCTGATGGAAGCCATCCGATCAGCCCATGCCATGGTGGATCTGGGTTATATGTCTTATGATGATATTCAGCCATTAATCAAGTTGTGTGTTAAACCGGCCCTGTCAGTTATCCCAGATGGTAGTGATGACTTCTCTCCCCCCTTCAGTCGTGACCAAGTCGAATCCTTGGTGTGGTTAATGGAGGATGATCCGGCTTATTTTGATGAGCATTATTCCTCCTGTACCCAGCAAAATGTATCTGAGTGTATTGATTCTGTGCAGTCTCTGATTAGGCAAGGTGTGTGTGAACCTGCTTTTGTTCAACCTGTACTGCAGGCATGGTCAGATCTTCTGATTCCAGCCAAGCCACTGCATTCCAGCCCTGCCATTAACCACCTACCTTCCCAATGATCTACCTGTCCATCGCCAATGACAACCTCAGCTTTAGCCCAGTTAATTCCGCTTCCTACCAAATATTATTACTCAGTTCACAAAAACCTCCTCCAGTCACCTTCCCTGTGTCTCTGCCATATTCCAACCCTTCCTCCTACTTAATTCCATCCTCTTCATAAACCCCTTCTGTTAACAAACCTGCAGTGACTAAGTCTAAAAAGAAACGGAAGTTCTTCCCAACTCACACCATCGTGCCAGTTACTCAGCCTGTTCTGGTGCCAGCTGCTCTGTATGTTCTGGTACCATCTGTTCAGCCTGTTCCAGTGCCATCTGCTCAGCCTGTTCCAGTGCCGTCTGTTCAGCCTGTTCCAGTGCCATTTGTTCAGCCTGTTCCAGTGCCATCTGTTCAGCCTGTTCCAGTGCCATCTGTTCAGCCTGTTTCAGTGCCATCTGTTCAGCCTGTTCCAGTGCCATCTGCTCAGCCTGTTCCAGTGCCATCTGCTCAGCCTGTTCCAGTGCCATCTGCTCAGCCTGTTCCAGTGCCATCTGCTCAGCCTGTTCCAGTGCCATCTGCTCAGCCTGTTCCAGTGCCATCTGTTCGGCCTGTCCCAGTGTCATCTGCTCGGCCTGTCCCAGTGCCATCTGCTCAGCCTGTTCCAGTGCCAGCTGCTCTGCCTGTTCCAGTGCCAGCTGCTCTGCCTGTTCCAGTGCCAGCTGCTCTGCCTGTTCCAGTGCCAGCTGCTCTGCCTGTTCCAGTGCCATCCGTTCAGCCTGTTCCAGTGCCATCCGTTCAGCCTGTTCCGGTGCCAGCCGCTATGCCTGTTCCGGTGCCAGCTATCCTGCCTGTTCCAGTGCCAGTTGCCCAGCCTGTCAATCCCGTGCCAGTTGCCCAGCCTGTTGTTCCAGCTGCTCTACCTGTTCCAGTGCCAGATGCTCAGTCTGTTCCAGTACCAGCCACCCAACTTGTGCCACCTGACCAGCCTGTTCCAGTGCTAGCTGATCAGCCTGTTCCAGCGACAGCCGCCCAGCTTGTGCCAGCCGACCAGCCTGTTCCAGTGCCAGCAGCCCAGCTTGTGCCAGCCGACCAGCCTGTTCAAGTGCCAGCCGCCCAGCTTGTGCCAGCCGACCAGCCTGTTCAAGTGCCAGCCGCCCAGCTTGTGCCACCCGACCAGCCTGTTCCAGTGCCAGCTGCCCAGCTTGTGCCAGCTGACCAGCCTGTTCCGGTGCCAGCCGACCAGCCTGTTCCGGTGCCAGCCGACCAGCCTGTTCCGGTGCCAGCTGCCCAGCCTGTTCCAGTGCCAACTGCCCAGCCTGTTCCAGTGCCAACTGCCCAGCCTGTTCCAGTGCCAACTGCCCAGCCTGTTCCAGTGCCAGCTTCCCAGCTTGTTGTCCCTGTGCCAGCTACCCAGCTCGATGACCCGGAGCATCTGTCGAATCCTTGGTGTGGTTAATGGAGGATGATCCGGCTTATTTTGATGAGCATTATTCCTCCTGTACCCAGCAAAATGTATCTGAGTGTATTGATTCTGTGCAGTCTCTGATTAGGCAAGGTGTGTGTGAACCTGCTTTTGTTCAACCTGTACTGCAGGCATGGTCAGATCTTCTGATTCCAGCCAAGCCACTGCATTCCAGCCCTGCCATTAACCACCTACCTTCCCAATGATCTACCTGTCCATCGCCAATGACAACCTCAGCTTTAGCCCAGTTAATTCCGCTTCCTACCAAATATTATTACTCAGTTCACAAAAACCTCCTCCAGTCACCTTCCCTGTGTCTCTGCCATATTCCAACCCTTCCTCCTACTTAATTCCATCCTCTTCATAAACCCCTTCTGTTAACAAACCTGCAGTGACTAAGTCTAAAAAGAAACGGAAGTTCTTCCCAACTCACACCATCGTGCCAGTTACTCAGCCTGTTCTGGTGCCAGCTGCTCTGTATGTTCTGGTACCATCTGTTCAGCCTGTTCCAGTGCCATCTGCTCAGCCTGTTCCAGTGCCGTCTGTTCAGCCTGTTCCAGTGCCATTTGTTCAGCCTGTTCCAGTGCCATCTGTTCAGCCTGTTCCAGTGCCATCTGTTCAGCCTGTTTCAGTGCCATCTGTTCAGCCTGTTCCAGTGCCATCTGCTCAGCCTGTTCCAGTGCCATCTGCTCAGCCTGTTCCAGTGCCATCTGCTCAGCCTGTTCCAGTGCCATCTGCTCAGCCTGTTCCAGTGCCATCTGCTCAGCCTGTTCCAGTGCCATCTGTTCGGCCTGTCCCAGTGTCATCTGCTCGGCCTGTCCCAGTGCCATCTGCTCAGCCTGTTCCAGTGCCAGCTGCTCTGCCTGTTCCAGTGCCAGCTGCTCTGCCTGTTCCAGTGCCAGCTGCTCTGCCTGTTCCAGTACCAGCCACCCAACTTGTGCCACCTGACCAGCCTGTTCCAGTGCTAGCTGATCAGCCTGTTCCAGCGACAGCCGCCCAGCTTGTGCCAGCCGACCAGCCTGTTCCAGTGCCAGCAGCCCAGCTTGTGCCAGCCGACCAGCCTGTTCAAGTGCCAGCCGCCCAGCTTTGTGCCGACCAGCCTGTTCAAGTGCCAGCCGCCCAGCTTGTGCCACCCGACCAGCCTGTTCCAGTGCCAGCTGCCCAGCTTGTGCCAGCCGACCAGCCTGTTCCGGTGCCAGCCGACCAGCCTGTTCCGGTGCCAGCCGACCAGCCTGTTCCGGTGCCAGCTGCCCAGCCTGTTCCAGTGCCAACTGCCCAGCCTGTTCCAGTGCCAACTGCCCAGCCTGTTCCAGTGCCAACTGCCCAGCCTGTTCCAGTGCCAGCTTCCCAGCTTGTTGTCCCTGTGCCAGCTACCCAGCTCGATGACCCGGAGCATCTGTCTGCTGCCCAGCTCGATGACCCAGAGCCTCTGTCTGCTGCCCAGCTCGATGACCCGGAGCCTCTGCCCACTGCCCAGCTCAACGCCCCGGAGCCTCTTCCCGCTGCCCAGCTCGACGACCCGGAACCTCTGCCCGCTGCCCAGCTCGACGACCCAGAGCCTCTGCCCGCTGCCCAGCTCGACGACCCAGAGCCTCTGTCTGCTGCCCAGCTCGATGACCCAGAGCCTGCTGCCCAGCTCGATGACCCGGAGCCTCTGCCTACTGCCCAGCTCGACGACCCGGAGCCTACTGCCCAGCTCGACGACCCGGAGCCTACTGCCCAGCTCGATGACCCGGAGCCTATGCCCCCTGCCCAGCCCGAGGACCCGGAGCCTCTGTCTGCTGCCCAGCTCGACACCATGGGCTTTCCCCAGCAACAGCTAGTTGGAGCGTCCGGAGGCCTCTTCTTTGAGGGGGGTACTGTCAGGAAAGGTCCCCCCCGTTGGTAAATCTGCCTGTTATTTGGTCTGCAGTACTGGCCTCCGCCAGCGGGGGGTTCTTGGCAATATGGAGCACACAGCCCTTCCTGCGTTCAGGTGTGACCTGAATGCAATCAGCACGCCTCTATAATACCCGGCGTCTGTAATCACTCCTCGCGCTGGTATCTGTCTACTAACCTGATCCTGAGCCTGATATCTGACCCTGAGCCTGCTGTCCCCTTTCTGGAATTCTGATCTGATCCGACCTGACCTGATCCCTCTCCTGGACATTCCCTTCCTGCCCATTCCCTGTCTGCTGCTTCTTCTGTGATCTCCTAGTATATGACCTCGGCTTGGCTTTTGGTTTATGATTACGGCATTTCCCCTTGACTTATATATATATGCTTTGTTGTCATTTGTTGTCTTCACCTGTTTTGTTCACCTTGTAAATAAACACCTTTTATTTCACTGCATACAGTGTTGGTCTCCTCTGTGTAGGCACACAGTACTGGTCTATTTAGAATCCTTGACAGGTACATAGCGGAATGCTTTCATTTTGGAGTCCAGCCTATCTCTCGCCCCCCTTCTCCTGGGACTGTCGGGATTCAGCGGTCATCATTTCTGCTGTTGTCATACGAACCCAAACAAGTCTCCTCGTCGGGTTCACCTGATTACGGGCGACAAGACAGATGAGGACTTCTTATGAATCCGGTTTAAAGAGCCGTACTGGTGGCAATCCGCCTGACAACTTTAACAGGGTCATCCGAGTCACCGAGAGAAGAAAAATTTCTGACAAGACGGAAGGACTCTGCGGAGGTGTCGCTGAGAAAAACACTGGAGGACGGTTTATTCCAGCTGTAAATAGCACAACAATACATCTTTTTTGTTGGGAGAGAAAATGTGTCATTTATTGAGTGTATAGAAGAGTTTTAAAAAATCTCTCTCTAAAAAAAAAAACTTGCTTTCTAAGGGCTCTTTAATACCTGTGCTGCCCTCTGAAGAGCAATCCGCAATGGCACAATTGGAGCAGAGGACATTTAATAGGCAGCGAAGAAGCGTTATGTCTCCTAAAATCCCTAAAAACTAGGGGTGCACTGATACCGGTACAGGGGCAGATCCAGGGTCTAATCTTGGGAGGGGCACTGCCAAAAAAATTGCGGGCAATTTGTCAGGGCAGTGCCTGGTGTTGGCGCTTCAATCATCACGGCACCATGGTTGGTATGGTGTCAGGATGATTAAAGCGCATTATTTATATTATTATATTGGAATATAAAATGTAATTGTTCAACTCACCATAATGCAGAATTAGCGGGAGGTGGATTGTTACTTGCCACAGTCGCCTGCCACCAGATGTGGATCATCACTTGCGACCGTTTCGTGCCACCAGATGCAGATCATTACTTGTCACCGTACCCTGCCACCAGATGCGGATTGTCACTTGACACCATTGCCTGCCACCAGATGCGGATCATCACTTGCCACCATTGCCTGCCACCAAATGTGGATTGTCACTTGCCAGTGACAGTGTCCCTGCTGTCCCAGAGTGAGGTCGAGCAGTGAGAGACAATGTAATCTCTCTGCTGCACATGCCTGCATGCCTGCACAGTAATGGCAGTCTTCTTTTAGATGCAGAACTGCATTGATGCAGGGGGGTGGTGAGAGATGATGCCCGCTTAGCAGCCTGCTAGCCTTTTCCCTCACCTGCTTGCCCACTGAGTCACCCGCCAGCCTGCTCACTGACCCACCCGCCTGCCTGCTCAGTGACCCGTGGCGCCGGCCTGCTTCAGCACCCTATATTTTCCATAAGCGATGCTTTAAAAAGCCCCCTATAGATCATCAGTTTGATGTCTGGTGATATAATTATTGCTCTCACTATGTAACATGTGAATGGCAGTATACGTTTTTGTGCATAGGCCCCCCTGACATCTATGTGGTGCGGAAGAGCGCTGATGTGTGGCGGACTGTGAGAGATGATGTCATCTCCAGGGCCGATCCTACACGGGGTGCAGTGGGTGCCCCGCACCCAGCGCTATCATCCGCGAGGCGCCGAGCGAGCCGCCGAGATTATGAATTTTTTTTTTAAACCCGAGCCACCGAGCCGCCGAAACAATCCGAGAGCCGAGCGGGATGTGACAACATGACGTCACACAGCCGCCCCAGCATCCACAGCGCGTCGCCTCTGCGCCTGGAGATTTAGCTCCGCTCGGCTCCACCCACAGTGACCTCTGCCACTGCCATCTTCAGACGGCGTGGCGGAACGAGCGCCGAGCGGAGCATACAGATACTATACAGCTGCGCTGCCGCTGCCCGCCTGATTCAGCTGAGATTGAGCGCCTCTGCCTGCCATGTACTAATGGGGGTGTTTGTCCTGGGGGTCTGTACTAATGGGGGGGTTTGTTCTGGGGGGTCTGCACTAATGGGGGGTTTGTTCTGGGGGGGTCTGCACTAATGGGGGGTTTGTTGTGGGGGGGTCTGCACTAATGGGGGTGTTTGTCCTGGGGGTCTGTACTAATGGGGGTTTGTTCTGGCCTGGGGGGTCTGCACTAATGGGGAGTTTGTTCTGGGGGGTCAGCACTAATGGGGGGGGTTGTTCTGGGGTCTGTTCTAATGGGGGAGTTTGTCCTGGTTGGGTCTGTACTAATGGATGGGTGGTTTGTCCTGGGGGTCCTGTACTAATGGAGGGGGGTTGTCTGGGGGGGTCTGCACTACTGGGGGGGGGTTGTCCTGAAGGAGGTCTGTAGTAATGGAGGGGGGTTTGTCCTGGGGGGAGTCTGTACTAATGGGGGGTTTGTCCTGGGGGAGTCTGTACTAATGGGGAGGGGTTTGTCCTGGGGGAGTCTGTACTAATGGGGGGTTTTGTCCTGGGGGGGTCTGTACTAATGGGGGTATGCACTAATGGGGGGTTTATCATGGGGGGGTCGGTACTAATGGGGTGTTTTGTCCTGGGGTCTGTACTAATGGGGGGTTTGTTCTGGGGGGTCTGCACTAATGGGGGTTTGTTGTGGGGGGGGTCTGCACTAATAGGGGTGTTTGTCCTGGGGGTCTGTACTAATGGGGGTTTGTTCTGGCCTGGGGGGTCTGCACTAATGGGGGGGTTTGTTCTGGGGTCTGTTCTAAAGGGGAGTTTGTCCTGGTTGGGTCTGTACTAATGGAGGGGTGGTTTGTCCTGGGGGTCTGTACTAATGGGTGGGTTTGTCCTTGGGGAGTCTGTACTAATGGGGGGTTTGTACTAATGGAGGGGGATTGGTTTTCCTGGGGGTCTGTACTAATGGGGGGGGGGGTTGTTCTGGGGCGGTCTTTACTACTGGAAGAGGGTCTGTACTAATTGGGGGTGTTTTGTCCTGGGGGTCTGTATAATTGAGGGGGGATGGTTTGTCCTGGGGGGTCTGTACTAATGGGGGGTTTGTCCTGGGGGAGTTCTGTACTAATGGGGTGGTTTGTCCTTGGGGGAGTCTGTACTAATGGGGTGGTTTGTCCTTGGGGGAGTCTGTACTAATGGGGGGGTTTGTCCTTGGGGGAGTCTGCACTAATGGGGGGTTTGTCCTGGGGGAGTCTGTACTAATGGGGGGGGTTTGTCTGGGGGGAGTCTGTACTAATGGGGTGGTTTGTCCTTGGGGGTCTGTACTAATGGGGGGGTTTGTCCTGGGAGAGTCTGTACTAATGGGGGGGGTTTTTCCTGGGGGAGTCTGTACTAATGGGGGGGTTTGTACTAATGGAGGGGGATTGGTTTGTCCTGGGGGTCTGTACTAATGGGGGGGTTGTTCTGGGGTGGTCTTTACTACTGGAAGGGGGTCTGTACTAATGGGGGGTGTTTTGGCCTGGGGGTCTGTATTAATAGAGGGGGATGGTTTGTCCTGGGGGGTCTGTACTGAGGGAGGGGGTTTATACTTAGTTGGGAGTCTGCACTGACGGAGGGGGTCTATACTTAGTGGAGGGGTCTGTACTGAGGGGCGACTATAGGTGGAGAAAGGGGGGTGACACCATGTTTTACCTCAACTGGTGACAACAACCCTAGTGACGCCACTGCAGCTGCAGGCTCTTTATTCCTCCTCCCACTCCCTCTCCTCCTTTTCTTCACACGCAATGCTGTACTAGTGAGCGATGCTTGCCAGCACAGCCACCCTTTATGTTTTTTCCCCGCCTTCATATTGGCCAGGGAAGAAATAGAATAGAAAAAGGAGCAGAGAAGAGGATTGTGGGACTTGTAGTTCGAGGACTGGCAGCCCCACTGTAAAAAAAAAACTGCAGCCCACACGGCATGTTCAGCTGAATGGGAGAGAGATAGAGAGCCAGGACCCCAGGAAAGCTTTCAGGGAAGTGCACTCAGGACTCCCGAGGGAGAGAACACCATCAGAGAGAGAACCCCGCTGCCGTGCGCCACCAGAGGGAAAGCCACACAGCCTAGTGCCATCCCTGGCGGAGAAAGGAATGGAGTCATTGCCAGAATACAGATCTGGGCTCTACCCAGTGGAGTATCCATGGGTAATTCAGAGTGAGCTGACTCCTGATCAGAGGAACCGTTGTTGCTGTATCGCTGGGTCAGGTAAGAGCCGATCGGTCATTATCTACTTATGTCAATAGAAACTGCAGTCTCTGACCATTTCCTGTATTATATCTGCAGTCTCTGACTGTCTCCTGTATTATTTCTCCAGTCCCTGACCGTCTCCTGTAGTATGTCTGCAGTCTCTGACCATCTCCTGTATTATATCTCCAGTCACTGACTGTCTCCTGTAATATGTCTACACTCTCTGACCATCTCCTGTACTATAATTGCAGTCTCTGACCACCTCTTGTATTATGATTGCAGTCTCTGTCCATCTCTTGTATCATGTCTGCAGTCTCTGACCATCTCCTGTATTATATCTCCAGTCACTGACTGTCTCCTTTATTTTGTCTACACTCTGACCATCTCCTGTACTATAATTGCTAGGGTTGTCCAGATACCGATACTAGTATCGGTATCGGTACCGATACAGAGTATTTGCGGGAGTACTTGTACTCGCGCAAATGCTCCCGATACCTAAATAGAATACTTTTTTTGTATTTATCAACATGTTCTGTGAAAATTCTTTGAGTTTTTTACTACTGCGTGACAAGCAAATAAAACATTTTTATTCATTTTTACTCATTTTTATTCTTTTATAATGTCTTGAGTTAGAGTTCTTCATAATTCTAAAGAAAATATCCTTAGTCTGTATGGTGGTTTGAAAACTGTCACATGACATTTAAAAAAAGTATCGGTATTCGGTATCGGCGAGTACATGAAAAAAAGTATCGGTACTTGTACTCGGTCCTAAAAAAGTGGTATCGGGACAACCCTAATAATTGCAGTCTCTGACCATCTCTTGTATTAAGATTGCAGTCTCTGACCATCTCTTGTATCATGTCTACACTCTCTGACCATCTCCTGTACTATGATTGCAGTCTCTGCCATCGCTTGTATCATGTCTACAGTTGACCATCTTCTGTACTATGTTTTGGGGACTTTCTAACAGTATCAGAGAGGTTCCCTCCAGGTCTCATTAGTGTACGCTCTTCGAGTATTTTCTTTATTGTTAAAAGATCATGGGAGGATCCCAAGGCAACAAATACTTCTTAGAGGAGCATCTTTGTGTTTGAGTCATTGCCATAGAAACATTTGTAAAGGGGAGGAGTTGGTAAGATGACCACGCCCCCTCGGTGGGGGCGCTAGAAATATTTCTGCACCCAGACGCCTGTGACCCTAGGATCGGCCCTGGTCATCTCTGCTCATCCGCCTGCTCGCTTCCCTCCTCCCATCCACCTCTTTAATGCAGCCTGCCCACCCGCCACAGCCATGGCCTGCTGGTTAGACAGGGACTCTTCGGTAAGATACTCTACTCTATGTGCCCCAGAATCAGGGCTAGAGCCACTGACTATTTTTCCTTTATAGCAGCTTTATCAAATAACAAATGTAATCATTTAGCGGTTGAATAAAAGGTTTAGTGCAGTCTAATGTTTGTAATAGTTATATATTACTTAAAAAATTAAATTGATATTACATTTTAATAGTAAATACATCATTACATTTTAGAGCTGGCGGTCCAACAGTATTGAGACGAACCATCGGGGATCAAGGTACTGGACACTGAGGGATTGATTCCTCTCTCGGTGGGTACCTGGGCGACGTTGAAGGAAGGTTCAGGCAAAACTTTACTCAGGAGGAGTTCCTCCATATCTACACTCATGGAAGGCCTGTGGAAGAGGCGCTTTCTTAACGGTCATCTGGAAGAGTCTGTGAGAGAGATTTCTTCTCAAGTTTCAAGTGATACACTGGCTGCCAGGTCGGTGAGAGAGACCTGTCCAGGTACGCTATACCCACTCAGGCTGGAGTGGTGAAAGAAAACGAATTGTTGTCGGAAGCAGGACTGTTTCCATATCCAAGGCCTGAATCTGCTATTCTCCTTCCAACCTTTCCATCACTTGTTAACTGTTTTTTCCCAGCTGGGTAATAAAGAGCACATATAAAGAGACTTCTATTTGCGGACATTTCTTTACTGCTATTGCATTCATCGATCACCCTAGACACTTCACCGGAGCCATGAGGTAACATGCCATCCCATCATATCTCAGCAGCTCCATCCGGAGTACCGCTACAATTACATTAAATATTACAATTTAATGGTAAACATTAAAAAAAAGCCTGTTCATGAAATTTCATGAAATTTGAGCAGGTCAGATATATCTACAGTGTTTTCTTATCTCTCTTCAAAGCACTAATTCCCGTGGGTTTTTTCTTTTTCTTTCTTTTTCCAGCATGATAACTTCTGACAAGTTCTCAGACAACTGTGATAAAACCAGCCTGAATTTTGTGTCTGGATGGGTGCTATATATATATATATATATATATATATATATATATATATATACAGTATATACTGTATATAGATTAGCAGAGAGCTGGTCAATTCACATCACAGCTCTGCTTTGTTTCTTCCATTTTCTGCCTATGCAAAGGGGGGGGGGGTGCCTTTCCTCCAATCAGCTATTTCAGTGTATGGCAAGAACCCACAGGTGAATCATGAAGAGAACATTCTAACATGATCTGCACTTTCTAAACAGTATATAGAGATGAAGAGTTTTGAATTTGAAGCCGGAACTTACCATATTTGGCGGCGTATAAGACAACCTTTTGGATGCAAAGAAATGCATCAAAAGTCGGGGGTCGTCTTTGTTCCGCTTTGACTTCAATGGCATGCAATACCGCATGTGGCCAGAGGTGGGGGGGGGGGCGTTAGAGAGCCTTGGAAACACCCAGAAAGGCCAGAGGACAGCTCGGCTCACCTCGGAAAGGCTCAAAAACACCTGGCAACAGAGTATTTCCGAGTATTTCTGTACAGATCCGATCGGCTCCACTCGGCTCTTCTCAGCTCCGGCTCCTCCATACCTCAGGCCAAATGCGGTACTGCACACCCCATTAGCTTCAATTCTGCTAATTTTGCTTGTTTTTTTTTTTTAAAGTTGCTCGTTGTTCAAAATACTCGTTAACCGTGTTACTCGTAAACCAAGGTTCCACTGTATTACAGTATTACATTTATTAATAAATATTACATGAAAATTTTACATTTTAAGAGTAAACATTGCATGATACGTTACAATATTACATTAGTTAGTAAATATTACACAAAATGTTAAATTTTAATAGTAGACATTACAGTACATTACATATTGAAATATTACATGTATAAGACCCCTTTCACACTGGAGCAGTTTGCCTCCCATAGAGCTGGTATTTGGTATGAATCATGAGGGGGAAATCCACGCCAAATTTTAAATAAAAAAAACGGCCTTCCTCGACTCAACGCTTCTTCCCACTGTAATACCGGGTGCGTGGTGCGCAACGATTTATATAGGCCTCTTATGACGTCACAGTCCCATCATGCTTCGGGTGGTGATAATATAAGGGGCGGGGTTACCGGGTGATATCACCCGGTGACCACCCCCAATGCCTATATAAATCGATGCACACCCGGCATTACAGGAGGAAGCGTCGAGTCAAATTCGAAGAAGAGAAGATGGAAGAAGACGATGCAGAAGACCGTCCCGCCACTAGTAAAAAAGCTAGAAGAAGATAGTGGTGCCTGGCAGAAGGCAGAAAGAACCGGAGAGCGGGAGAAGAAGACTCCCAAAGTCGGAAGAAGACCCCGAAGTCAGAAGAAGGGAGAAGACCGGGCCACCGCTAGTAAAATAGCTGGAAGAGGATTGCGGTCCCCTGCAGAAGGCAGAAAGAAACGGAGAGTGGGAGAAGAGAGCGGAGAAGTCTGAAGAAGACCCCGAAGTCGGAAGAAGACAGGGCCACCGCTAGTAAAAGAGCTGGAAGAAGATAACGGTCCCCAGCAGAAGGCAGAAAGAACCGGAGAGTGTGAGAAGAGAGCGGAGAAGTCTGAAGAAGACCCCCGAAATCGGAAGAAGACCCCCGGAGCTGACTAATAAATTACTTTAAAAACCTGTCTAGTGTGTTTTTTTTCTTGACACTTTTTTCCCCCCAGGTGAATGGGTAGGGGTACGATGTACCCTATATTCATTCACATAGGGTGGGGGCCGGGATCTGGGATCTCCCGGATTCCGATAAGCCCCCTGCTCGCCGCCCCCCAACAACCACCGGCCTGGGTTGTTAGGAAGAGGCAACATGGGGAAAAGGTGCTTTGGGGTGGGGCCCCTCTTCCCCGAAGCACCTACCCCCCCATGTTGAGGGCATGCGGCCTGGTACTGTTCAGGAGGGGGGGAGCTCGCTTGTCCCCACCTCCTTTCCTGACCGGCCGGGCTGCGTGCTTGGATAAGGGTCTGGTATGAATTTTGGGGGGACCCCCACAACGTTTTTTCGGCTTAGGGGGTTCCCCTTGAAATCCATACCAGACCTAAGGGCCTGGTATGCTCTTGGAGGGGGAACCCATGCCGTTTTTTATTTAAAATTTGCTTTGGAGTTCCACCTCCTGGAGGTGACTTCAAGTCGCGTTGTAAGTCGCCCAAAGTCGCGTTGTGATTCATACAATAGTCGTGTCCAAGTTGCCTCCCAAAGTCGCGCTGGAAGTCGTGTTGCCCCTGTGTGAATGGGCTCTAAGTATTGCAATAATACATTCATTAGTAAAGATTATATCCAATTTTACATTTTAGTAGTAAACATTACATTAAATGCTACAATATTACATTAGTAAATATTACATTAAATATAAAAATGTATTGTAAACATTCAATCAAATATTACATTACATTTATTCATAAATGTTACAATAAATGTTAAATTTTAATAGTAAACATTACATTAAATATTACATTTATTAGTAAATATTGTATTGCATTTTAGTAGTAAAATTAATATTACATTACAAATATTACAACGTTATATTTATTAGTAAATATTACATTAAATATTATATTTTCGTTTTAGAGTGATTTATATATTAGATCAAAAGGAGGGACAACTGAGGAGGAATGAGGGACAGAGGGATTTGGTTCCAAAAGAGGGACAGTCCCTCCAATTGACATTTGGGAGCCATAGGAAAACATCTACAAAAATCAGCCAATAAGACTTGATCTACTGTTTCCAAACATAAAACTAGAAAAAATGTTAGCTTGTATCTGATTGGTCGATGAGCGCAGCGCTCGGGGTTCATGCACAGTGCCCAATCTGTGCAAGACAAAGACATTTCATCGGCAGCATTCAATCAATATAATGAACTGTGACAATAAGCAAATGATTCGCATGTCTAATTGTTTAGAATTGTGATTAGGCTTAGAACCCCAGATATGTCTGTCTAGCAGGTGTGCTTGCTCAAGAAACACATTATTACTCAGAACAAACAGCCAGCATCCAGATGGCTGAATGAAACATTTTAATGAAACGGAATAAAGTGAAAATCCTCAAGTTTCACTGCTGAGCATGAACAAGTAGAAAGAATTTATAACAGAAGAAGCCATGCTGAGAATAATTATTATGTCCTACTACACACAAATAAGGCTACTGTGCATATATACAGCCTGTCTATACATTAAATTATGCGTGTGTGTGTGTGTAAAATATATATATATATAATATATATATATATATATATACACACATCGATCGGTCATAAAATTACGACCACCCACCATAACATAACCACCTACCTAATATTAGGTAGGTGCCTATTTTGCCGCCAAAAAAGCTCTGACCCATCGAGCCATACCCTCCTGTCCCCCCAGTGCCCTCTTGAGACCCCAGCTCCCCAAATCACCCTGTACTGTGCCCTCCATATCTCCCAGTACCATACTCTCCTGACCCTCCATACCTTGCCCTCTCAACCCCTACCATATATACTGCTGACTTCAAGGGTCAAGTCCCGGGGAAAAAAGTGTGGGAACTCCCACCCAAAATCCACTCCCCCACCAAAAAAAAATTGATACTCTCATATGCATATATATTTCACAGAAAATACTGGTGCTGGCCTGGCTGGTCTCAGTACTGGCCTGACTGGTCTCGGTGTTGGCCTGGCTGGTCTCAGGGTGCTGGCTGGCTGGCCTCAGGGTACTCGGTGCTGGCCTGACTGGTCTAGGTGCTGGCCTGGCTGGTCTCAGGGTGCTGGCTGGCTGGCCTCAGGGTACTCAGTGCTGGCCTGGCTGGCCTCAGGGTGCTGGCTGGCTGGTCAATCTATATATATATAAATATATATTATAGTAGGGTACAAAAGGGGCTTTTTTTTACAGCTCACTGCACACAGTGTCAGTGTGTCAGTGTCAGGGCAGAGTGCGTGTGACAGTGTGAGGAGGGGAGACACGGGCTCACCCTAACCTTGCTGTGTGACTCCACCTCCGCGTGATGTCACACGCAACCGGCCGCGTACTGAAGGACAGGTGGCAGACGAGGTCGGAGCCTGGAGGAGGAGCTCCAAGTCTGCTCAGGACATATCGCCTGCTCCTGACAGTGACTTGAGTCGAGTCCTTCACTATGCTTCAATGCTGGGCATCGCCACTTAGTGAAGGATCGGCTCGGGTGGCTCGGCTGCTCGAGGCTGCTCTAGTCCTACAAAGGGAACAGCATTCCTGCTGTGAAAAAAGTGCAGGGACTCCGTTCCCACATGTTCCCGCAGGACTCGAGCCCTGAATGACTTCTGTATGCCACCCTACATACTATCAACCTCTGTACACAGCCCTACATACTATCAACCTCTGTACACTGCCCTACATATTACTGATCCCTGTACACAGCCCTACACATTACTGACCTCTGTACACAGCCCTACATATTACTGACCTCTGTACACCGCCCTAACTACTACTAACCTCTTTATACTGAGTGAGTGAGTGAGGAACTTATATAGCGCAGCACATGCAAACTAAATCGCCTCTGGGCGCTCGTTGTTCCTGTCTCCTTTGACATCAAAAGACATTATGCTCTACATATTACTGACCTCTGTACACTGCCCCACATTTTACTGACCTCTGTACACAGCCCTACATATTACTGACCCCTGTACACAGCCCTACATATTACGGACCTCTGTACACAGCCCTACATATTACTGACCCCTGTACACAGCCCTACATATTACTGACCTCTGTACACAGCCCTACATATTACTGACCCCTGTACACAGCCCTACATATTACTGACCTCTGTACACAGCCCTACATATTACTGACCTCTGTACACAGCCCTACACATTACTGACCTCTGTACACAGCCCTACATATTACTGACTTCTGTACACAGCCCTACATATTACGGACCTCTGTACACAGCCCTACATATTACTGACCTCTGTACACAGCCCTACATATTACTGACCTCTGTACACAGCCCTACATATTACTGACCTCTGTACACAGCCCTACACATTACTGACCTCTGTACACAGCCCTACATATTACTGACTTCTGTACACAGCCCTACATATTACGGACCTCTGTACACAGCCCTACATATTACTGAGCTCTGTACACTGCCCCACATTTTACTGACCTCTGTACACAGCCCTACATATTACTGACCTCTGTACACAGCCCTACATATTACTGACCTCTGTACACAGTCCTACATATTACTGACCTCTGTACACAGACCTACATATTACTGACCTCTGTACACAGCCCTACATATTGCTGACCTCTGTACACAGCCCTACATATTACTGACCTCTGTACACAGCCCTACACATTACTGACCTCTGTACAAAGCCCTACACATTACTGACCTCTGTACACAGCCCTACATATTACTGACTTCTGTACACAGCCCTACATATTACGGACCTCTGTACACTGCCCTACATATTACTGACCTCTGTACACAGCCCTACATATTGCTGACCTCTGTACACAGCCCTACATATTGCTGACCTCTGTACACAGCCCTACATATTACTGACCTCTGTACACAGCCCTACACATTACTGACCTCTGTACTGACTTCTGTACACAGCCCTACATATTACGGACCTCTGTACACAGCCCTACATATTACTGACCTCTGTACACAGTCCTACATATTACTGACCTCTGTACACAGCCCTACATATTGCTGACTACACTGCCCTACCTACCACTGCTATCGCGCACCAGAATGCACAAAAAGCAGTGTGCATACACTATACTTTTAACAAATGTCCGAACACAGCCCTACATATTACTGACCTCTTTACACTGCCCTACATATTACTGTCCTCTGTACACAGCCCTACACATTACTGGCCTCTGTACACAGCCCTACATATTTCTGACCCCTGTACACAGCCCTAACTACTACTGACTACACAGCCCTACATATATACTGACCTCTGTACACAGCCCTACACATTACTGACCTCTGTACACAGCCCTACATATTACTGACCTCTGTACACAGCCCTACATATTACTGACCCCTGTACACAGCCCTACATATTACTGACCTCTGTACACAGCCCTACATATTACTGACCTCTGTACACAGCCCTACACATTACTGACCTCTGTACACAGCCCTACATATTACTGACCTGTACACAGCCCTACATATTACGGACCTCTGTACACAGCCCTACATATTACTGAGCTCTGTACACTGCCCACACTACCTGTACACAGCCCTACATATTACTGACCTCTGTACACAGCCCTACATATTACTGACCTCTGTACACAGTCCTACTACACCTACACAGTTACTGACCTCTGTACACAGTGACCTGTACACAGCCCTACATATTACGGTACCCCTCTGTACACCCTACACATTACTGACCTCTGTACAAAGCCCTACACATTACTGACCTCTGTACACAGCCCTACACAGCCCTATTACTGCTGACCTCTGTACACACACTGCCCTACATATTACTGCTGACCTCTGTACACAGCCCTACATATTACTGACCTCTGTACACAGCCCTACACATTACTGACCTCTGTACACAGCCCTACATATTACTGACTTCTGTACACAGCCCTACATATTACGGACCTCTGTACACAGCCCTACATATTACTGACCTCTGTACACAGTCCTACATATTACTGACCTCTGTACACAGCCCTACATATTGCTGACCTCTGTACACTGCCCTACCTACCACTGCTATCCGCACCAGAATGCACAAAAAGCAGTGCATACACTATACTTTTAACAAATGTCCGAACACAGCCCTACATATTACTGACCTCTTTACACTGCCCTACATATTACTGTCCTCTGTACACAGCCCTACACATTACTGGCCTCTGTACACAGCCCTACATATTTCTGACCCCTGTACACAGCCCTAACTACTACTGACCCCTGTACACAGCCCTACATATTACTGACCTCTGTACACAGCCCTACACATTACTGACCTCTGTACACAGCCCTACATATTACTGACCTCTGTACACAGCCCTACATATTACTGACCCCTGTACACAGCCCTACATATTACTGACCTCTGTACACAGCCCTACATATTACTGACCTCTGTACACAGCCCTACACATTACTGACCTCTGTACACAGCCCTACATATTACTGACTTCTGTACACAGCCCTACATATTACGGACCTCTGTACACAGCCCTACATATTACTGACCTCTGTACACAGCCCTACATATTACTGACCTCTGTACACAGCCCTACATATTACTGACCTCTGTACACAGCCCTACATATTACTGACCTCTGTACACAGTCCCTACATATTACTGACCTCTGTACACAGTCCTACATATTACTGACCTCTGTACACAGCCCTACATATTGCTGACCTCTGTACACAGCCCTACATATTACTGACCTCTGTACACAGCCCTACATATTACTGACCTCTGTACACAGCCCTACATATTACTGACCTCTGTACACAGCCCTACATATTACTGACCTCTGTACACAGCCCTACATATTACTGACCTCTGTACACAGCCCTACATATTACTGACCTCTGTACACAGCCCTACATATTACTGACCTCTGTACACAGCCCTACATATTACTGACCTCTGTACACAGCCCTACATATTACTGACCTCTGTACACAGCCCTACACATTACTGACCTCTGTACACAGCCCTACATATTACTGACTTCTGTACACAGCCCTACATATTACGGACCTCTGTACACAGCCCTACATATTACTGACCTCTGTACACAGTCCTACATATTACTGACCTCTGTACACAACCCTACATATTGCTGACCTCTGTACACACTGCCCTACTACCACTGCTAATCCGCACCAGAATGCACAAAAGCAGTGCATACACTATACTTTTAACAAATGTCCGAACACAGCCCTACATATAACTGACCTCTTTTACACTGCCCTACATATATACTGTCCTCTGTACACAGCCCTACACATTACTGGCCTCTGTACACAGCCCTACATATTTCTGACCCTGTACACAGCCCTAACTACTACTGACCCTGTACACAGCCCTACATATTACTGGACCTCTGTACTGTACATTACTGGACCTCTGTACACAGCCCTACATATATTACTGACCTCCTGTACACAGCCCTACACATTACTGACCCCTGTTCTGTATTACGGACTGACCTCTGTAGCTGACCTCTGTTTACTACCTCTGACCTCTGTACACAGTAGACCCTAGCCCTACATCTTACTACCTCATGTACTGCTTACTGTATTACAGCCCTACATATTACTGACTATACATATTACGGACCTACTGTACTTCTGTACTCTATAACGGGACCCCACACAGCCTCTACTGTACTCTGTAACACTGCTCCCTGTCCTCTGTACATTGGCCTTACATATTTCTGACTGATCTGTACACAGTCCTACCCTCTGTACACCTCTGTACTGACCTGCTGTACACAGTCCTACATGGACCTGACCTCTGTACTCCTACATATTACCCTACACATTACTGGACCTCTGTACACAGTCCTACATATTACTGACTTCTGTACACAGCAGCCCTACATATTACGGACCTCTGTACAAAGTCTGCCCATACACATTACTGCCCTCTGTACACAGCCCTACTTATTTGCTGACTTCTGTACACAGCCCTACATATTACGGACCTCTGTACACTGCCCTACATATTACTGCCCTCTGTACACAGCCCTACATATTGCTGACCTCTGTACACAGCCCTACATATTGCTGACCTCTGTACACAGCCCTACATATTACTGACCTCTGTACACAGCCCTACACATTACTGACCTCTGTACACAGCCCTACATATTACTGACTTCTGTACACAGCCCTACATATTACGGACCTCTGTACACAGCCCTACATATTACTGACCTCTGTACACAGTCCTACATATTACTGACCTCTGTACACAACCCTACATATTGCTGACCTCTGTACACTGCCCTACCTACCACTGCTATCCGCACCAGAATGCACAAAAAGCAGTGCATACACTATACTTTTAACAAATGTCCGAACACAGCCCTACATATTACTGACCTCTTTACACTGCCCTACATATTACTGTCCTCTGTACACAGCCCTACACATTACTGGCCTCTGTACACAGCCCTACATATTTCTGACCCCTGTACACAGCCCTAACTACTACTGACCCCTGTACACAGCCCTACATATTACTGACTTCTGTACACAGCCCTACATATTACTGACCTCTGTACACAGCCCTACATATTACTGACCTCTGTACACAGCCCTACATATTACTGACCTCTGTACACTGCCCTAACTACTACTGACCTCGGTACACAGCCCCACTTACCACTGCTATTCGCACCAGAATGCAGAAAAAGCAGAGCATGCACTATACTTTTAAAAAATGTCCCGCACTGAATTGCATGGTAAGGTGGTTCCTTGGGATCTGGTACCTGCAAGCGCCCAGAGGCGATTCAGTTTGCATGTGCAGCGCTATATACGTTTTTCACTCCCTCACTCACTCGCACTGCGGTTGGGTGTCTAATGCCTCGTACACACGATCACTTTTTGTGATGAAAAAAAATGTAATTTTTTATCATGAAAAAAAACTACATTTTTCAAACTTCATTTTCAAAAATGACGTTGTGACACACCATCATTTTTGGAAAATGATGAACAAAACGACGCCACTCTAAAGGGGAAGTTCTATTTGCCTTGAGGCTGCTTTTAGCTGGTTACTTGTTAGTAAAAGACGATTCCTGCTTTTTTGTCTGTTACAGCGTGATGAATGTGCTTACTCCATTATGAATGGTAGTTTTACCTCCCGTCTCCTAACTTGCTTCTGGGCATGTGCGGGTTTAAAACGTCATTTTTTATGTAGTTTTGCCCACACACGATCATTTTTTATGACACAAAAAATGACATTTTGAAAAATGACATTAAAAATTCGAGCATGTTCGAATTTTTTTTTGGTAGTTTTTCAGAAGACATAAAATGACATTTTGCCCACACACGATCATTTTAAATGACATTTTTAAAAATGTCATTTTTTTTCATCACAAAAAGTGATCGTGTGTACGGGGCATTAGAATTTATTGGCACCTACAGCAGATCCCAAAGGCAGTGCGATTTAAACATGGTATGAGAAACGTGCATGGGGGTGTGGCTTTTCCACACTGCATTCTGATGTGAACCGACCCCTTAATGATGTATTAATGATTACAGAACTGCACTGATTTGTATGTTTTATACCCCCAGAACCCCCCTGCTACACAAATATCTGTATTTTTTTTGCTTACACTTTTTTTTAAGGAGTAGGTTTGAACCCTCCTGCCCGTCCTCCCTCCTTGCCTGAGTAAATGGAGTCAGTGCCCCCTGGTATATGTCACATATTCCAGGAGGCTCCGGGACCACTACAGCCATTCCATTCATTAAAGAAGGAGGAGCAGGCCAAGTGGGGATCCTGGCTCTTCTGGGTTTAGCCATAGACTCCCGATGATGATGTCACATGGGACGCGCCTATCCCGCACCCCATTAAGGTGTGATCCAACCCTTAATGACGTATTAATGATTACAGAACTACATTGATTTGTGTGTTTTATACCCCCCCCCACAGTTTTTTTTACTCACATACTTCTCCCCCATACTCCCTCCTTGTTTGGAGCGAATGGGGTCAGTGCCTGCGGTGACGTATCCCAGAGGCTCCAGGAGCACTGCAGTTATTCAATTCAGTAAAGGAGGAGAGGGGCCGGGCCGAACAGCATTGCTGGCTCTTCCAGGTTTAAGTGCAGCCTACTGATGATGTCACAGGGGGAAATGGCGGCTCCCCCCTTAGTGAATGGCATACAGTGCCCCAGTGCCTCCTGGGATATGTCACGGATTCCGGGAGGTACTGGGGCCACTACAGTCATTCTATTCATTAAAAGAGGAGGGAGGTGGGCCAAGCTGTGCTGCTGGCTCCTCCGAGTTTAGGCATAGCACCCTAATGATGTCACAGTGGAACATGGTGGCGCGGGCCCTGAGCGTTTACTGCAGAGAAGCTGACCTCAGCGGGACAACACTGGATCCGCTGCGTGGGAGAGTATCTGTACTGGGAAAAAAAACAGCATCAAAAAGCAGAGAAAATCAAGTACAAAATATCATTCAAAAAAGTAAATGTAAAACAAAAACAAAAAAAGAAAAGAAATGTTTCCATAAGTCAGTAGAGGTTTGCAAGGTACCGATTAGAAATTCTGCAGATCGCTTTCAAATTACAGCAGCCATATGTCGACGTACAAAGAAAGTGCCGGGTTCTGCTACTTCGGCATGTGCTGCCAAGTCACTAACAAGACATTATGGAGAGTTTAGCTGTCTGTTACTTTCTTATTATTCTCTTGTTTGTTTCAATCACACGCTGAACCTCCCTACAACAGGCGAGCAAAGTATGGCGGAGCCGGGGTATTCCGAGGCGAGGATGGCTTTGCTTTGAAATCAATTTAGATCTAATTAACAAAGTAAACAGAAGAGAATTCTGCAGAGGAATGGCGTGGTAAACAGCTCGCCGCGTCTGGAAAAAAAAAGAAAACAAGTTGAAAGTACAAAGTTTGATGTGGAAGTACAAGCGTCAAACGGCGGCGACGTTTTCAATAGGAGCAATGAGCTGCGTGTAGCTTCTAAAGGTGTGCAGTAGTAGTTGCCCGCTTTTTAAAACCTCCATAGGAAAGATAAGGAGAGGAAAGTGGAGAGGGGTTGATGGGAGGAGAGGAAATGGAAGGAGAGGAAAGGGGAGGAGAGGAAAGGGGAGGAGAGGAAAGGGGAGGAGAGGAAAGGGAAGGAGAGGAAACGGGAGGAGAGGAAAGGGAAGGAGAGGAAACGGGAGGAGAGGAAAGGGAAGGAGAGGAAATGGGAAAAGGGAAAATGGAAGGAGAGGAAAGGGGAGGAGGGAGGATGGGAAGAAGGAGGGAAAGAGGAGGGAGAGGAAAGGGAGGAGAGAGAGGGGAGAGGAAAGGGAAGGAGAGGAAACGGGGAGAGAGGAAAGAAAGGAAAGGAAAAGGGAAGGAG
Source organism: Rana kukunoris (assembly GCA_029574335.1). Lineage (NCBI taxonomy): Eukaryota > Metazoa > Chordata > Amphibia > Anura > Ranidae > Rana > Rana kukunoris. The sequence continues at coordinate 451,021,551 of CM056053.1, read as the reverse complement.
AGGAAATGAAGGAAGGAGAAAGAAAGGGGAGGAGGGAAGGAAAGGGAGGAGAGGAAGGAAGAGAAGGGAGAGAGAGAAAGGAGGAGGAAAAGGAAGGAGGAGAGAGGAAACGGGAGGAGAGGAAAAGAAGGAAGGAAAAGGAGGAAAAGGAAACGGGAGGAGAGGAAAGGGAAGGAGAGGAAAGGGAAGGAGAGGAAAGGAAAGGAAAGCGGGAGAGGAGAAGTGAGAAGGGGAAGGAGAAGAAGAGGAGAATGGGAGGAGGAGGAAATGGGATAAGAAATGAAAGAGAGGAGAGGAAAGGGTGAGGAGAGAAAAGGGGAAGGAGGGAAGAGGGGAAAGAGAGGGAGAGGGAAAAGAGGAGAGGGAGAGGAAAGGGAAGAGGAAACGGGAGGAGAGAAACGGGAGGAGAGGAAACGGGAGGAGAGGAAAAGAAAGAGGAGAAGGAAAGAGGAGAAGGAAAGGGAGGAGGAGGAAAGAAAAGAGAGAGGGAAAGGGAATGAGGGAAATGGGAAAGGAAAGGAAGGAGAGGAAACGGGGAGGAAAGGGAAGGAGAGGAGGGTAGGGAGAGGAAAGGGAAGGAGAGGAAAGGGAAGGAGAGGAAAGGGAAGGAGAGGAAACGGGAGGAGAGAAAAGGGGAGGAGAGGAAATGGGAAGAGGGGAAATGGAAAGAGAGGAAAGGGGAAGGAGAGGAAAGGGTAGGAGAGGAAAGGGAAGGAGAGGAAAGAGAGGGAGAGGAAAGGGAAGGAGAGGAAAGGGAAGGAGAGGAAGGGAAGGAGAGGAAACGGGAGGAGAGGAAAGGGAAGGAGAGGAAACGGGAGGAGAGGAAAAGAAAGGAAAGGAAAAGGAAGGAGAGGAAAGGAGGGTGAGGAGGAATGGGAAGGAGAGGGGACGGGGAGGAGAAGAAAAGGGGAATAGAGAAGAAGAAGGAAAGAACGGAAAGAGAGGAAAAGGGTAGAGAGGAAAGAGAAAGGAGAGGAAAGAGAAAGGAGAGGAAAGAGAAAGGAGAGGAAAGAGAAAGGAGAGGAAAGAGGGAGGAGAGGAAAGGGAAGGAGAGGAAAGGGAAGGAGAGGAAACGGGAGGAGAGGAAACGGGAGGAGAGGAAACGGGAGGAGAGGAAAGGGAAGGAGAGGAAAGGGTAGGAGAGGAAAGGGAAGGAGAGGAAAGAGGAGAGGAAAGAGGAGGAGAGGGGATAGGAGAAGGAAAAGGGAAGGGAGAGGAAGGGAAGGAAGGAAATGGGCAGGAGAGAGGAAAAGGGGTTGAGAGGAGAAGGGAAAGGGAAGAAAAGAGGAAAGGGTAGGAGAGGAAAGGGGGAGGGAGTGGAAGAGAGGGAGAAGGAAACCGGAAGGAGAGAAAGGGAAGCGAGAGGAAAAGGTAAGGAGAGAAACCGGGGAGAGGAAACGGGAGGAGAGGAAACGGGAGGAGAGGAAAGGGAAGGAGAGGAAAGGGAAGGAGAGGAAAGGGTAGGAGAGGAAAGGGGAGGAGAGGAAAGAGGAGGAGAGGAAAGGGAAGGAGAGGAAAGAGAGGGAGAGGAAAGGGGAAGAGAGGAAAGGGGAGGAGAAGGAAACGGGGGAGGAGGAGAGGGGAGGAGAAGGAAGGAAGGAAAGGGGTTGAGGGAGGAAATTAAACGAGGGGAGGAAAACCCTGTTCGAGTAAAGACGGAGAAGGAGAGTTAGAGGAAAGGGTCTGGAGTCGAAAGGGTAGGAGGGAGGGGAATGAAGGAAGAGGGAAATGTCGAGGGCTCTTCCCGTTCCTGTGCTCTGAGAAGTCCGTCTCTTGACCCTTCGAGGCTCTTCCCTTCGAAAAAGATCTGAGTACCCCTTTTGACCTCTCTTCCCTGTTCCTTCTGTCCCTGGAAAAGTGCTCTTCCCTTGAAAGGGAAGGAGAGGAAATCTTCCCCTTTCCCTTCGATAGGGTTTCCCAAAAGGTTGAAAAGCCTCCCTTTTCTTCTCTTCCCCTTCCTTCTCTTCCCTTTTAATCTCTTCCCTTCTCCACCCCGGAAGCTCTTCCCTTGGAGTCTGAGTCCCGGTCCTTCTCTTCCCTCTAGAAAGAAAATCTTGTCCCTGAGTTCTCTCTCCCTTTGAGAGGGTCTTAGAGAGTGGTGGAACATTCCGGGAGTTGACATAGAAAGCCCTATATGTACTATAGTCTATTCCCATAATGTAATGCAACCCATTGATCCCCAATTCAACACCATGGTTAAGTGCCAAAGTTGTGTAGAATCCACCACGACGACCCACTTTAACACAAATCGCGCATCCAACCTAGTGGTCACCATGTGGACCACTAGACCCATAGGGTCTTCAACAACTACTGCCCACCAGTTGTAACAGGAACTACAACCCCATCATGAGACCACAGTAAGTATGAGATTTGTGTTACCAATGCCTCATGGGATGTGTAGTTATAAAACAGCTGGAGGACCGTAGTTTGAGGATCACTGACCTAGAAAAAAGATAAAATGGCAGCTGTCAATGACATGACTTTGTTTATTATATTATGCTCTATTTGTGTGGGGAAAAAGGACGCCGCCGAGGGCACGCGCGTCTGCACGACCGCGCGCGCAAATTGTCAGTTAAATTGGCGCAGTGCCGAATCCAGTTTTTAGGTTGCTTGCTTATGGTCTAGGGCTTAAGTGGTTAATAACTGCTTTCTTTTGGTGGTATTTGATCACCTTTTATTTTGTGCTATAATAAATATCCCCAAAAATATTTTAAAAATAATATTTTCCTCAGTTTAGGCCGATACGTATTCTTCTACATATCTTTGGTAAAAAAAAAATGCCATAAGCGTTAATTGATCGGTTCGCGCAAAAGTTATAGCATCTACAAAATAGGGGATAGTTTTATGGCATTTTTATTCATATTTTTTTTTTTATAGTAATGGCGGCGATCAGCAATTTTTTCGTGACTGCAACATTATGGTGCACACATCAGACAATTTTGACACATTTTTGGGACCATTGTCATTTTAACAGCGATCAGTGCTATAAAAATGTGAAAATAACAATTGCAGTTTAAGAGCTAACCACTAGGGGGCGCTGTATGGGCTAAGTGTGACCTCATATGTGTTTCTAACTGTAGGGGGCGTGGCTGGACTTGTGACATCAATGATTGTCATTCCCTATATCAGGGAACAGACAATCACTGACATTGCCACAGTGAAGAACGGGGAAGGTGTGTTTACACACACCTCTCCCCGTTCTTCAGCTCCTGTGACTAATCGCGGGACCCTGGCAGCGATCGGGTCCGCCGGTCCCGCAGGCACGGTCACGGAGCTTTGGGCCGGGGGCTCTCAAAGGCGATGTAAATATACGTGCCTGTGCCCAGCTGTGCCATTCTGCCGACCTATATCGACGTTAGGCGGTCCTTAAGTGGTTAAAGGGGACATATATATACGTCCTTTTACCTACCCGTGCCATTCTGCCGACGTATATCTGTGTGCGGCGGTCGGCATGTGCATGGTTAAACATATCACTGGGGCAGGAAATAAGGATATCTCTTTTCAGTAGGGACTCAGAAACAAATAAAAACCCAACAGAGGATTTAGGCCCCATGCACACGAGATGCTGGTAAACTCGAGTTCAGAGGCATTTGGACATTTTTTTCAACTGCCCCTGAACACATTCAATGTTATCCTATGTGTCCATGCACACAATCTCGTTTATTGCCGTTTTTAGGCAGTTGAGTTTACCCTCGTTTATCCAGAAGCAAACAAATGGGTTCAGATGCAAAAGTTTTCGCGTTTCAGACGCAAAACGCGGCAAAACGCTGCTAAACGCGGCAAAGCGCGGTACTGGCGTTTTGCCGCGATTTCGTTTATAGGCGTTTTTAAAGGTGACCTATTTTTTTACATTAGAAATCTCAAAAATGATGGCAAATGATGAAAAAACATTAAAACAATCATAAACAACTGTAATTGCTTGCATTGCATTGTGGGCAATCCACAACATGTGGCAGGTGACGTGGCCAGTGGAAAATCCACAAATTGTGGCAGGTGACATGGCCAGGTGATGTGGCAAGTGGAAAATCCACAACTTGTGGCCAGGTGACGTGGCAGGTGATGTGGCCAGGTGATGTGGCCAGTGGACAATCCACAACTTGTGGCAGGTGATGTGGCCAGGTAACATGGCCAGGTGACGTGGTAACATGGCCAGTGGACAATCCACAACTTGCGGCAGGTGACGTGGCCAGGTGACGTGGCAGGTGATGTGGTCAGGTGATGTGGCCAGGTGACATGGCAAGTGGACAATCCACAACTTGTGGCAGGTGACATGGCCAGGTCATGTGGCAAGTGGACAATCCACAACTTGTGGCAGGTGATGTGGCCAGGTAACGTGGCCAGGTGACCTGGCCTGGTGACGTGGCAAGTGAACAATCCACAACTTGTGGCCAGATGACGTGGCAGGTGATGTGGCCAGGTGACGTGGCAGGTGATGTGGCCAGTGGACAATCCACAACTTGTGGCAGGTGATGTGGCCAGGTGACGTGGCCAGGTCATGTGGCAAGTGGACAATCCACAACTTGTGGCAGGTGATGTGGCCAGGTAACGTGGCCAGGTGACATGGCCTGGTGACGTGGCAAGTGGACAATCCACAACTTATGGCAGGTGACGTGGCAAGTAACGTGGCCAGGTGATGTGGCAAGTGAACAATCCACAACTTGTGGCAGGTGGTGTGGCCAGTGGACAATCCACAACTTGTGGCAGGTGAAGTGGGCAGTTGACGTGGCCAGGTGACATGGCAAGTGGACAATCCACAACTAGTGGCAGGTGACGTGGTCAGGTGACGTGGTAAGTGGACAATCCACAACTTGTGGCAGGTGAAATGGCCAGGTGACGTGGCAGGTGACGTGGCCAGGTGACGTGGCAGGTGACGTGGCCAGGTGACATGGCCAGATGACATGGCAAGTGGACAATCCACAACTTGTGGCAGGTGACATGGCCAGTTGATGTGGCAGGTGACGTGGCCAGTGGACAATCCACAACTTGTGGCAGGTGAGGTGACCATGTGATGTAGCCAGGTGATGTGGCAGGTGACGTGGCCAGGTGACATGGCAAGTGGAAAATCCACAACTTGTGGCAGGTGACGTGGCCAGGTGACATGGCAGCTGACATGGCCAGGTAACGTGGCCAGTGGACAATCCACAACTTGCAGCAGGTGACGTGGCCAGGTGACTTGGCAGCTGACGTGGCCAGGTAAAATGGCCAGGTGACGTGGCAGGTGACGTGGCCAGGTGACGTGGCAGGTGACGTGGCAGGTGACGTGGCCAGGTGACGTGGCCAGGTGACATGGCAAGTGGACAATCCACAACTTGTGGCAGGTGACATGGCCAGGTCATGTGGCAAGTGGACAATCCACAACTTGTGGCAGGTGATGTGACAAGTAACGTGGCCAGGTGATGTGGCAAGTGAACAATCCACAACTTGTGGTAAGTGACGTGGCCAGTGGACAATCCAGAACTTGTGGCAGGTGGAAGTGGCCAGTTGACATGGCTAGGTGACATGGCAAGTGGACAATCCACAACTTGTGGCAGGTGACGTGTCCAGGTGACATGGCCAGGTGACCTGGTAAGTGGACAATCCACAAATTGTGGCAGGTGATGTGGCCAGTTGACGTGGCAGGTGATGTGGCCAGTGGACAATCCACAACTTGTGGCAGGCGACGTGGCCAGGTGACGTGGCAGGTGACATGGCCAGGTGACATGGCAAGTGGACAATCCACAACTTGTGGCAGGTGACGTGGTCAGGTGACGTGGCAAGTGGACAATCCACAACTTGTGGCAGGTGACATGGCCAGGTGACGTGGCAGATGACATGGCAAGTGGACAATTCACAACTTGTGGCAGGTGACATGGCAAGTGGACAATCCACAGCTTGTGGCAGGTGATGTGGCAAGTGACACACTAAATACAAGTATACTGCTGCTCTTTCAGCTTCTACTCACTTTGGTCTCACAAAATGGCTGAAATAGTTAAATAATATTGTTTTTTGAACTTAGGGAGGGTCTTATGATGTTTCTTAACTAAACGCTTATAAACGCAAACGCAGTAAAACGCGGTAAAACGCAGCGAAATTCGCGGCAAAAACAGGCGTTTTAAACGCCGGTTTTTGCCTTTGAAAACATGTGTTTAGATGTGTTTGCATTTGCTTCTCGTGTGCATGGGGCCTTAATTCTCCATTGGTTGACACTCCACCTTCACCCTTCTCTCATCTTCCTAAATCAAGTCCAATACCTGATTTCTGCTGGAGTGAAAAGAAAAATGTGAGATAAACTTGCGGGTTATACAACACTCTACAATGTTCTAAATGGCTAGTCTCTGTTTTTTTTTTTTTAGGTTTTCCGGATTGTTAATAGGCCACAAGTCATTTCTTCTGCAAGGGTGTTTACTTTACTGTGTGATTTTCAAGAGAGAGGTTAACGTTAGACAAATGTGCTGTGTGTTTCGTGCTTGAAAAATTGATTCTGAGTTTTAACAAAGGTTACATTGCAGTGGGTAATTTCTTCTGTAACCTCAGGTTATTTCTTATTGCACAGCTAAAAGAATTACATTCCTTGTACAGATGATGATTGTATAAGGCTGTAGAGAATAGACCCATGTGATTTTTCATAGTCATAGGTGGTGGAAAACGCTCTTCTCTTCTTGTTATGTATACACTGGGGTTGATTAACTAAAAATAGAGCGTGCAAAATCTGGTGCAGCTCTGCATAGAAACCAATCAGCTTCCAGCAGGGGAGGGCTGGGCTGGGGGACAGGGTGGCAATTACCTCCTAGGCCACTCTAACTTATGTTAAAAATGGCCCGCAGCCGCTGCACTCTACCCTCTACCATTTTCTTTTTGATTCTGCACTAGGAAGACGGGACGGGGGCACAGCCACATCAGCTGACCACTAGCTGTTGCATTCCGGGAGTTGTAGTCCACACTAAAGCTCCCGGTGGGTGGAAACTACAACTCCCTGGGACCAGGTCCTTGGAAGCAGGCAGAGGCAGTGTGTGCCAGGGAGTCGGGATGCAGGGCTGCAGGGCTGGGCACTGGCTCCAACTTGACCCCAGGAACAAGACCATTACCCCCTCAGGAGGCTGTGGCGTCCAAGGACCAGCTGACCTGAGATCACTGAGTTGAGAGACCCTGACACCCCTAGTTGACCCCCCATTCACCCCATGTAACCTGCCACTGTGATCAGGCTGCATTGATGGGCACTGGAGTTGACTGCACTGATGGGCACTGGTGAGGCTGCATTAAAAAAATAACAGGTGGGTCATGGATGGTAAGCTCATTCGGCGGTTCAATGGGCCACTTGACTGGACTTGCCCCCCAGGCCTAAGGCTGCCAGCCCTCCCCTGGCTTTCAGGTTTTTTTTTTTTTTCAAAGCTTACAGTAAGGCTCCATGCACACTGAAGCTTGTAAACTGCCATTTTTGGGAGTTTGGGTGTTTTTTTGTTTTTTTTTAACAGCCCATAAACTCCCCTCTATGTTACCCTTTGTGTTCATGCCCACATGGACATTTTTGGACGTTTATCAGCAGGAGCGTTTATGGGCTGTTGTCCGAACGCCCTAAAATCGCATTCAAGAGCAGTCTTGGAAACGCCAGACACCGGTAAAAGGTGTTAAACGAGGGTTAACACTGTAGAAGAGCTCATTGATTTGAATAAAAGTCACACCAGAAGTGACATAATTTTCCCATCATGCCCCGGTTAGTGACGTCACAAGGAGGCGGGGCATCCAGATTACATCAGCAGGTGGCCCCGCCCCATGCCAATATAAGTCGTTGCACATCAGCACATGGTATTACAGCGGGAGAGAGCGGCGAATCAACATTGGGAGAAGAGAGAAGAAGACAACAGAGAAGACTGGGCAAGAGCTAGCAGAAGAGCAGAAGAAAGCGGAGGAGGACCAGCAGAAGACACAATGGACAGCAAGAGAAGAAGCAAAGAAGAGTCCGGAGAGGGCAGAAGAAGTCGGAAGAAACCTCTGGAGCTGCTTAATAAATTACTTTAAAAACCTGTGTAGTGTGTTTTACTTTTTGAAACTTTTTTAGGTGAATGGGTAGGGATATAATGTACCCCTACTCATTAACATAGGGTGGGGAGCTCCCAGATTCCGATAAGCCCCCCACCCCCAGACCCCGACAACCAACGGCCAGGATTGTCGGGAAGGGGCCCTTGTCCTCATCAACATGGGAACAGGATACTTTGGGTGGGGGGCGCAGAAGGCCCCCTGCCCCAAACCACCCACCTTTCCATGTTGAGGGCATGTGGCCTGGTATTGTTCCTGGAGGAGGGGGTGTTTGGTGCTCGCTCCCCCCCCCCCATCCTAACCTGCTGGGCTGCGTGCTCAGATAAGGATTTGGTATGTATTTTGGAGGAGCCCACACGTGGGTGTGGGGGTTCCCCTTAAAATCTATACCAGACCGAAGGATCTAAGGGCGGAACTCCAGGCCAATTTTTTTTTTTCATTTTAGCGGGGTTCCCTTCATCTTCAGCACACAAGTTGCACCGCAAGTCGGATCATGATGATCCGACTTCTGGTGCGACTTCTATTCAAATCAATGGGCTCCCATCGGGAATTTTGATTAGAGGCAGAGAAACGCGGCTAAAAGCTAGTGTGGCTAAATGTACATTGACGGCAATGCAAAACGCTGATAAATCGCGTTTTTAAAGCAGCATTTTCCTGCCAGCAATCCGACGTTCAGAATGACTTTTTTGAGCGTCCTGTGTGCATGGTGCCTAATTGAACAAGCTGAAGTTAGAAGCTCATTAGCCACCATGCACAGTTGTATCAGATTTTGCACTCTCCAATTTTAGTAAATGAAACCCAAAGTCCTTTAGAGAGCGAAGGGGTCTATTTATCAACGTTTTCATTCAAGATCCCCACCATTTTTAAATCAAAGATTTAATTAGAGAAATGTTTAAATCTTGGCTGAAAGTTGTGTGGATTTTGGGTAAAAACATTAATAAATAGACCATTAACCACTTAAGGACCGCCGCATGTACATTTACGTCGCCAGAATGGCACCGACAGGCACATCAACGTATATATACGTTGGTGCCTTGGGGGGGATCGGGGGTCCGATCGGACCCCCCCCCCCGTACATGCGGCGGTCCGCGCGGCTGCAGGAGCGATCCGACAAGTGGGAGCGGCTATCCGTTTTCACCCGCCTCCTCCGGATCGCTCACAGCCAATGCGTGCGCCCGCCCGCCCTGTCACTTCCTCCTCCTGTGTAAACACAGGAAGGAGGAAGCGACGTGATCTCTCCCTCGGCGTTTGTTTCAAGCGCCGCTGAGGAGAGATCACAACACTACAAGTAAGTCTGCACCAACAGCACACTTACACACAGACACAAACACATTTAACCCCCGCGATCGCCCCCCCCCCTCCCCCCTGTCACAGTGTCACTGAATGCAGTAATCATACATGTATGATTACTGTATTTAGTGTCAGTGTGACAGTCAGTCAGTGTTAGTGTCAGGGTAGCCCCCCCCAAAATCCCTGAATTGACCCCCCCCCCCAATAAAGTTTTAACCCCTTGATCACTGCCCTAGTTAACCCTTTCACTCCCTATTGCCAGCATCACTAAGCGATCATTTTTCTGATCGCTGTATTAGTGTCGCTGTTCCCGCTAGGTAGCTAATTTTTTTTTAATGCGATTTTTTTTTTTTTACTAAAGACATGTGGCCAATTGAGACCAAGCTTGGAGACACACACAGGATTTTTAATACCCGGCCTAAATGTTTTACTATAAGACTAAAATTTAGTTTATTGGTTTTTTGGAGCTGATTATAACAAAAAGTAAAAAATATATACAATTTTTTTGATTTTTTGTTATCAAAAATGTCGCTCTATTTACTGTATTTAGTATATACAGTCAGCAGTGTTAGTGTCAAACCCCCCCCCCCCAATAAAGTTTTAACCCCTTGAAAGTTAACCCTTTCACTCCCTATTGCCAGCATCACTAAGCGATCATTTTTCTGATCGCTGTATTAGTGTCGCTGTTCCCGCTATAGCCATTTTTTTTTTACTAAAGAAAAATACATTTTGGCCTAAATGTTTGACTAAAATTTAGTTTATTGGTTTTTTATTATAACAAAAAGAAAAAATATTGGTCGCTCTATTTTTGTATATAGCGCAAATAAAAATCGCAGAGGCGATCAAATACCACCAAAAGAAAGCTCTATTTGTGGGAAAAAAAGGACGCAAATTTTGTTTGGGAGCCACGTCGCACGACCGCGCAATTGTCTGTTAAAGCGACGCAGTGCCGAATCGCAAAAACCCCTTGGGTCATTTGCCAGCGTATTGGTCCGAGTCTTAAGTGGTTAAAAATGTCATTCAGTTGCTTTTGGTAGCTTTGGATAGAGTCAAGAATAGTTAGATTCTTTGGATGCTATATATTATAGGAGCTTCAGGTGTCTCAAAAAAATCTTGAAAAGATAACTATACATAATACAGATAATCAAGAGAGTCAAAACAATATAGTCAAGAAGAAAAAAAAAAAACATTGTTTGGCTGACAATCCAAACAAGTACCTAAAACTCCTATTGTATAAAAATCAATTAAAAAGCAAAATAATGTCAAAGATTTGCAGTTCTAGGGCCATATGGCCACTATATGGCATTTTTTGTTTTTTAATTGGTTTTATTACAATGGAGGGTTTTAAACAGTCCCAGAAGGATTTGCCCCTTTAACCACTAGAGGGCCGTGCTTTGGACGAAAGACATCCACAGCGCGGCTCTCAAGTGTCGGGTGGACGTCTTTGGACGTCTTGTTGTTTACATTCCCCTTGCGCACCACTGGGGGTGCGCAGCGGGGAAACACTGTCCCGGCGCATCGCTGGGTAGCCAATGCGTGTGCATGGTGGCCGTGGTGTCCACCAGGCACTTGCGATCGGCGGTGACACAGCAGGGACGTGGAGCTCTGTGAGTAAACACAGAGCTCCGCGTGCTGTCAGGGAGAGAGGAGACAGATGGTGTGTCCCTTGTACATAGGGACACAGCATCGGTCACCTCCCCCAGTCAGTCCCCCTCCCCCCACAGTAAGAACACACCCAGGGAATACATTTAACCCCTTCCGTGCCCCCCTAGTGTTAGCCCCTTAACTGCCAGTCACATTTATACAGTAATTAGTGCATTTTTATAACACTGATCGCTGTATAAATGTGAATGGTCCCAAAATTGTGTCAAAAGTGTCCGATACGTCCGCCGCAATATCACAGGCCTGACAAAAAAAACGCAGATCGCTACCATTACTAGTAAAAAAAAAAAAAAAAAAAATTAAAATCATATATCTATCCCATATTTTGTAAACGCTATAACTTTTGCGCAAATCAATATACACTTATTGCGATTTTTTTTTAAACAAAAATATGTACAAGAATACGTTTATCAGCCTAAACCAAGGAAAAAAATGTATTTAAAAAATAAAATGGGATATTATAACAAAAAGTAAAAAATATTGTGTTTTTTTTTCAAAATTTTCTGTCTTTTTTTGTTTATAGTGCAAAAAATAAAAATCGCAGAGATGATCAAATACCACCAAAAGAAAGCTCTATTTGTGGGAGAAAAAGAATAAAAATATAATTTGGGTACAGCGTTGTATGACCGCGCAATTGTCAATCAAATTGTGTCAGTGCTGAAAGCTGAAAATTGGTCTGGGCACGAAGGAGGTTTAAGTGCCCAGTAATGAAGTGGTTAATGACTAGGGCACTTTTTGCGATTCAGCACTGAGTCACTTTAACTGACAATTGCGCAGTCGTGCGACGTTGCACCCAAACAAAATTGACATCATTTTTTTCCCCACAAATAGAGCTTTCTTTTGGTGGTATTTTTTTGCCTCTGCGTTTTTTTTTTTTTGCGCTCTAAACAAAAAAGGAGCGACAATTTTGAAAAAAAATAAATATTTTTTACTTTTTCCTAAAATAAATATCCCCTCAAAAAAATAAAAACATTTCTTCCTCAGTTTAGGCCGATACATATTCTTCTACATATTTTTGGTGAAAAAAAAATCACAATAAGCGTATATTGATTGGTTGCGCAAAAGCTATAGCGTCTACAAAATACGGAATGGATTTATGGCATTTTTATGGCATATTTTTTTTTACTAGTAATGGCAGTAATCTTTGATTTTTAGAGGGACTGCGACATTGCAGCGGGCACATCGGTACTTTTGACACATTTTTGAGACCGTTGACAATTATTGTTGACAATTATACAGCGATCAGTGCTATACAAATGCATTGATTACTATATAAATGTCACTGGCAGGGAAGGGGTTAACACTTGGGGACGATCAAGGGGTTAAATGTGTTCCCTCGTGTGTGTTTCTAACTGTGGTGGGATGGGACTGACTAAAGGAGGAGCCAGATCGCCGTTCCTAACTGGTAGGAATAGACAATCTGGGCCAGATTCAGGTACATCTGCGCATTATTGGACCGGCGTAGCGCACCGCCTTTACGTTAGACTTGCGCAATGTAGCCGCGCAATCACCCTATTCTCGTCGCTTTTACGCAGAAAATTGCGCATGCGTAACGTTATTTCAGAGGCGTAAGGCGGAGTAATACAAATTGGGAAGGACGTGGGCGTGTTACATTGAAATGAGCCGTGAACCCATGCAAATGAAGGGCCGGCCGGCTCGCGCATGCACGCTTGAAGCAGACCATGTCAGCACCTCTGCGCGCATGCTCACAACTCGGGAACGGCACAATCAGTGAAATTGGAAATGGACTAGGGCAAATTTGAGAACTACGCAGACAGCATAAATAGACACAAACAAACGCACTTCCATTGCAAAAGTGCTTTTGTTCCGTTGTTAGTTGCGTTGTGATTTGTATTTGTCAGATTTGTGTACTGTGTGATCTAATGTTTGTTAGAAGATATTTGAAAGTGATTTTTGCTAAGTGTTTGTGAGACTTTTTGTTTGATAGTTTTCTGTTTGTTTGTTTTCTTGCTTGATTGGTCGTGCTTGTTTTTGTGAGTGATTTTTGTTGACTGGGAATGATTTTTGGTCAGAGTATGACAGAGAGGAAGAGGAAATTACATTTTTCTTTGAGGGAGAAACAAATTCTTGCCCGGGCCATTTCCGACTATGGGCGTTTCCTCCACGGCCCGGACAGTGCCAACACCACCCTGGCCAGGAGGAGAGAGATTTTGGACATGATCACTGACCAGGTGAATTCACCGGGGGTGGGGGAGACACGGAACCGGTCTGGGATTGAAAAAAAGATAAATGACCTACGGCGTCTGGTCAAAAAGAAGCTGGCCAAAATGCTTGCCCATGCCAGGGGCACAGGAGGGGGCCCACCATGCCCTATTAGGCTGACAGCGGAGAAGCGTGCGGTGGCCCAGACCTTTCATCGGCAAGAAGTGGAGGGCCTGCCCGGCTATGACTCAAGTCAGGTAAGGTTTTTTTTTCTATCAGGTGTGTAGCATGTGTGGGGGAGGGGGTGAAAGGGAATATGTGGCAAGTGTGTGGATCCTCCAACCTGTGAATGTTTTGTGTCATCCACAGATGTGCAGGAGGGTGCTGGGCCATCTGGCCTGACCGCACCATCCCCAGGACAGCAGCCTAATGAGGCCCCCCGACAAGGCCGGAGTCCGCGGAGGAGGTTGAAGAGGAGGAGGAGGAGGAGGTTGAGGAGGAGAAGTTTGAGGAGGAGTCCATGTCAAGCACTGGACTATTGTTTTTTGGATGACTCTTCCCCTCTGGCTGGCAGCAGCCAGCCCTCCTAAGGGGGAGCCCCCCTCCTCCCCCAACATGGCTCCCCTCCCAAGGGGCTCCCCTTCTCCCCGGCCACAAGCATCAGCTGGAGGCAGGAAGGCGACCCAGAAGACCAGGGGGTGGCCGATCTCCTGCCCGCCACTCTGAGAAGGGACCAGTTCCTCCAGACCCGCCATCTGGGACAGGTCAGTCAGACATTGGTGCGGATGGAGGAGAGCCTGTCCTCCATCAAGGATACGCTTGGGAACCTGGACTGCCACTCCCGGGCTTTCAGAAACTTAACGACCTGCAGACTATAGGATATAGGGCCCTATATATATATATATTTGGGCAGAGACCAGGGGCTGCTTTTTTTTATTCCCCTGAGGAGCCGGGGCCGTGGCCGGGGGCGCCCCAGACGTGGCTTATGTCAAGGGCACTAATTTGTTTTTCCCCTTTTTTTGGGCCTTTTTTTTTTTCCTGGACATTTTTTGATTTTGCTGGTATTTTTTTTTTTTTTTGGGTTGTGAATGCTGTTTGAATGTGGGGGTGACATTCCTGCCAGAAAAGGGGTGTCAGCCTCAATTTTGGTGGAGAAGGGTTCCCCAGGACCAGGGAGAAGTGATCCCCAGGTCCGTGTGAATGGTGTATGAATGTACAGTGACATAATTGGAGCCTTGGCGTGGCGTTGCTGCTCACAAGTCCTGCATGGTGGACTGGTGTCAATCCAATTTGATGAGGATGTGGGGTGTGTGTGCTAGGGACCACAGTGTTGTGCATGCATGCATTCTCATTGTGCCATGATTAATGTGTGTGTTTAACGTGCAAAGATGCCCAATGTGAGCTGTCTCCTGGCTGCTCTTCCCTCAGAAGACGGGGTATCCTCGGTTAGGGGGGGATTGTCTGGTTCAGGGGTCAGGTCATCATGTAGGTCAATCTGCAGGCCCTTTCTCACTGCGAAGTTGTGCAGCAGGCAACAGGCACCGATGATATGGCACACGAAGTTTGGGGAATACAACAGGGTACCCCCAGACTTATCCAGGCATCGGAAACGTGACTTCAGGAGGCCAAAGGTGCGCTCCACCACTGCACGTGTTTGGGTGTGGGCTTCATTGTATCTTTCCTCTCCTGGGGTTTGGGGGTTCCGGATAGGAGTCATGAGATGAGGTCCCAGTGGATATGCAGAGTCACCTGTAAGGGAAAAGACAGGAGGATGTTAGTCATGCATGTGCTCGTTGTGATGTGTGCATCATGGGAGGGGATAGTCATGCCTGCCACCCATGTCACTCACCAACCAGCCAGGTGTCCCCATACACATTCTGATCGAATTCCATTCGGATGGGGCTCTGATTGTAGATCTAGCTGTCATGGCTGGACCCTGGGTGTTTGGCACGGACGTGCCATATGAGGCCTTGGGCATCGACTATCACCTGTACGTTGATGGAATGCCAATGCTTCCGATTGCGGTACATGTGCTCTGTCTCCTGGGGGGGCTGGAGTGCCACATGTGTGCAATCAATGGCCCCCACGGTGCGTGGGAATCTGGCAATTCTGTAGAAATCACAATCACTCATGCCAAACAGGTCTATGCGTGTGCGGTATATCCTCTCCCGTGCCATCCTCCGTGCCCTCCTCCTTCTTTGCTCATCTAAAGTCAGTAGTATAGCTATGCACGACGATGCCCCTGGCATGTTGGCATACAGATTGTTGTGCAACACGTGTGACTGCTCAGCTCCTCACTAACAGTGTTGCTTTATCTGACATGTAGACGATTTTTCTCATTTTAGACCAGCTTTTATATGGTTTAATTTTATACAGGACATTTTGCTGTTGCGCACACCGCGTAGCCTGCGCTGCACCAACGTTCTTTTGTGGATCCCCGTAAGTCCCTCATTAGCATATTTGACTAGCAAATCAATGGTGTGTCTAGCGCAGTTTTGCGCGGACGGATGCGCCTGTCTAACGAAATTACGCTGGACAAAAAAAAGTAGATTTCTTGCGTATCTCGTTCTGGGAATGCCGTGCATCGAAACGCACGCGCACATTTAGACTTACGCTGCGCATCTCCTGTTACGCAGGCGTAATCGCTGTGTGAATCTGGCCCTCTGTCTCTCCTCTCCTGTCAGAACAGGGATTTGTGTGTTTACACACACACATTCCCATTCTGGCTCCTGTGTCTGCGATCGTCCTTGCCCTGCGCTCGCCTGCTATAGTTGTTTAAAGGGAAGAAGTACAGCAAGGAAAACCGACCTGCCGCAGTATAATGATGGCTAGTGGTTAAGGTATTTGCATGATTGGAATACAGGCCCAGGTCCTGAACATATGAGCAGTAGAATACCAGATCAGTGATAAGCAGAGGTGGAACTAGAATCTTCAGATCCCCAGTACAAGAAACTATTAAGTGCAACCTTTGCGGCCCTGGCAGTTCCGCCACTGGTGTCAGTTCTTTTTGTTTTATTTTTTAAAACATTTTTTTTTACAATGTTATTTTTTATTTTATATATATATATATATATATATATATATATTATATATATATATATATATATATATATATATATATTTTTATTCAGGAGCCTCGTTGTGGGGCTTTAGTGAAATATTAGGAGTCTAAACAGACCTCTGATACTTCACCTTTGAGACAGAGAAAGGAGTACACAGCCCTCAATATTTATCTCTGTAGCCTCAGCTGTACAGGATGAATGGACAGGAATAGCTCTGTACAGAGCTCCCCATTCAGTTTACTATGCTTTAGTTATGAATGGACAGAGTCAGTGATCGGTACAGATCACTGACTCTATTCATTAAGACAGGGAAGGGGACGGCCCATTCCCGAATGCAAAAATTCTCTGTGCAGTTCAAATCCCCCCACTCAGCACAAATCCCAGCCCAAATCCCCCTATCCAGATGTACAGGAGGGGCCGCAAGGACCCCCCAAAACTTGGGGCCTGGTCGCAATTGCGACCCCTGTATCTACGCCCCTGGTGATAGGGATGAGTTTTGGGTTCACCTATACCATGGGTATAAAAATTTGAGAGCTGGTTCTCAAATTTTCCAACTGTAAAAGTTCTTGTTGGAAATTCTGATCGTCTGTATGCATTTCCGACACAAAAAAAAAACTGCATGCTCTGAATCATTTTTTAAATGATTTTAAAAATGTATTTATTCCACCCTGTTTTCACTAAAGCAAACCTTTACAAGACAAGAGCCAATAAATATTTACTGTATCTAAATAATGTTAGAAAGAGAAAACCTATAGGCAGGGCCGTTCGAAGGATTTTGGGGGCCCCAAGCAAAATGGGGGCCCCCAAGCACCCCCCCGCACGCAAAGGCTACGTTAGCACTACACTCATTTTTTACACCCATGTTCTTACTCCTCCCCCCCCCTCCTCCCTAGTCCCTATGTTTTTCTATTCTCACCTCCCTTCTTCCCTGTAGGCTGCCGCTGTAGCGTGGCCAAGCTCCTCTACCTCCTGTCAGTCCGGTGTTATATCATTATGGGTCCCCAGTCCCCTATCGGATAGTCCCCGGGCCGGGTACCGCGCAGTACAGGAGATTCATTTTCTTGTGTTCCCGGCCGGACTGACAGGAAGTGAATACCCAGTGTGCCCTTCCTGTCAGTCCGGCCGGGAACAGGAAACTGAATCTCCTGCACCACGTGCAGTACCTGGCCGGACTGACAGGACTCCAGGAGGAAGGAAGAAGAGCTTGGCCACGCTACAACATGGGAAGAGGAAGTTGAGGGCCCCAGGCCAGCTTGGGGCCCCAAGCTAATTGTTTGTTTTGCCTGTCCTGTTTCGACGGGCCTGCCTATAGGACCAAAAGTGTGTGGGCAACTCTCTAAAATTAATAGGATTAGGTGTTACTGGTGCATGTTAGTGTTAAAGCAGAGGTCCGTCCACCGGCTGCAAAAATTAAAAGCCAGCAGCTACACATACTGCAGCTGCTGACTTTTAATAATCGGACACTTAGGGCCCTTTCCCAAGTACCGATCCAGTGAGGATCCGTACCGTTCTTACACGCTTGCTCAGCGGGGATCGCTCCGTTGATCCCCGCTGAGCTGGCAGATGACAGGGCGGTCCCTGCACACTGTGGACCGTCGGTCCGTGTTGACCCGATCCGCTCTGCAGACAGGTGGAAAAATAGGATTTTCCTCCATCTGCAGAATTGGAGCATAGCGGACACTGATGAGATCAGATGTCAGCGGATGTTCATCCGATGACACCTTCTATCTCATAGGGATACATGCATGTCCCTTTTTTATCCTTAAACGGTTGGATGAAAAAACGGACATACAGTCCGCTGGTGTGAAAGGACCCTTACCTGTCCTGCGATGTCAGCACTGCAGCTGATGCTTCCATCAACTGTCGGGTGCTGCTGCCTCCTACTGGTCCTGTGGCCGGGGAAGGAGGAGGTGGGAGCCCGGGCGGTGATGTCAATACCCGCAGCTGAGGCTACCGGAAGTGGGAACAGGATACCTGTGAAAGACAGGTATCCTGTCGTGCCCCCCACCCCCCGAAAGGTGCCAAATGTGGCACCGGGGGGGGGGGGGAGTACAACAAGTGGAAGTTCCGCTTTTTGGTGGAGCTCTGCTTTAAAGTGGATGTAAACCCACTCTCATCCTTTCTAAACTACTGCCATAGTGCTGATCTATAAGGATATACACGCCTCCTGCATCCTTATCCTGTCAAATGTCTGTTATAAGAACTGAAAAACTGCAGATTCTGTGGGTGGATCTGTTGTCTGGAGCTCTGTGGATGGAGTCGTGATGTCAGTAGACTCCCTGCCCTCCTGTGTATTCCTTACACTAAATTCTGCTATGATCAAAAACATCCAATCAAAATCCAGAAAAGTAACCACATGACTTCAGAAAAGGAGTGGGGGTGGGAATTAACCGCTTGCGGACCGCCGCATATACATTTAAGTCGGCAGAATGGCACGGACAGGCACATTGGCTTACCTGTACGTCCCTGCCTTGACGTGGGTCGGGGGTCCGATCGGGACCCCCCCCGGTACATGCGACGGTCCTGATGGCTCTGGGAGCGATCCGGGATGAGGGGGCGGCTATTCATTTTTGTCTGCCCCCTCACGATCGCTTCCAGCCAATGCGCACGTCCCCCCCCCCCTCCCCGCTCTGCACTTCCTCCTCCTGTGTAAGCACAGGAAGGAGGAAGTGATGTGATCTCTCCCTCTGCGTTTTTTTCAACCACCGCTGAGGAGAGATTACATCGCACAGTAAGTGTACACAACACTACACTGACCAGGACATGTAGGCACATTAACCCCTTGCGATCACCCCCTCCCCCCTCTCACAGTGTCACTGAATGCAGTGATTATATGTATGAGCACTTCAGTTAGTGTTAGTGTGACAGGCAGTCAGTGTTAGGTTCAGGGTAGCCCCCGTTGTTTGGGAGCCATGTTGCACGACTGCGCAATTGTCAGTTAAAGCGACGCAGTGCCGAATCGCAAAAAGGGGCCTTGTCATTTACCTGCATTTTGGTCCGGGGTCTTAAGTGGTTAAAAAAGAATGCCTGTCTCCAGGCTAGTGCATTAGATATGTAAATAACCTGTCACTCACAGCAAGGGGGCGGAACAGACTAAGGTTTTTGTCTGTAAGTCAGTTTTATTTCACTGAACAATAAAAGAGGATTGCTCAAAGCTGGATTAACTCTGTGTGGCAAGACTGGGCACAGATGATAAGAAATGTTATACTGTACATTGTGGCGTCATAAAAAAAAAAAGAATTAGGGTTTACATCCACTTTAATGCTTCAGAAATTTTAGATAGTTATGTACTTCCAAATCTTGTGGCAACAGATTGTGGAAAGACGTTTTTTATTCCAAGATGACTGTGCTCATGTTCACACAGCCAAACAACTCCACAGACATACTCCTATCTTAAGGCGGTATGATTCTGTCTGGAATTACGTACCTTCCATTTTATACTGTAGGCCTGCAATTCTTAGAATAACTTGCTTAAATCTGTCCAAACAAGATTGTTGTGTAATTATAATAAAAAATATTCAATAATGTAATCAACTCAAAAACACTGAAATTTGCTCAGCAGAATTGTCGCTGTCATTATTTATTTTTTTTATGACGAATTTCCCAACAAATCGCTATCGCTACTGCAAGTAATTAAAAATTAATATCGCTGTTTTCTTTCTAAAACCATTTTTGACATAAAGGGACACTTTTGGGGTTTTTCCAGGCAGAAAGAACACTTTTTATTTTATAAAAGAACATGTAGGGCACTGGACAGACCACTAGGGACAAGGGGGGTGTGTATTTTTTACATACAGTCTGTAATCTATAAGATTACACCTTTTTTGAATTTGGCGCCGTTCTCCGCTTCCGTGCGTCGTAAGATGATTTACCGAGCACCCGCTCGCTCACACAGCCCGCTGGATCCAGGAAGATTTTACCCCCGAGCGTGACTCCAGCAGAAAAAAACCAGAGCACCTTTTACAATTGGAGATTGTCACTGCATTGCATCTGGGGTTTTGTCTACTTGTCTGTCTGTCCACCTGCAAGATGATTTACCGCTTCAGCCCGAAAGATTGCACACCTTTTACAATTTGTCATGCATTGCTTTAACTGCTGTACAAAAGAAAAATTAATGTGTGTGCTTTTTTACCCACAAATACAGCTTCCTTTTGGTGGTATTTGATCACCTCTGCATTTTTTTTTGCGCTATAAACAAAAAAAGTGCGAAAATTTAAAAAAAATAAACAATATTTTTTACATTCTGCTATAATGAATATCCCCAAAAATGTTTTTTTTTTTTAATTCTTCATCAGTTTAGGCCAATATATATTCTTCTACATAGTTTTGGTGGAAAAAAAAATCGTAATAAGCGTATATTGATTGGTTTGCTCAAATGTTAAGCGTCTACAAACTATGGGAAAGATTTATGGCATTTTTAATGGCATTTTTATTATTATTATTTTTACTAGTAATGGCGGTTATCTGCGATATCTGGGGGAGGAGACATATCGTTGTTCCTAAGTAGTAGGAACAAACAATATGGGCCAGATTCAGGTAGATGGGAGCATCTTTAATCTGGAGTAACGTTTCTCATTTACGTTACTCTGGCGAAATTTTAGGAGCAAGTGCTGTTATTCATGAAGCACTTGCTCCTAAAGTTGCGGCAGCGTATCGAAAATGAGCCGCGGAATTCAAATTTGGGCGGGTACGGGGCGTGTATTATTAAAACTAGGCGCGATCCCGCGGCGAACGTACTGCGCATGCGTCGACTGTCAATGCATCCCAGTGCGCATGCTCACAACTTCCGTCGGCACCACTTCCTTGGAAACGACAGCGCAATGTGTTCCGTTGGACGTTTAAATGCGCCCGTAGATGCGCCATTCCGGCACTAAAGTATATCCTGTTCCCCCTCCCCGCAGTGAAGTTACTTTTGTTCTGAGATGGCTGCTCCCGTTCCCTGCGAACACAGGAGAAAGCTGAACTTTAAAGGCCAAGAGCTGTCAGCCGTCATCTCGGCTATGGAGACCTATGATGTCTTCCAGCATGGCTGTAAAAGTTGACAGACAAGCAGGGACAGAGGTGTTGTCCTGCAAGTGGGGGTGCTCAGCTAGCTCTTATCGTCGGTAACGCTGCTGTAGCTGCTCTCCTGCTGACCTGTGGCCGTCTGGAGTAAAGATAAAGCAGCTATTTGTAGAAATAACTTTGCGCCGGACGGACGAGATACGCGCGGCGCATGTAGCCAGCGTATGGTGCTAATCCGTTCGAGAATTGGGAAATCTCCCTCATTTGCATATTTGCAGGGGAAATCAATTGGCGCGACTGATGCGCCAAGCGAAACTATGCGCTGACGATACTCTGGCGTCGGAAAGTTAAGCCGGTCGGGGAAAGCCCGTTTTCTGTCGCATCTAGTTTGGTGGGTACGGCCGCGGAGATACAACGGCGCATCTTGACAGTTACCCGGCGCATATCGAGATACTCCAGCGCAACTCTACCTGAATCTGGCCCTATGTCTCCTCTCCCCTGACAGAACAGGGTATGCTCCCTGGCGGCTCCTGGCGGCTCCTAAAGGGTACAACATACCCATACAGGGTTTCGCCCAGGAGAGCTGTACTTCAGCCTGGGAACTTCTTCTCCTGCACAAGAACAGGGCAGCTCCACATCAGATTAGTTATGCCCCTTCCCAACCACCATCTAAGCCCCCCCCCCCCCCCCAGGGATTGGCTGGGACAATGGCATAGAGCAAAATCAAAGGCAAAAGTGTAGTCAACATCAAGCCAAAATTAGCATCGTGCTAAATCAGGAACTGGATTAAGGTCAGAGATGAAGCCAAGGTCAGAAATGGCTAAAAGTACAGAATTCAAATCAGATCAGGTGGAAGCTGGGTTGATAACGGGAAGTCACAAGCAGAACACGAGTCTTGATGGAGTAAGGAACATCCTGAATACCAGTAAACACTGACACTGCTTTAGAGCCTCCCTAAAATAGTCTGTCTGGCGCCAAGGCTGAATCCAGGTGTGAACACACCCATTAGTGAATATAGTGTCTGGCTGTGTGTTGAAAGATAATTATAGTTTCTGCTGTAAGGATGACCAGAAATATGGTTGTATTTGATTTCACTTTCTATTTTGCCAATAAACATACATTTAGTTTAGACAATACAAGGATCAAAGAGCAATGTTTCTAGATACCACTTGGTAAGAAAATGTTCTAATTTTGTTCAGTTGTGTTTGTATTTATTGGAATGGGATGGAATGACAACATAAGAGGATCTACAAATTGGCCTTGTCGAGAAATGTAAAATGCAAATTTGGAATATTGGTGCAAAAAAAAGTTTGATTAAGTAAAAAAAGAAAAGTCAGCAGCTACAAATACTGCAGCTGCTGACTTTTAATAAATGGACACTTACCTGTCCTGAGCGCCCGCGATGTCGGCACCCGAAGCCGATCTATCCCTTGGCTCTCGGCTGGTGGCGCCACCATCTTCAGTAAGAGAATCAGGAAGTGAAGCCTTGAGGCTTAACTTCCTGGTTCCCTGCTGCACATGCGTGAGTCCCACTGTTCCCTGCTGTCTTCTGGGACTTGTGAGTCTCCCAGAAGACAGCAGGGGGGACTGATGTGGCATAGGCCACCGCGGTGATCTATGCCAGGAAATGGGAGCAAATACCAGGATTACACAGGTATCTGCTCCCTCCTCCCCCCTAAAAGGTGCCAAATGTGACACCGGAGGGGGGGGGGGGGATTCCAAAAAGTGGAAGTTCCATTTTTGGGTGGAACTCTACTTTAAGGCCAATACACACGATCAGAAAATCGTATGAAAAATACCGCTTTTGAATCGATCGTACGATAATCTAATCATTAGTACACAGCTTTCGAGAGCCAACCATGAAAGTTCATCTGATATTATCCAAAGGGACAAACACAAAAAAAAATTCTTGTACAGTACCAGATCGTACAATTTTAATTTAACCACTTAAGGACCGCCTCTTGCACATATACTTCGGCAGAATGGCACGGCTGGGCACAAGCACGTACATGTACGTCCTCTTTAAGTGCCCAGCCGTGGGTCGTGGGCGTGCGCCCGCGGTGTGCGCCCATGACCCGGCCAGAAGCTCCATGACCGTGACCGCAGGACCCGCGCACCCGATCGGCGCTGAAGTCCAGCAAACGGTCCCCGGAGCTGAAGAACGGGGAGAGCCGTGTGTAAACACAGCTTCCCCGTTCTTCACTGTGGTGCCGTCATTGATCGTGTGTTCCCTTTTATAGGGAAACACAATCAATGACATCACACCTACAGCCACACCCCCCTACAGTTAGAAACACAAATTAGGTCACACTTGACCCCTTCAGTGCTCCCTTGTGGTTAACTCTCAAACTGCAATTGTCATTTTCACACTAAACAATGCATTTGTAATGCATTTTTTGCTGTGAAAATGCCAATGGTTCCAAAAATGTGTCAAAATAGTCCGAAGTGTCCGCCATAATGTCACAGTCACAAAAAAATCGCTGATCGCCGCCATTAGTAGTAAAACAATTTTTTTTAATAAAAAATGCAATAAAACTATCCCCTATTTTGTAAACGCTATAAATGTTGCGCAAACCAATCGATAAACGCTTATTGCGATTTTTTTTACCAAAAATAGGTAGAAGAATATGTATCGGTCTAAACTGAGGAAAAAATGTTTTTATATATTTTTGGGGGATATTTATTATAGCAAAAAGTAAAAAATATTGTTTTTTTTTCAAAATTGTCGCTCTATTTTTGTTTATAGCGCAAAAAAAAACCTGCAGAGGGGATTAAATACCACCAAAAGACGCCAATTTTGTTTGGGAGCCATGTCGCACAACCGCGCAATTGCAAAAACTGTCCAGGTCCTTTACCTACATTTAATCACTTCTGAATTTTTATCCTGTAGTACGAGAATTTTCGTAACTTTAGTAAACTCTTCATTTTCGATATGAAAATAGCAAACAAAACAGCGAACATTCATCCAATAATCTCATCGTTTGTACCAGGTGTGTCAAGATCCTATGGGGTAAAATGACCGCACCAGCCAGGAAGACACTGGCTGCAAAAAGCGCCTAGAGGCGATTCAGTTCGCATGTGTAGCGATATACAAGACATTCATTCATACAGTTCTAAGTTGAAGCTCTCTTCATTGTTCTTTAACCACTTCCCGCCCGGCCAATAGCCGATTTACGGCCGGGAAGTGGTTATGAAATCGTGACAGGCCGTTCTCAAACGGCCTGCACGATTTCATGCCGCACGCGCCCGTGCGGGCGCGCAGCGCGGCGATCGGTGATGCGGGGTGTCAGTCTGACACCCTGCACCTCCGATCTCGGTAACGAGTCTCCGGCGGAGCCTCGTTACCACGTGATCAGCCGTGTCCAATCACGGCTGATCACGATGTAAACAGGAAGAGCCGCCGACGGCTCTTCCTCACTCGCGTCTGACAGACGCATGTAGAGGAGAGCCGATCAGCGGCTCTCCTGACAGGGGGGGTTCGCGCTGATTGTTTATCAGCGCAGCCCCCCCTCGGATCGCCACACTAGACCACCAGGGAAATAAAAAAAAGACAAAAAAAAAGACCAAAAAAAATGACAAAAAAAAAAGACAAAAAAAAAAATGACCAAAAAAAAAAGGGGGGCAGTAAAAAAAAAAATGATGCCAATCAGTGCCCACACATGGGCACTGATTGGCAACATTGATCCATCAGTGCCACCCCTCAGTGATCATCAGTGCCACCCCAGTGTCTGTCAGTGCCACCCCACAGTGCCAATCCATGCCCAGTGCCCACCCACCTACCAGTGCCCACCTGTGCCACCTATCAGTGCCCACCTGTGCCGCCTATCAGTGCCCACCTGTGCCGCCTATGAGTGCCCCACCTGTGCCGCCTATGAGTGCCCACCTGTGCCGCCTATGAGTGCCCACCTGTGCCGCCTATGAGTGCCCATCTGTGCTGCCTATGAGTGCCCAGTGCTGCCTATGAGTGCCCATCAGTGCCGCCCATGAGTGCCCATCAGTGCCGCCCATGAGTGCTCATCAGTGCCCAATACCAGCGCCGCCTATCAGTGCCCTCATCACCTACCTAATCGGTGCCCATCAGAACTACCTCATCGGTGCCCATCAGTGCCACCTCATCGGTGCCCATCAGTGCCACCATATCAGTGCCCATAATGAAAGAGAAAACATACTCATTTACAAAAAAATTAACAGAAAAAAATAAAAACTTTATTTTTTTTTCAAAATCTTCGCTCTATTTTTAGTTGTTGCACAAAAAAAAAAAAACGCAGAGGTGATCAAATACCACCAAAAGAAAGCTCTATTTGTGGGGAAAAAAGGACGCCAATTTTGTTTGGGTGCAGTGTAGCATGACCGCGCAATTGTCATTCAAATTGCGACAGTGCTGAAAGCTGAAAATTGGCTTGGGCGGGAAGGTGCGTAAGTGCCTGGTATGGAAGTGGTTAAAAAGTGTCTTTCCCAGTTCTGGCCCAGCTCAATTTGATACATTCTATTGCTTCATGCCTTAAAAAAATTGAAGAAAGACGTATACATTTTGATGGAAGAGGGTTATACTAGGCTAGCTGATTGAAAATGCCTCAAGAAAATATATAGCTTTGCACTATCTACGGATGTTAATACGGGATAGACTTTAGGGTGAATTGTGAAAGGTTTTGTTGGACCTAAAAGTTTATGGATATCATTTTTCCCCATAAATGTAAGAAAGAAAGTGGTTGAATGGAAGTAAAATCGTAAGTCTGAGTAAATCAAAACTGCTTTTTGATATAAGAGGATTATACTAGGCTAGTACATCAAAACAATTCCTGAAGAATATATCGAGCGGAGATATAGTTTCTGTACTATCTACGAATGTAAGATAGACATTAGGGTGAATTGTGAGGGCTATAGCTGGAACTAAAATGTTATACATATAATTTTTCATATGAATATGAATCAATTGACAAATGAATATTTCCAAGCCTGTAGACTTTACCTTACACTTCAGTCGTGTGTGCGGAACTTTTGCAAAATCCATGTATACCGCGTCCACAGCACCCCTCTGTCCAGGGTTATACTTACCTCCTCATAAAATAAATCAGATTTGTCTGACAACTTCTGTCTTTCATGAATCCATGCTGTCTGTTGCTTAAATTCTTTTTTTCCAGCAAGAACTCATCTATGTGTTTTTTTTTTATTAATCTCTCCAGTATCTTCCCAACTATAGAAGTTAAACTAACAGGTCTTTAGTTACTTGGTAATTTTGATCCCTTTTTAACCGCTTGCCGACCAGCCAACGCATTTTTACAGCGGCACGCCGGCTCGGCTGCACCAGATCACATAATATTACGTCATCTCGCGAATCAGCCAATATGGGCGCGTGCGCGCACCCCCCGCTCGCCCCTGGTCCCGACGCGTGTGCCCGGCGGGCGTGATCACCACTGGGTACCCGCGATCGCTCATTACAGAGCGAGAACCGGGAGCTGTGTGTGTAAACACACAGCTCCTGGTCCTGTCAGACCACGTACACACGATCAGACTGGTCCGATGAGACTGGTCCGACGGACCGTTTTCATCGGACCAGGCTGAAGTGGTCTGATGTGTGTACACACCATCGGACCAAAAATCCCCTCGGACCAGAATGAGGTGACGTAGAACACACTGACGTGCTAAAAAAAGGAAGTTCAATGCTTCCAAGCATGCGTCGACTTGATTCTGAGCATGCGCAGGTTTTTGGTCCGATGCTTTGGGGTACCAACCATCGAATCTGTCCGACGGACAGGTGTCCGTCGGACAGATTTTAAAGCAAGTTTTAAAACTTTCGTCCGACGAACAACTGTCCGATGGGTCGTACACACCATCGAATTGGTCCGATGAAACTGGTCTGCAGACCAGTTTCATCGGACAGGTCTGATCGTGTGTACGCGGCCTCAGGGGGAGAAGCGACCTATCGTCTGTTCAGACAATGTATGAACAGCGATCAGTCATTCCCCCAAGTCAGTCCCACCCCTTCTTCAGTTAGAACACACCCAGGGAACATAATTAACCCCTTCCTCGCCCCCTAGTGTTAACCCCTTCCCTGCCAGTGGCATTTTTATAGTAATCAATGCAGTTTTATAGCACTGATCGCTATAAAAATGCCAATGGTCCCAAAAATGTGTTAAAAGTGTCCGATGTGTCCGCCATTAGGTCGCAGTACCGAGAACAATCGCTGATCGCTGCCATTTTAGTAAAAAAAACAATATTAATAACAATGCCATAAAACTATGCCCTATTTTGTAGACGCTGAGGCCCAGATTCACAGAGCGATTACGCCTGTCTAACTAGTGTTAGACAGGAGTAATTTCAAATTTCGCACGCCGTATCACTAGTTTGAATCCTCAAACCATGATACGGCGGCTTCGGGCTTCGATCCGAGAGGCTTACGTCCTCGTAAGCCTTCGGATCTACACTGCGATATTTTTGCGGCCGCTGGGAGGAGTTTGCGTAGTTTTCATGCGTCGGGATATGCAAATGAGTTTTTACGGCGATCCACGAAGGTACGAGTGTCCCTCGCAATCGCCTACGTCATTTTTTGGCTACGTAATGTTAGAGGAGCTTTTTGCTGGTCTAACAGTGCGTAACCCATGTAAAGTATGGCCGTCGTTCCCGCGTCGATTTGAATTTTTTTTTTTTTTTTAACGTAACTCGTTCGGGAATAGGAATGTACGTAAACAACGCTACTACGACGTGACGACGTGTTTTCGCGCAATGCACGGCGGGAAATTTGCGAACGGAGCATGCGCAGTTCGATCGCCGCGGGAACGCGCCTATTTTAAATGCTTCACGCCCCCTACTCGCGCAGATGGATTGCGACGGGAGAAATACACTACGCCGCCGTCGTTTACTGGACAAAATCTACCTGGATTCCACGTAGAGCCAGGTAAAAAACGGCGCCGTAGTGTATTTCTGATACTCTACGAGAATCGAATTCTCTGTGAATCTGCCCCTATAACTTTTGCACAAACCAATCAATAAAGCTTATTGCGATTTATTTTACGAAAAAAATGTAGAAGAATATGTATCGGCCTAAACTGAGGAAAAAAAAAATATTTTTTTTATATATTTTTGGGGATATTTATTACAGCAAAAAGTAAAAAAATATTATTTTTTTTTCAAAATTGTCGCTCTATTTTTGTTTATAGCGCAAAAAATAAAAACTGCCATAATAAAATGATAAAATACCACCAAAAGAAAGCTCTATTTGTGGGAAAAAAGGATGCCAATTTTGTTTGGGAGCCACCTCGCACGACCCCGCAATTGTCAGTCCCGTCAGACGCAGTGCCGAATCGCAAAAAGCCAATCCAGTAGTACCATTCCAGTCATTAAAGAGTCCCTAAAAACAATGGGCCAGATTCAGGTACATCTGCGCATTATTGGACCGGCGTAGCGCACCGCCTTTACGTTAGACTTGCGCAATGTAGCCGCGTAATTACCCTATTCTCGTAGCTTTTGCGCAGAAAATTGCGTATGCGTAACGTTATTTCAGAGACGTAAGGTGGAGTATTACAAATTGGGAAGGACGTAGGCGTGTTACATTGAAATGAGCCGTGACCCCATGCAAATGAAGGGCCGGCCGGCTCGCGCATGCGCGCTTGAAGCAGACCATGGTCAGCACCTCTGTGCGCATGCTCACAACTCGGGAACGGCACAATCAGTGAAATTGGAAGTGGACTAGGGCAACTTAGTGAACTACGCAGACAGCATAAATAGACAGACACAAATGCACTTCCTTTGCAAAAGTACATCCCTTTGTTTCCCTTCCTATACAGCAAGGTGCTTTTGTTTATTAGCGTTTGTTTGTTTGTTTGTGACGTGTCTTTGAGATATTTGGGGACTGTTTTGCAGAGTGATTTTTGTCTTTTATGTGTTTTCTTTGTTGTTATTTTGTTTAAATTATATTTTTGCTGGGCATTTTTTATTTTTGCTCGTCATTTATTTTATTTTTTTGGTTCTGTTTGTGTATGATTTTGGAATGTGGGGGTGATATTCCTGCGGGAAAAGGGGTGTCACCCTCATTTGTGGTGGAGAAGTGAAACCCAGGTCTGTGTGAATGGTGTATGAATGTACAGTGACATAATTGGAGCCGTGGCATGGCGTTGCTGCTCACAAGTCCTGCATGGTGGGCTTGTGCCAATCCAATGTGATGAGGATGTAATATGTCTGTGCTAGGGACCACAGTGGTGTGCATGCATGCATTCTCATTGTGCCATGATTAATGTGTGTGTTTAACGTGCAAAGATGCATATGTGAGCTGGCATGAGATGGGGTCATGAGATGGGGTCCCAGTGCATATGCAGAGTCACCTTGAAGGGAAAAGACAGGAGGATGTTAGTCATGCATGTGCCCCTTGTGATGTGTGCATCATGGGGGGGACAGTCATGCCTGCCACCCATGTCACTCACCAACCAGCCAGCTGTCCCCATACATGTTCTGTTCGAAATCTGTGGGGATGGGGCTATGATTGTATATGTAGCTGTCATGGGTGTCATGGGTGGTGTCATGTGTTGGGCTGGTGATGTCCTCCTGCAAGGTTGTGGTTAATTCCATGATGGCATGAGGGGTGAATCTGAAGATGCGAGACACCTCAGAATCACTCATGCCATAGATGTCTATGCATGTGTGATATATCCTCTCCCGTGAAGAGTGAAGAGTGAGGGGCTTGTATCAGATAAGAATATTGTATTAGATTAGATTAACCACTTGTCATCTGCCCACCGTCAAATGACGGCGGGCAGACGACTCCATTGTTCTGACATCACGTCATATGACGTGATGTCCCTTTAAAGCCGCGGGCGCGATTGCTCAGTAACTGAGCGGGGACGTGCAGCTCTGTATGTAAACACAGAGCTGCACGTCCTGTCAGGGAGAGAGGAGAGCGGTTGTGTCCCTTGTACATAGGGACACAATCGGTCACCTCCCCCAGTCACCCCCCCCCTCCCCCTACAGTTAGAACACTCATAGGACACACATTTAACCCCTCCCCCGCCCCCTAGTGGTTAACCCCTTCACTGCCAGTCACATTTATACAGTAATCAATGCATATTTATAGCATTTTTCACTGTATAAATGTAAATGGTCCCAAAAATGTCAGAAAAGTGTCCGAAATGTCCGCCATAATGTCGCAGTCCCAATAAAAAAATCGCAGATCGCCGCCATTAATAGTAAAAAAAAAAAAAAAAAATACCATAAACTATCCCCTATTTTGTAAACGCTATAAATTTTGCGCAAACCAATCGATAAACGCTTATTGCATTTTTTTTTTACCAAAAATATGTAGAAGAATACGTATCGGCCTAAACTGAGGGAAAAAATATTTTTTTTATATATTTTTTGGGTTATTTATTATAGCAAAAAGGAAAAAATATTGCATTTTTTAAAAAATTGACGCTCTATTTTTGTTTATAGCGCAAAAAATAAAAACCGCAGAGGTGATCAAATACCACCAAAAGAAAGCTCTATTTGTGGGAAAAAAAGGACGCCAATTTTGTTTGGGAGCCACGTCGCACGACCGCGCAATTGTCAGTTAAAGCGACGCAGTGCCGGAAGCTTATATTTTGTCTGGGCAGGAAGGGGGTGTAGGTGCACAGTAGGCAAGTGGTTAAATTGTAAAGTTTATATAAGGAAATAAAAAAAAAAAAAAAACATCTCCCGTGCCCTCCTCAGTGCCCTCCTCAGTGCCCTCCTCCTTCTTTGCTCATCTAAATTCAGTAGTATAGCTATCAGCATGGATGCCACTGGCATGTTGGCATACAGTTTGTTGGGCAACACGTGTGACTGCTGAGCTCCTCACTAACAGTGTTGCTTTATCTGACATGTAGACGATTTTTCTCTTTTTAGACCAGCTTTTATATGGTCTAATTTTAGACCCGAAGACATTTTGCTGTTGCGCACACTGCGTAGCCTGCGCGCATGCTGCCCCACTTCACGGGAAACGTTCTTTTGTGGCCCGTATTTCGGCCGTAAGTCCCCCTCCCCGCAGTGATGTCCCTCCCGTTCCCCGCATGAACTTTAATGGCCAGGAGCTAGCAAATATGATGTCAAATGACAGACAAGCATGGACAGAGGTGTTGTCTGTCTCAGCTAGCTCTTTGTCGCGCTGCTGCGCTCTCCTGCTGACCTGTGCCATGTCTGTAGAAATAACTAACGAGATACGCGCGGCGCATGTACGCTGGACAAAAAAATCCCTCATTTGTAGATTTCTTGCGTATCTCGTTTTGGACCCGTTATTGGATGTTTGGTGGGTACCGTGCATATCGAAACTCCAGCGCACGCGCACATTTAGACTTACGCACACGCATGCTCCTGTGCCCCAACGTTCTTTTGTGGATCGCAGGCGTAATCGTCTCTGCGCGGACGGATGTGCCTGTCTAACGAATCTGGGCCAATGACGAAACGCACGCGCACATTTGAAATCTCCTGACAGAGGTCAATTCTTTTAGGATCCGTAGCTGGATGCCACCTAGTCCAGGTACATTATTCGCCTTGATTCTATGCCACCAAGTCCAGGTACGTTATTCGCCCTGATTCTGTCTATTTAATAAATTTGCTTTCTCTTTGTCTTCAGTTACCCACTCTACATAATTTAGTAAAGGGCCTACATGCTCAGATCTGACCTTTTTACGATTATTATATTTGAAGAATTTTGTGGGGTTTATTTTACTATCTTTTGCAGCCTTGATTTCCTTTTTACATATTCTGTTATATTCTTTGTAACATTAAACGATGATAGTATTCTTTAATTGCTATATTTTTTAAAGCGTCTTTTCTATTATTTATAGCTTTTTTAACTTTAGCCGTGAGCCACCAGGTTTTATTTTTAGCCTTTCAAACGTATTGCCCATGGGAATGTATTTTGCAGTGAGTTTGCATTCAGTCTTTTTTAAGAATTCCCATTTCTATTCTGTGTTCACCGATGACAATATTCCTGCTCAGTCTAAAACTTTGACAGCAGCCCTCATCCTTGGAAAATTTGCTCTCTTAAAGTTGTTTTTATATTTCCAGTATGTGGTTGTTGCTTACAGCTAACATTAAATTAAATCATGTTATGTTCACTGTTATCCAGATGTAATTTTATATGAACATTAGTAATAAGCCCTGCATGGTTTGAGATTACCAGGTACAGCAGAGCATCCTTCCTAGTTTGGGCCTCTATGAACTGGGCCATAACATTTTCTTGTAATAGGTTTATACATTTTTGCCTTTTAACTGTGGCTGCAGTGCCAATACTCCAGTTCTCCAAAAAACAGAAATGCCTGTTCACCTGGGTAATGGACCTATATAGACATGCAGGTCAAACAAGGCTCTTGGGAACTATACTTTCAAAGGATCCATCCATCCAAAGCTCTTTCTGGAATACATGAGACAGGTACAGTTTACTCCACCATGGGGACCTGTTTAAACTTCAGGCATCGCTTCCAATATTACCTTGTATTCTTATAAGTAAGAATAAAAAGAAAGCCACAGTTAGTGTAGTATATTCATTGTATAAGAATGGATTTAAAAACCACAGTAAAACGTACTAAAAAAACATAGAAAAGTCACATACTCAATCACGCATTGGATAAAACAACTTCTGGCATTTGGCTCCGGACTGGAAAAGGCGTCACTTGGCTCTGCTCTTGCACGTTACGCCACTCACTTGCATGGCTTCGTCAGATGTTTACAACCAAAGAGGTTTATGACCACTTTAATTATGCAGAATCTTCCTATTATTGATAATTTTATTATTTTGGCATAAGGTAAAGGGAGTACTAGGTTGGTGGGCCCTGCTTCTTTATGCTCAATATGTGAAGGTATAGATACCATTGCTATACACCAATCTGCCACCCAGAGTTGAATATCAAAGTTAAACTAAAATGGGAATTTGCATTAGAGTTTATAGCAAATCATAATAAGGAGCCAAAACAATTAATTATTTTGCTGGAAAAGTGATTGCTTGAGGTCGACAAGAAAAAGAAAATATGTTCTGCAAAAAGATATTTGACAGCAGCTTGGCCAAATGTAAATCCTTTGCACAGTGGAAATAATCAATTAACCAGTGCAATTGGTATTAATAATCTAACTAGCAGCTCCAAATAAATATTTAAGAGTACTGATGATAATAATTTTTTATTTTTTTTTGCCCTGTACCCTTTTTTGAGGACAAATACAGATGGTAGGGCATTCTCTGTAATAGTTTTTTTTGTTAACTTGGCCTTTTTGGAGGACAAATAAAGGCGAGACATTTTTGTGTATACTCTGTTAGTATGAGAAAATAACATAATAAAAATACACCTAGAAATCCTAAGTGCATTCAAAGATTCCATCCACGTCCAAGGCCAACATAACCAGATATTTCATTTTATAAGAGAAAAACATTAAGTATTCATTCTCATTTGAACAAACGTTTGGAAAGAGATTGGCCCAGTCAAAAATTCACCTTGATCCCCAAGTTGACAGTTCCTGGGTATAAACAAGTTATTAGATGGGGCAGCCATAACATTTTACTTAACCAGTAAATGAAATAATTAAGACAGTTGAGGTAAATAATTGGTTGCTGTGCTTATAGAAAGAGTCTTTGAAGTTTAAGGGAACAGCGTGCAGGGGGTTTTCTAGAATATTGGCACACTGCTCTTACTTTTTAAGACTATTCCTCTATTGCAGGGGTGGGGAACCTTTTTTCTGTCAAGCGCCATTTGGATTTTTGTAACATCATTCGGGGGCTGTACAAAACTGTAATATCCACTTCTCCCCCCCCCCCACTGCAGTGGGGTCACTCGGTGCAAAAAAATAATAAAAATGGTGTCACCCCAACCACTATGGTCAGTACAGACCCCCCTCAGTACAGACACCCCACAGTAGTGCAGACCTCAGACAGTAACCCCCACAAAAGTG
The DNA here is from genome assembly GCA_029574335.1 of Rana kukunoris. Lineage (NCBI taxonomy): Eukaryota > Metazoa > Chordata > Amphibia > Anura > Ranidae > Rana > Rana kukunoris. The sequence goes on along the minus strand of CM056053.1, from coordinate 450,987,469 downwards.
CAGACCTCAGACAGTAACCCCCGCAATAGTGCAGACCTCAGACAGTAACCCCCACAATAGTGCAGACCTCAGACAGTAACCCCCCAGTAGTGCAGACCTCAGATGGTAACCCCCCCTGTAGTGCAGACCTCAGGCAGTAACCCCCCTGTAGTGCATACCTCAGACAGTAACCCCCACAGTAGTGCAGACCTCAGACAGTAACCCACCAGTAGTGCAGACCTCAGACAGTAACCCCCACAGTAGTGCAGACCTCAGACAGTAACCCCCACACTAGTGCAGACCTCAGACAGTAACCCCCACAGTAGTGCAGACCTCAGACAGTAACCCCCACAGTAGTGCAGACCTCAGACAGTAACCCCCCCAATAGTGCAGACCTCAGACAGTAACCCCCACAGTAGTGCAGACCTCAGACAGCGGCGTGTGTTTCCCTCGAGCGCGGGCTCCTCCTCCTCTGTGGGTGTGAACAGAGAGGAGGGCCGCCGCCAGGTGTACCAAGATGGCCACCGCTCCGGAGCTAGGCCGAAGCTGGGGACTTTCCTAGGCCGAGGCTCTGGAGGGCTCCGCAGATCGCGGGGTGTGCCGATCTGAACGGGGTGACCCGTTCGGATCACGGATCGGTAACGATCCGTTGCACCCCTAGTCAGAAGGAGCCAGAACTACAAGGTAAACATCGGCTCCTTCTGACAGCTCCGCAGACACACACTCAGCAGCACGGGGGGGCCGGATGGAATGATTTTGCGGGCCGCAGGTTCCCCACCCCTGCTCTATTGAAACTCAAACCTCTTTGAGGCATTAACATTGTTGAAGGCATTAACATTATGCTCTAGTCTTTTTTTTTTTTTTACTGACCTCCCAGCTTTTGTAGGCTATGACCAACCTCTATGGCTATGGCCAAACTCTGTTTGGAATTTGAATCCTCTTCTCATTATTAGACATGTGCATTTCGCTTAGTTACAAATCTTAACAAATCTTTGTTATTTAGAGATTTGGATGTACTTGAATCTCCGAATCACAATAGTAAAGAATTTCAACAAGTTCAAAATAAATTATAACAAAACAAAGTATTTGTATTCATTTGTTTCATTTTGACCTTTTGTTAATGTTTAAAGCATTCAAAAAAACATAACAGCATTGATTCAGATCCATTTTGTTTTTATGTTGCATTAACATGTTTTATTATTTTGAAAAATGTACTGTATTTTCTGGCGTATAAGACTACCTTTACACTTAAAAAAACTGGCCAAAAAGCAGGGGTCAGTAATACTGTATATACCGCTTAGCCAATCCTGGTGAGCGATATATTCAAATGAATACAGAGCCTTCTCGGATTGGAGTAACAACCTCTGCCAAGCCAAGCAGACTGATTGGCTTTGAGAGTCAGAGAGGCGTGGTCTTATACGCCCGGTCGCTTGATACACTGGCAAATATGGTACTACATATAAAATGAAAATATATTGCAAAAAATACAGTAAGGTAAAAAAGTGAAAAAGTGATTCCTACTTGTACTATTTGGATTGGATGGAGGGAGATCCATCAGAATCTCTAAATCTAAGCATAACAAATAAATCCAGAATAAATGTTGTTCTTTTCCTTATGTTATGATTCAGAGATTCTGATGGATCCACCTAAACCAGCACAAACAGAGTACATAAGTAATCTTCCAAAATAACTAATTACCACGTTAAAACGAATATAGCCAATCTTTCCAAATACAAATCGATTCGTAAAAACGAATCCAAATATACTAAACAAATTCAGAAAACAAATTATTCTAACATAATGAATATGATGAAACAAAATTAATAACTTAAAGCAACACTAAAGTCAGAATTTATTTTTCTTAAAATAACAAACATGTTATACTTACCTCCACTGTGCAGCTCGTTTTGCACAGTGTCCCGGAAAGCTGTCTTCTGGGGTCCCTCGGCAGCTGCCTCAGGTCCTGCTCACAAAAGCATTCCACCTTAATGCGAGGTAGCTCGCACGGTGAAAAGCTTTTGCGAGTGCGCTCCCGTGATACAGCGGCGGTCATAGCCGCCGACTGTATCACTCGGCCCCGCCCCCCAGCTGCGCTGCTATCAATCCGCCCAGCCTAGCCAATCAACGGCAAGGCTGGGAACCGAAGAGGATGACGTGGACGCGCCCCGGGAATTTCGAGCGGTCAGGTAAGTAAAATGGGGGCTCGGGGGGGGGCGGTGCTGCCAGATGTTTTTTTACCTTAATGCATAGGATGCATTAAGGTAAAAAAATGTTTACCTTTACAACCCTTTTAACGAATGAATCCAAAACAAAAAAAAATTCTTCTGTCGTGTATATTTCTTATCGCTCAGAAGAATGTCATTGATGGCCATTTTGCTGGCCTGGAATTTTGCTCTTTATACTTACATAGTGAGTGCATCTACAAGGTTTTATTTATGAAGAATATATTTACAGTGAAACGTCGGATTGCGAGTAACGTGGTTAACGAACGTTTCGCAATGCGAGCACTGTATTTTTAAAAATCCTGACTCGGTTTGCAGTGTTTTCTCGCAAAACAAGCAGGATTCAAGCAACAGTGCTGTGCAGTACCGCGTTTGGCCTGAGGTGGGAGGGTGTTCGGAGCCGTTCGGAAATGCTTTCGCTGTCCTCTGGCATTTACGTGTATTTTTCTCTGGCGCCCCCCACCTTTGGCCACATGCGATATTGCATGCCACTTTAATTGTATTTATTCTTCCTTTAACGCTGTTGTTTTTTGATCACTTTTATTGCTGTCACAAGGAATGTAAACATCCTTGTGACAGCAATAGGCAGTGATAGGTATTTTTTATTGAGGTATTTAGGGTCAATAATATCCCTCATTCGCACTTGAAAGCATTCAAAACGCCAAGATCAGCATTCTTGAATACTTTAGATTTTCATAAAATGGAGCCATTGACAGCCAGGTAAACTGGAAGCAATGTCATGTCATCGCTTCTGGGTTACCATAGCGGAGACCCGATTCCAGCTTTGTATGGTGACTAGCCGGTGGAATAGGTCTCCCACTGGAATGAGGGAGCCAGAATGTATTCCCTAGTGTATGTTTCTGACTGATATGCTGATATGCTGATCTTTTTTAGCACATTGTGATTCCTCTTTGATAAGTGCCCCTGACTAAGGGACGTGTCCTGTCCCGAAACACGTTGGTCCTCTTGGATCACCACACACCATTTATCATATAAAGCGAGTCCCCAAGTTACGAACATCCGACTTGCGAATGACTTCTACTTACGAACGGGAGGCTGCGGGGCCACTTTGCGACAGAACCTTTTCGATGGCGGGCACATTCGACGGGACCTTATTAACGGCGGGCACATTCAAAGGAACATCAGAAAACAACGTATCTGCCGTTCTGCGCATGCACTGCAACTTTTCGATGGTGGGCACATTCAACGGAATATCGGAAAACGACGTATCTGGCGTTCTGCACACACTGTTCCGACTTACGAACATATTAAGAACAAAAAAAAAATACTTACCCTTGTCCGGTCCGGCATCCGTCTGCAGCCTCGGTGGTGTCCTCCCGCGCTGTCTCTGAGCCGATCCCCGCTTCCCGCGCTGTGTTTAGACCACTCCGCCGACATATACCGAGCGCAGTACACTTGGGCACGCTCGGCTCCTCTCGCGTAAAGGACGTACAGGACGCACAGGACGTGACCGCGAGGGGAGCCGAGCCTGGCCGAATGTACCCGAGTGTACTGCGCTCGGTATATGTCGGCGGCGGCTTCAAACAAAGTGCGGGAACCGGGGGTCGGTGTAAATCACGCACCTGATTTTAAGGGGAAAAAAGTGCGCGGTATATGCCGATAAATACGGTATCCGTTAAACCGGCAATGTGTTTGCAGAGTGGACGCATCCCACAGGCGGATATCTGTGGATATCTGTGCATGACACAGGGGCCCTTTCGCCAGCCGACGCCCCCACTCTACAAACACCCTTCTCCAAATCAGAAAGGTAATCTCAACCAGTCTCAATCCACCCCAGTCAGCTCTTTAGAGCGGGCTGTGGGAGAACCAACAATGGGTGACACTATGACAATACATATTAAATACATCTTCATTAAATTTCCACAACAGGCTGTAGGCATCATCCCGGTACAACCACTTGGAATTAAATGACATACCAGGTATGTGATTTGACAGCAAGTGGTTAAATATTCAGTTGTTAGTTAAAAGAGTGATAGGCTTCCCTGAAGGGATGAGTTTTCAGGGATCACCTAAAGGCAGCCAGTGTAGGAGATAGCTGGACAGATTGAGATAGAGAGTTCCAGAGGATAGCAAAGGCTCTGGAGAAGTTCTGGGGATGAGCCTGGGAGAAGGAGACAATAGAGATAGAGTGCACGAGGTCTTGGGTGGAGAGGACGGATATTTGGAGACGAGATTGGTGATGTAGCTCGCGGCTTTGTAGGTTGTTGGTAAAAATGGAATTTAATTCGCTGGGCAATCAGAAGAAAGGTTAATTAATTATTTCAGTCATGAAGGGGGTACTAAGGGTTCTGTAAATGTTGGGACCATTGCTGCAGGAGCTTAGGCAATGGTATGCCCTTCATCCAGAGCAATGCTTGTATCTTGTAAACTCCGAGCTGAGTTATGAGACAAGGATCTCTAGTCAGTAAATCCTCACCGATGGTAATTAGCTATGGGATTTGACCAAAATAACAAAAACGAAGGGTGCAAGCGAAAGAATCAAAAGGTCTCTCTGCACGACTGTTTTAGGCTTCCTACCTATGAAAAAAAATTGCAGTGTTACCAATGACTTTAAAAAAATACAATATCAAGTAATCTCTATTCAGTTTATCGGGACTAATTAATCTAACAGCAGTAGCTGTCACTTGTCAAGGTCGGCCTCAATGGCTCCTTCAGAAGTTTTGTGATTTGTTTTCTGCTTTAGAGTGGGAAGGAAAATTGTGTAAAAACAAATTAAAGCAAGCTCTCAGTTTGCATTATTTCGTGGTCAAGGCCGGCTACAGAAACATAAAAAATGAATATGTCATTGTCAGCTCTCAGGTAATTTTAAACCTGCCACGAAGAGAAGTGAAAATTATAAGTGACTAGGCTATTAGAGCCAAGATTTAAGTTGAGCTGAAATAACTCTAATTGGTTTCAATAGCCTTGTCCTTCCCACCACATACATTTACATAACTAGAGCCCTCAAATCAATGCTCCTAGGTTTGGTAGCTGTCAGATGTGATTAGGGCTCTACAGAGTCAAATTATAATAAGGACCGAATGGGTGGTTGCCTGGGGTCCCAAGCTTCAAGGGAGCCCAGGGGCATGCTATAAAAATGCTGCAAGTCAGTGCTCTTCAGAGTAAGTCAGTTTCAGCAATGATTGTCTTTGGACATTTTTCAGATGGTGATCAGAAATGGCAACCTTTGTCTTGCTCTCGCTAAAGGTTATCTTTAAAGTGGCTTTAAAGTCTCAAGGTTTCTTACCTTGCATAAAGGTAAAAAACTTGTGGGCAGCATCCCCCCCAGCCCCCCTATTATGTACCTGAGCACCATTGTGATCTAGCAATGTGCAGGAGAGCCTCGGCTCTTTGGGGATTCTCCCTCCTCATTGGCTGAGCCATTGACTCCCCCTGCTGTGAATCACAGCCAGTGAGCCAATGAGAAGAGAGCGGGGCAGGGGGTGAGCTGCACTCTGAGTGTAAATGGACATACAGAGCAGTGGCTCAGGAGAAACCTGTTTTAATTTGCCCCAAGCTGCTTGCTCTGGGGGCACTCGGCAGGAGGGAGGGGCCAGGAGCACCAGCAGGGGACTCAAGAAGAGGAGGATCGGGGCTGTTCTGTGCAAACCACTGTACAGAGCAGGTAAGAATTACATGTTTATATTTTTTTTACCGCTTTCCGATCTCCCAATAGAAGTTTTACTGCTACAGGGTGGCCACTGTGCGCAGGATCAAGTATATGTACTTCATTCTGCACTTCCAGGTAGTGGGCGCGAGTGCGCGTCACCGGCTGCTTGCTCTCACTGTGATTATTTACAGCGGGAGCCGATGGGAGGGTACCGCAGACCTGCCGATCACTCGGTACACGGCACGTCACTGCACCAGGAAGTAAAACACTTCCGCACATGCGTCAAATCCATTTGACGCATGTGCGGGCAGATATGTCTGCTGGTTAGCGTACCAACCAGCGGACATGTCGGACGGACGGGTTCCCAGCAGACAGATTTTAAAGCATGCTTTAAAATCTGTCTGCTGGAAAAACCCGTCTGTCCGCCCGTACACACGGTCGAATTTGTCTGCTGAAATGGTCCGTCGGACCTTTTCCAGCAGATAGATTCGTTCGTGTGTACGCAGCCTAACAATGCATATTTTTAACACTGATCACTGTTTGAGTGTCACTAGTTCCCAAAAAACTGTCAGTCAGTGTCCAATTGCACCTCACAATATCGCAGTCCTGCTATAAGGCGCTGATCGCCATCATTACTAGTAAAAAAATTATAAAGTATAAAAGTATATCCCATAGTTTGTAGATGCTATAACTTTTGAGCAAAACCAATCAATATATGAATTATTTTTTTTTGTGAATATGTTGCTTCCTCATGTCAGAGCTGCGCCCTTGATGACTGGTTGAGGAATGATCAAATAGCAGTAGGCGGTGGAAAAGCAGATCCACAATATGAATAAAGTAAAAGAGGCAAGATTCTTACACTGCAGGTTCTCAGGCACAGCTTCCTCTCTAGAAAGATGCATAGTGAGCAAGACAGAAGTAACATCACTAAACCCCACTACAGTACCTTTAACAGGTATTCATACCCCTTGAAATTTTCCAAATTTTGTCATGTTACAACCAAAAATGTCAATGTATTTTATTGGGATTTTATGGGATAGACCAACACAAAGTGGCACATAATTGTAAAGTTGAAGGAAAATTATAAATGGTTTTCAATTTTTTTTACAGATAAATCTGTGAAAAGCGTGGCGTGCATTTTTATTCAGTTCACCTTTCGCTGCAATTACAGCTGCAAGTCTTTTTGGGGATGTCTCTACCACCTTTGCCCATCTAGAGAGTGAAATGTTTGCCCATTCTTCTTTGCCGAATAGCTCAAGTTCTGTCAGATTGGATGGACAGCGTCTGTGAAGAGCAATTTTCAAGTCTTGTCACAGATTCTCAATTGGATTTAGGTCTGGACTTTGACTTGGCCATTCTGACACATGAATATGATTTGATCTAAACCATTCCATTGTAGCTCTGGCTGTATGTTTAGGGTCGTTGTCCTGCTGGAAGGTGAACCTCCACCCCAGTCTCAAGTCTTTTGTAGACTCGGAGGCCTCGTACACACAACCGTTTTCCTCGACAAAATCCATTGTGAAAATTGGTGGCAGAGCTCGTGTCGTGTGTATGTTTTTCGTTTTTCGTCGAGAAAACTGTCGTGGATCTCTACGAGAAAAAAAGAGAACAAGTTCTCTTTTGTCTCGTCGGGAGTCTCAATTTCCTTGTCGTGTTTCTCGCCGGGCTGTTTTACGACGAGAAACGCGTTTGTGTGTATGCTTAGAAACGCGCACATGCTCAGAATCAAGTATGAGACGGGAGCGCACCTTCATTAAAAGTAGCGTTTGTAATGGAGATAGCACATTCGTCACGCTGTAACAGACTGAAAAGCACAAATCGTCTCTTACCAAACTTTTACTTAAAACGCAGTAACATGAGATTAGCAAAAGCAGCCCCAAGGGTGTCGCCAATGGAATCGAACTTCCCCTCTATAGTGCCGTCGTACGTGTTGTACATCACCGCTTTGAGAACAACGAGATTTTGTCTTGACAGTGTGTACGCAAAGAAAGCTTGACAAGATTCTCAACAAGCCTGACAAGAAACTCATCAAGGAAAAGGATGTTTATTTTACGACGAGATTCTCGGTCGTGTGTACGAGGCCTTACAGGTTTTCTTCTAAGATTGCCCTGGCTCACAGGAATGTTTAAGAAGTGCACTACTATTTTAAAGATAAAATGGTACATTTTTCAAGGAACAATTTTCACTTATTCGCTGAGTTTGTTGTTCAATTTAAATGCAATTGGATCCAACTATTATTATTATTTTTGCACTCAATTGTATTTATTAAATATAAAAGTGAATTTGCGCAAAAAAAACACATCAATCAATAAAACATATGTGATAAATATGTAATAAATGAGTGAAAAGTAGATAGATAAATTAAAATAGAAATAAAGTCCATATGTGTAAAAAAGTCCATATAGTGCAAACGTGCAGTGCACAAAAGTTGCTCTCAGTGAAGCTGTAAAGCTGACAATAAAGTGCTAGTGCTCCTCCGTGCATTCAGCCTCTCAGGCCTCTCACCTTGGTGGCATATATAAATGCCGTGATAATGGGTCAAACTAACCCGTGCCACTCCAAACACACAGCCTCACAGGCCTCTCACCTCTCAATAGATCAATAAAAGCCTCCAAACAAATCCTCTGGGTAAATTCAGTGATAGTGGACGACACCAGGAGCTATTCAGTCATCTCTATGTCTTGTGGTACCCCTTCGCTATATTACTCGGGGAAACATAAGGAAAGATAGGCCTCCAATGGTGTAGTATGTCACAACGTATATATTTATTAAACAAAGTAATCTCCTTACATCAATAAAGAATAAAAGCAGGCATCAAATAAACAAGGCGGCATCTGCCATATATCTCACGTCACTTCCAGGTGTACGTCTGAATCCCTACGCGTTACGGCTCTCTTGCCTTCATCTGGGGAACCCAGATGAAGGCAAGAGAGCCGTAACGCGTAGGGATTCAGACGTACACCTGGAAGTGACGTGAGATATATGGCAGATGCCGCCTTGTTTATTTGATGCCTGCTTTTATTCTTTATTGATGTAAGGAGATTACTTTGTTTAATAAATATATACGTTGTGACATACTACACCATTGGAGGCCTATCTTTCCTTATGTTTCCCCGAGTAATATAGCGAAGGGGTACCACAAGACATAGAGATGACTGAATAGCTCCTGGTGTCGTCCACTATCACTGAATTTACCCAGAGGATTTGTTTGGAGGCTTTTATTGATCTATTGAGAGGTGAGAGGCCTGTGAGGCTGTGTGTTTGGAGTGGCACGGGTTAGTTTGACCCATTATCACGGCATTTATATATGCCACCAAGGTGAGAGGCCTGAGAGGCTGAATGCACGGAGGAGCACTAGCACTTTATTGTCAGCTTTACAGCTTCACTGAGAGCAACTTTTGTGCACTGCACGTTTGCACTATATGGACTTTTTTACACATATGGACTTTATTTCTATTTTAATTTATCTATCTACTTTTCACTCATTTATTACATATTTATCACATATGTTTTATTGATTGATGTGTTTTTTTTGCGCAAATTCACTTTTATATTTATGCTTCACTTGTGTATGGTAAACACTACTAGTTTTTGCTGCAATCTGAGCATTATTATTGTCATATTGATTGTTTTAGCGCGAAGGATTTCACATTTTTATCAATTGTATTTATTATTTGCTTATTTGATCATTTATTAGCACAGCTTCTTATGTTTTTATATGTGTGCAAATTTTCCTGGAGAATTTGTTTAAAACATAGAGGTAGATTCAGGATGGAGATCTTTAATTTGACCTAACGTATCTAATTTACGTTAGGCCGCCGCAACTTTTTCAGGCAAGTGCTTTATTCATAAAGCACTTGCCTGTAAAGTTGAGGCGGCGCAGCGTAAATCACCTGGCCTAATTCAAATTTGGCGGGTAGGGGGCGTGTATCATTTAAATGAAGCGCGTCCCCGCACCGAACAAACTGCACATGCGCCGGCCGTGATTGGTTCCCAGTGTGCATGCTCCAAATCTCAACGTCAATTCGAAGTGTAAACGACGTGAACGGCACTTACGCAAAGCCCTATTCGCGAACGTTTTACGTAAACGACGTGAAAAAAAGCGCCGGCACGGCGTCCATACTTAACATTGCCTGTGCCTCATATAGCAGGAATAACATTACGACGGTACTACGCTAACACAAACGACATAAAAAAATAGCGCCGGCCGGGCGTACGTTCGGGAATCGGCGTATAGGCTCATGTGCATATTTTAGACGGGAACACCACCTAGCGTCCAGCCTAAAATGTGAAACTAAGATTCAACGGCGTAAGAGACTTATGCCTGTTGGATCTTATGGAAATCTATGCTTAACTGATTTGATGAATCAGGCGCATAGATAGGAGGGCCAGACGCTGAAATAAGCCAGCTTATTTCTTTCCTGATTCTGGCCCATAGTTTCTAAAGGCAAATGGACTCTGCAATTTTCAAGTTCAGTTGCACTCTGTAAGTGAATTTGCTCTAGAGCTCAGTAAATGAGAGGAAGCTCTGCTTCCCCTCTGTCCAGTGACTGGGGCCTGTCCAGGGCGATGTTGGCACCCGAACCCGATCTCTTCCTTGGCTCTCGGATGCTGTCGCCGTCATTTTCGGTAAGGGAATCAGGAAGTGAAGCCTTGCTGTGCAATCCCAGAAGACAGTGGAGCTGGACGGTAAATACCCGCAGATAATGTGGCTATCTATGCCTGGAAGTGTATTAACCTCCCTGGCGGTCTTCCCGTGTGTGGCACGGGGTGAGATTTTTAAGCTAAGATCGGTAACCCCGTGCCACACACGGACTTGCCTCGCTGGATGCAGAAAAAAAGTTTACTTACCTTTTCTCTGCGATCCAGCGATGAATCTCCGCAGTACACGGCGGCCGGATGTCCGCCGATTCCCTTCCCTGCGAGCGTCGCGACGTAGGGGGGGGGAACGGCGCCAAATTCAAAAATGTAAACAAACACTATACATACAGTACACTGTAATCTTATAGATTACAGTACTGTATGTAAAAAATACACACCCCCCATGTCCCTAGTGGTCTGCCCTGTACACTACATGTACTTTTATATAATAAAAACTGTTCTTTCTCCCTGCAAACTGTAGATTGCCCATAGCAACCAAAAGTGTCCCTTTATGGCAAAAATTGTTTTAGAGCAGCTAAAAAACAGCGATAATAAATCAGAATCACTTGCAGAATTTAGCGATAGCGATTTATGGGGAAATTCGTCATAAAAAAAAAAAAAATAATGACAGCAAAAATTCTGCAACTGAGCAAATTTCAGTGATTTTGATTTGATTACATTATTGAATAATTTTTACTATAATTATATTATTATTTGTTATAATTTTTTATAATTATTTATTATATTATAATTTTTAATAAAAATAAAAAATAAATCATACCCGGGATGCCTATTAGACTCTTGTTTGGATAGATTTCAGTGAGTTATTCCTAAGAATTACAGGCCTACAGTATAAAACGCCAAATTCCCTTGCAAATAATGGTACCGCTTTTAGCACCTAAAATCTGAAAGAATCATACCGCCAGGGAGGTTAAACAGGTATCTGCTCCCCTCTACAAGGTGCCAATTGTGAAACTGGAGGGGGGAGGGTTCCGAAAAGTGGAAGTTCCATTTTTGGGTGGAACTCCGCTTTAAGGACCAGGTATGAAGCCTGTTTTATCCTATTTAATTGCAGAAACAATAACTGCCATACAAGAATATATGTGTGTCTGGTATAAATACTTGAGTAGCAGTACAAAGTTAATTTTGCAGTTGGCTTTAACATACATTCATTATTAGAAATATAATTCCACAAATAAGTAACAATCGTTACACAATTGCCGTCTATTGCTAATGATATTGCGCTTTCATTGCACATATTAATTAACAGAACACTGTTCAGCAATTATTCTAATTATTGCAATAACAAACAACTGAGAATTTGAACTAATTAAGCTATAGGAAGATAATTTTGCATTTGTCTGATTAAAAAACATTTGGTTTATGCCTAACATACTAAGAGTAAAAGAACGATTAAAGCTTTTTAACATCACACGGTCTGCATTCAGGGCCACATATTTATCTAGGACGAGTGACTGTGTCCTGCAGCCAATGGGCCAGATTCTCAGCTGAGATACGATGGTGTATCTAAAAATCCACCGTCGTATCGCTACAGATACATCTGGCCCTGGGTATGCGACTGATTCTTAGAATCAGTTACGCATAGATTTTGCTTAGATCCGACTTGCGTAAGTCACTTGCATCGTCGGATCTAAGTTGTAATGTTACGCTGGCCGTCGATTTCTGCGTCGAATATGTAAGAGTATTCCCTGACCTTTTTCCTCACTTTTTTCTTCTGATTCAATTACCATCACACTCTCACACTTCCATCACTGGACTACCTATCTGGCAGTCACCTATTTTTTCTTCAATCACCTACACCACCCACCAATCCACTATCATCATTACCTTACTTCAATTATTTATTTACATCCCCTACTTACTTACTAACCCTAATGGACCCCTAAAGTTGCCCTGCCATTCATTACTTATTGGCAATTAATACCTGCCATCAGCCCCCATACCTCTATACCCAGACTGCAACTGTCATTTTGGCTACTTTGCGTTGAATTATTTATTCAATTCTCCCCAACCAACTACAACATTGTGGGTGTTCTTTGCAGGTGCCTGCTCCTCCACCACAGAGAGGGCGTCCACACTTTGGCTCTTTGCAAGCCCTTCTGGACGGGTCATTTTGCTCCTTTTTGTTTTTGGGGGGGTGGGGGCAGCAATAACCCCTCCCGGACAGTCCAGTGGCTCCCAATATCCTGGATTCCTTGTTTTAGCGGTAAATATATCACCATGGTATATGCTATGTGATGGATGTTGACATGTTCTCTCTTTCTAATTTTTAATTTTCTAATTAACGTTTTAGAACCCTTTCCCCCCTGAAGAGACCGGACCGGTCGAAAGCGGTCGTCGGGGACCTACATTGGGGATCTACATTGTACAATAACCCATGGTACTTTGAGATGTATATGCATTCATGTCTACTGCAACCAGGATTGTGATATTTACTTTTGTACTATATTTGTATATTTTCCACCATTATTCACTGTGATATTCGATTTCATCGGCAATAAATGTCATTTTTTACTGAAACTACTTAACCTACTCTTTGACTCTGCTGCCTAAAAGCCCTACCTGGGGAACTCTTTTCTTCCATGTAGGCGTAAGGTTACCCCTGCTATATGAGGGGTAACCTTGCGTAGGTCCGGCGTAAGCCATGTTAAGTTTGGACGTCGGGACAGCGTCGTTTTTTTCCGTAGTTTACATTGTTTACGTAACTCATCGCGAATAGGGCTGTGCGTTAATTATGTTGCCATCAAAATCAATGTATTTGGAGCATGCTCAGTGGGCTACGTTTAGGGCTGGCGCATGCGCAGTTCGTTCGGCGCGGGGGCACGCTTAATTCCTATTCCCTATTTCCCTATTTCCTATTTGAATTACGCGGCCTTACGCTGTCCCATTTACGCTACGCCACCGCACATTACAGAGCAAGTGCTTTGAGAATACAGCACTTGCCCGTAAAAAGTGCGGAGGCATAGCGTAAATGGGTTACGCTACGCTACGCACAAAAAACGGAGATGTACGAGAATCTGGCCTGTGTCTTCCCAGACTTGAATAGGGATCATAATGCATCCCTAGCACCTAGGGATGCATAATCAAACAAAAAGTTGTGTCTTGTCTATTTTACCTAACGCCAACCAGGTATATTTTCTGCAAAAAAAAAGGTCTCAATGGAGATGGTGCCTGGTTTGTTTAGTATAACAGAATTACTTTTATGGCTGTGTAAAGCCTCGTACACACGATCAGGAATCTCGTCGTAAATGAAACGTTGTTTTCCTCGATGAGGTTCTTGTCAGGCTGGACGAGAATCTTGTCAAGCTTTCCTTGCATACACACTGTCAAGACAAAATCTCGTCGTTCTCAACCGCGGTGACGTACAACACGTACAACGGCACTATAAAGGGGAAGTTTGATTCCACTGGCACAACCCTTGGGGCTGCTTTTGCTAATCTCATGTTACTACGTGTTAGTAAAAGTTTGGTGAGAGACGATTCGCGCTTTTCAGTTTGTTACAGCGTGACGAATGTGCTATCTCTATTACGAACGCTACTTTTACCGAAGGTGTGCTCCCGTCTCATACTTTATTCTGAGCATGCGCGGGTTTCTAAGCATACACACGAAACGTGTTTCTCGTCGTAAACCAGCCCAACGAGAAACACGGCGAGGAAATTGAGACTCCCGACGAGAAAAAAAAGATAGCATGTTTTTTTTTTTCTCGTCGAGATCCACAACAGCTTTCTCAACGAAAAACATACACACGGCTGTTTTTCTCTGCAAAAATGCTCTGCCAACATTTTTCTTGATGGATTTTGTCGAGGAAAGCGGTCATGTGTACGAGGCGTAAGAGTATAAAAGGGAAGTAGTCAATTAGGTGTGTGAATGGATAACCATGTCTTTGTTTCCAAAACTTCTTAGCATGCCTAAAATCCCATAAGGTATGGTTAAAGTTCAACTTAACTCTTAGTTGAAATCAGCTAATTGAATATGAGGTGCATCAAAACAAAGAACCAAAAGTGACCATTCTCCAATCTTCCAGGGGCCAAAGCCTTCAAAGGGCCAGAAGTGACCATCAACCCCCCCCCCCCATTGACTTTGTAATTTAAAGTTTAAGTTAAAAATTAAGATTTAATCTCTATCTAGAAACTTGGATTAAGATTTGGGCCATGGTGGTCAAAAGTTTGGCCCATGTGGGCAGAGTAGAGTTCAAATACAAACTACTACTGCAATGGTACCTGGTTCCTACGAGGATTGCTAGTGGTGTTCCAGCCTACCAGCTACTCTGTTTTAGAGGAGGCCGTACGAATGGTACATTTTGACACATCTAGTGGAACTGCCTGAAGGTTTTCTGGGTCAGAGCCTACCAAATGTTATACACAATTACTGGTGCTTCATTTTAAAAGAGCTCTGCTTAAAGCTGAGTTCCGGCCAAAAGTGGAACTTCTGCTTTAAAGTGGAAGTAAACCCATTGATTTAACAGTTTCTAAAAACACTTACATTTTTGGCACATGCCGGAAATGTAACTGTCACATTGGTTGTGCTCTTATCCAAACTGCCAAACCATCCAATGGTTGGTGTCATAACTGATCACATGAGCAGCATAATGGCAGTTGAAGACCAAACCGAGACCAAGATAGTGGCTTCCTTGGCTGAAAACGATAGGAAGGTTTACTTCCACTTTAAGCACTCCTCGCCCCCTGACATGCCACAATTGGCATATAATTTTTTTGGGAGGAGGCTGGGTACCTGGTTTGGAGTCGGTCTTCCTGTCCCGCTTCCTGCTTTCGATTTCTGGCCACCTAGGCGACTCCTCCTCTCCTCCTAGGTGGACCCTCCCTCCCGGCAATGCTCTGGGACACGTCACAGGTCCCAGAACATTGCCTGACCATTGACAGAGCGCAGCACGGCTCGCACAAATGCATGCACAGTATTTTTTTCCATGCATTCCAATGGCTCTAGTTGGCTCTAGTTCACACCATGCACCGGAAACTGACTGCATGGTGTGAACTAGAGCCAACTAGAGCCATTGGAGCCATTGGAATACATGGAAAACACTGTGCATGCATTTTTAGTGCAGAAAAAAATGCACATGAAACTGCACGGAACTGCGTGTGGTGTGAACTGGCCCTGAAGCCAGAAACTGTCACAGCCGAGCGCCCACACTTACAATGTTGGAGGCTTTGGGCGGCCGCATCGCTGGATCGTGGGACAGGTAAATGTCTGTTTATTAAGAGTCAGCAGCTACACTTTTTGTAGCTGCTGACTTTTAATAAACTAAAAAAAACAGTGGAACTCTGCTTTAAGAAAAAAACAGAAGTCTGTACCAACTCACAATTTAAGCTGATTACTTATATTTTTACTGAACTAGAATATAATTATAGCTAGGACTTGGAAGTCCCCCACATTATTTTTCGCAGGAACTCAGGCACTGTGTCTCGCAGGTCATGTTTTATGAACAGCTCTTGGATATACAGACTGACACCATTAACCTCTTATGGACCGCCGCATGTACATTTACATCGGCAGAATGGCACCTACAGGCACATCAACGTATATATACGTTGGTGCCTTGAGGTGGGTCGGGGGTCCGATCGGGACCCCCCGGTACATGCGACGGTCCCCGCGGCTGTACGAGCGTTCCGGGACAAGGGGGCGGCAATTCGTTTGTAGTCCGCCCCCTCCGGATCGCTCCCAGCCAATGCGCGCGCTCCCCCTGCAGTGCACTTCATCCTCCTGTGTAAACACAGGAAGGGGGAAGTGATGTGATCTCTCCTCTCGGCGTTTTTTTCAACCACCGCTGAGGAGAGATTACATCGCACAGTGAGTCTGCACAACACTACACTGACACACACTACACATAGGCACATTAACCCCTTGCGATCACCCCCCCCCCCTCCCCCCTGTCACAGTGTCACTGAATGCAGTAATCATACATGTATGATTACTGTATTTAGTGTCAGTGTGACAATCAGTTGTGTTAGGTTCAGGGTAGCCCCCGTACCCCCCCCAATAAAGTTTTAACCCCTTGATCACTGCCCTAGTTAACCCTTTCACTCCCTATTGCCAGCATCACTAAGCGATCATTTTTCTGATCGCTGTATTAGTGTCGCTGTTCCCGCTAGGTAGGTAATTTTTTTTTATTGCGATTTTTTACTAAAGACATGTGGCTAAATAAATTTTGGCCTAAATGTTTGACTAAAATTTAGTTTATTTGATTTTTCTTATAACAAAAAGTAAAAAATATTGATTTTTTTTTCAAAAATGTCGCTCTATTTTTGTATATAGCGCAAAAAAAAAAAAATCGCAGAGGCAATCAAATACCACCAAAAGAAATCTCTATTTGTGGGAAGAAATGGACGCAAATTTTGTTTGGTAGCCACGTCGCACGACTGCGCAATTGTCAGTTAAATTGACGCAGTGCCGAATCGCAAAAAGGGGCCTGGTCATTTACCTGCATTTTGGTCCGGGTCTTAAGTGGTTAAAAAATGATACAATCATAAAATAATACAAATCTAAAACATAAATACAAATAATAAAATAATACGATAAGAGATCCGTGGATCGAGTTCTAGCTCCTACCTTCTGTGAGGATTCTCTGATATTCTGAAACTCAGGACCATGGATGCTATTCCCCAAAACCAATTTTTCTGACTGGCTTTAACTTTCGTTGCCTCCTATTTCCATCCCCCTTCTCTGTTCGCCACCCATGTTACCTATTTCTTTCCCTTAGTCTTTCCCATACCAACTCTCCTACCCTTCTTTTCCCATGCTTTTGTATGTATCTTTGGGCATTAGAGTGGCGGTGTGTCCATAAAGGGCGCAGGAGCGCCACCCCCCCCCCCTCACCTGCATGAATCTATCTATGGTCGCTGCTGACACCCCCTATTCAGGTGTCCGCACCCTTTTCGGTAACCGGGCACCTGAATTACAGTGGTGGGGGTGTTTTTTGGAAGCACCTGATTAGAGCTATTGTCTCTAATAATGCCCAAAAATGTGAGAAGCGGGCGCAGCGCTATGCATTCGCTTCTCACTCAGCTGTATGTTGGCAAAACAAAGAAATTTGCGTTGCTAACATTGAACCCCCTTTCAGCTAATCAGGTGTGCCGGGTCTGTGTTACCTGTCACCTGATTGGCTGAAATGACAAGCGATGTGATTGGACAACTATCAGGCGTCCAATCATAGTAGAGGAGGAGCGGGCGGGAGAAAACATTGGGTCAAGGAAGAAATGGAGGACACTGATTGCCGCCTGCCGCCGTCACCTGCTGCAGGCACAGTTACAGCATTTGGGGCACAGTGGCAACGCTTAATGGGCAAAGTGGCAACATTTGGGGCACAGTGGCAGCGCTTGGGCACGGTGACAACATTTTGAGCACAGTGGCAGCATTTGGGGCACAGTGGCAAAGTTTGATGGGCAAAGTGGCAGCATTTGGGGCAAAGTGGCAACTTTTGATGGGCAAAGTGGCTCCCTTTGATGGAAAAAGTGGCTGTGTTTAATGGGCAAAGTGGCTGCATTTGATGGCACAATGACTGAGTTTGATGGGCACAGTGGCTGCGTTTGATGGGCACAGTGGCTGCGTTTGATGGCACAGTGGCTGCGTTTGATGGGCACAGTGGCTGCGTTTGATGGCACAGTGGCTGCGTTTGATGGCACAGTGGCTGCGTTTGATGGCACAGTGGCTGCGTTTGATGGCACAGTAGCATCGTTTGGGGGCACAGTAGCAATGCCACAGTGGCTGTGTTTGATGGCATAGTGGCTGTGTTTGATGGCACAGTAGCGGCGTTGGATGCCAAAGTGAGGCTGCAATTGATGGGTGGTTTTTTTTCAGAATTTGCGCCCCCCGGGGGAATTACCATTGTTCTGTGGTATAGGTACTCTCTGTTATAATGCTTATTTTGGATTACTTGAACACTGTGGATTGATTTACCATAGGCAAATAGACTGTGCAATTTAGGAGCCCAGAGGCTCCACAGCTTAGTAAATGAGGTAAAGTTTAAAGTGTTACTAAACTCAGAACCTACTATATCTGGTCTCCCAGATATACAAACCATGGAAATGCAATTATTTTAGTAAATATAAACTAATAAATACCATTTCTCATCAGCGGTATATACAGTAGCAGTCTTGTGACTTCTACCAGTTCCTAGTAAAGCTTGTAGGAGGAGTTTTCATTCTCCACTGACCCTCTGTCTGGACAGTGCTGATTGGCCCTTTGCTGATCACATGTACCCTCCCAAGAAAAAAAAAACTCACTAGCAATAAACACAAAACTGAGCATGTGCAGCCTGTCCCCTGGCTCTGTTCTCTCAGGAGATGGATTGGGAACAGTGGAAGGGGAGGATCAGAGAAGACAGGATCAAACTGCTTTATACACAAGATTTATACACAATACCCCTTAGGTTCCACAGTGACTATAAACAGCATTGTTTACTGCATATACAGACTCATTTGACTGTTGTGGGTTCAGTAACACTTTAACTTTACAAAGAATACACAATCACATGCACATGCAAGAAAAATATATTTGCTTGCACACGATTGGATGATGGAAGTCAGCAGAGCTCCTCCTCATTTACTAAGCACTGGAACAACTGCACTTGCAAGTATACAGTCTTTTTGCCTTTAGTAAATCAACCTCTGTATATACTTTGGCTATAATACGCTCAACTGACAATGTTTCTGATCTGTGCCTACACTGAATTGTTTTTATGTTTGAATAAAAAAAAAGAAAACAATAAAAAATGCAACCAAATTGGAATTTTGATTGAAATCTGAACACTAGTTGGGAGATGTCAGAACCATTGATGCAGAAAACAGACAGGTAATTCTCTACACTGCAGGCTATTCGGGTGAAAGAAAATTAACATGGAGTTCTCTGTTAATATTTGTCTTTTATTTCTGAGAAAGGATCAAAGCTTCTAGTCTACATAAAAAGGAAATATTTTAGAGATTTGAATCCTGACTTGCTGCACATTGAGGACAGTGGGGCTGATCTCCTATATGACAAAGAAGACTTTTTTAAAGAGGAAGTAAACCCTCTAAAAAAAATAAAAACCCTGCAAGAGAAAGGCATAATGAGCTAGTATGCACAGCACTCCTACGCATGCGCGGATTCCGGCAGAACGCTGTGCTTGGCGGGAATACGGCATTAACACTGACGTCACTCCTACGCATGCGCGGAGTCCGGCATGCGGGAATACGGCATTAACACTGTAATGCCATTCACAAAAAAACGGCATGCTCAGTGCGCCTGCGCCGTTGTATACGTCGCGCATGCGCCGTAGACATTGGTGCATTCCTTATTGCAAATATCTACTTAACCATATAAGTTTAGGAGACATTTCTTGCACCTACAGGTAAGCCTTAATCTAGGCTTACCTGTAGGTGCAAGGTGAAAGGGGGGGGTTTACAGCCACTTTAAGGGGAACATGAGATGGAAATGAACCAATCTGTGATTTTGGTGGTGCAGCTAAAAAGATTTAGTAGGCGGAATGGGCACTCATGTAGTCAGGTGCAGTCTGTATTCTTCTCTGTAGGTGGCGCTCGACCGCAGCAGGAGCAATGCAGTTGGGGGAACTTGGTTCCTCTGTGGATTCCTCAGTTACAAGGGTGAAGCTATCTAATTGGATGTGGGCACTGCATGTGACTCTGGCAGCCATCTGGGGTCAGAGAGAGTCTATTTAAAGTGGTTGTAATGGTTCCCGTTTTAAAAAACAAAAAAACAAAAAAGTCATGCTTACCTCCACTGTGCAGTTTATTTTGCACAGAGTGGCCCCAATCCTTCTGTTCTGGGGTCCCAGGGTGACTCTCTCGGCTCTTGCCCACAATAGATAACCCCCTCTGGGAAGTTCTCTCCCGAGGGGGTTACCTTGTGGGCGCACTCCCGTGTCATACACTTGGTGTCCATAGCCGCCGAGTGTATAACTTGGCCCCGCCCCCCAGAGCCTGCATCATTGGATTTGATTGACAGCAGCGGGGGGTCAATGGCTGCTATGAATCTATCCAATGAAGCGCGAGAAGCCACGGAGAGAGCGACACGGGATGGTGCCCACAGGAATTCAAGGCTCAGGTAAGAAAAATCGGGGGGCCGGATACTGCAAGGTGTTTTTTCACCTTAATGCACAGCGTCTCTTCGCAGGGATGTAGTCCAAAGGGAGGGGTGAGCACGCTGACTAACCCCCAGCCAGAACGGCTCGGATGATGGGGGCAAGCTTACTGAGGAGGATCAGGAAGTGAGAGATTCAGACAAAGAAAAAAAAACATTTAGAGAGGAAATGGAAGGAAAAGGTAAGTGAACCAACAATGCACTAGCTTAAAGGAACCTATTTAGAAACTAAAAAAATAAACCTTTAAGACTCCGGCTCCTGGGCTTGGCACGTTTTATGTAAGTAGCTAGCAAAGGGTAAGGATCCCCATCTGTCAGGGAGAATACTTAGAAACAGGGAAAGGTTCTGGTGGAATAGGGAACAGTGCAGGGCCTACGTCTACCTCTCAGGAAGTCTTCATTATTGGGTGTAGACCAGCCACGGCTGTCTCTGTAGTAAGTGATTGGGTGTGCTCCCAGCTGGGTCTGTTGTATTTGTTGAAATTTTCTACATTATATTATTATTACTGCCAAACTACTATTGTGTAACTATATTGTTACACCATCCACGGCACATTTACATCACCAGGTAATTTGGAGCCAACACATGTTTATACATCATGTCTGTTCACTATGCACTCCTACTGGAGCGTGTTCAGTTTATTCATTCAAAACACATATTTACCATTCATATCAATGCTTCACCCCACATAGTCTTTCTTTATAGGCACACAATAAACAATGCACATCATTTTTACACACTCAGGCCTCATACACACGACCGAGAAAATCGTCCTAAAAGAAACGTCGTTTTCCTCTACGAGTTCCTTGTCAGGCTTGTCGAGAATCTTGTCAAGCTTTCTTTGCATACACACTGTCAGACAAAATCTCGTCGTTCTCAAACGCGGTGACGTACAACGGCACTATAAAGGGGAAGTTCAATTCCATTGGCGCCACCCTTGGGGCTGCTTTTGCTAATCTTATGTTAATGCGTGTTAGTAAAAGTTTGGTGAGAGACGATTCACGCTTTTCAGTCTGTTACAGCGTGACAAATGTGCTATCCCCATTACGAACGCTACTTTTACCGAAGGTGCGCTCCCGTCTCATACTTTATTCTGAGCATGCGCGGGTTTCTAAGCATACACCCGAACGTGTTCCTCGTCGTAAACCAGCCCGAGGAGAAACTTGTTCTCTTTTTTTCTCGTCGAGATCCACGACACTTTTCTCGACGAAAAACATACACACAACCGTTTTCCTTGGCAAAAAAGCTCTGCCATCAATTTTCTTGATGGATTTTGTTGAGGAAAACGGTCGTGTGTACGAGGCCATACACAACCATTCCTGTGTTGGCACAGAGGTGGTTTACTCATTTTAAACACCTTGTTATTATTCGTTATATCATTATATATTTTTTTTTTACTTATTTTTTTAATGTACATGGTTTTTACACATTGTTGTTTTTAGGTGCTGAGTGTATGCACTACACACATACATAGAGACTGTGCTGTGAAGGTCTGGTATCAGGGGTGCCTGGGCACTGCCCGAGGGCCCAATGCCACTAGGGGGACCCATCAGGGTTGCCAGGCTCAGTAAAACCAGAGACAGTATGTAAAAATCTGTGTTTTTTTTACATCTGTCCCTGTTATGTCCAAAACTGACATGCTTTTGATGTGAAAATCCCAACATTTTAGCTGCCCCGCCTTTGCACTGCCTCCTGGCATGGTGGCCATCTGTAACCCAGGGGCACCATAATCGTCTATTGCCCGGGGGCCCCATGAGTTGTCAGTCCGCCCCTGTCTGGTATACTTCCTGGCTGGTTCTCCTGACCCTTCTTCCTCTTGAAGTGAGGGGGGAAGGAATAGGGGGGTCTCCCACCTCAACCCCCAGGTGAGACGCACTACCCGGATCCATAATTTTCCCATTAGAAACTGGGGACAGCTGTCTTGTAAGTGACTGACTAGTATTGTGCTATTTGCATGTTCCTCCTTGCAGGAGGGGATCATATAATAATAGTTGTCTATCTAATCATCTTTCAGTATAGTCTTGTATTTTTCACTCCTGGTGATTGGCTTCAGGCCATGAAACGCGTAGAGACTCTGATAAAGGGTGTCAAGACAAGACGGTTTTTATGATGAATTTTACCTTTCCTACATCGTGTATTAGTTTATATTAGATGTATGTTGCTTTTCTGTATTGAATTTATGATTATTGTGACTCTTATCAATCATATTTATCGTTTTCTGGTTAATTGTAACAACATTTTTTTATGATCATTGATTGATATGTTAAGTATTTATGAAATTAAAATCATGTTACTACTATTATTACTATATCATTATTATTACCATTATAATTATTATTGTGATTATTTTCATTATGATTATCATCATTATTATCATTTTGTATTAGTTCACTATGGGCCAGATTCAGGTAGATCAGAGCATCTTTGCTCTGGAGTAACGCTTCTCATTTACGTTACTCTGCCGAAATTTTAGGAGCAAGTGCTGTTATTCATGAAGCACTTGCTCCTAAAGTTGCGGCAGCGCATCGCAAATGAGCCGGCGGAATTCAAATTGGGCGGGTACGGGGCGTGTAGTATTAAAACTAAGCGCGATCCCGCGGCGAACGTACTGCGCATGCGTCGAGTGTCAATGCATCCCAGTGCGCATGCTCCAAATTCTGTCAGTGAACGTCAATGACGTCACATTCCCATTCATGAATGTTTTACGCAAGCGACGCGATTTGTTTTTTTTCCGACGCGATGACGACTCCTATACTTAACATAGGATACTCCACTAGGGGGCTGCTTTATCTATACGCCGCGTATCGCTTCCGGAAACGTCGTAAAGTCACTGTGTCGCGCCCGAAAAAGATCGTGAATTGCCGATTCCCGGTCATTAACATATGTTTTGAGCGTAAATCGGCGGGAACGCCCCCGGCGCCATTTTTAAGTTGAAGTAACGATGCGATGGCGAAATTCAATTGCGCCGATCGCATCGGAACTCAAACCCGGCGTTTCTTGTTTTCTGGTTACAGAAAACAAAAACGCCGGCTTAAAGTGACAGTTAGGCTGGCGGATCCATTGATCCGCCAGCCTAACTCTACCTGAATCTGGCCCTATGTGTCTATCAATCATGTATATCTTACGTGATTGTGGCATTGAATTGAATATCCGTTATGACTTTAGTATATTGTGTGTCCATCAACCATGTTATATTTTACGTGATTGTGAGTTTCAACTCTGCCTCTTTTTTATGTATATCCATTTATTAGGGATGGGGGGGCAGGGCTGTCTTAATGCAACATGATAGTGTCGCATTACATAATTGTTGGCAACTTTCCCATATCTGCTAGGATTGTCATGCATTTTACTAAGTGTAACGGAACGTCCCACACTCCGCTTGAATGTTTCAGTCATATACCGCTTCCTATTAGTCTGGATATAGATATTAGATATTCCAGCTGCTCTCAAGCACACAATGAGATGAGACTTGCTTGTCTGCTGAACATGGAGTGTTTAATAGAACCAAGAATACAACCTTATATACAGTTTAAAGAGGAGGTAACCAGAGCATAAATTAACATGAGCTAATTAACTAATCACTTACCCAGACTAGGCGACTCATAGGTAGACGTCACGTCTCCTCGCTGACCTGCTATACAATACACATTATCACATTATTCACACAATAGCAGGGTCAATTAGCACAGAGAACAGACAGATGGCTGGAGGTGACGGCATAAGCATCTAACAGTATGTGTCCCAACATTATGAAATAGTCACTCTTACAATTAACCCGTTGAGTTCAGAATCAACAAACAGTAAATAGTTCTTTACAGATATCCTGGACTATATTGTGAATAATAATTACATAATGATCTCATCTCAGGTAGTCTGATAAATGGTGTCAAGACAAGATGGTTTTTATGATGAATTTTAACTTTCCTACATCGTGTATTAGTTTATATTGTATGTATGTTGCTTCTCTGTATTGAATTTATGATTATTGTGACTCTTATCAATCATATTGCAAAAGTACATCCAATTTTTTTCCCTTCCTACAGCAAGGTGCTTTTGTTCTGTTGTTTGTTAGTGTTTGTTGGTTTGTGACGTGTCTTTGAGATTTTTGGAGAGTGATTTGGAGAGTGTTTTTTGCTGAGTTTTTTTTTGCTGTTTTTTTTTTTTTTTTTGCTGTTTTTTTATTTTATTTTGCTGGGCATTTTTTTTTCTTCTGTTTGTGAATGATTTTTGAATGTGGGGGTGACTTTCCTGCCACCACTCCACTTGTATGCTGAAAAGAGCCAATGGCAAGGAAATGGAGTGTTGCCAGGACCTTGCCCAGTGGCTGTACTGCATGTGAGCGGTGTGTTGGGCTGGTGATGTCCTCCTGCAGGGTTGTGGTTAATTCCATGATGGCATGAGGGGTGAATCTGAAGATGCGATACACCTCAGAATCACTCATGCCAAAGATGTCTATGCGTGTGCGGTATATCCTCTCCCTTGCCCTCCTCCGTGCTCTCCTCTCTTCTGTGCTCATCTAAAGTCAGTAGTATAGCTATGAGCAAGGATGCCCCTGGCATGTTGGCAGGGCCGCCATCAGGACCTTGGGAACTCCGGACCCCTAAAACAAAAAAAAACAAAAAAAACTTTTTTTTTTGTTTTTAGGGGGTTCCCATCCGGGCCCCTGGGGACCCCCGGGCCCCTTACAGGTGTAATGCCTGTACCCCCCTGATGGCAGCCCTGCATGTTGGCATATAGATTGTTGTCCTGCAAGTGTGGGTGCTCAGCTCGTCCCTAACGGTGTTGCTTTAGCTGACATGTAGACTGATTGGCCCAGATTCACAGAGCGATTACGCCTGCGCATCAGGAGATGCGCGGCGTAAGTCGAAATGTGCGCATGCGTTTCGATGCACGGCATCCCCAGAACGGGATACGCAAAAAATCTACTTTTTTTTGTCCAGCGTAATTTCGTTAGACTGGCGCATCCGTCCGCGCAAAAGTGCGCTAGACAGACCATTGATTTGCTATTCAAATATGCTAATGAGGGACTTACGGGGATCCACAAAAGAACGTTGGGGCAGCGCAGGCTACGCAGTGTGCGCAACAGCAAAATGTCCTGTCTAAAATTAGAGCATATAAAAGCTGGACTAAAAAGAGAAAAAAAGTCTACTTGTTAGATAAAGCAACACTGTTAGTGAGGAGCTCAGCAGTCACACGTGTTGCACAACAATCTGTATGCCAACATGCCAGGGGCATCGTCGCACATAGCTATACTACTGACTTTAGATGAACAAAGAAGGATGAGGGCACGGAGGATGGCACGGAGGATGGCACGGGAGAGGATATACCGCACCCACATAGACCTGTTTGGCATGAGTGATTCTGAGGTGTATCGCATCTTCAGATTCACCCCTCATGTCATCCTGGAATTAACCACAACCCTGCAGGAGGACATCACCAGCCCAACACACCGCTCACATGCAGTACAGCCACTGGGCAAGGTCATGGCAACACTCCATTTCCTTGCCAGTGGCTCTTTTCAGCATACAAGTGGAGTGGTGGCTGGGATGTCACAATCCTCCATGAGCAGATGTGTGCACCAGGTTTTCCCTGCAATCCTCAGACACATGGCCAACCAAATCATCAAACCCACCACTGAGGACCTGCGGCTGAAGGCAATTACAGATTTCTACAGAATTGCCAGATTCCCACGCACCGTGGGGGCCATTGATTGCACACATGTGGCACTCCAGCCCCCCCCCAGGAGACAGAGCACATGTACTGCAATCGGAAGCATTGGCATTCCATCAACGTACAGGTGATAGTCGATGCCCAAGGCCTCATATGGCACGTCCGTGCCAAACACCCAGGGTCCAGCCATGACAGCTACATATACATTCAATGCCACATCCGAATGGAATTCGATCAGAACGTGTATGGGGACACCTGGCTGGTTGGTGAGTGACATGGGAGTCAGGCATGACTATCCCCTCCCATGATGCACACATCACAAGGGACACATGCATGACTAACATCCTCCTGTCTTTTCCCTTACAGGTGACTCTGCATATCCACTGGGACCCCATCTCATGACTCCTATCCGGAACCCCCAAACCCCAGGAGAGGAAAGATACAATCAAGCACATGCCCAAACAAGTGCAGTGGTGGAGCGCACCTTTGGCCTCCTGAAGTCACGTTTCCGATGCCTGGATAAGTCTGGGGGTACCCTCTTGTATTCCCCAAACTTCGTGTGCCAGATCATCGGTGCATGTTGCATGGTGCACAACTTCGCAGAAAGAAAGGGCCTGCAGATTGACCTACGTGATGACCTGACCCCTGAACCAGACAATCCCCCCCTAACCGAGGGTCCCCCGTCTTCTGAGGAAAAAAAGCAGCCAGGAGACAGCTCACATTGGGCATCTTTGCACGTTAAACACACACATTAATCATGGCACAATGAGAATGCATGCATGCACACCACTGTGGTCCCTAGCACACACACCCCACATCCACATCAAATTGGATTGGCACCAGTCCACCATGCAGCAACGCCATGCCAAGGCTCCAATTATGTCACTGTACATTCATACACCATTCACACGGACCTGGGGATCACTTCTCCCTGGTCCAGGGGGAACCCTTCTCCACCAAAATTGAGGGTGACACCCCTTTTCCGGCAGGAATGTCACCCCCACATTCAAACAGCATTCACAACCCAAAAAAATAAAATAAAAAAAATTACCAGCAAAATCAAAAATTTTCCAGCAAAAAAATAATCAAAAGGGGGAAAAAATTATTGCCCTTTACGTGAGCCACGCCTGGGGCGCCCCCGGCCACGGCCCCGGCTCCTCAGGGGAGACTCATGGGGGAGGGGCAAAACCGGGGAAGGAGGAGCAGCCCCTGATCTCTGCCCACCTGCCGGCCTGCCCTCCAAGGCCACGGCTATTCGGTCCAAGGCAGCACCAAGTGTTGCCATGTTGGCCTGGATAGCCTGGGTGAGGGCCCTCACATCCTGCCCAACGCCTGCTGATGTAGTCTGCAGGTCGTTTAGCCAGGTTGTGAAAGCCCGGGAGTGGAAGTCCAGGTTCCCCAGCGTATCCTTGATGGAGGACAGGCTCTCCTCCATCCGCACCAATGTCTGGCTGACCTGTCCCAGATGGTGGGTCTGAAGGGCCTGGTCCCTTCTCAGAGTGGCGGGCAGGAGATCGGCCAACCCCCTGGTGTTCTGGGACGAAATCCTGCCTCCAGCTGATGCTTGTGGCCAGGGAGAAGGGGAGGCCCTTGGGAGGGGAGCCATGTTGGGGGAGGAGGGGGGGGGCTCCCCCTTAGGGAGGGTTGCCTGCTGCCAGCCAGAGGGGAAGAGTCCTCAAAAACCAAACGTCCAGTGCCTGACATGGACTCCTCCTCCTCATGATTCTCCTCCTCCTCTTGAACCTCCTCCGCGGACTCCGGCCTTGTTGGGGGAGCCTCATTAGGCTGCTGTCTTGGGGATGGTGCGGTCAGGCCAGATGGCCCTGCACCCTCCTGCACATCTGTGGATGACACAAAACATTCACAGGTTGGAGGATCCACACACTTGCCACATATTCCCTTTCACCCCCTCCCCCACACATGCTACACACCTGATATTAAAAAAAATACTTACCTGGCACCACGGGCTCCGGACTTGAGTCAAAGCCGGGCAGGCCCTCAACTTCATGCCGATGAAAGGTCAGGGCCACCGCACGCTCCTCCGCTGTCAGCCTAATACGGCATGGTGGGCCCCCTCCTGTGCACCTGGAATGGGCATGCATTTTGGACAGCTTCTGTTTGACCAGACGCCGGAGGTCCGGGTCCGTGTCTCCCCCTCCCCCGCTGAATTGACCTGCTCAGTGATGAGGTCCAAAATCTCCCTCCTCCTGGCCGGGGTGGTGTTGGCTCTGTCTGGGCCGTGGAGGAAACGCCCATAATCGCTAATAGCCCGGGCAAGAATTCTTTTTTCCCCCACAGTAAAATTGAGCTTTCGCTTTCTCTCTGTCATACTTCCAAAAAAACTCACTCCCAGTCAACAAAAATCACTCACAAAAACAAGCACAACCAATCAAGCAAGAACACACACAAAGAGAAAACTAACACCCAAAAAATCACACAAGCACTCAGCAAGAAACAGTCACAAAAACAAACAGCAAAAAATCAGCAAGAAAACAAACGAACAGAAATATATCAAACAAACAGTCTCTCAAACACTTATCAAAAAACACTTTCAAAGATCTACTAACAAACACTTGATCACACAGAACACTAATCTGACAACTACAAAACACACCGCAACGAACAACAGGACAAAAGCACTTGGTTAAATGGGAAGGGACAAAGGGATGTACTTTTGCAATGCAAGTGCGTTTGTGTCTGTCTATTTATGCTGTTTGCGTAGTTCACAACGTTGCCCTAGTCCATTTCCAATTTCACTGATTGCGCCGCTCCCGAGTTGTGAGCATGCGCACAGCGGAGCTGACCATGGTCTCCTTCAAGCGCGCATGCGCGAGCCGGCCGGCCCTTCATTTGCATGGTGTCACGGCTCATTTCAATGTAACACGCCCACGTCCTTCCCAATTTGTATTACTCCGCCTTACGCCTCTGAAATAACGTTACGCATGCGCAATTTTCTGCGCAAAAGCTACGAGAATAGGGTGATTACGTGGCAAAATTGCGCAAGTCTAACGTAAAGGCGGTGCGCTACGCCGGTCCAATAATGCGCAGATGTACGTGAATCTGGGCCATTGTCTATTTTTAAACCTGCTTTTATATGGTCTAATTTTAGACTTTCCGTGCAGCTGATAAGCACATCGTGTAGACTGCACCGCACAAACTTACTTTTGTGGATCGGCGTATCTCCCTCATTTGCATAGGAAATCAATGGTGTGGACGGAGTAAATGTGCACCTAGGATGTGCAGGCGTAGGCAAGTTAGGCCGGTCGGGAGTAGCCTATTTTGGTGCGTATCTAGTTCTGTGGGTACGGTGCAAAAAATATTCCGGAGCAAATTTAGACTATGGGCCAGATTCTCATATATTTTCGGCGGCGTAGCGTAAGCCATTTACACTACGCCGCCGCTGCGTACTAGAGCAAGTGCTTTATTCTCAAAGCACTTGCTCCGTAGTCAAAACGACGTGAGCGTCATTTACGCAAGTCCATATTCGCGAACGAGTTAGTAAAACGACGTAAGCGACGGAAAAAGCAGACGCTGACCCGACGCCATACTTAACATGGCGTCCGACGGCACCCGACGGCATCCGACGGAACTTCGTAAGGTTACTCCACATAGAAGCTGGGGTAACCTTACGAGTCCGTAAACGACATACGCGACGACGGGGCGGCGTAAAAGCGTTCGGGAATCGCCGTACTAGCCTCATTTGCATATGCAAATGAAAAAACAACGTGAAGGCCACCTAGTGGCCGGAGTTGTCATTACACCTACGATCCGAAAGTGTAATGCTTTTACACTTGTCGGATGTAGAAGCGTATCTATGCAAAAGTGATGCTAAGCATCACTCGCATAGATACGAGGACCAAAAAAAGGCGATACGACGGGGTATCTGAGATACTCCGTCGTAACGCCTCTGAGAATCTGGCCCTTAGTCGGCACATCTCGAGATACTCCGGCGTAAGTGCTTTGTGAATCTGGCCCCATGTTACTACTATTATTACTATATCATTATTATTACCATTATAATTATTATTGTGATTATTTACATTATGATTATCATCATTTTTATCATTTTGTATTAGTTCACTATGTGTCTATCAATCATGTATATCTTACGTGATTGTGGCATTGAATTGAACATCCGTTATGACTTTAGTATATTGTGTGTCCATCAACCATGTTATATTTTACGTGATTGTGAGTTTCAACTCTGCCTCTTTTTTATGTATATCCATTTATTAGGGATGGGGGGCAGGGCTGTCTTAATGCAACATGATAGTGTCGCATTACATAATTTTTGGCAACTTTCCCATATCTGCTACGATAGCCATGCATTTTACTAAGTGTAACGGAACGTCTCATACTCCACTTGAGTGTTTCAGTCATATACCGCTTCCTATTAGTCTGGATATAGATATCAGATATTCCAGCTGCTCTCAAGCACACAATGAGACGAGACTTGCTTGTCTGCTGAACATGGAGTGTTTAATAGAACCAAGAATACAACCTTATATACAGTTTAAAGAGGAGGTAACCAGAACATAAATTAACATGAGCTAATTAACTAATCACTTACCCAGACTAGGCGACTCATAGGTAGACGCCACGTCTCCTCGCTCATCTGCTATACAATACACATTATCATAAGTGTAAAAACAGGACATATTCACATAATAGCAGGGTCAATTAGCAAAGAGAACAGACACATGGCTGGAGGTGACGGCATTAGCATCTAACAATAGGTGTCCCAACCTTATGAATGAGTCACTCTTACAATTAACCCATTGAGTTCAGAATCAACAAACAGTAAATAGTTCTTTACAGAAATCCTGGAATATATTGTGGATAATAATTACATAATGATCTCATCTCAGGTAGTCCAAGATATCATTGCTCAGTCATCCTATGCCCCTAGTGGACATAGGATGATTTTAGACATAAGGGGTCCAGGGGATGTCCCGGATGAGTCTGTCACACTAAGTTTTCCCAGGATGATAGCCTTGTCCTGAGCGGAATCCCAGAACTTGTGCTTTACCCTCCTGATGCCCTTCTGCCTCCCCCTGTGCTCTTTGCGTGGAATTAGTCTTTAAATTAATGGCATGTTTTCTTATTGTTTAAAATCAATTTTATTGATACTACATATATATATATATATATATATATATATATATATATATATATATATATATATATATATATATATATATATATATGTTTAATTCTATCAATTATTGGTACTTTAATTCTTAAATAGGTGACCATGATGCTATTAAGATGGCCCTGATGGCGAGTTGCATGCCTCTGCTAGTTTTTCCAGGTCACCTCTATTTCTCAATTGTCTACTTGAAAACTTGGACAATTGAGAAGTAGAGGTGGACAATCCTGCACCTCCCACACCTCCCACACTCGGACAGGTTAGAGGATGTCCTAGACATCATTCCCCCCCCCCCCCCCCATGATAAGTTCCTCTCTCTCTGCCTCTCCCCTGGTCGCTCTCATAACTATAGCATGAAACTCTCTCTACTGGAATTCCAAATCTATATGAAAAGCCAGCAAGTACTTGAACCCAACAAAGTTTGTTCACAATGACGTTGAAATAACCTTTTAACTTTCTTATCTTCCCATGGCAATCTCACCTGTTTCTTCATTATAGTCAGCTTAATTTTAAGCATTTCATGTAAGCTCAAATTATGTAAGTCAAGATCCTGCTTTGGGATAAGTGTTGGCTCCATTCTGTCTAAGCCTTCTCAATCCGGAAGGGAATTGTCTAACTTATTACAATGCAGCACGTTCCACTCTGAGGTCTCTTCACGACAACATATACTGAATGTTTAATAACAGTTTTAATTAAAAGTATTCTACATGACTCCCGTTAGCACATAGGCTAAATTCTCTTGCTACATCATGGCCCGTGTTTCCTAGACCTTGAATCTTTGTCTTCTTTAGGACGGCAGTTCCCATTATTTCAAAATCAGTGCAGAAAGAGTATTTGACTACGTTAAGCTGAAGCTTAAATTTAACAGGCCAGTGACCCCAAATTACCACTTAATAGCAAAGAGTTATAATAATAAATACTCAATAGATAAGTATGCCATAAGGATTTACTAAGTCTCCAATTATTGCAATCGTATGTTTGACACATTCTTGCTACATTA
Organism: Rana kukunoris; assembly: GCA_029574335.1. Classification (NCBI taxonomy): domain Eukaryota; kingdom Metazoa; phylum Chordata; class Amphibia; order Anura; family Ranidae; genus Rana; species Rana kukunoris. The sequence goes on along the minus strand of CM056053.1, from coordinate 450,955,087 downwards.
AGCAAATTGGTTTTAGCAAATAGAAATTGTCCATTGTGAGTAACAGTAGGTAATCACTGCCTATCGGTAGTGTATTTAGGTTTTGTGCTGCCCTAGGCCTAGGACTAAACTCGTGCACCCCCTACTTTAAATATGACCCACCCTTCCTGTCAAGGACACACCCCTTTCTGTTTAAGACCTGCCCTGAAATTTTTGAGTGGGGACACTAGTTCTTAGCGCCTGGGGGGGCATTGGATTCCCTTAATTTGCAAAGATTTCCTCTCACTTCCTGTTTGGCTATGGAGCAGGAAGTGAAGGGAAATCTCTGCAATGGGACAGGGATGGTAAAAAATAAACTGGCAGGGGCTATAACCCTCCCTTACTCTATCCAAAATGAAAAAAAAAGTGTTGACTATAGTTCTACTTTAAGCACAAATTTTGGATAATTTTATGGAGAGGACTAAGAGGATATAACCATGCCAATGGTGCAGCAGAAAACATATAGCACAGTGAGGAAGATTTGTGGTCCAGGATGATAGGATAGTCAAAATTAGAAGCAGCGCCCCCCACCCCCCAAACAGTTGCGGAATGCCGGCCGTCCGCATACCGGAAGCAGTGCAGCCCCTTTATAGGGGCACTAGACTAATTTGCCTCTCAGCCCAGTCCGCCCCATAAGACTGGCGCTACACTAACAGTGTAGCGCAAGCCGACTGAGACGCTTTCAGTGCTGCCCCCCCTGCAAAGTGCTGCCCTAGGCCTGGGCCTTGTTGGCCTAGGCCAGGATACAGCGTTGCTGCCTATCAAGGTACATAAAGTTGATACATTGGACGTTAGCTCTCCTCAAGGTAACAACAGCCATATTAGCTGTCCATATAAAATGAGACTGCAAAGTATAAAGAAACCCAAATGTAAACAAGTTATATGCGATCAAAGTTCACTCATTGGGAATCCCTTCATGCAAAAGTTCAAATAGTGCGCAACCCACTCCATAAGAGTCGCCAACACCGTGGAAACACAGGCTTACCAGAGAAATATGACTCCCAAATTAATAAGAAGTCATATTACGCATGAGTAAGAAGGAGGGGGTGTTCACTAGTGTTGCTCACGAATATTCGCATTGCGAATATTCGCTATGAATATTGCATATTCGAGTATTCGCGAATAACTCGAATATCGCGGCGAATATTCTCTATTTCGAATATTCGTATTTTTTCAAATTTCGCAATCAAATTCGCAATCAATTTCGCATTCGCACTAGCGAAAATTCGCATTAGCGAAAATTCGCATTATATATATATTTTTTATAAAATATAGCGAATATTCGTAAATATCGAATATTCGTGATATTTTATCCAAAAAAAATAGCGAAATTTTTTTTTTTTTATAAAATATCACGAATATTCGATATTATAAGTCACACAAAAAAAAATATGGCGTATTCCGCTCATCACTAGTGTTCACATGATGTCACAATTAGAACTGTATCTGGGCAAGACGCAATCTATATTCAGGCAAGGAATCTGGCAAGGAACACCACCAGAGAAAAGGTAAAAAAACTCCACATAGTATAAAATTTGATATACAAATTTATTATAGCATACATGTTACACTCACATTAAAAAGGTTGTAAAGGTAAAAAAAATGTTTCCTAAATAGCTTCCTGTACCTTAGTGCAGTCCTCCTTCACTTACCTCATCCTTCCATTTTGCCGTTAAATGTCCTTATTTCTTCTGAGAAATCCTCACTTCCTGTTCTTCTGTCTGTAACTCCACACAGTACACACGACCAAGGAACTCGTCGTAAATGAAACATCGTTTTCCTCGACGAGTTCCTTGTTAGGCTTGTCGAGAATCTTGTCAAGCTTTCTTTGCGTACACACTGTCAAGACAAAAGCTTGTCGTTCTCAAACGCGGTGACGTTCCAAACATACAACGGCACTATTAAGGGGAAGTTCTATTCCACTGGCACAACCCTTGGGGCTGCTTTTGCCAATCTCATGTTACTGCGTGTTAAGTAAAAGATTGGTAAGAGACGATTTGCACTTTTCAGTCTGTTACAGCGTGACAAATGTGCTATCTCCATTACGAACGCTACTTTTACCGAAGGTGCGCTCCAGTCTAATACTTTATTCTGAGCATGTGCGGGTTTCTAAGTGAATGAATAAAAACTTATATAGCGCGGCACATGCAAACTAAATCGCCTCTGGTGTAGCGCCCCCTTGCTTTTTGCATGGGCGCTGCGTTTAAAACTAGTTGAACTGGGAGAGTTAAGTTGCTCCCAGTTGTGATTTGTTTAGGTTGTTGACCTATGTCATTCTGGAAAGGTCCACTGGCTCGGACTGCATTCTGGAGATGTTGTTTCATCCTTGGCCGGCAGTGGGAGCCAGCGGGATTTCTGGTGGGTGGAGTCCTCCTCAGCAGCCAAATGGAGAGTGTTTTTCTCCTCGCTGGGCATGCTGGGGGGGGGGGGGGGTATATCTGGGACCTAGGTCAGGTCTTCGGGGGTTCTTCTTCTTCACGTGTGCGGGGTCCCGGACTCGGGGTGCGGCATCCACCCACCTTCAGGGTGTGCGCGCCCATGGACTCCCCCATGGGACTGAGACGCCCTACAACCACGCCAGGGGTTTTTCCCGTGACGACCACCTCCGGTGTGCCTGTGACGGCCACGGGAGTTCGATTGTCCACAGAGGGACTTCTGATGGACTTCAGGTCGAATATCTTTCTTTAATGCTAATCTGAGAAAACATAAAAAGAAAATAGTCCAGAGTTGGGCTTTTAGGAAAGGTTTTCTCAGGAAGTGCATTTGAAATGTTATTTCTGCATGAAGATATTCAATGCATGAAGGTACAGTAAAACCTTGGTTTGAGAGTAACTTGGTTTGAGAGCGTTTTGTGAAACAAGCACATTTTTTTAATAAATTTTTACTTGATATACAATCGATGTCTTGATATAAGAGTAGCACCATGTCACAACTGAGTATAAAAGAGAAGAGAGGCACCTCTAAGTGTAGCAATATGGTTACATTTAATGAAGGTACAACATTTAGAAACTCACATGATTGATGATTAAAACAGGTACATCTAATTATGCAGGCATTTTTGTGACTGCGACATTATGGCGGACAAATCGGACACTTTTATAAAATGTTTGGGACCATTGTCATTTTCACAGCGAAAAGTGCTATAAAAATGCACTGTTACTGTGAAAAATACAATGGCAGTGACGTGGCTAACCACTAGGGGGCACTAAGGGGTTATGTGTGCCCTAATGGCCCATACACACGATCCGAATATCGGACGAAAACGATCGTCCGATGATGGATCGTACGATTTTCGGATCGTGTGTACACTACTTTCGACAGCCGATCACGAGCATTCATCCAATTAAATTCGATCGGACAAGCGCGAAAATTTTTCTCGTCCGATGTCCGATCGTCCGATTTTCGTTTAGTCAGTACAGCCGTCGTCCGGCAATACAATACAAATACATTACAACACGTGACATCACTTCCGATCGTTTTTTTCTATCGTACGATAATTTTCGTGAGTTTAAAAACCTATTTTATTTTACTCGCGATTATTAAGCGAAAAAAGTCGTACGATCCGTCGGCCGATATTCGGATCGTGTGTATGGGCCATAAGGGAGTGATTCTTACTGTAGGGGTGTGTGGCTGTAGGCGTGATGTCTTTGTGTGTTTTTTGTATCCTGCTATCCGTTTTTCCAGTTGTTGGTAGCTGCACTAGGAATCAGCCTGCAAGGAGATCAGCTAAAAGTAGTTGGATCTGTATGTGCGTTATAATTAATCGAAATTAGTCGATTAATCGATAAAAAAAAAAAAAACATTAATCGAACACAAAAATTTTGATTAGTAACAGCCCTAATATATATATATATATATATAAAAATAAAAAAATATATAAAAATATTTATTTTAATAAAAAAAGGAGGGTTGTCATCTGGGGCCCTGGGGATCTACGGGCCCCTGGGGACCTCCAGACCCCTAAAAAAAATGGCCCTTCAATAAAAAAATAAAATAAAAATATATAATTTTTTTTTTTTTATATATAAAAAATAAATAAATAAAAGGGGGGTTGCCATCCGGGGCCCTGGGGACCTCCGGACCTCTAAAAAAAAAAAATAAAAATATATTTAAAAAATTTATATTTTTTTATAAAAAATAAATAAAAAAATAGTTTTTTTTAAGGGGGTTCCCATCCGGGCCCCTGGGGACCACCAGGCCCCCTACAGGTGTAATGCATGTAACACCCTGATGGCGGCCCTGCCTTTAGGAGCTGGAGTTATATACTCCCTCTGCAGACCACACATAGTTGGCAGCCATTCATCCCACTCACTCTTTAAATTAAAAAGAAACCTTTCTTCCCTCTAACCTGATTTATGCAAACTAGGCCAGCTAAGTGGTCTGTGACTGCTTAACCAGCTGAATCCCAATCAATAGCACTTCAAATAGTTGCCTTATTATCCGTGCTCTTCCACCAGGGAAACATATTCATGCACACAAAGCAATCTTCTGTTTGCTTCATTAACTTAATTGGAATTAAGACATTGTGTTTCTGTGCCATGCTATATGGCCATTTCAGTAAAGGGTTGTTAACCCTCTTTTTGTCTGTCTTTTTACATCCTACATTGACATCTTTTTTTTTTTTTTATCATGTATATAAATCACTCTCTGGCATCTTATATCCAGGACTTATTCTTGGCTCTGCCCGTCATCATAAAGTCTCCCTGCTCCTACTGCATTTGACATTTTTCATCATTAACAGAATTAAAGGTGAACTTCAGGCAGATATGAAAGAAAAAACAAAGTAGTGCAGATGTGTAATCATTAATATATCCTTAACGTGAAACTATACTGCATCTGGGCACAGAAAACACTATTTAGTTTATTTTTAATATTCAAAGTAAACTCCCCCATCTATCCATGTCCCCATTGTCAGGGAATAAAACCTGACACTGACGCGTTTCGCACTGAAACTAGTGCATAGTCATATGACTAAGCACTTGTTTCAGTGTGAAACGCGTCAGTGTCAGGTTTTATTTGGCTGTGACTTGTAGTGCTGTCCTTCTTTTAATAAAACGGTACAATTTGTTCAGAGTGTGGCTGTCCAGAGACAATCTTTGTTCCTGCTTTGCTAAGTGCATTGCCTGCGCCTGAGTTGTCTGCAACGGAGGATATTCATCTGGGTTCCCACCTGGAGCAGCTATTCCCTTTTCTCCTCCCATTGTCAGGGACCTGCTCGTATGGGAAGAAGGTTCTTGCATGCGCACACATGCTGCTGTGCAGAATAGGCAGCAGCATCCATCCGTGCCTGTGCGTCGGCGCACTGTGAATGCGCACGCGTGCCAATTGCGCATGTTAGCGCTACTTGCCACAATTATGCCTTTAAAAAGCCAGCAACTGCAATGATGCATTGCTGTTTAATCTGCAGCTCTGTACCAGTAATCTGCATACCTGTTTATCCATTACCTGAACCGACCCGACTCTGCTTGACCATTCGATTTCTACAATCCCGACCTTGGCTTGCTTTGACCCTGCTCAGTCTTCTATTTGCCTACCTGCTGCCAGATCTTGCCTGTACCTCTGACCACGCTTAGTATCCTGTATCCTGTACGCTTAGTATCCTGTATGAGTTTCTGCAACTCAAAGCCCCTCGGGGAACCCTTCCTTTTCTTCAACACATTAATCAGGGGTGTGCAGCACACAATCCACCTCTGGTATCGCCTTTCTTTGCCAAAAGTATCCTGTATCCAACAGTCTGATTACCTGTTCCGACCCGGCCTGACTGACCCTGCTACTGTCTGCTGCTCTGTTACACCTAACCTGCCTTGTCTCACCCTGCTCCAGCTTCCTGCTCTTTCTGTACCCGCCAGATCCTGGTTCGCTGACCTACAACCATCTCTACTGCTGCCTACAGTTCCAGCCAGCCCTGGAGGATCATCATCCTGCCACTGTGCCAGGCTACTACGACTACCCCAGGCACTCTTACCTCGCTGGGCTCTCAAGCTCACTGTCCCCACTCCAGTGAATACTAAGCCAGGGCTGTAAGAGAGGTCTCCTCCTGCAAATCAGGCTATACTACCAGGTACGCTCTATACCTAACACCCATTCTTTATTTTGCTGAGAAATCACTTTTGAAGCCTAGCATTTCTGGCAGTGGCAATCAGGAGTAAGGGAAGATGATTCATGTAGCATTTACTTCTTGGAATTCATCTGCCCTTAGCTCAGGCATGTGAGCAAGTGGGTGTGCTTGGCTGAGAAAACCCTTCCTCCCCTCCTGAAGACTCCTGGGATTTATAAGGGCAAACCAACAAAAAAAAGGAGGGTGCTACTGGGTAGCTGCCAACATAGGAAAGTGTTCTCACACTAAAGGAAAAAAAAAAATGCGGCGCTCACTCAATACTAATACAAAATAAATAAATAAATGATCAATTATAAACTAAAGTACATGATATAAGAAAGGACATGTATATCAACAATATCAACGGACATGTATATCAACAATAATGTGCAAAAAAGCTGTTCAACACGTGCAAAAAAAAAAAACGGTTCAATAAGTGCAAGGACAGTAATTTCCAAGGGTAAAGTGCAGTAAGCGCAAAAAGTGCAAATGAGCGCTAAAAGGTGATAATTAGTGCAGAAAGTAAATAATTATAATGTCCCATCAGCAGAGAACCACAGTTTATAGAATAAAGCTTAAGCCCCATACACACTATCAGTTTTCCTGCAGGTTTTTCTCTATGGGTTTACCAAAACAATGTAGTACAAGGGCCTGCCTGATTGCATACAAATTGAAACTCTTAGGCCTCGTACACACGAGGGACCGTTTCAGCAGACATCTCCGATCGTGTGTATGGGCTAGCGGACAGATTTGTCCATCGGACAAATTTCAAAGCATGCTTTCAAATTTGTCCGCTACAAACCTGTCCGTCGGATATGTCCGCTGGTTAGTACGGGAAACCAGCGGACATATCCTCCCACACATGCGTCGTATCCTGTGAATGAATCCGACGCATGCACGCGGAAGTGTTTACTTCCTGGTGTGTGACGTAGCGGTGACGTGGCGGCGTCAACGTCACCGCCGCTTCACCGACACGTCACCGCGCCGTCCGCCGGCGGGGAATTTGATCCGATGGTGTGTACACGCCATCGGATCAAACTCCCGATCGGACATATCCGATGGAAATGGTCCGCGGACCGTTTTCATCGGATATGTCCGATGGTGTGTACGCGGCCTTAAGGTTTGACCTCATATTAGATGGTTTTGGCAAACCTGAAGAGAAAAAAACCTGCAGGAAAACTGATAGGGCCTGATTCACGTAGAATGGCCGACGGCGTAGCGTAAGCCATTTACACTACGCCACCGCAACTTAACAGAGCAAGTGCCGTATTCCCAAAGCACGTGCTCCGTAAGTTGCGGCTGCGTAGCGTAAATGGCCCGGCGTAAGGCCGCGTAATTCAAAGGGGGCGGCTTGTATTTAAATTAAGCGCGCCCCCGCGTCGATCGAACTGCGCATGCGCCGGCCGGGAAAAAAGCTCAGTGCGCATGCTCCAGCTCACGTAGGAAAATGTCGTGATCATCACTTACGCAATGCCCTATTCGCGAACGACTTAGTAAAACGACGTAAGCGATGGAAAAAGACGACACTGTCCCAACGCCATACTTAACATGGCATACAATGGAACTTCGTATGGTTACCACTCATATAGCAGGGGTAGGTTTACGCTTACGTAAACGACGATGGGGTGGCGTAAAAACGTTCGGGAATCGGCGTATTAGGCTCATTTGCATAGGCAAATGAGAAAAAAACGTAAAGGCCACCTAGCGGCCAGGAAAGTAATTACATCTACGATCCGACGGTGTAAGTGTTTTACACCTGTCGGATCTTCACTGTATCTATGCGTAAGTGATTCTAGGAATCAGACGCATAGATACCCAGTAAAAAAAACAGAGATACGACAGTGTTTCCTGCGATACACCGTCGTATCTCTTTTGAGAATCTGGCCCATAGTGTGTATGGGGCTTAAGAAGAAATAAATCGCGCTAACCCTGTGATCATGCTATAATAAATTAATAATGTACCATAGAACAAAATATGAGTGATGATTGAACCACCAATATTCAAAATATAAAAAAATGTCCCATACACAAATTGATAATTGTGACAGATTAATCAATGATGTAAAGAAAGTCCACAACTGTGTTGATTAATGAATTTCCCAAAAAAATGCGTGTCTATAAATATACAACCAAAAAGGAGTTATATAATGAAAATTAGTAAAAAAAACTATAAATAAAATAACTGTACACCGGTACTCTTGTGAAAAAAGTCCATACAAGTGTAAAATGCCGTATCCAAAGAAAAACGTGTTGAATCCACCACCAATCAGCAGAAACTACTTCTTACCAACTTGCCGCGATCCCCCATAACAGAGGATTGGAATCAATCGCAGATTGACTCCAAGAAACAGCAAACACAATCACGGGTCCTTGGTATAGTAACCTCACGACCAATGAACCACAAAGTTGTAGTTTAAAAGAAGCCTTGAGTCTGATGTGCCGGCCGGTGCACAAAACAGACAACCCGTCCTTCTGGGAAAACATATGGAACACAAGGTGACGTCTGCGCATTGCTCCGCCCTACGTCCGTTTCGTAATAATTTACTTCGTCCAGGGGCATTCATAGAATAAAGTGCATGTGCATAAAGATATGGGGCCAGATCCACAAAGGAATTACGCCGGCGTATCTACAGATACACCGGCGTAATTCGAATTTCCCGCCGGTGTGTCATTGTTTTCTATCCAGAAAACATGATACACCGGACTTACGCTAAGATACGACTGGTGTAAGTTTCTTACACCATCGTATCTTAGATGCATATTTACACTGGACCCTAGGGGCGCTTCCGTCTATGTCCAGCGTAAAATATGCAAATGAGCGAGTTACGCTAATTCCCGAACGTTCGAGCGGCCGGCACATTCCCTTTACGTCGTTTGCGTAAGCGTATCTCCGGCGTAAAGATAAAGCTGCTATAGTGAGGCGCAGCCAATGTTAAGTATGGACGTCGGGACATCGTTGTATTGGATGTCGTTTACGTCGTTTGCGTATGCCAATCCAGAATGGGCCTGGGCGTAAGTTTTCATTGACTATTTGCGACGTGATTTCACGCATGCACACTAGGATACGTCCACGGCCGGTGCATGCACAGTTAAAAAAAGCGTCGTTTGCGTCTGGTCATTCATAATTATAATAAAACACGCCCCCCCTAGTACATTTGAATTACACCCACGTACGTGGGCCATTTACGCTACGCTACCGTAAGTTACAGCGGCATTTATTTGAGGATAAGGATACGCCGCTATGACTTACAGCGCGTAGTGTAAATGGGTCACGCCGCGCCGGCGGCAAAGGTATGTGGATCTGGCCCATGAAGTCCAATTCATCCAAAAAGTTCCACCATCCACAGTGCGCTAATGCTTTGCCCCAGCCTCTCACCTCATTCACAGACCCTTTCAGGTCAATCCAAGCCTCCAGAGCATTTATTAAGTATCCAGGGGTATGCAAGACCAGAAAGTGAGCACCATATTTTTATGCTCCTGGGATCTATGACATAATTTGCCTAGGTCTGGAAACCAGGAATTGATTGAAGAAATGTGTGATAGACCCAACCAGGACAAGGGCTTTTGGAGGGGATTGCAGGGTAGCCACTTGCCTACTGACTATGGGCCCTGGCATTTGATTGAGTTATGAGCATTCAGGAAGATGTCCTGTTATATAATGCAAGATGACTTTACCACATTTAACAGTCAAGGAAACCATGATGGAGACCAACGAAAAACTCAGTGAGAAGATGTATGTGAAAAGAAATCTGGTTAATTCGATTTGGACAACCCAGGGTCTTCTTGAATACTGGCGCCAAACTGTCCAGGTGGGCACTGAACTAACTCACCTAGTAGAGTCCGAGGATGAGAGAACGTCCGTGATAGGCGGAACTGTGTCTGCTGAGAAATGCCACGGGAAAAAAGCATGAGGAGTCCCCCGATGTGGGGCTTTAAAGGCAACAGCGATTAGAGTAAGAACAGTATATACAAAAATATATAATTTTATTTGTCAATTACAAAAAAACATAATAAATTTAAATTTATTATGTTTTTTTGTAATTGACAAATAAAATTATATATTTTTGTATCTACTGTTCTTACTCTAATTACTGTTGCCTTTAAAGCCCGACATCGGGGGACTCCTCGTGCTTTTTTTCTTGTTCATCAGGGGTGGTGGCAACCAACCAAGATCACACACCAAAGATGTTCCAATTATATGCCTATCACGGAAGGGACCAGGAGAAAACTGGAACTTTTAAACAATGGATGCCCGCAGCCTGTCAATAATTTCAGGTACAATGACTCGAGTATAAGCCGAGGGGGGTATTTTCAGCCTTAAAAAAAGGGCTGAAAAACTTGGCTTATACTCAAGCATATACGGTACTAGATAGAAAGTTTGAATACTCTAAAGGCAATATGGACTTTCATGGTACGGTATAGACTTACACAGTAAGGTTACAGTACAATTTTTTTTTATTTATTATATCAAAATATACATCATAAAACCATAAATAAGTAGATACTAGACACCAGATGTTGCTATGTGGAGCATCCACATTTCTGATGCAAATTGGAAAAATTAGATATACACAGTAGTTCCACACTGTTATACACAAAGACTATTCTTCCAGTTGCAAACTCTACATGTTTCGCGGTTACTTCTTCAGGAGTATAGTATGCCAGAAAATGATCTACAAAGAAAACATAAATCAAAATGCAATAATTATAACCAGATAAACAATACATAACTAATCACCAACCCTCATGGTGTAATGTCATGACAGCTGGAAGCTGATGGGCTACTATGCAGAGCTGCACCAGAGTTTTCACTCTCCAGTTTTAGTAAATCCCCACCTAGAAGATGTATGCCTACTTGCTTTTTGTCAGAATATCTTGAAACCATTAAGGAGCATGACAGCCACGCAATTAAAATTTCCAAAAGGAAATATGAAATGACATACTGTACTTAATCATTGCCCCTTGAAATTTCACTGTGTTGGTTTTACACTTAAAAACACATAGAAAAATAAAAATGACTTGAAATTGTCTTACTTTTTCTCGCAGGTTGAAAGTTGTGAGACATTTTAATACACTGTAAAATTGAACTATTAATGGCTAGGAGAGAAAAGTCTTCTCTTACAAGGCGGTTGGCTGTTCCGTACCTCGTTCTTCATGTTCTATAATGACAGTAAATGTTTTATCGACCTAGCTGCAGCTGCAAATTTTCCTTTTTAAAGGGGCATGACTTAGACATGGCAGCTCTTCGGATTCTATATTTGAAAATTTGTAGCATGGGACTGGCAGTTTTTTGATAAAAGAATTCCTCGCATAATGATTTCCTCTTCTTACAACTTAAGGATTCGGTGTGAAGCCTTAAGCACGATTTAGACATCTCATTTGCAGAAACCATGACTTCTTACTAAAAGACTTATTGTTTAACCTCCCTGGCGGTATGATTATTTCAGATTTTAGGTGCTGAAAGCGGTACAATTATTTTGCATGGAAATTTGGCGTTTTACATTGCAGGCTTGTAATTCTAATGCCGCGTACACACGGTCATTTTTTGCGCTGAAAAAAAACGACGATTTCTGTGAAATAAAAAGACAATTTTGCATACACACCATCTTTTTTTTAACAAAAAGCAAGGTTACGTTCACCACTCTTTTCCATTGAAGCTCACTTCATAACTAGCTTCTGGGCATGCGCGGGTTGAAAAACGTCGTTTTGAACGACGTTTTTGCTACACACGGTGACTTTTTGTGAAACAAAAAACGACGTTTTGAAAAACGACACAAAAAATTCAAACATGTTTTGCCCACACACGATCAATTTAAATGACGTTTTAAAAAACGTCTTTTTTTTTCATTGCAAAAAACGACCGTGTGTACGCGGCATTAGGAATAATTCACTTAAATCTTTCCAAACAAGAGTCTAGTAGACATCGCGGGTATAATAAAATTTAAAAAACAAAATCATAAATTATAATATAATAAATAACTATAAATAATTATAACAAATAATAATGTAATTATAATAAAATTATTCAATAATGTAATCAAATCAAAAACACTGAAATTTGCTCAGTTGCAGGATTGTCGCTGGCATTACTTTTATTTTTTGATGACGAATTTCCCCACAAATCACTATCACTCAATTCTGCAAGTGATTATAATTTATTATCGCTGTTTTCTAGCTGCTCTAAAACCACTTTTGACATAAAGGGACACTTTTTGGTTGCTATGGACAATCTCCAGTTTCCAGGCAGATAGAACAGTATTTATTATATAAAAGTGCATGAAGGACTCAGGGCAGACCACTAGGGACAAGGGGTGTGTGTATTTTTTACATACAGTACTGTAATCTGTATGTAATGTGTTTGTTTAATTTTTTGAATTTGTGCCGTTCTCCGCCCCCGTGCGTCATAACGTCTCAGGGAGCGGAGCTCGGCGGCACACAGGCACTGTGTGAATCGAGCGAGGAGAACACCGCTCAATCACACAGCGGAGAGGCATCACAGGATCCAGGGACAAGGTGGGTAACTCTGCCTGTGGATGCTGCGAGGCAATCCCGAGTGAGGCTCGGGGTCACCGCTTTTGGTTCTGAAATTCCACCCCGAGCCAGACTCAGGAATACCGCCAGGGGGGTTAACAGAATTGGGAATCCGCTAAATGATCATACAGGAAGTAACTGCAACTTGCAGTTTACTCAACAGATGCAAAGTTAGAGATAATCATGCAAAAGAGTAGCAAAGCGCATGCATACCCTGCAGAAAAATACAAAATAGATTATGAAAGCTGCACAAACATTGACTCTTCACAACAATATTAACCACTTCAGCACCGGAAGAATTTGCCCCTTTCCTGACCATGTAATTTTTTGCGATACATCACTGTGTCGTTTTAACTGGCAGACACGAGGGCGTGTGATGCTGTACCCAAATAAAATTGATGTCCTTTTTTTCCCACAAATAGAGCTTTCTTTTTGCGGTTTTAATTTTTTGCACTATAAACAAAAAAGAGCGACTATTTTGAAAAAAGTACAATATTTTCTACTTTAATAAATATCCTAAAAAAATAAATAAAAATAATAATGTCTTCAGCAGTTTAGGCCAATATGTATTTTCCTACATATTTTTGGTAAAAAAAAAATCACAATAAGCATATAATGATTTGCGCAGAAGTTATAGCATCTACAAAATAAAGAATATATTTATAACATTTTTATTATTATTTTTTTTTTTACTAGTAATGGCACCGATCAGCCATTTTTAACGGCACTGCGACATTGCGGCGGACAGATCGGACACTTTTGACACTTTTTTGGGACCATTAACATTTACACAGCGATCAGAGCTAAAAGTAGCCACTGATTACTGTATAAATGTCACTGGCAGGGAAGGTGTTAACACTAGGGCGCAATCAAGGGATTTTAACTGTGGGGGGAGTGGACTGCCTGGGAGTAGAGAGAGATCGCTGTTTCTGATTACTAGGAACAGCAGATCTCTCTTTACTCACCTTTCAGAGGAGGGATCTGTCTGTTTACATTGACAGATCCCCGTCCTGGCTCTCTGAGGAGCGATAGCGGGTCACCGGTGGACATGGCGGTGGCCTGCCATGTGCATCGGCTTTGGCATTGCACCCCCTTTATCTCTCAAAGCGGCCGACATAGAGCTACGGTAATGTGCCCAGCAGTGTCAATCTGCCACCATATAACGACTGGCAAGCAGTTAATGTGACTTCATCAGGGGAACATGTGGCTTTGTAGGATAGCCTCCATAAGACTCTTTAACAGCAGAAAATACAATTTGATATCGTTACTTCAGTAAAATAGTTCAGAACACAAACGGTCACTTGTGATTATCCTCATAAGCAGCATCCCTCACGGTGAAGTCCAGGTTAGCTCTGGTAATACATGGGAACAACTTGTGGGTTGGTGGGGTATTTGGGTGATGATGGACCTTTCCTCCATGGTTCCCGTTAACTCGTTGGGTGCCATGTTCTGGGTCACATGAGAGGACTACCCCCGCAATGGTGTCTTTGGGCTACGCCAGGTGGGGTCACATGAAGAATCAAAAATTAATGCAGTCTTCCAACTCAGTGATGAGCCACGTGTTGTATTCAGAGTCCCTCCAAAAGATGTTGCCCTTTGACCTACACACTTGTACAGGTATACGTGTTGGAAGGAAGGGAATGCGGAGCCTATTCCCATTTAACCAGTCAGTGTGCCTCTATTACCTCACTCCCAGTAGCAGAATGAAGTCCCCCAAACCCTTAGACCTCATGCATGCTCCCACTTAACTCTTGCCTTACATACCTAGTTACCAAGCCATAGATCTCTGTGATGCTGTTTGCTCCCAGTGATCAGTGGATACAAACAGCTAGGAAGGGGGTCGGATACTGGACCCTCTTGCTACTGGAGCAAGGGCGGATCCAGAGTCTAGTCTCGGGAGGGGCACTGCCAGAAAATAAGGTGTTGCTTACAGAACTCAATTAGGTGTTCAATGTGTCCGCTGCAATGTTGCAGTACCGCTAAAAAATCAATGATTGCCGCCATTACTAGTAAAAAATATTTAAATATAAATGCCATAAATCTATCCCATAGTTTCTAGACGATTGTCAGGGACTGCAGACATGGTACAAGAGATGGTCAGAGACTGCAGACATAGTACAAGAGAAGGTCAGAGAATGCAGACATGGTACAAGAGATGGTCAGAGAATGCAGACATGGTACAAGAGATGGTCAGAGACTGCATATATAGTACAAGAGATGGTCAGAGAATGCAGACATGGTACAATAGATGGTCAGAGAATGCAGACATGGTGCAAGAGATGGTCAGAGACTGCAGACATGGTACAAGAGATGGTCAGAGACTGCAGACATGGTACAAGAGATGGTCAGAGACTGCAGACGTGGTACAACGGATGGTCAGAGACTGTAGACGTGGTACAGGAGATGGTCAGAGACTGCAGACGTGGTACAAGGGATGGTCAGAGACTGCAGGCATGGTACAAGGGATGGTCAGAGACTGCAGGCATGGTACAAGGGATGGTCAGAGACTGCAGGCATGGTACAAGGGATGGTCAGAGACTGCAGGCATGGTACAAGGGATGGTCAGAGACTGCAGGCATGGTACAAGGGATGGTCAGAGACTGCAGGCATGGTACAAGGGATGGTCAGAGACTGCAGGCATGGTACAAGGGATGTTTAGAGACTGAAGACATGGTACAAGAGATCAATGCAGCCTCATCAGTGCCCATCATTGCAGCCTCACTGTGCATATGAACGCAGCCCCACCTTTGTATAAAAATTCAGTCCCACTTTTGTATATTAATGCAGACCCACTTTTGTTTATTAATGCACTACCACTTTTGTATATTAATGCAGTCCCACTTTTGTATATCAATGCAGCCCCACCTTTGTATATCAATGCAGTCCCACCTTTGTATATCAATGCAGTCCCACCTTTGTATATAAATCCAGTCCCACTTGTGTCTATGAATCCAGTCCCACTTTTGTCTATGAATGCAGTCCCACTTTTGTCTATGAATCCAGACCCACTTTTGTATATAAATGCAGCCCCACTTTTGTCTATTAATGCAGCAGCCACATTGTGCATGGCACTCACCATGGCATTACCTCGATCACACACAGCAGGTATCTCCTCTCCTGACGTGTGTCATGGAACAAACAGGAGCTGTAGGTCTGTGTTCGGCAGGGCAGTGTGCTCTAGCAAGGTCCCCCCTAGACGGGCTTGTGTGATAGACAAAACACTGATTCAATCAGTGATCCATCTCCATCTACTACCACACGAGCAGGTCTAGCACAGGCAGCACAGCCGAACACAGATCCAGCTCTCACACACAGCCAGAGATGCCCAATGACATACACGCAGGAGAGAGGGTAGCGCTGCAGTCATCTACAGCTCAAAGCAGCCTCAGGACAGGCAGCCTACCGGCCCTGGTGATGAGAGAGAGTGAGAGACTCGGCAGCGGCAGGTGCAGGCAGGCCCGGACTGGGACAAAAAATAGGCCTGGGCATTTTAGACTGAGCAGCCCGGGGGGGGGGGGAGAAAGAAAGATAGATAAACATAAAAAGAAAGAAGGGAAGGAAGGAAGATAGATTGATAGATAGATAGAAAGCAATAAGTGAAGATAGATAGATAGATAGATAAACAAGAAAGATAGATAGATAAACAAGACAGATAGATAAACAAGAAAGATAGATATATAAAGATAGAAAGCAAAAAGGGAAGGAAGGAAGATAGATAAAGAAAGAAATATAGATAAAGAAAGAAGGGAAGATAGATAGATAGATAGATAGATAGATAGATAGATAGATAGATAGATAGATAGATAAGGGAAGGAAGGAAGATAGATAAAGAAAGAAAGAAAGAAAGAAAGAAAGAAAGAAAGAAAGAAAGAAAGAAAGAAAGAAAGAAAGAAGAGAAGGAAGGAATATAGATAAAGATAGATAGATAGATAGATAGATAGATAGATAGATAGATAGATAGATAGATAGATATAGATAGACAGTGGCGGTGCGTCTATAGAGGGCGCCGGAGCGCTGCCCCCTCTGGCTCAGCCACGACGATGGGCACAGTGGCGACGATGGGCACAGTGGCGACAATGGGCACAGTGGCGACAATGGGCACAGTGGCAACAATTAAAGGGCACAGGGGCATCAATTGGCACAGTGGCGACAATTGAAGGGCACAGTGGCTGCGTTTGATGGCATGGCACAGTGGTGACACTTGATGGCACAGTGGCTGTGTTTGATGCCATGGCACAGTGGCTGTGTTTGATGGCATGGTACAGTGGTGACAATTGATGGCACAGTGGCTGCGTTTGATGGCATGGCACAGTGGTGACAATTGATGGCACAGTGGCTGTGTTTGATTGCATGGCACAGTGATTGTGTTTGATGGCATGGCACAGTGGCTGTGTTTGATGGCATGGCACAGTGGTGACAATTGATGGCACAGTGGCTGTGTTTGATGGCATGGCACAGAGGTGACAATTGATGGCACAGTGGCTGTGTTTGATGGCATGGCACAGAGGTGACAATTGATGGCACAGTGGCTGTGTTTGATGGCATGGCACAGTGGTGACAATTGATGGCACAGTGGCTGCGTTTGATGGCACAGTGGCTGTGTTTGATGGCACAGTGGCAGTGTTTGATGGCATTGCACAGTGGTGACAATTGATGGGCCCAGTGGCTGCGTTTGATGGTCACAGTGAGGCTGCAATTGTTTTTTTTTTTTTTTCATTTGCGCCCACCAAAAATGTTGAGCACCAGCCGCCACTGTAGATAGATAGCTAGATAGATTATTATCTATCTATCTACAGTGGCAGCTGGTGGGGGTGCAAACGAAAAAAAAAAAGAGAAAAAAGAGAGAGAGAAAGAAAGAAAGGTGAAGAGAGAGCGAGAGAAAAGGGAATGAAGGGCACCCCATAAATCAGTGTACAGTACTCTCAGTACTCACTCAGAGGCAGGAGGGACTGACTGGATGGGTGGATATCAGACTCCATCTTTCCTTTCTGATTGCTGGGCTTGAATCTTCCCGCCTACATCCCTTAGGCAGCAGAACAGTGTCCGTCGGGAGAGTGGGCAGGGCAGACACGGGAGGAGAGGAAGAGAGGAGGGGGAGGAGTAGAAGCAGCTCCTCTCCTCTAACTGGCCGTGGGGGCAGCAAGGGGAGGGGAGAAGTGTCAGAGCTGGCTATGATACCCCAGCTGATCTCTCTCTATCTGGCGCTGTGTTGGTGGTGTACACCCCTGGGGAGACGTGACATACGGCCCGCTGGCCGCCGAGGGCCATTCGCGGGCCGCGGTCGGCCCGCGGGCCGTTCGCGGGCTGAAGCCGGCCCACGGCCCACAGGTATTTTCTAGGTTTGCCCTATGGCAAAGCAGTTAAAAAAAAAATGGTAAAAAAAAAAAAAAAAAGCCAATGTGACATGATTGCCTCGGGGGGGGGGGGGGCAATTGCCCTGTTGCCCCCCCCCCCCCTGGATCCGCCGTTGTACTGGAGGACCCACTACCTAACCAGTTACAATGCCAACGATTGGTTGCTATTTCCTCCTGAGGTTACCCACAGTAACTTCTTCTCCTCTTAGACTCACAGGCTAAACTGGCATTACAGTGATGTTTCACAGACACCAATGTGCTATTTCAGTCCCTGAGTCTCTGGAGAGATGCCAGGACCTCACATGCACCCTATGAGAAACCAGGCCTTGAGCAGTTGGAACAACTTTACTAGACTTTTGGCAGAACATACATAACATGTAGTAACATCTTTTTTCCTAACTGAACCTAACTGTGGCTGCCCAAGTACCTACACAGGTGTAGAAGAGTCCAGACTGGAGATAATTTAAACAGAAAAGGCCATGACCTTGGCAGAGGCGTCTCTAGGGGGGGCAGAGGGGACCCCCCCAACATTATGCTGTGACCCACCATGTGCCCCCCCAAAAAAAAAAAATTTTTTTTGCTTTTTATTTTTTTTCGGGGCGCCCCTGGAGTACAGTCTCTCCTGAGAGGAAGAGCGTCCCCAGTCAGGTCTGCGGGGCATTCCTCCCCCTCCCTCTGCTCGCTGACACTGCATATTGCAAGCGTTCACACAACCACAGCTGCCCGTTCTGCTCCTTCCCCTGCATCCTCATTGGCACGGAGAAGAGTGAGTTGCAGAAAGGACTCCATGAGCACTGTGGGGGAGGGGGGGCCAAGCCTTCATCTCAGTTACTGAAAAAACAGACTGATTTCTCCCGTCCTTAGGACAGGAGAACCAGCCTGTAAATTCCGAGAGTGGTGACTGCAAGCTGAGCCGAGTGTCAGTCTATGACACTCTTTTACACCCCAGCGTGTCCAGCCACCTCCCCCCCCCACTCTCCTCACATACGAGCAGGGAGGAATACAGCTCCTCCTATTCCTCCTTTCAGTCCCGCCCACACTATCTTGGTGTGCTGTATCTGAAGAGAGGGGATGTGTGTTCAGGAAACATTAAAATCAGCAGCATGTGTGTGAATGATGCCTGAGATTCTAGCCTGGACCGTGGGTAAGTGTGTGCACTGCAGACTGCAGTACACTGTAATCACTGAACTGCATTATCTCCATCCCTTCTCCCCCCCATCTGTCTCCCTCCCCTCTCCTGTTCTTTCAAGACATTCACAATTTACTTTCTGTAACTGTCACCACCCTTTACGATATTCCATTCCATCGCCCCACAACAGCTTATCCGACAGTCCGACAGACATCAAACACGACCCATTTAATTTTCCAGAATAACCGAGACAACACAAGCTCTGGTACTGGTTCCAAAATTAATGCATGAATCCTTTAATGGTAAATTGGCTTTCTTATATACAGTACAAGCATGTTACAGTTAATCACAGGGACACACTCCACCCACACATCACACAATGGGGGGCTTCATACACATTCTTTTATGTAATGACATTCCGATGAGTTAATTACTACTCATTACCCAGACGGTCTGGCTCTGCATTTAGAGGGGTTAATTACTACAGATTGACAAGTCACATTCCACATCTTAACAGTGTCATTAGCATACACAATAAACAGGTCTTAGGAGCAGACCTAATTAGCACAATGGACACAAAACAGTATTAGCATCACACAATGGAATGTCTAGGAGCAGACTTAATTAACACCTCAAAAGCATGTGTCCCCACATTGAATGAAAACACTCTATTGACCTGTCGGAGTCAGACTTTACCAATTTGTAATATTTAAAGATATCCTGCAAAACATGAATTATCAGTAATGTCCCATCCCATGTAATTTATAATTTCTCAGTCACCCTATGCCCAAAAGGGGCACAGGATGACCCTAGACCCAAGAGTCATTAGTGATGCTGGCACTCGAGTACCCCCCATCCTTCAAAAGTCTCTGGGTGTCACAGGCCATTCTGTTACACTTTCACTTTCCGTTAGGCAGGTAATATACAGTGCAAATTTCTTTCCTACATCCACAGATTGCAGGAAAGAAACTTGCATGATTCCCCCATCAACACAGACAGTGCTGACGGGAATATCCCTCCTGCCCAGCAATTGTATTCTCCCGGCAAACAGTGATTCTCACTAGTGGCTATACAGCAACCACTAGTGATAATCATAAGAGAATCTGCTCATTAATGGTTCAAATCTCAGCCAGTTCCAGCTGAGATTTAAACTGTCTATGGCTGGTCCTAGCTCTTAGGCAGCCCATACATTGATCACTTTTTTTCATTCAACTATTAGGTTGAATGAAAAAAAAAATGATCCAATTCCCCCATCTACACATTATAGGTGGATGGGGGAATCCTCCCAGTGTGGACCAGTGCTGGAATAACCAGAGTTGCTGTCCTGTCCCGGCTATTCACAGCGCTGGTCTCTGTCTCCTTGGCAGCGGCGGCAGCACATTGGAACCCAGTGCTGGTTACTTTATGGGGCTGATGTACAGGAGGGCCAGCACAATTTGTTGTTATAGATGGGCTGGGCATGTTCAAAAATCCACATGCCAGAGCCTGCCAGAAAGCCCACACTGCACAGCGCTAATCACAGGCAGTGAGAGATTTCCCGGTCCGCAGCTCTGCACAGATCAGGAAATGTCTCACTGCCTGTGATTAGCACTGTGGAGTGTTGGCTTCCTGGCGGGATTGGGCATGTAGGATTTCAAACACACCCGAGCCCATCTCTATTGGTTGTAGAGAGTTGAGCTCCCTGCAGGTTGCTTAGCAGCAGTGGAGCCTTCTCTGACATGCTGATCGGGATGCAATCCAGGTGATGCTCCCAGTCAAATCCTAGTGTTAAATATCAGAGATTTTATTGATCAAAGCCCACACTTTACAGGTATAGAGCCCACACTTTACAGGCATAGAGCCCACACTTTACAGGCATAGAGCCCACACGGCTGCAGAACATACGTTTGATATATATATATATATATATATATATATATATATGTGGTTGTACTCTTGATGCTAATAAATACTGTATTTATTAGATCTGACTGGGAGCATTACCTGGATCACATCCCGATCAGCATGTCAACAGAGAAGGTTATACAGCATTACTGCTGCTAGGTGATCAGCTGGGGGCTCAGCTCTCTATAACTAATAGTGCCAGCCTTCCCCTGCATGCATCCGTAATGTCACCAGCACTAGGTCCTAATGGACTGCCGCCGCTGCCAAGGAGACAGATGCCAGACCAGCACTGTCAATAGCAGGGACAGGACAGCTGGGGAACCCCACAGTGGCAGAACACCAGGGCTCGGTGGCAAGACAACCTTTGCAACCCTAAAAGTTCTCCCACTGCTTTGGACCCTTATATTTTCTTGGTGTGCTGGTGACACATAGCTCTTGTTTTCTGCCACCCTGGGGGGCCCCAGTATAGTAGGAAAGGAGCTCACTGCAGAACATGTAAAAGGGCCCGTTGTGGGATCGTAGTACAGGGCCCCAGGAGATATATATATATATCTATAATTGCATTTTATAGTTGGGCCCCCCTACTTTTGTCCCTGTCCCCCTATGTGCCCCCCCTAAATATGAAAGCTGGAGACGCCACTGGACCTTGGGAGCATTCGGATGGTTCAGCGTTCCAAGCTGACCAGCAAGCTTCTTAAAGTGGTACTACAGCTTTGTGTTTTTTCAAAAAGAAAATAACAAACATATCATACTTACATCCACTGTGCACTTTGTTTTGCACAGAGCGGCCCCGAACGTCCTCTTCTGTGGTCCCACAGCGGCTCTCGCTGCTCCTCCCTGCAACAGCTAACCCCCTCTGGAAAGCTCTCCCCTGAAGGGGTTTCCTTGCAGGCGTGTTTCCGTGTGATACATACCTGCCGAGTGTTTTACTCGGCCCCGCCCCTCAACGCGCCATTGGATTTGATTGACAGTAGTGCGAGCCAATGGCTGCGCTGCTATCATATTATTCAATGAAGAGCCAAGAAGCCCAGGCAATGATCGAGCGCGTTCATGACACTGGACTTTCCAGGGCTCAGGTAAATAATCGGGGGGGAGCTGGGGCAGGCGCCAATCAGATGTTTTTTCATCTTAATGCATAGAATGCATTAAGGTGAAAAATTACGTACCTTTACAACCCCTTTAAGGCATAGTCTTGAGTTCCCGTGCATGTGTTCCTGGTTCATTCAAGGTCCCCCCCATAGGATCTGAAAAGAAAGAAGAAAGGAAGAGTAGAAAGGGAACTAATGAATCAAATGCATGGGGTAGGACAAGAAGAGGGAACAAGGGAAGGAAGGGAAAGGAAAGAAAGAAGGAGGTAGGGGAAGTAAGAAGGTAGAGAAGGAAGGAAGGGAGAGAGGGAAGGGAAGGAAGGGAGAGAGGGAAGGGAAGGGAAGGGAAGGGAAGGGAAGGAAGGAAGGAAGGAAGGAAGGAAGGAAGGAAGGAAGAGAGGGAAGGAAGAGAGGGAAGGAAGGAAGGAAGGAAAAAAGGAAAGAAGGAAGGAAGGAAGGAAGGAAGGAAGGAAGGAAGGGAGAGAGGGAAGGAAGGAAGGAAGGAAGGGAGAGAGGGGAGGAAGGAAGGAAGGAAGGAAGGAAGGAAGGAAGGAAGGAAGGAAGGAAGGAAGGAAGGAAGGAAGGAAGGAAATGAAGGGAGAGAGGGAAGGAAGGGAGAGAGGGAAGGAAGGAAGGAAGGGAGAGAGGGGGGGAAGGAAGGAAGGAAGGGAGAGAGGGGAGGAAGGAAAGGAGAGAGGGAAGGAAGGAAGGAAGGAAGAGAGGGAAGGAAGGAAGGGAGAGAGGGAGGAAAGGAAGGAAGGAAGGAAGGAAGGAAGGAAGGAAGGAAGGAAGGGAGAGAGGGAAGGAAGGAAGGAAGGGAGAGAGGGGAGGAAGGAAAGGAGAGAGGGAAGGAAGGAAGGAAGGGAGAGAGGGGAGGAAGGAAAGGAGAGAGGGAAGGAAGGAAGGAAGGAAGGAAGGAAGGAAGGAAGGAAGGAAGGAAGGAAGGAAGGAAGGAAGGAAGGAAGGAAGGAAGGAAGGAAGAAGGGAGAGGGGGAAGGAAGGAGGAGAAGAAGGAAGGAAAGAAGGAAGGAAGGAAGGAAGGAAGGGAGAGAGGGGAGGAAGGAAAGGAGAGAGGGAAGGAAGGAAGGAAGGAAGGAAGGAAGGAAGGAAGGAAGGAAGGAAGGAAGGAAGGAAGGAAGGAAGGAAGGAAGGAAGGCTTCACATAATGATGTAATGATGCAGAAAAAGTTTATAAAAATAATTCATCCAAGAGAATATACTGTAATGCATACTTGTTAGTTCTGTGATTCGAAGCAGTAATATGATTTCCTGGTTGCAGTTTGCCTTTCATTAAAACTTTTTTGCTTGATGAAATACTTCACTGATTTATTCCTGATTTAATTATTTTGTTAAATGAAATTGCTCCTGTGTTTCCCTTCCTCTCGAAAATTACATTAAAAAAAAGGTTCATTTTCTGAGTTCTTAATTACACGGGTGCCGCAATACCTGGCGTTACTGTCACTCTGGGGTAATAAACAAATAAATAGAAATAATAAAGCTTTATATGGCTAGGATATGGTTGTAATATGTAGTTGTAATGTCCCATGTTAATATCTCAATCACGCCACTGATTAGCAGAGATAACATTGGAAGAACGTGGAGTGTTGCAGATATTATGGTGATTGCAGGACACTTGAATCATGGGACCGTGGAGAGACTTTATTCTAGGTTAATGGAATTAGGCAAATTTAACAAGCTGGCTGCCTTTGATTGGACTAAGCACCATGCAGCTTTATAAATGCACATTATAATTATGTTATGTATTTTTTTTCCCTTTTTTTATGGACGAGACATAAACATGCATGCTGGGATCGCTTGAGTGTCCATGTTTGTGCTTATAAAAGGGGGGGCAGCAGTAATACACATTTAGCTGAAAATTTTAGTCTCTATTTTCATTGAGTTCAGTTTGCCATTTGTGATCTATGGGTGCCCTTGAAGTGGACTATCTTTCAAATGGGAAGGTCCACATTACTCAAAGCCCCATGCTTTAATTCCCTGTACACAGGTGCGTAATTCTTGTCGAAAAAAATGTGGATGTTTTTTCCGAAGGAAATTTTGCTCAATTCTGCCTTGCATACACACGGTCACACAAGAGTTTGTGAACCTTTGACTGTCAAGAACGTGGTGAAATAAAAGACTACGACAAGCCGGGAAAATTAAGTTCTATGCTTCTGAGCATGCGTATGAATTCTGCGTGTCGGAATTTGTACACACGATAGGAAATTCCAATCGTATTTTTTCCTGACGGGAAAATAGAGAATATGCTCTATCTTTTTCCAGCAGTTTTTCCGTTGGAAAAAGTCTGATGGAGCATACACATGGTTGGGATTCCCGACCAAAAGCTCCCATCTGAATTTTTCCAATGGGAAAACCGATCGTGTGTACGGGGCAAAAATAGCTTGAAGCACTCTCTTCCAGATTCTGAGCTCACAGCTGTCCCAGAAGGCACAGCGATCTCACCCGAACCTACCCGAAGCCCCGAAAGTTGTGCCAAAGTGTTTTTTTTTTGGACAATCTTTATTTTTGAATGGGTCTCTCAAGCCATTTGTAATGTAGGTGAGGGGGGGATGGAGTCTGCAAATAAAGAGGACCTTCACTCTGTATGTAAGATCTACTTTAATCTTGTCACCTAATTTGGTTGAAATTAGACCGACTGAACAACAGTCTCCTTATACAGGACAAAATGTAGCTGCTTACTCAGTTTTGGACTAGAATCAGTATCCTTGTGCAATTGCTGTGCGTTGCAGTGCAATTTGACAGCCCATGCTGCTAATCACATCAGAATGCACAAAAAGTAGTATATGCACCACTTTAAAAAAACGCGCCACCCCAAATTGCATTCAGCTCCTCCCAGGCCACCCCTATGACTAAGCCCTGTGGACAGGGTTAAATGCATCAGGGTGTGGTCTGGGAGGAGTCAAGCTGAAGTGGTTTTCACTCTTCTTTTACACCTGGGCTGTTACCATGGAGTGCAGAGTACCATCGTTCTTCTGTAGCACCCTCTACTTAGGTAGGTGCTAGAGGTGAGATTTATTTTGTCAGAGTAGGTAAATTTAGGCAGTCCTAGCTAGAAGCTAGGCCTGTGTGTTTTGATCTGTGTGGGCTGGGAATGGCCCAGAGTAGGCTGGTGACTCACAGATAGCATCATCTTTTGGTTACCTCCCTCTGGCTTCTAGAAGAGAGGAGGGGAAGAGAGGTGGAGCTGTCTGGGGATTGGTCAGGGCTCCTTGAGACACCACAACTGGGATCAGCAGGGGGTAGGCCTCCTTGATATACCCAGGGTCAGCCCAGCTGGGGAGGAGCTGTCAGGTGGAAGAACTGGAAATGAAGCACTAGATCTTTGCGGGCCTTTGAGGGCGCTCCTCATTCTGGGGGTGGGGGACCTTGGGCCTGGGGTTTGGGTGCAGGACGGAGCTCTTCTGGAAAGCAAGATGGATCTGGCCAGGAGGCAGAGAAGAACCAAAGAGGGCAACAGGAGCTAGTCTTGCTGGTGTGTGAGCAGCCAGGAGGGCTGGTGAATGACATGTGCTATTGGGAGTGCTGAGGGGCAACAGTCAGAGCTGGGTGTGGAGCCAGTGAGGATTGCAATGGCACAGGCAGTGGAGTCGGGCAGCTGCAGCCAGGCAGGGCCTGAAGAGGATTGCCGGAAGCAGTATCCCACCATAGGACAGCTAGCACTAAAGACTTCCTATTATTTTTCTACATTAAAAAGGGACCCGCGGTCCCTGGCTGAAAATGGCAATCTCTATGGCCTAACTGAGTCAGAGTTGGGCTTACCATGTGCTAGCTTTGCCTGGAGTTAAGTATTGTGCAGCAGAGAGAGAGAGAGAGAGAGAGATAGTCTGCATGCGAGTTTTGTGCAGGAGGAGTTTGAAGAAGTGTAATGTACAAAGAGTTCTGTCCCAAATTGACTGTTCTAAAATTCTACTTGGCATCCTATATATTCCCCTCCCTATCCAAGTTTAAATCCCTGAATAAAAATGACAAACACAAGCATATGGACTGTTTGTTGGCTCAAGGTGATTGGGAAATGAATGCCGGGCTGGACAGGATGACAGGTGGACCACAGCTTTCAGCAGCCTCTATGGGGGTACCGCTCCATCTTCTTTTCATGTATGTACATAGAGCCAAGATGGACTTTCTCATCACTCAGCAGCAATGTGAGTCAACAGAATATGATAGGACAATTGCTTCTAGTGTAGGGTGACCAGACATCCCCAGTTTCAGGGGACAGTCCCCTGATTGAGGACACTGTCCCTGGACCAAGTCTGTCCCTGGTTTTGTCCCCAGATTGGATTTAATAGAGGGCAGGGGCAATTTCAAAGACAGTCAGTGCAGAATTAAAATAAAAAAATTAGTAGTAG
Organism: Rana kukunoris; assembly: GCA_029574335.1. Lineage (NCBI taxonomy): Eukaryota > Metazoa > Chordata > Amphibia > Anura > Ranidae > Rana > Rana kukunoris. Next base: position 450,928,622 of record CM056053.1, on the reverse strand, counting down.
CTAAAGGCAAAAAAAGCCCCCTCGTTTGAGCAAATTGAGCTCCCCCACAGTCTGCACTCACAAATGTCCTCAGGTGATGGTTACCTCTTTGAGATATCTTTACCAGTGACTCAGACTAGATCTTCATATGACTCCTCCACAGTCAGCCTCCGGTAAGTTTCAGCAAACCCGGCCCCCCAGCCTGCCCAACTAGAACCGCAATGATCAGCAAACATGTGGCAGGTGGCCTGGGGGTTGCACCCGGGATGATTGATAGCTCCATGCAGCCTGCTGTCAGGTCCGGTGTGAAGTAATCGGCGATCAATGTTGGCAATGTTGCTTGGATGGCAAGGGGGTGGAGGAGGTGGCGCTGCCCCCCCCCCCCCCCTGAAAAATGCTGCACAATGCAAACACCTTGTTTGCCTCACCGTAGATACGCTCCCTGGGTAGGAAAACGATCACTTATTGTTTCGTTGCACTTGGAGCAACTTAAAGGGGTTGTAAAGGTACAATTTTTTTCCCCTAAATAGCTTCCTTTACCTTAGTGCAGTCCTCCTTCACTTACCTCATCCTTCCATTTTGCTTTTAAATGTCCTTATTTCTTCTGAGAAATCTTCACTTCCTGTTCTTCTGTCTGTAACTCCACACAGTAATGCAACACATTCTCCCCACTTTACTTTTGCTATAAAACATTTTGCGTGTCGGAATTTGTACACACGATAGGAAATTCCAATCGTATTTTTTCCTGACGGGAAAATAGAGAATATGCTCTATCTTTTTCCAGCAGTTTTTCCGTTGGAAAAAGTCTGATGGAGCATACAGTAGGTGACTGGGATATTGTGTCAATCTCGCTCCCTTTCTCGGCGAGATTGACCACCTACGAGCCCCATCGCGGGAGCCAGCGCCGAGCTGGCTTGCCGCGATGGAGACAAAGCCGTCATAGAAGCGACGGGAATCCGACGCGGATTCCCGCCAATTCTACACGTGGGCGGAGTTTGTTATGAATCCTGAACGAGAAATCCCCGCCGGATTTTTAAAGAAAAATCCGGCATGGGTTCCCCCCTCAGGAGCATAACGGGCCCTTAGGTCGGTTATGGGTTGTAAGGAGACCCCCTACGCCGAAAAAACGGCGTGGGGGTCCCCCCCACAATCCATACCAGACCCGTATCCAAAGCACGCCGGCCGGCCGGTCAGGAAGGGAGTGGGGGCGAGCGAGCGCCCCCCCCTCCTGAGCCGTACCGGGCAGCATGCCCTCAACATGGGGGGGTCAGGTGCTCTGGGGCAGGGGGCGCACTGCGGCCCCCCACCCCAGAGCACCCTGTCCCCATGTTGATGAGGACAGGGCCCCTTCCCGACAACCCTGGCCGTTGGTTGTCGGGGTATGCGGGCGGGAGGCTTATCGGAATCTGGAAGCCCCCTTTAATAAGGGGGCCCCCAGATACCGGCCCCCCACCCTAAGTGAATGAGTATGGGGTACATTGTACCCCTACCCATTCACCTGCAAATACAAAGTGTAAACACAAATAAAACACACAGGGTATTGAAATATTTTATTAGTTGGCCGCCGGGGGGGGGGTTGTGTATGATCGCTTTTATAAAAGCGCCCCCCTCCGGCGGGCTTCTGTGGGGGGTGGGTGCCGCCGTCTGGTTCTCTTCCGCCGCCGGGGGGCGCTTTGATAAAAGCGCCCACCACCCGGCGGGCTTCTTTCGACGTCTTCGGCGGCGGGGGGGTCTTCTCCCACTCTCCGGGGTCTTCTCCCGCTCTCCGGGGGTCATCACGTGGGTAGGTAGCACGTGGTACCTACCGGAGCATGATGGGACTGCGACGTCACAAGACAGGCCTATATATTTCGCTGCGAGCCGCGCGCCCGGCATAACAGCGGAAGGATGCGTCGCGTCAACATCTGGACAGCAGAAGAAGAAGAAGAAGAAGACGCCAACGTCGCAGAAGAGGGGGCCGCCGCCGCTAGTAATTGAGCTAACACACGAAGATAGCGGCGGCGAGTCCTGAAGAAGAAGAAGAAGACCCCCGGAGAGCGGAGAAGACCCCCGGAGAGCGGGAGAAGACCCCGGAGAGTGGGAGAAGACCCCGGAGAGTGGGAGAAGACCCCCCCGCCGCCGAAGACGTCGAAAGAAGCCCGCCGGGTGGTGGGCGCTTTTATCAAAGCGCCCCCTGGCGGCGGAAGAGAACCAGACGGCGGCACCCACCCCCCACAGAAGCCCGCCGGAGGGGGGCGCTTTTATAAAAGCGATCATACACACCCCCCCCCGGCGGCCAACTAATAAAATATTTCAATACCCTGTGTGTTTTATTTGTGTTTACACTTTGTATTTGCAGGTGAATGGGTAGGGGTACAATGTACCCCATACTCATTCACTTAGGGTGGGGGGCCGGTATCTGGGGGCCCCCTTATTAAAGGGGGCTTCCAGATTCCGATAAGCCTCCCGCCCGCATACCCCGACAACCAACGGCCAGGGTTGTCGGGAAGGGGCCCTGTCCTCATCAACATGGGGACAGGGTGCTCTGGGGTGGGGGGCCGCAGTGCGCCCCCTGCCCCAGAGCACCTGACCCCCCCATGTTGAGGGCATGCTGCCCGGTACGGCTCAGGAGGGGGGGGCGCTCGCTCGCCCCCACTCCCTTCCTGACCGGCCGGCCGGCGTGCTTTGGATACGGGTCTGTTATGGATTGTGGGGGGACCGCCACGCCGTTTTTTCGGCGTAGGGGGTCTCCTTACAACCCATAACCGACCTAAGGGCCCGTTATGCTCCTGAGGGGGGAACCCATGCCGGATTTTTCTTTAAAAATCCGGCGGGGATTTCTCGTTCAGGATTCATAACAAACTCCGCCCACGTGTAGAATTGGCGGGAATCCGGGTCGGATCCCCGTCGCTTCTATGACGCGCTCGCTGGAATGTGCTTTTACTATTCCAGCGAGTGCGAGATATCGGCAGCCTGTCGCCGAGATTCAGCGCGATGCTGGCGTGCTGAAAACACATTCTCGGCGGCAGGCACTGTACACGTGGTTGGGATTCCCGACCAAAAGCTCCCATCTGAATTTTTCCAATGGGAAAACCGATCGTGTGTACGGGGCAAAAATAGCCTGAAGCACTCTCTTCCAGATTCTGAGCTCACAGCTGTCCCAGAAGGCACAGCGATCTCACCCGAACCTACCCGAAGCCCCGAAAGTTGTGCCAAAGTGTTTTTTTTTTGGACAGTCTTTATTTTTGAATGGGTCTCTCAAGCCATTTGTAATGTAGGTGAGGGGGGGATGGAGTCTGCAAATAAAGAGGACCTTCACTCTGTATGTAAGATCTACTTTAATCTTGTCACCTAATTTGGTTGAAATTAGACCGACTGAACAACTCTTTTGTCTCCTTATACAGGACAAAATGTAGCTGCTTACTCAGTTTTGGACTAGAATCAGTATCCTTGTGCAATTGCTGTGCGTTGCAGTGCAATTTGACAGCCCATGCTGCTAATCACATCAGAATGCACAAAAAGTAGTATATGCACCACTTTAAAAAAACGCGCCACCCCAAATTGCATTCAGCTCCTCCCAGGCCACCCCTATGACTAAGCCCTGTGGACAGGGTTAAATGCATCAGGGCGTGGTCTGGGAGGAGTCAAGCTGAAGTGGTTTTCACTCTTCTTTTACACCTGGGCTGTTACCATGGAGTGCAGAGTACCATCGTTCTTCTGTAGCACCCTCTACTTAGGTAGGTGCTAGAGGTGAGATTTATTTTGTCAGAGTAGGTAAATTTAGGCAGTCCTAGCTAGAAGCTAGGCCTGTGTGTTTTGATCTGTGTGGGCTGGGAATGGCCCAGAGTAGACTGGTGACTCACAGATAGCATCATCTTTTGGTTACCTCCCTCTGGCTTCTAGAAGAGAGGAGGGGAAGAGAGGTGGAGCTGTCTGGGGATTGGTCAGGGCTCCTTGAGACACCACAACTGGGATCAGCAGGGGGTAGGCCTCCTTGATATACCCAGGGTCATCCCAGCTGGGGAGGAGTTGTCAGGTGGAAGAACTGGAAATGAAACACTAGATCTTTGCGGGCCTTTGAGGGCGCTCCTCATTCTGGGGGTGGGGGACCTTGGGCCTGGGGTTTGGGTGCAGGACGGAGCTCTTCTGGAAAGCAAGATGGATCTGGACAGGAGGCAGAGAAGAACCAAAGAGGGCAACAGGAGCTAGTCTTGCTGGTGTGTGAGCAGCCAGGAGGGCTGGTGAATGACATGTGCTATTGGGAGTGCTGAGGGGCAACAGTCAGAGCTGGGTGTGGAGCCAGTGAGGATTGCAATGGCACAGGCAGTGGAGTCGGGCAGCTGCAGCCAGGCAGGGCCTGAAGAGGATTGCCGGAAGCAGTATCCCACCATAGGACAGCTAGCACTAAAGACTTCCTATTATTTTTCTACATTAAAAAGGGACCCGCGGTCCCTGGCTGAAAATGGCAATCTCTATGGCCTAACTGAGTCAGAGTTGGGCTTACCATGTGCTAGCTTTGCCTGGAGTTAAGTATTGTGCAGCAGAGAGAGAGAGAGAGAGAGAGAGAGAGAGAGAGAGATAGTCTGCATGCAAGTTTTGTGCAGGAGGAGTTTGAAGAAGTGTAATGTACAAAGAGTTCTGTCCCAAATTGACTGTTCTAAGATTCTACTTGGCATCCTATATATTCCCCTCCCTATCCAAGTTTAAATCCCTGAATAAAAATGACAAACACAAGCATATGGACTGTTTGTTGGCTCAAGGTGATTGGGAAATGAATGCCGGGCTGGACAGGATGACAGGTGGACCACAGCTTTCAGCAGCCTCTATGGGGGTACCGCTCCATCTTCTTTTCATGTATGTACATAGAGCCAAGATGGACTTTCTCATCACTCAGCAGCAATGTGAGTCAACAGAATATGATAGGACAATTGCTTCTAGTGTAGGGTGACCAGACATCCCCAGTTTCAGGGGACAGTCCCCTGATTGAGGACACTGTCCCTGGACCAAGTCTGTCCCTGGTTTTGTCCCCAGATTGGATTTAATAGAGGGCAGGGGCAATTTCAAAGACAGTCAGTGCAGAATTAAAATAAAAAAATTAGTAGTAGCTAAAGGCAAAAAAAGCCCCCTCGTTTGAGCAAATTGAGCTCCCCCCACAGTCTGCACTCACAAATGTCCTCAGGTGATGGTTACCTCTTTGAGATATCTTTACCAGTGACTCAGACTAGATCTTCATATGACTCCTCCACAGTCAGCCTCCGGTAAGTTTCAGCAAACCCGGCCCCCCAGCCTGCCCAACTAGAACCGCAATGATCAGCAAACATGTGGCAGGTGGCCTGGGGGTTGCACCCGGGATGATTGATAGCTCCATGCAGCCTGCTGTCAGGTCCAGTGTGAAGTAATCGGCGATCAATGTTGGCAATGTTGCTTGGATGGCAAGGGGGTGGAGGAGGTGGCGCTGCCCCCCCCCCCCTGAAAAATGCTGCACAATGCAAATACCTTGTTTGCCTCACCGTAGATACGCTCCCTGGGTAGGAAAACGATCACTTATTGTTTCGTTGCACTTGGAGCAACTTAAAGGGGTTGTAAAGGTACAATTTCCCCCCCCCTAAATAGCTTCCTTTACCTTAGTGCAGTCCTCCTTCACTTACCTCATCCTTCCATTTTGCTTTTAAATGTCCTTATTTCTTCTGAGAAATCCTCACTTCCTGTTCTTCTGTCTGTAACTCCACACAGTAATGCAACACATTCTCCCCACTTTACTTTTGCTATAAAACATTTCCAAATAATTTGTTTTAAAAATACTAATTTATTCATCAATTTAGGCCAATATGTATTCTGCTATATACTGTATTTTTGGTATAAAAAAAATCCAAATAAGCGTATATTGATTGGTTTCAACAAAAGTTATCGTGTCTACTTTTTATTATTTTTTATTTTATTTTTTTACTAGTAATGGCAGTGATTAGTGATTTTTTAGCAGAGTTGCGACATTGCGGCAGACAGATCGGACACACAGCAGACATTTTTGACACTTTTTTGGGAACTAGTGACATTATTACAGTAATCAGTGCTAAAAATATGTACTGTTATTGTACTAATGACACTGGCAGGGAAGGGGTTAACATTAGGGGTGATCAAAGTGTAGCGCTACCCCATTTAGGAGCCGCTGGTTGTTTTGGGGATCGGCATATTAAGTTACCCTCGGTGGCTTCTCTAGGGGTGATGGTAGTGAGTACATGTAGTGAGCCAATGTCCAGTCAGCAATGGAGTTTTCAAATGCTTTATTTCCAAGGCCCAACACAGCCAACATCAACACGAAGTGGGATAGAAAAGGTTGATGAAGCAGAAGAAGAACATTTGCAGTATCAGGCCCAGGATATTTATGGAAAGCAAGCCTGTTTTCATCAATAGCACAGTTCGCCGCCACTCTAGCCAGAGTGGGTAAAGCCCCTCTGGACAGACTGCTGCCACAAGCCTGGCAGCCGAAGTGTCACTTAGGTTGCTGGGAGGAACAGCCCTCTGCCACAGGCCTGGCTCGGGCCTCTGCCACAGGCCTAGTACTTGGGTGAGCTGAATGGATTCCTGAGCGAATCCTCCCAGTAAGTTCAGTCAGGGTCACCGGTTGACAGTTTGAGGTGTACCTGTCAATCCCCAGTCACCGGGTGGTGGCAACCCTACCGGCCGGCGACATGTCATCCTGGAGTTAATTCCGGGTATCGCTACGGTGCTGTGATTGGCCATAGCCACGATGATGTCACTCCTGTGCAGGGGCCGCCAGTCACTGCACGACCTCCTTAAGAAATGGCACGATTACTGTTTCTAAAGTGCGCATGCGCCGCCGTAGACATCTTTACTCATTTCTATTGTTAATATCTCCTAAACTGTGGAGGTTTAGGAGATATTTCCAGTGCTTACAGGAAAGCCTTAACATAGGTTTACCTGTAAGTAAAAGTGGTTATACAGGTTGTACAACCACTTTAAGGCCTCTTTCACACAGGGCGGATCAGCAATGATCCGCCTCTGTATGCTCCGATTGCTCCGTTGATCCCCTCTGAGCCGGCGGATGACAGGGTGGTCTACGCACACTGTGCAGGGACCGTACTGTCTTTTCTCTGCTCTCCCCAATGGGCGGATCGGATGAACATGGACCATATGTCCGTGTTCATCCGATCTGATCCGATCCGCAGACTGCAAAAGCGGATCTTTGCGGAGGCGGACGAGATCTGGTGTCAGCGGATGTTCGTCCGCTGACACCCGCAATCTCATTGGGACCAATGTATGTCCCGTTTTTCATCCGCAAACGCATACGTACGTGTGAAAGGGGCCTAAGACATACATTTTAATGATTGGGTTGTCCAATTATTTGTAATAATAAAGAAACTTTTTGAACTTATTTTCTGCTGTGTGATTTGTTGAGAAGTGTCACCTAAGTGTCACCTAAAAATACCTGCAACATATTTTGCTTCTTGATGAGATGTTTCCTTGTTATAAGGAGAAGACACTGAGTTCTCAGGTCTTCTATGCCCATTGAGGGATTCCAACTTGCATTTAAAGGGTCAATCCTCTGGAAAGTGATATTTATATTAAAGTAGGAGTCTGAGTTGAATCAGTCCTCCGCTTCTTGTATGTCTAGAATGCCCTTCTAGACATGCTCATACACACAATTGGAAATTCCGACTAGAAAAACGTGGATTTTATTTCCTGACAGAAATTTGGCTCAAACTTCTGACCGTCAAGAACGCGGTGACGTACAACACTACAACGAGTCGAGAAAAATTAAGTTCAATGATTCCGAGCATGCATCAAATTAATTCCGAGCATGCTTGTTTTTTTTGCGCATCAGAATTGCATACAGACGATCGGAATTTCTGACAACAGCTTTTCCCGTCGGAAAATTTGAGAATCAGCTCTCAAATGTTTGCTGTCGGAAATTCTGACAAAAAAAGTCCGATGGAGCCTACACACAGTCAGAATTTCCGACCAAAAGCTCACATCAAACTTTTCTTGTCATAAATTCCGACAGTGTGTACGCGGCATTAACAGTGAGATCTACTGGCCATAACTTTCTTTTGGTCTATTTTGGAGTCTTACCCAGCCACCTCTGTGTTTTCCATCTCCTCCGTAATGTAAAATAAATAGAAAATCCAACAGGGTAAGCTGTAACCCCTTTATCATGGTCATAAGCAGACCTGAGAACTCATTGTGGTAATGTCCCCTTATGGTCCAAAGAGCCGTTAAGATGTGGAGCAGCGGCACAGAGTCTACAGAGTCGCAGGTAAGTAGGTTCTTTATATATCGTACTTTAACAACGTATGTAGCCGTTTGGTTTTGGAATGCCCTTTAACTCTGCAGAATTTACAAACTTCATTCACATATTTTGCTTTTAATAAAATGGCAGTTTGCAGCTACAGATGGTGGCGGTAAATATATATTATGTATATTGTTTCTGTGTATCGCAGGGTAAATGGAAATAAGAATTATTTATGGGTAAACAGTGCCTGCGCTGTGCCTTCCCCAATAAAATCTCCGGTATTTCAATATTTTCCCACAACATGTTGTGCCTTTGTTGGTGTGCCGAGGCAGAAGAACAAAAATTGCTTTTGTATTTGTCTTTGAGAGCAGAATACTGAAACTTTACATCTGCTTAAAGCTCAAGTCTAGACGCTGTTTACCCCCCCCCTGCAGTCTACTGCATTAGGGTGTGCACCCCAAAGTTCAAACACATATGTGTGTATATATGGGCAGTAGGGCAGTGGACGGTGTCAGTAGGGCAGTGGACAATGTCAGTACGGCAGTGGACAATGTCAGTAGGGCAGTGGACAATGTCAGTATGTTAGTGGACAATGTCAGTAGGGCAGTGGACAATGTCAGTACGGCAGTGGACAATGTCAGTAGGGCAGTGGACAATGTCAGTAGGGCAGTGGACAATGTCAGTAGGGCAGTGGACGATGCCAGTAGGGCAGTGGACAATGTCAGTAGGGCAGTGGACAATGTCAGTAGGGCAGTGGACGATGCCAGTAGGGCAGTGGACAATGTCAGTAGGGCAGTGGATGATGCCAGTAGGGCAGAGATTGGTGTCGGTAGTTTTTTTTTTTTATTGTAACTTTTGTCCCACTTTTGAGACAGGGAAAGGGACTGAGGACAGAGCTTCCCCTGCCTCTTTCTGGGAATCAATTATCCCCTCCCTGAGGTCCCTCCATTGGCTGGCCGTCAAGGACCAAGTCACATTCAAGGCCCTCTGCCTGACGCACAAATGTGTGCAAGGAACCGCCCCTTCAATATCTATGCGAGAAAATAAAACACCACACCCCCAATCGCGTTCTTCGATCCACTAACCAAAATCTAATACAAATCCCCAAGGTCCGCTACAAGACAAAGGGAGAACGAAGATTTGCAGTCCAAGGACCTCAACTGTGGAACACATTACCAACCAATATCAGAAAACTCAAGACCCATCTTTTCTGAAGGCTAAATAGAAGGAAATCGATACCGAGCGCCTTGAGGCGATTTAGTTTGCATGTGTAGCGCTATATAAGTTATTCACTCACTCACTCTCCATCCAAGAAGCAGGGGAAATCTGTGCATTACAACATGATTAGGGTGTGCCCAGGCACACCTGGCACACCCTGTGCGCATGCCTTTGCCTCAACCCCATTTTGGACCCCCAAGTAGTATTTGTGCTTTTTTTACACTTACCTAATCCAGATGTGTTCAGGTGATGCATAGGGATCTTCCCTTCTCCATGGTAGGTCAGTCCTCATTTATACAACACTACTCTCTGCGGCAAGAGAGTATGGTAGGTCTATGGTAGGTCAGTCCTCATATATACAACACTACTCTCTGCACTCACAGTATGTCCTCAATCTTCCGGATTAAGTAATGCTGGGTTCTGTTCAACCCAGAAGACTGACAGCACCTTGTGGTGGAGAAGAGGAACTGCAGGAGCCATTTCTGGATTAAAGGTGACCTTTGGATATGTTACGGAGGTGAAGGCGGCAAGATGTGGACAGTGAAGGAGAGTCCAGGATTATACCTAGCAGTTTTTTAGATTTTTTTAAATTTTTACAAATTACATGAGCAGACTGCAGTTGCTCTTTAAGTTCAGCTTGACTTTATATGTTCACGATTATATTAACCACCTCGGGACCACGCTATTGCTGAATGACAACTACAGCACGGGCCTTAATTGCCGGGAGGCCGTCATATGACGTCCTCCCATGCATGAGCTGCCTGTACACCACCTGTGCCACCTGTGGGGCATGCTCCGTGATCCCTGAGTCTTTGAGATACCGGCCCCTTACCACGTGATTAGCTGTCAGCCAATGACAGAAGACCAGTAATGTTTTTTGTTTTTTTCACACGCTATCAGCGTAAGGTAAGGTAATCGCCGGCTTTTGTCAGAGGGACATCGGTCCCTCACACAAAGAACCGTGGCTGCCTCATCTGTGCCCACCAGTGTCACCTACCAGTGCCCATCAGTGTCACCTACCAGTGCCCAACAGAGCCACCTTTTAATGCCCACCAGTGCTGCCAACCAATGCACATTGGTGCCTCATCAGTGCCACCGATCAGTGCTGCTTATCAGTGTCACCTACCAGTGGCCATCAGTGCCACCCATCAGTGATCATCAGTGCCACCTATCAGTGCCCTTCAGTGCTGCCCATTAGTGCCAACCAGCAGTGCCCACCAGTGTCACCCATTATTGCCACCTTGCAGTATGCATCAGTGCCACCTATCAGTGCCCATCAGTGCCGCCTTATCAGTGCACATCAATGAAGGAGAAAACATTTTTTTCCGTTCTCTCCTCTAGATAAAAGGACAATTTAAAAAAATCTAGGGTGCTCTTGAGGAGGGGGGGTAGAGTGTATTACATTATGTATAAGAATGTGTTTGTATATTCTGCGCAGGAACCTATGTATATGGGTTCATTGCATGTTTTTTTTTTTTTTTTTTTTCCTTTTATTGTTAAGAAGCAATTATAAAAACAAAAAGGAGAAAAATTACCTGTTTTTAGGTTTATAACAAACTATGAAACAGGTTTTATTTTTTATTTTTTTATTTCGTTTATTTTTTTATTTTTTTTAGCAAATACAAATAAAAAACCCAACAGTGATTAAAAACCAGCAAAAGAAAGCTTTGTTTGTGTGGAAAAAATATAAAAATGTAATTTGGGTACAGTGTTGCATGACCGCGCAATTGTCATTCAAAGTGTGAGGGCTCTGAAAGCTAAATATTGGTTCTGGGCAGGATGGGGGGTTTAAATGCCCAGTAAGCAAGTGGTTAAAGAATATTTTTAATATTTGCTCACAGTTGTACTTTTCTTGGGGGGGCAGAGTTTTAGCCAGCAGCCATGAAATATGTCTTTATAACGTTCGCCTTTTCGTTACAGACACTAACTACACGTGAAGTCAATTTTCTGGGGGGATCTTGGGGGTCAGTTATTTGCTTCCCGGATGTTTGGATACTAATTAGAAACCAGCTAGAGTATCTATCAAGCGACAGTCAAGTGAATGATACTATTCATGTCCTAACACGCCAAAACATTCCCCGTAATTAAAGCGCAGTGCGTTCCCTCTTGCATCAGAGCGAGCGGAGCCGAACATAAACACATCTGACAAAGTCACCCGGGATTAGGAAGCCGGATCCGGCAATACATATGGTAATGAGGTAATTTAAGACGTGGCGCGCAGCACTCTTTGAAAATGTAATTTTCGCGGACCGTACAGGCATCCTCCAAATACGGCGCCATTAGGGAGAGTTATGAGGGAGCCGCAAACTTTTTAATGACATTTTAACATTTTTATATTAGGCAGTTAATAAGATTGCTGCCTGAGCTGCCGAAAATGTTAACGGTGGTCCCTCCTATAAATAGAAATGGCGAACCTTGGCGGCAGCAATTTCCAGTTCCAGATTTCAAATTAAGAAAAAAAAAAAGTATAGAAAAAAAAAAACTGCTGAAAGTGCTGAAAGAAAAATAAGTAAATTTTATTAAACAAATAAAACAAGCTGATAGCGGGATTAATACAAGAGCGAAATAAATCATTTGAAAGGTTTGTTCAAAAGCTTTAAAAAGAAAAGTGCGTGGGGGGGGGGGGGGGGGGATAAAAGGAAAGTGATTGAAGTGAAAAGGAAATAAATGCTGTGTTACATTTATATTGTCTGCACCTGGATGGCGTCAGGGATAAACACAGCTGCAGGCGACATGTGTGTGGAGCGCGGAGGATGCGCTTCGTGTTCAGCTGAAATGTAAATTCACCCCTGAAGGCCCCAATGCACACACAGCGTTTGCCCAGCTCTCCCAAATGCCTTTCCTCCTGGTAGCACTGTTTTGGCAGGGAAAAAAAACTAAATGCGTGTAAACCCATCTGGACGTGTTTAGGTACATTTGGGTGTTTCAGACACTAATGTAATTTCATTTTATTGGCCAAATAATAATTTATTCTGGTCCTTGAAATGATTTAATGCTCACTTCCAGGACTCATTGTTCTTTACACAGAAGATAGTTCTTGATGACATTGGCTGTATTTTTGGGGTCGTTGTTCTGCTGGAAAATGAATTTGGGCCAATCACAAGCCTCCACTGAGGACACCAGTGATCAAAACCATATTTCCAACTCCATTTGCAGAAATGATGCCCCAACCAGTGGCGGCTGATGCTCAACAAACAAACCTGGCCCCCTTACTCGCAACACTGACCGCCCCTCCCCGTGGGAGACGAACGGGAAGATGGCAATCAGTGGAATTACCTTAGGAGGCCAATGACGAGGTGGTGCTGGATCTGGGTTAGGGCTTTCGGAAGCTTAAAGAGGCTGTTGCTGACCCTCCGCCCCTGCTGCTCCTAGCTCTAGTTTGCAGAGTTTGCAGAGGGAAGAGTTGGGGCCGCTGCTTCTCCTCCCAGCTGAACAGACGGTGCTTTTCCTCCCAGACAAACAGGAAGTGGGTCCTGAGACCTGATTGGTTGGGAGTCTTAAGAATCCCTGGCCAATTGGGTCTCAGGACCCGCTTCCTAACTGGCCCGGGAGGAAAAGCAGGAAGACATTAGCAAATTTTAATTTGCTAATGTCACACAACTGGGTGGGCTGGGTGGGTAGTCAATATGAGAAACCAGCTCTTTTACTTCCCTGGTGACTTCTGTTACGAATGTTTCAACAGGGGCATAAGTGGTAGGTGGCACTAATTTTTTTTAATTTTTTTTCCATAAAGATTTTATTGAAAGAAAGCAGAACATCAGAATAAACAGACAACAAAAGCACATTAGTATATATTTTTGCGAGCTTACAGGGCCTATTAGTACAGCACAAACTGTCCACGGCTAGTATGTCTGCCAATATTTCAATCCCATCATCTAGGATTGGTAACATATAGCAACACGGCCGTTAATGAAAACACAACCCAGAGTACTTTTTGAGGAAAGAGAGAATGAGAGAGTAGAGAGGGGAAGAAGAAAGAGAGGGAAAGAGAAGGGTGAGAGAAGAAAAAAAAAGAAGGAGAGGAGGAGAAAGGGAGAGACAGAAAGAGAGAGAAAAGAGGAAGAAATAAGAAGAAGAGAGAAAAGAGAGAGAGAGAGGAAAGAAGAAAGGGGAGGAAAGAAAAAAAAAGGGGGGGAGGGCGGGGAAGTACCAGGGACTGATTTAGTTTTTACCCTCAGACCCAAGGTCTTACAATTTAATACATTGTCTATGGGCTCTTCTTCAATAAAAGGTTTGTGTGTAAAATGAACCCTCCATCTAATGTTGTGGAACAATCTATATAAGTCCTGGTCAAGTTGGAATGCATCTAATGCCTCGTTTCCACTGAGCAGATCGGTTCGGTACGGTACGCTATTTTGGGTGTTTCCATTATGAAAGCGTACCGTAAAACCGAACCGTACCGCACCAGCAAGGGTCCTGCTTCAGATGAGGGACCAGAGAGTGTGGAACGGTTCGGTTAGGGCGGACCTACAAATGCATCTCACTGATTGGTGGATGCGCTAGGAATTTTTTCTAAAACCTGAATGGTCCCTCACGGTCCGATTTGCAGTGGAAACGCTCACGCGATTAGACCGGCCCCATCCGAACCGCTCCAAAATTACTGACCTGACCCGATCCGTGCAGTGGAAACAAGGCATAAGTGGCTTTTTGGACAAAAGGATCAATCTTACCTCCTCTGAAGACAGGACATGTCGTGAGATGTTGTGAATCAAATCTAATTGGACTCGTCCTTGATTCCCTCAAAGGGGGATGATATCGGTCCGGTCTGGAAGCTTCCTCCCTGTTCATGAGGGATCAGGTTTCCATACGAGAGTATCCTCCTCTCCGGCCTTGTGCTAAAAAAGTGGATGAAGAATCTGTATCTGTGTTAGCGGAGGAGTTGTCAGATAAATCTCTCCTTGTGCTTCCATAGTCGGGACGACCACGTCGATTGTATGGACGAGGCCACCGGTATACTTGGTTTCTTTCGTAATCCTCAATGTCCCGATCAAACTTGTTGCGTTTTCTCACTTCCAGATCTGCCCAGGGGCGGACTGACAACTCATGGGGCCCCCGGGCAATAGAAGATTATGGGGCCCCCGGGCTTACAGATGGCCACCATGCCAGGAGGCAGTACAGAGGCGGGGCAGCTAAAATCTCTGGATTTTCACATCAAAAGCATGTGGATTTCGGACATATCAGGGACAGATGTAAAAAAAAACCCTAGTGGCATGTGGCATTCAATTTGATTAATTCTTCCAATGTCACGGAGGCTTTTAAGACCTGTTACACTTTAGTAAGTTGTTCCGATACAGCGGCCAGTTCTTTATGTATGTATGAAATAGTTAAAGTCATTAAATCAAAAGAAACATTTTTTTAAATCTGCATAAAGGTACCTTTGTATTCGTCATTATCATTGAATAAAGTAGGTGTTAATCTCAAATAGTAGTGCCTCTGGACGAAGTCAGGCTTGACGAAACGGCGTAGGGAGGAGCGGCATGCTGACGTCACCACAACAACAACGCAAGGTCCCGGAAGGAACAGGCTTTTTGAGCCGGCCGGCTACACTAACTTTTACACACGCATTTATCTTCTATTGTTTGTAAGTGCAACTTTTTTTTACATTATTATAGATTTTAAACAGGGTTACGCTATGTTGTTTTTTTTTTTCCCTCGTCTGGCTATGAGCACATATGACCTTTTGTGAGAGGCGAAGGATAGAACCACTGACTGAGCGGAGGCATCAGACACTGTTATACAGAGACCCGGGCTGGAGTATAGGCCATCCATGAACAAAGATCTCTAGTTGGGATCTTATTCTCTGGTAAGCGGCAGTGGCTTTGGAGGTGGAGGATTTATTTTCTATCATTCAGCACTGTTCTTGGTTTGTTCTCTGTCTCACGGTTTGATGTCACCAACCTGTTTGTAGGAGGACTTCATAACATCAACTTATTGAGCCTCATTTTTCAAACACCTAGGGCCAGATTCTCGTAGATGCGAGCGGGGCGTAGCGTATCCTATTTATGCTACGCTGCCGCAACTTAGAGAGACGCAAGTGCCGTATTCTCAAAGCACTTGCGTCCAGAGTTGTGGTGGCGTAGCGTAAATAGCCCGGCGTAAGCCCGGGTAATTCAAATGTGGATGAGGTGAGCGTGTTTCATGTAAATCAATCATGACCCCACGTTTTTGACGTTTTTTTAACTGCACATGCGCCGTCCGTGGACGTATCCCAGTGCGCATGCTCCAAATTTCGCCGCAAATACATTGGTTTCGACGTGAACGGAACTTACGCAAAGCCCTATTCGTGAACGAGTTACGCAAATGACGGAAAAAAACTACGCTGTTCCGACGTCCATACTTAACATTGCATAAGCCAGACCTACGCAACGTTACCCCTCATATAGCAGGGGTAAGTTTACGCTTAAGCAAACAACGTAAACTACGACGAGCGGGCGCAAATACGTTCGGGAATAGGCGTATGTAGCTCATTTGCATATTCGACACGGAAATCGACGGAAACGCCACCTAGCGGCCAGCGTAAATATGCAACTTAGATATGACGGTGTAAGTGACTTACACCAGTCGGGTCTAAGGCAAATCTATGCGGAACTGATTCTAAGAATCAGGCGCATAGATCCGACGCCGCAAAAACAGAGATACAACGGCGTATCTGGAGATATCTCCTTTGAGAATCTGGCCCCTAGTTCATTCAACAATCAATTTGTTGATCACTTATTGGGACATTCAGGACTATTTATTTGTGCAGCTATTGGTGTCCTACCTTTTGATGAGGGGAGCAATTTTGATTCAGTTTCTGATTTTGCTTTTTCTTTTTTGGGCATTTTTTGGGATTTAATTTACAGCACAGAGTTCAATAGGATAAATTTTCTCGATTTTCATTGCGCTGCTTATATTATATGTACAGGTGTTAATCTCACCGGAGACCTCTAGGGTTCCTCTGTACCTGATGGTATTCAGCAAGGGTTATTCCATGTAATTCCAATGACGTGTATTTCTTTTTTGGTTTTATATACATATATATATATATATATATATATATATATATATATATATATATATATGTGTCTTATATATATGTCTTTAATAATAAAACATGTCTACCTTCATATCCAGATGTTATTTTTTTTCATCTGCAGATAGTTGTAGTCATCTCTATATACATAATTTCCCCCAGCGCAATACTTTGCTACAAGCACGTTTTGTAGTCCTAAAAGAGGTTATGCTGCATAGGGAATGCTGGGCACTTGTAACCATTCACTGTTTCTTGCCTACATAGCTAGAAAATCAATCAATATTTCTTACAAAGTAAAGAAAGAAACAGAGTGCAGTGATTTGTACTCTGAGATTTCTTTTTATCAGGAATTCTTTAGCTCTGGATAACAGTGATTGATGCTTTTCCCATGGGGAGGTCATCTGTGCTTTTCCCAGTGACTGTTGGAATGAAGACAAGCTCTACAGAGAGCTTTAATAATTAAATAAATAAAGCAAGAGGAATCCAAAACAATTTTTGATGAATACGGGGTTCCCGGGGCGCTTGGTGGTGAGGACGATAACCTTGCAGAAAATGAATTCCGGGATCAGCTCCCACCAGGACCCTGGCTGCATTATATTTGTATGTTGCCGCTGTGTTTGTATGGATCAAGGCAAGACAGGGGAACTGCGGTGGGAGGCGTTCTCTGTGAAATAGGGAATATGTATCAAAGTTACAAAGTTAGCCAGGATAAAAAATAGATACAAGTCCTTTGAGTTCAACTCATAGAAAAAAAAAAAATGAAAAAAAAAAAAGGTAAAACTTATACAGAATCCTATAGCCACAGCGTTCTAGAGGAAGGCAAAAAACCTATGGTCAAATTCGTGCCAATGGGGAAAAATATTATTACCAAAAGATACATAGTATATTTTTTACTTTCTGCTATAAAACATATTCAATAAAAAAATAAATTAAATTTCTTTATCAATTTTTGGTAAAACAAAATCCCAATAAGCGTATATTGATTGGTTTGCGCAATAGTTATAGCTTCTAAAACCGATGGGATATTTTTCTGGCATTTTTTTTTTTTTACTAGTAATATGAGACGATCAGCAATTTTTTGCGGAAATGCGACATTGCGGCAGACAAATCGGACACTTTTTTTGCGATACGGCACTGCGTTACCTTGACATAAAAAAAGGCAAAAAAGCGTATGGTCAAATTCGCTCCAATGGGGAAAAATATTATGACCAAAAGATACATAGGGCCAGATTCAGGTAGAGTTGCGCTGGAGTAATTAGATATGCGCCGCGGAACTGTGAAGATGCGCCGTCGTTTCTATGTGGCCGTACCCACCAAACTAGATGCGACAGAAAACGGGCCATTTCCGATCGGCTTAACTTTCCGACGCCGGAGTCTCGTCAGCGCATGATTTCGTTTGGCGCATCAGTCGCGCCTATTGATTTCCCCTGCAAATATGCAAATGAGGGAGATTTCCCGATTCACGAACGGATTAGCACCATACGCTGGCTACATGCGCCGCGCGTATCTCGTCTGTCCGGCGCAAAGTTATTTCTACAAATAGCTGCTTTATCTTTACTCCAGACGGTCACAGGTCAGCAGGAGAGCAGCTACAGCAGCAGCGTTACCGACGAAACTAGCAAGCTGAACAACCACACTTGCAAGGACAACACCTCTGTGTGCCAACATGCCAGGGGCAGTCGCGGTCCTAGCACTAGTACTGGGTCCCCCGGAACGGAGTAGGCGGGCACGTGAAAGGATATACCGCACGCGCATGAGCCTCTTTGGCATGGGGGATGAGGAGGTGTATCGCCTCTTCAGATTCAGCCCAGATGCAATACTTGAACTAACCACAACCCTGCAGGATGACATCACCAGCAAGACACACCGCTCACAAGCAGTGCAGCTACTGGTGAAGGTCCTGGCAACACTTCATTTCCTTGCCAGTCGATCATTTCAGCGTACAAGTGGAGTGGTGGCTGGGATGTCACAGTCCTCCATAAGCAGATGTGTGCACCAGGTTGTCCCTGCAATCCTCAGACGCATGTCCAACCAGTTCATCAGACCAACCACTGAGGAGCTGCGGCTGAAGGCAATGACAGATTTCTACAGCATTGCCAGATTCCCACGCAAAGTTGGGGCCATTGATTGCACACATGTGGCCCTAGAGCCCCCCAGTGCCACAGAGAACATATACCGCAATCGGAAGCATTGGTATTCCATCAACGTACAGGTGATAGCTGATGCCCAACGCCTCATATGGCACGTCCGTGCCAAACACCCCGGGTCCAGCCATGACAGCTTCATATACCGTCAGAGCCCCATCCTAGCAGAATTCGAGCAGAACATGTATGGGGACAGCTGGCTGGTTGGTGAGTGACATGGGTGGCAGGCATGACTATCCCCTCCCGTGATGCACATCAGAAGTGGCACATGCATGACTAACATCCTCCTGTCTTTTCCCTTACAGGTGACTCTGCATATGCACTGGGACCCCATCTAATGACTCCTTTCCGGAACCTCCAAACCAGAGGAGAGAGAAAATACAATGAAGCACACATCAAAACCCGTGCAGTGGTGGAGCAAACATTTGGGCTCCTGAAGTCCCGTTTCCGCTGCCTGGATAAGTCCGGGGGGACCCTATTGTATTCCCCTACCTTTGTGTGTCAGATCATCGGTGCATGTTGCATTCTGCACAACTTTGCTATGAAAAAAGGCCTGCAGATTGACATGCGTGATGACCTGACCCCCGACCCACACAGTCCCCACCTGCCAGAGGAGACCCAGTCTGCTGATGGAAGAGCAGTCAGGAGGGTCCTCGCCGTAGGCATCTTTGGACAATAAACCAAAACATTGATCACACGGACAATGCACGCGTGTACACCACTGATGTCCCTAGATCACACACACCACATCCACATCACATTGGATTAGCCCAAGTCCAGCATGTAGGAGTTGGGAGCAGCAACGCCAGCGTCAAGGCCCCAATGATGTCACTGTCCATTCATACACCTTTCACACGTCATTCATACAGCCGTGGGGTTAACTTCACCACCACGGCCGAGGGTGACACCCCTTACTGGCAGGAGTGCCACCCTCTCACATTCACACACCATTCACACTGCAACGTGTGCAGTATAAAAAAATAAAAATCTCATAACCTGAGCATAATCACAAAGAAAATAACTCATAACTTGAGTATTAATAATAAAATAAAAGTCTCATAACCTGAGCATTCCCCAAAAAAAAAAAAAAAAACGAATGTCCTGAGCATCAAACAAAAAAAAAAAAAAAAAAAATTATCTGGGATGCCGGGGGCTTCTTATGGCGGCCCCTCTCTGGCTCCTCAGCTGCCTGGAAGGAGTGGGTGGGGGTGGGGGGCATCTGGAGGTGGCTGATCCCCGGGTGGGCCACTCCTGGCAGGTGTGGCCTGCCTGCCCTCCAAGGCCACGGCAATCCGGCCAAGGTAAGAAATGGTCTGGGCCTGCACCCTGAGCTGCTGGGCCTGCATCCTGAGCTGCCGGGTGACCTGATAATGCTGGGCCCGCCGACTCAGCCTCCCCTGGTCCCGGATGGCAGCACTGTTTGCCTGGACGGCTGCAGTGAGGTCCCTTAGCTCACCCTGCACCTCCCCCAGACTGGTCACCACTGCAGCGCAGTTGCAGCTCACATCCTGCACTGCCGAAGACATCTGGGCCACGGAGCACAGGCTGTCAGCCACTCTGTCCAGGTGCCCAGCAATCTCCCCCATTTGCTGGGTCTGTCTGGCGTGATCCCTCGCCACCTGGTCCTGGACCAGATCAGACACCCCCCTGGTCTTATGGGTGGCCTTCCTGGGGCCAGTAGATGTTTGTCCCCGGGGGGATGGAGTCGCCCTTGAGGGGCTTCCTATAATGGGGGAGGGGATATGAGAGGGTCCTGCAGAAGAGGAGGATTCCTCTAACAATAAAACAAAGTCCTGCTCTGCCCCAACAGGCTCCTCCTCAACGACCTCTTCATGTGTGGTGCGGGCACTCTCCTACTCCACCTCGGTGTCTTCACCACCCAGGGGCACAGGCACTGGGTGCCGATGGGGGGATGGGGTGGACTGGCCGCCGACAGATGATGGCCCAGCTCCGTCATCTGTGGATGACACAAAGCAGACACATGTTGGTGGTCCCACACACTTGGCACATGTACCCCCCCCCCCCACATGCAAAACACCAAATAGGGGATAAAAAACACTTACCTGTCCTGGAGCCTTCCTCCACAGAATCAAAGCCTGGTACCCCCTCCAACTGCTCCCTGTCCAGGCAGCGGGCGACCACCTCCTCCTCTGTGGTCAGGCTGACCGGACATGGTGGACCACCACCTGTGCCCCTTTCATGGCTCCTAATGGTGGCCACCTTGCCACGGACCTTGCGCCGCAGATCATTTTTCTTTTTTTGAATATCCCCAGCAGTCCGGGTGGAATACCCCAACACATTGACCCTGGCAGCAATGGTCTCCAGGATGCCCTGCTTCCTCTCCTGGCTGGTCTTCCTACTTTTTTTGCCGTGGAGGAAATCATTAAACGTCTCCATAGCCGAGATGACCACAGAGACCTCCTGGGCATTAAAGTTGAGGTTCCTCCTCTCTTTAGGGGTAGCGGGAGCAGCCATGACAGTGCAAAAGTATCTTCCCTGTGGTGGGTGGAAACGGATATACTTTTGCGCCGGAATGGCGTTTCCGCTAGCGCTTTTATACGCGCAACGGAGCACATTGCGCTGGCGTTTCACGTGAAGTGGTGCCGACGGAAGTTGTGAGCATGCGCACAGGGGGCCGAGTGAAGCCTCACTTACTGCGCATGCTCCGTGGATGATGCGCTGAACGTAAGCCTCTGCGCTGGGCTCCGCCCATCATTTACATATGATCACACCCACTTCCACTTGCGTCGGATTACGCCAGCGCATTATCGTTACTCTGGCGCAAGTTTACGCGCAACTGCTATGTGAATAACAGTACTTGCGCCAAAAGTGTCGGCGGAGTAACGTAAATGAGAAACGTTACTCCAAAGTAAAGAAGCGCCCATCTACCTGAATCTGGCCCATAGTATATTTTTTACTTTCTGCTATAAAACATATTCAATAAAAAAATAAAAAATAATTACATTTCTTCATCAATTTAGGCCAATATGTATTCTGCTAAATATTTTTGGTAAAACAAAATCCCAATAAGCGTATATTGATTGGTTTGCGCAATATTAATAGTTTCTAAAACCGATGGGATATTTTTATGGCATTTTTTTTTTTTTTACTAGTAATATGAGACGACCAGCAATTTTTTTGCGGAAATGCGACATTGCGGCAGACAAATCGGACACCTTTTTTTGCGATACGGCACTGCGTTACCTAGACATAAAAAAAAGGCAAAAAAACGTATGGTCAAATTCGCTCCAATGGGGAAAAATATTATGACCAAAAGATACATAGTATATTTTTTACTTTCTGCTATAAAACATATCCAATAATAAAAAAAATGTAATTCAAATTTCTTTATCAATATAGGCCAATATGTATTCTGCTACATACAGTATTTTTGTTAAAAAAAATCCCAATAAGCATATATTGATTGGTTTGTGCAAAAGTTGTAGTGTCTAAAAACGATGGGATATTTTTATGGCATTTTTTTTTTTTACTAGTAATATGAGACGATCAGCCATTTTTTGCGGGACTGCGACATTGCGGCAGACAAATCGGACACCCTTTTTGCAATACGGCGTTGCGATACCATAACAAAAAAAAAAGACAGACAATTTTGAAAAAATATATATTTTTTACTTACTTTTTTACTACTATAAAACATATCCAATAAAAAAAAAATTAGTACCTTGACCTCACAAATGCACTTCTGGAAGAATGGTGAAACATTCCCATAGACACACTCCTAAACCTTGTGGACAGCCTTCCCAGAAGAGTTGAAGCTGTTATGGCTGCAAAGGGTGGGCCAACTCAATATTGAACCCTACGAACTGAAGCCCTGTACACACGACCGGGAATCTCGTCAGGAAATAAACGTTGGTTTTCCTGACGAGATTCCTGGCAAGCTTTCTTGCTCGCCAAATGTACACACACATAATTCAAAAGAACTGCCGTTCTTTTGAATGGCAAGAAAGCGGTGACGTCATCGACTACGACTAGCATGCGCTCGTCACATTCGATGCCATCGCCACCATGTTGCTACACCCTACACTATGCCTTGGAAGCTACCGCGCATGCACCGAAGTCTTATTGAGCATGCACAGGTTTCCACGGTGACAGGTAAGTATACAGACGCTCGGGTTTCTTAGCAAGAAAACACTGCCGAGAATCCCAACAAAAAAATAGAGAGCAGGTTCTCTATTTTTCTCGTCGAGATTCCAGGCAGTTTTCTGAATGATAAACCATACACAGGCAAGGATTTCTCTGCAAAAAGCTCTGCCAGCTGTTTTCTTGCCAAGAAAACCTTGCGTGTGTACGAGGCCTAAGACCGGGATGCTATTAAGGTTCATGTGTGTGTAAAGGCAGGCGTCCCAATACTTTTGATAATATAGTGTATGTCTGTAGGTCAGGGGTCTCAAACTGGTGACCCTCCAGCTGTTGCAGAACTACAAATCCCATGAGGCATTGCAAGGCTGACAGTTACAAGCATGACTTCCACAGGCAGAGGCATGATGGAACTTGTAGTTCCGCAACAGCTGGAGGCAGGGGCGTCATTAGGGCATGGCTTGGGGGGCTGGAGCCCTGAATGGGTCCCCGAAAAGCCCAGAGTCTATGCCGCATCCGATCACATTGTTAGCCCCGAGCGTCTGGGAGTCAGGACCTGATGCCGAAGGTGGCCGAGTGCGGGCGAGTGCCGCCGAGTATGGCCGAGTGCCGTACTCGGCGACACTCGGCCACTTTCGGCATCAGATGGTCCGGACTCCCAGACGCTCGGGGCTAACAATGTGCTCGAATGCTGCCCCGCCTTCTGGAGCCTGCAGCGTCAATGGCGGGACGCAGGACGTGTGACGTCCATCATAGGTGCTGCAGGCTCCACAACAGGAATTACAATTCGGCCGCCGCACCACATCCCCGCTCTCCTCAGCTCCTCTGACTACTAGTGCCTGCCCGTGCCTGCCCTGCTGTGACCGCACACCAACTTAAGGCTGAGGCTGCTAAGGTAGGTCAGTGTGCTGTGGAGCTGTTACTGATCTTTTTTTAAATTATGTTACTTGTAAAAGCTCTTCATATAGGTTCACTGTGAACCTATATGAAAAGCTTTTACAAGTAATATCATTTAAAAAAAGATCACCTGTTCTGTTCACCTGTCTGTTCTCGGAAAAAAATCATATTCAGGTCAGATCAGTGAGTCAGGTCAGTGAGTCAGGTCAGGTCAGTGGGTCAGGTCAGGTCAGTGAGTCAGGTCAGTGGGTCAGGTCAGGTCAGTGGGTCAGGTCAGTGGGTCAGGTCAGGTCAGTGGGTCGGGTCAGTGAGTCAGGTCAGGTCATTGGGTCATGTCAGTGAGTCAGGTCAGTGAGTCAGGTCAGTGAGTCAGGTCAGTGAGTCAGGTCATGTCAGTGAGTCAGGTCAGTGAGTCAGGTCAGAGTCAGGTCAGTGAGTCAGGTCAGGTCAGTGGGTCAGGTCAGGTCAGTGAGTCAGGTCAGTGGGTCGGGTCAGTGAGTCAGGTCAGGTCAGTGGGTCAGGTCAGGTCAGTGAGTCAAGTCAGTGAATCAGGTCAGTGGGTCAGGTCAGTGGGTCAGGTCAGTGGGTCAGGTCAGTGAGTCAGGTCAGTGTATGTAGGTCAGGTCAGTGGGTCAGGTCAGGTCAGTGAATCAGGTCAGTGGGTCAGGTCAGTGGGTCAGGTCAGTGGGTCAGGTCAGTGAGTCAGGTCAGTGTATGTAGGTCAGGTCAGTGGGTCAGGTCAGTGTATGCAGGACAGGTCAGTGTATGCAGGACATGTCAGTGTATGTGTGTCAGGTAGGTCACCCCGCGCCACTTCACCGACCGCCCCCGAACACCCCCCCCCCGGTGCCGGCTTGGCGTCGGGCTGAGGCCCCTGGTCTTTTTGGCACCTAGCAACACCCCTGGCTGGAGGGTCGCCAGTTTGAGACCCCTGCTGTGGGTCCTTAATCTAAGGTGAGGGTACATCCTTACACATAGGTGGAGCCAGTGGCATTGCGTGTATAGAGGGCACCGGAGCGCCACCCCCTCTGGCTCCTGCACACGCCACTGACACAATATACATAGATTCATGCATTGCATTGCATGAATCTATGCATTGCCGCCGAATATTCAGATGACCGGCCCCCTGGCGAGCGCCGGCCATCTGAGCCAGCGGCTCAGGGGGTGCGTTCCTTGGATAAGAGTGACAGGGTGTCTCAGCCAATCAGGTTCACTGGTTCTGGTTAAGGGTAACCTGATAGGCGACAATTGCTGGGCACAGTGGCAGAATTTTACTGGGTACAGTGGCTACAATTGCTGGGCACAGTGGTAACAATTGATGGGCACAGTGGTAACAATTGATGGGCACAGTGGTAACAATTGATGGCACAGTGGTGACAATGGGCACAGTGGCGACAATTGATGGCACAGTGGCTGCATTTGATGGCATGGCACAGTGGTGACGTTTGATGGCACAGTGGTGACAATGGGCACAGTGGTGACAATTGATGGCACAGTGGCGACAATTGATGGCACAGTGGCAGCAATTGATGGGCACAGTGGCGACAATTGATGGGCCAGTGGCGACAATTGATGGCACAGTGGCAGCAATTGATGGGCACAGTGGCTGCATTTGATGGGCACAGTGGCTGCATTTGATGGGCACAGTAGCTGCGTTTGATGGGCACAGTCGCTGCGTTTGATGGGCACAGTGAGGCTGCAATTGTTTTGTTTTTTTCGTTTGTTTGCGCCCCCCCAAAAATTTGGAGCACCAGCCGCCACTGGGTGGTGCACTGTCTTATACTAATGCTTAGAGTGCAGCATTGGAGTTGTGGCAATCGCAGGTCTTTTTGTTATTTGAAGTCAAAAAGACACTTCATCTTATTGATATTATTCATTTGGATACAGTGTTGCATAACTTGCATAACAGAGTAATTGTCAGACAAACTATCACAGCATTCAAAACAGAAAAATGAAGGGATCATACATGTTTGTACTCGTCTTATTCCTTGTTTATTGTTGTTCCGTCTCTGTTTATTATCTCTGTCGGCTGCCATCACATTCATCCAGATGATACCGATGCGTTTCGTGCTGCCACGGCTTTATCAAAGAGGTATCTCTGCAGTCGGATCCGTTTCAATTCCTATCTCTCCACTCTGTTTGCCGTCACCGTTCACGCAGCGCTTTTTTTGAATTAAATTGTTTGTATAATATAACGAGCTTGTTTGTAGTACACGCGGCATCCGCAGCAAAACTCATTACCGCCGCAACGTCAGTACAGCAAAAAAACATTTGGCGAACTGTCAGCGACCTCTTCGAAGACTCGAAACAAAAATCCACCCAGTCCAGGAAAGCTTTCATCTTTACAGATGCTCTGATTTATTATGCGCCTTCAAATCTGCTTGGACTTTGATAAATAGTTCTTGGAGCCGTCCAGTACATTTCATGGCCGCGGGTCATTTATTTGTTGTAAAGATGGAACGTTTTAGATGAATTGCGTGACTCATCAAGTTTCAAGGCACACAGGATTCACATAGTGCTTAGCTATGGGCTACACCACCACAATGCTGAGAGGCTCTAAAAGTGCACATTGCAACAATCAAAGTATATTTTGCAAATTGAAAAAGAAAAAGACTAACAAACCGCGGACGTTACACAAGGCCCACAACAGACCAATACATAGAAAACAAACATTTGAGAAGACTTAAAGTGGATGTAAACCCAAAAATGTTTTTTTTTTTTTTTAATGTCACAATGTAGAGTATAAGATTTCCTATCATCTGTGCCCAGTCTTGCCACCACAGAGTTAATCCAGCTCTGAGCAATCCTCTTTTAAAGTTCAGTGAAAATTAACAGAATTCCAGATACAAACTTGCCAAATTATAAAGTCTGTTTCTCTGTTTTTGCTTTCAGTGACAGGTTATTTACAATTACATATCTAGCCTGGACATGTTTATCATATGTTATGTTATGTTTATCATAACATGAGATGATCCAAAGTTCATTGTTTATTACCAGGATGTGTTATGTGGGGGAGGGGTGGATTTCTCACTTTTTATACTGTGAATCACCTCATGTTATGATAAACATAACATAACATATGATAAACATGTCCAAGCTAGATATGTAAATAACCTGTCAGGCTGAAAGCAAAAAACAGAGAAACTGACTTTTTATGTAGGCAGGTTTTTATCTGGAAGGCTGTTCATTTTTACTGAACATTAAAATAGGATTTCTCAGATCTGGATTAACTCTGTGTGGCAAGACTGGGCACAGATGATAGGAAATCTTTATACTCTACATTGTGACATAGAAAAAAAAAAAAAACATTTTTTGGGTTAACATCCACTTTAAAAAAAAAAGCAACAACAAAAAGGCATCAAAAAATGTTTACAGAGTAAGTTTAAAGATAACATGTTAAGGTTCTAAACAAACAAGTAAGGAGAGCTCCAGGTGATCAGTGTCCGTTTAGGAACCAAACAGGTGCTGGCAATGCACTAGGCAAACGAAGGAAGAGAACAAGTATGGACAGCCGCACTCCAATGAAAGTAAAATCCAAAATGCCCTTTATTAGGGTAAAAAAGAATGCACTACAAAAAAACAGCATACAGTGGGATAAAACACTGACGCGTTTCGCATTGATCCTCAATGCTTAGTCATAGCTTAGCTATGACTAAGCATTGAGGATCAATGCGAAACGTGATTTACAGCGACTGCACTTCCAAGTGCAATTTCAAGTGCACTTTGCACTTATAGGGCCAGATTCAGGTAGATGAGAGCATCTTTGCTCCAGAGTAACGCTTCTCATTTACGTTACTCTGACGACCCTTTCAGCGCAAGTACTGTTATTCACATAGCAGTTGCGCGTAAACTTGCGAAGTAACGATAATGCGCTGGCGTAACCCGACGCAAGTGGAAGTGGGTGTGATCATATGTAAATGATGGGCTTACGTTCAGCGCATCATGCGCAGTAAGTGAGGCTCCACTCGCCCCCTTTATGCTCACAACTTCCGTCGGTTCATAGCGCAGAAATGCGCCCGTATTCCGGCACTAAAGTAGTTAATGTTACTTTTGAGATGGCTCTCCCGTTTTGAACTTTAATGGCCATGTAAATGGAATAGATGTCTTCCTCCAAAAATCAACAAGCATCATGTTGTCCTGCATGGGGGTGCTCAAGCTGTACCTACTGCTCTCCTGCTGAGTGGCCATTCTAGTAGAAATTTTGCGTACGCGCGGCGCATTTTGCATGCTGTTTCCTGGCAGGAGAAATTTTCGCCAAGCGAAATGACGATGGCGTACAGGCCCGTTAGGCCACAGACAGGCAATAGAAACAGATCTTCACAGTTACCATATCGTACTCCAGAAGTGGTTTGTTTAAACGAAAGTGTATTGGTGCTGAGGGGTTTTAGACACACAGTACCTATCTAGTTTCACCTGGTTTTCACAGAGCTGATTACTGACCACAGAGAGAAAGCTCCCAGTACTGCGGTGATCAAGAAACAGACAACCAGGAAGTGTGGAGATCAGAGAAGGATTAGGCCGTGTACACACAATCAAATCTATCCGACGGACCGTTTCAGCAGACAAATTTGATTGTGTGTACGGGAGGACAGACAAGGTTTTTCCAGCAGACAGATTTTAAAGCATGCTTTAAAATCTGTCTGCTGGGAACCCGTCCGTCCGACATGTCTGCTGGTTAGTACGCTAACCAGCAGACATATCTGCCCGCACATGCGTCGAATGGATTCGACGCATGCGCGGAAGTGTTTTACTTCCTGGTGACAGTGACGTGGCGGCGTCAACGTTACCGCCACGTCACCGCGCTGTCTGCCGACTGCCGGCGGGGATTTTGGTTTGATCGTGTGTACACGATCAAACCAATCTATCCCAGCAGACAAATCCGATCAAATCGGTCTGTCAGACCGATTTGATCAGATTTATTTCATGGTGTGTACGCGGCCTTACAGCAACTTGAGAGCAAAAACGAACAATGTGGACATGAATAACAGCACTGCATTAAGGTAAAGTCAGCTATTAAGATAAAAAAAAATTCCTTTACAAACCCATTTTACAAAACATTTTTAGATAAGGGTCTGGTATGGATTTTGGGGGGACCCCCGCACCATTTTTTCCTCTAGAAATGTAATTTTGCTGCAGTTCTGTTATAAACATGGGAATGATGTGCTACTGTACAGGCAAACTAAGGGGACTCCCAGGCATGATATTTAAAGGAATATTTCATTTTTATTGTTTCACTTTAAGCATTATGTCCCCTGGGGCAAGACTGGGTCCCCAAACACGTTTTATGGCAATAACTTGCATATAAACCTTTAAAAGGAACACTTTTGATTTTTCATGTTTGTGTCCCTTAGACTTTAATGGTGTCCGCACAATTTTTTTGGTCTGTTTGCATGTTCTGGTGTTCGGATCATCCCTTTTAAAGGACTATTCATTAACAGGAGAAGATCGGAAGAATAAGAGAACCCTGCGCATTACCTAATTGGCCCAAAGTTATCAAAAAAAAATTGCAAAAAAAAAACAAAAAACATAAAATACACCTGGGATGTGGGAGAGGAAGTCTAAGGTCTCGCACACACGATCGGAGAAATTCCGACCGTGTATGACCAATTGGAGAAATTTCATCAGAAATTTCGATGAATTTCATCGGAGATTACATAGAGAAAGTGTTCTCTCTTCCTCCGATGGAATTTCGATGTGAATTTGGTCGGACAAAGGTCCAATCGTGTGTACAGGGCATCAGAGGCAAGGGTTAAGCTTTAAAGATAGAATTATGAGAACTGTCCTTTTTTTTATAGGACTGTCATCTTCATCAATTTTTTAGTATTTACTGAGCTGCTGACCTAGAACACATGCTGATTTCACTGGCTACATGCTTGCTCCAGTGCAGTGACCTGCAGGAAAGATACATTTGTCCCAGAGCTTACACCTTAAAAAATAACTCCAGTGATATCATGTCGCAACAGTGGTGGTGCGTCCATAGAGGAATGCCGCCCCCTCTCGCTCCTGCACCGCCACTGAAAACAATACATAGATTCATGCATTGCATGAATCTATGTATTGTCGCTGACGCCGCTGCTGCCCACTATTCAGATGGCCGGCCCCCTGGCGAGCGCTGGCCATCTGAATAAAGGCAGCTGGTTGGCTGGTTGGCTGTGGAAGTGCCTATCAGAGCCAGCAAATAATTATTTGAGACCCGGAAGATTTGGCTGCTCAACGACCGGTTAATTTTTTTGTGATTCATCACGGCGTCGCCTTAACTGACAATTGCGCCGTCGTGCAATGCTGTAATCTGCTTCCAAATAGTTAACCAGGGGACACACAGGGTGTGCGTTCCCTGGTTAACACTGACACGCATCTCAGCCAATCAGGTTCACCGGATCTGGTTACTGGTAACCTGATTGGCTGAAGCGACATCGAGGGCGGGAGAAGACATCGAGGGATTGTGGAGGAGGATGGCTGACCCAGAAAGGTAAGTGCCGGGCAGGGGGTGCAATCTGGCAGTATTTTGGGGCAATCTGGCGGCATTTTAGGGGCAAACTGACGGCAATTGATGGATACAGTGGCGACAATGGCATGGCACAGTGGCTGCGTTTGGCATGGCACAGTGGCGACAATTGATGGGCACAGTGGCAACAACGGCAAGGCACAGTGGCTGAGTTAGGCATGGCACAGTGGCGACAATTGATGGGCACAGTGGCGACAAAGGCATGGCACAGTGGCGACAACTGATGGGCACAGTGGCGACAATTAATGGCACAGTGGCTGCGTTTGATGGCATGGCACAGTAGCGACAATTGATGGGCACAGTGGCTGCGTTTAAATGGCATGGCACAGTGGTGACAATTTTATGGCACAGTGGCTGCGTTTGATGGGCACAGTGGCTGCGTTTGATGGGCACAGTGGCGGCAATTGATGGGCACATTGGCTGCAATTAATGTTTTATGTGTCGTTTGTTTGCACCCCCCCCCCAAAAAATTTGGAGCACTAGCTACCACTGTGTCCCATACTGCATTGCTGACTGGTTCACTTTAAAGCACTGAAATCCTATTTTATAGCACACTTCGAATGTAAGCTATAAAAGCAAAAGAATATCAAATATTCATGTACACAAAAGCACACAAAATAAAAGTCAAAATGTAAGGTTAATAGTTTAAATTGGTTAAAACCAGTTTTATGTTCAGCAGTGGAAGCTCTGCGGAGTTACAAGAAGCCGTTTTAGGAGTACAGCAAACTTTACTATTTTTATATTGTATGAATTTATTGCCGACAAAATGCCTGGAACCAAAAACACGTCTCAGGTCTGTATATAGAACTGCGTAAGGTACAAACTGTCTTTACAATATCCTGAACAACGAGCGCAATAAATTATATATATCTTTTATATATGATATTCCAAAAATAATAATTCTAGTGCAGGAAATAGAATTATTTGACGGCAAATAATTATTTGAGACCCGGAAGATTTGGCTGCTCAACGACCGGCTAATTTTTTGTGATTCATCACGGCGTCGCCTTAACTGACAATTGCGCCGTCGTGCAATGCTGTACCCAAGCAAAATTGACGTCCTTTTTTCCCCCCAAAAAATAGAGTTTTCTTTTGGTGGTATTTGATCACCTCTGCGGTTTTTATTTTTTGCTACAATAAATATCCCCCAATTTTTTTTCTAAATTACATTTATTCATCAGTTTAGACCGATATATAGGCCCGGATTCACAAAGCACTTGCGCTGACGTATCTCCAGCGTAAGTACAAATATGCGCCGTCGTATCTGTGTGCCGGACCCACAAACTAAGATACGCCTAAAAACAGATTTCATCCCACCAACGTACATAACTTGCCTACGCCGGCGTAGAGTGGGTGCATATTTACGCTGGACGCATGTGGCGCTCCCATTGATTTTCTATTCAAATATGCAAATGAGGGAGATATGGCGATTCTCAAAAAACGTACTTGCGCCCGGCGCATAATATACGCGGTTTGCGTAAGTTTTACGTCCGGCGTAAAGTTATCCCCCATAGATGAGGCGCAACCCATGCAAAGGTATGGACCAGGGAACACAAGCCTACGTATTGTACGTTGGACATCTGTGAATATGGGCCGACGTGGGTCTGGCTGGACGTAGGTTACGCTAACAGCATACACAGTGATCCGGCGTATCTTAGGCAGTTGTTCCGACCTGGTTGTGCACTTGCGCACGGGGATACGATGCGCAGTTCGTTTTAAGTACTTGTCTGGCGCCCGGCCCATCATTTGCATGGGGTCACGCCTTATTAGCATGGATCACGCCCACTTCCAGCCCACTTCCACCTACTTCCACTTACGCCAGCCTGCGCCTTCGAAATCTACGCTACGCCGGCGCAGAGTTGGGAGCAATAGCTTGCCTAATTCAGTGCATGCCTCTCTGCGCTGCGCCGGCTTAGCGTACTATTTGTGTGCTACGCCGGCGTAAATATGCACCCATCTCTGTGAATCCGGGCCATATTCTTCTACATATTTTTGGTTAAAAAAAACAACAACACAAAAAGCGTATATTGATTGGTTTGGGCAAAAGTTATAGGGCCAGATTCTCATATATTTTCCCTGGCGTAGCGTAAGTCATTTACACTACACCGCCGCAACGTAACAGAGCAAGTGCCGTATTCTCCATGCACTTGCTCCGTAGTTTGCTCCGTAGTTTGCGGATGCGTAGAGTAAATGGCCCAGCGTAAGGCCACGTAATTCAAAGGGGGCGGCTTGTATTTAAATTGAAAAGCCCAGTGTGCATGCTCCAGCTCACGTCGGAAAGCGTTGTTGAAACCGACGTCAAAACGGCGTGATCGTCACTACGCAATGCTCTATTCGCGAACGAGTTAGTAAAACGATGTAAAGCGACAGAAAAAGCCGGCGCTGACCCGACACCATACTTAACATGCCATCCGACGGCACCCGGCCGGATTCTGACGGTACTGCGTAAGGTTACCCCTCATATTAGCAGGGGTAACCTTACGCGGACGAAAACGACGTACGCGGCGACGGGGCGGCGTAAAAGCGTTCGGGAATCTGCGTAGTAGCCTCATTTGCATAGGCAAATGAGAAAACAACGTAAAGGCCACCTAGTGCCCGGAGTTGTCATTACAACTACGATCCGCAAGTGTAATGGTATTACACTTGTCGGATGTTCAGGCGTATCTATGCCAAAGTGATTCTAGGAAACACTCGCATAGATACGAGGCAAAAAAAACAGCGATACGACGGGGTATCTGAGACACTCAGTCATAGCGCCTCTGAGAACCTGGCCCATAGCGTCTATAAAATATATATTTATTGCAGTATTCTTTTTTTTTTACTAGTAATGGTGGCAATCTGCGATAATATCTCTCAAGCCTTGTACACACGATCGGTTTGTAAGACTGGACTGTTTTCATCGGACACACCGATCGTGTGTGGGCCCCATCGGTTTGTTTTCCATTGGTGAAAAAAAATAGAACATGTTTTAAATGTTTCCTATGGATAAAAAAAGATAGAAAAAAACGATCGTCTGTGTGGAACTCCACCAGAGAAAAATCCATGCATGCTCAGAATCAAGTCGGAAACTTCATTTTTCTCAGCACGTCGTTGTGTTTTACGTCACCGCATTTTGGCACGGTCAGATTTCTGACTGATGGTGTGTAGGCACGACTGATGAAAGTCATCTTCATCGGATATCTGACTAAAAAATCCATGGGATTAGATTCCATCAGATATCCGATCGTGTGTACAGGGTTTCAGGACATGTCAATGTTAATAATGACGCCATCCCGCTAACTGAAACGTACTGTCACCCCAGCCATACCACTCTCAGCTTTTAAAGTATTTAGAGAAGTTGACAAGATTCTAGTGTACTGTACATCAGAATCATAAACACTACAGGATCATAAACTACCGAGAGACAAGTCTTCTTAAATAATTCATCACAACTTCTCAGTTTGTCAACATCTCGACAGTACGCCGTAAACATGAAAAATGATTACAATAAAAGCCGAGTGAAAAACAACTCTTCCCATTTACCCGACTTGCAGGAACAAAAGAATTAATGTGATTAGTAGTTTGGAGCCATAAAGATTTGCTTCTCTCGACAAAAGTGCCGCGCAAGTTCCATTCTACGTCGCAGTACCGCCAGTAACGGAGAGAGATTTTCCAAGTGGCTCAGTCCAGATTTTAAGATTACCCAGAAAGTGTAATTAGAGGTATGTGGATTAATGAAAGACCTTAAGTAAATCCGTAGCGTGACTCGATAAGCAGGTTTTTCCACCTTTACCTCAATTAGCCCTTAGAAGACGTGATTTAGTCATATTAATGGAATCGCATTTGAATCATAATTTTCCAGGTGCTATAATGAAGTCTACAAACCGGTTTCATGCTGGTTCACACAGCTACCTGCATCCCTGGGGCTGATTTACTAAAGCAAACAAAAAATAAATCGCTACTCTATGGGCCGGATTCAAAAAGAATTTACGTCAGCGTATTAAGAGATACGCTGACGTAAATACTAAGAATAGCCGGCGTATCTTTTTTTGCTATTCAGAAAAGAAGATACGCCGGCTTTCTTCTAAGATACGAGCGGCGTAAGTCGCTTACACCGTCGTATCTTAGTTGCATATTTACGCTGGCCGATAGGTGGCTCTTACGGCGGTTTTCGCGTAAAATATGCAAATTAGCTATTTACCCTGATTCCCGAACGTACTTGCGGCGCGTCGTAGTTTACGTCGTTTGCGTTAGCGTTATAGCGACGTAAGGTCACCCCTGCTATAGGAGGCGTAGCCAATGTTAAGTATGGACGTCAGGACAGCGTCGAATTGTACGTCGGTTACGCCGTTTGCGTAAATCGTTCGGGAATAGGGCTTGACGTTAGTTACGTTCACGCCGTTTACATTAACAAAAAGCGACGCCGTCCAAAAAAAACGTCAATTACGTGGGGTCATGATTCATTTACATGAATCACGCCCCCACTTCAGGAATTTGAATTGCGCCGCCTTCCGCCGTGCACTTTACGCTACGCCGCCGCATATTATGAAGCAAGTGCTTTCTGAATAAGGCACTTGCCCATATTATTTGCGGCGGCGTAGCATAAAGAGGAAACGCTACGCCGCCGGAAAGATACATTTTTGTATCTGAATCCGGCCCTATGTATGTATTGTATCAACTCCTGATGATGCCATAATGCTTTCCACCACCCGTACACTACTCCCTTTATAAATTGTATATTATAAATGTGTACATTATGGCCCGGATTCACAAAGCACTTACTCCGACGTATCTCCAGATACGCCGTGTAAGTACAAATATGTGCCGTCGTATCTGTGCGCTGGACCCACAAACTAAGATACGCCTAAAAACAGATTTCATCCCACCGACTTAACTTGCCTACGCCGGCGTATAGTGGGCACATAATTACGCTGGACACATGTGGCTTTCCCATTGATTTTCTATTCAAATATGCAAATGAGGGAGATACGCCGATTTACGAACGTACTTGCGCCCGGCGCATGATTTAAGTGGTTTGCGTAAGTTTTACATTCGGCGTAAAGTTATTCCTTATAGATGAGGCGCAACCCATGCAAAGGTATGGACCAGGGAACACAAGCCTACGTATTGTACATTGGATGTCTGTGAATATGGGCCAACGTGGGTCTGGCTGGTTGTAGGTTACGTTAACAGCGTACACAGTGATCCGGCGTATCTTAGGCAGTTGTTCCGACGTGGTTGTACGCATGCACACAGGGATACTTCCACGTCTCGACGCATGCGCAGTTCATTTTAAGTACTTGTCTGAGGAAGGTAAAAAGTTACTAGGGGAGTAAGAACAAAGACTAGAGGTCGAGGAAAGAAGGGAAAGGGAGGAGAGAAGGAAAGATGAAATATCGCACCAGGGGGGGGGGGGGGCAGCGGAGGGGGGAGTGTTGTTGTGTTGCGTGGCCCTGTGTGTGTCTTTTTTCTTTTTTTTTTTTTTTTTATATATATACATTTTTTTTTTCTTCTCCTACTTCGTCTCCTCTTCCCTTCTGGTCCGTGGGTATACACGGACAGAGGAGGAGAAGAGGTGGAGATGGGGGTCTTGAGGAGGAGATAAGGGGGGAGGGAACGAGGGGATAAAACAGGGAAGGCAGTGTGACGGAGATAAAAGAGGGAATTCGGCTAATATATAGAGAATATATGGACAATCAAGGAGGAGATGAAATACCTGGGGAAGTTTGAAACTTAGTTAAAAGTTGTAATAGTATTTTGGTTACTACATCTCTCCTGGGGGAATAGATTGAAAATTGTTTGTGATATAAAATATTATAATTTCCCTTGGTGGTGAACTATGAATAGTAAATAGAGTTTAAAGGGGTGTTCCAGCCAAAATGTATGTTTATTAAAAGTCAGTAGCTACAAAAAGTGTAGCTGCTGGCTTTTAATCATTGATACTGTGGGCACCCGGCCGTGACCGCTTTCGGCTTCACGGCCAGGAACCCACTGCGCATGCACGAGCGGCACTGCTCATGCACGCGCGCGGCCCAGCGCTGCGCCGTCCCATTGGACAGGCGATCGCCTAGGACCTGTCAGTGTCCTAGGCGAACGCCTACAGGGAGGGGCTGCTGTAGGCGATTAAGCTTAATCGCCTAACCAGCCCCTCGGCGGAAGGAGGAAGTGGGACAGGAAGTCCCACTCCTCCCCTAAAAAAATTACATGCCAAATGTGGCATGTAAGGGGGTGAGGAGTGGGATAAGCGGAGGTTCCATTTTTGGGTGGAACTCCGCTTTAAGAGAGAGATGTAATGTAATGTAATGTCCATATCCATACATTTTCTTGTGTTTCCTGTGCTGCCTTCTTGTTTATAAAAATAAATAAATATAGAATAAAAAATAAATAAAAAAAAGTACTTGTCTGGCGCCCGGCCCATGATTTGCATGGGGTCACGCTTCATTAGCATGGATCACGCCCACTTTCAGCCCACTTCCACCTACTTCTACTTACGCCGGCTTATGCCTACAATATATACGCCAGCGCAGAGTTGGGAGCAATAGCTTGCTGAATTCAGTGCATGCCTCTCCGCGCTGCACCGGCGTATCGTACTATGTGTGCGCTACACCGGCGTAAATATGCGCCCATCTATGTGAATCCTATATGTTTATGATGACATCTTGTCACCTGAACCATGCAAATTCAAACCTAAATCCCAGAAATTTCCTAACCTGCAGACTTCGCCTGCGGTCTGGGCTTTTCTGAAACAGACCAAAAAACAGATTGAGAACTTGATTCTCCCACAAACAGTGACCAAGAATCTATCCCGCATTCAACAACAGGCATTAATCCATCTAAAGGCCAATAACGAACTAATTATAAAACCCTCCGATAAGGGGGGGAATGTGGTAGTGATGGATAGAGCACAATATGTTAAAATGTGTAATAAGATAATAAATAATAAAGATTGGTACAGAGCAATAACTGAGGATGATGTCCCAAAAGCCAGATCTAATTATTTGTCAATTATTACAGAAGCACAACAACGTAACCTTATAGATAAGGATCTACGGGAATACCTTGAAATAAAATGGCCCATTATCCCAACTTTCTACGCATTGCCAAAAGTGCACAAGAACATGAAGGATCCCCCTGGCCGTCCAATTATATCCGGAATAGGGAGTCATACTGAGACAGCAAGCAAATATGTAGATACCCAGTTAAGACCCCATGTAATGGGCCTACCCTCCTACCTTAAGGACACTCTTGAGCTGCTGAGAGTCGTTGAAGGCATGGTGGTACCACCAGGTGCCATTATGGCGGCAATAGACATCGAAGCACTGTATTCGAGTATCCCCCATGAAAAAGGCATTGAAGTAGTATCCCGTTTCCTCCGTGAACAGGATCACAATAACTGGAAATTATGCAGCTTTGTTACCACACTGCTGGAACACATTTTGACGAACAACATGTTTGTATTTAATGGCTCCACTTACCTCCAGGTACAGGGGGTTGCGATGGGGACTTCTTGTGCCCCATCGTATGCCAACCTGTACCTGGGGGGGTGGGAAAGGGCCGTGTTCTCGGATGACGCCGCCATGATATACCTCCGCCACATTCTCTTATGGCGGAGGTGTATCGATGATGTGCTGGTCATCTGGACAGGACCTACAGGACTACTATCCGAATTCATGCAGTACTTATCCGTCAATGAATTCAATTTAAAATTCACTATTCAGTCAGATACCAAAAGTATTCCCTTCCTGGATATAAGATTATTTCTAAACGAGGATGGAACACTATATAGTAACCTATATAGAAAAGAGACAGCAGGCAATACCATCTTACATTATTCAAGCTCTCATCCACGACCTCTAGTACAAAGTATTCCATACAGTCAGTACCTTAGATTACGTCGTAATTGTTCAAGAGAAGAGGACTTTGAACAGGAGGCACATGCCTTATACCTACGCCTGCTTAAAAGAGGTTATAGCAAAAAAATCTTGAAGAAGGCATATGCCAGAAGTAAAATAAGCACACGAGAGATGTTATTATTCAAGAACAAGAAAACAGAAACTAAGTCAACTACCAAACTTATCACAACTTTTA
This sequence comes from Rana kukunoris, assembly GCA_029574335.1. Taxonomy (NCBI): domain Eukaryota; kingdom Metazoa; phylum Chordata; class Amphibia; order Anura; family Ranidae; genus Rana; species Rana kukunoris. The sequence goes on along the minus strand of CM056053.1, from coordinate 450,890,472 downwards.
GCACCCATCAAAATGTGTTTCGTCAATTAATTAATACCAACTGGCACTTTCTTTCAGAGGACCCCATAATTTCTAAATACGTATCAGATAGACCGCAAATTGTTTATAGAAAATCAAAATCCATAAAAGATGGTCTAATACACAGCCATTTTACTCCTGATACGGTAGCTATAGAAGCATCTGGGGGATGTGGAACGTATAAATGTGGGAAATGTGACCAATGCCCCTGGATACAGGAGGGTGATGGCTGCTCACTACCAAGAGGAGGCTTTCTAAAATCTAAGACATTTGCCGATTGTACCACTATCGGCATTGTCTATCTAGCCAAATGCCGATGTGGAGCGTTCTACATCGGCAAAACTAAACGACCATTTGCCAAGAGGATCCAGGATCATTTATACTACTTGGATGCTGGCCTCCTATATACGCCAATTTGTAAGCATGTGGGCCTCAATCACAGTTATGATCCCTCATACATATCATTTTTTGCCCTAGAAGTCATCCCCCTCCCAGAAAGAGGGGGTGACTTCGATAAGAAAATATTACAGCGTGAGGCACGCTGGATATTTGATCAAAGGGCCACCTATCCCCCAGGTTTAAATACCTCACTGTCCTTCAGACCATTTCTTTAAAATTAAGTATCAATACATAAATACTTTGGAGTGTCTATATGAAATGCAGTGAATGAGTCTGGGCACTAGCACTGCATCTTGTCTTGTCAACTCACAAAAATCCTCTACTAACAATATGGCCTCTAGGGGTTCACATACAGTCTCCTGTTACAATCAATATTATTAAATTCCAATTTATTGTTGTTGTTGTGGTGTATATATGGTTTTTTATGTGGTATGTCCTGAACCTTTTTTCGTCCCCTTCCCCCCCCCCCCCCCTCCCTCCTTTCCCCTTGATGATAAATGCCTTATCTGCTGTTTTATTGATAGACATACAAATTATTTTGATTCTCTCTTGAGCCCCTTAATGTAAATGCTAATATTTTGGCATACATTCTGATTTGTTGGATATAATTATATGTGTACTATTCTATGATATAGATCTATAACAATGTAACAAAGTAAAAAATGCAATTTCTTATTCCATTATGGTCCCTGTGTAAGGCGCCTCTCTGGAGTCTTTCCCGCTGGCGAGGTGGCATTATGAGATTGGACATCGAACTGTGCGGATATTTGTGAGTCCCACAATGGAGGTGAACCTATACGGAACACCTCAACACTTCCGTCATATTCATATGGCGGAATGCGCGCGCTGCATTCGGCGATTTGTTTGGCTCATTGAGCCAACCAATGCCTACTGAGAGGTGGGGCGCGTCGCGCCTCACGTGCGTTCCACGTTAGTGGAAGCACGCATTGGACGCGGTATGTGCGCGCGCATAAGCTGGGACACACGGACCGGAAGTGAAGTCAGGGGTCATTTATGGCCATTCACTTCCGGTGAAGGTGAATACTTAAGACGGTGCTGACGGATCACATGTCAGACGCCGTCCCGGGTATGAGGAGATTACACAACCAACAGCGGAGTGGCATTGGACGTCTGTGAGGACTATCTATCTGCCTTTATAGACTACGGTCGTGTACCGTGCTCTATCTACAGGTAATAGCTATATAACACATATAACTAACTAGGTAACATAGTCTTTAGCCTTTGAATCTACTTACTTTATTATATAACACTCCCCTTACACTCTACCCCACTCTGTCTGTTTTGAACAATCTGTAATTATAGCTATACATAGAACCTATTTAAGTACAACTTCATTACTATAATATCCCTTGATTTATTCGCTACGGGGACTGCTATGGGACCTATTGACTAGTAAAATATGGGATGGTTCTTCTTTTGATACCTCCCACATTAAACCTGCTGAAAGCCATTTCTTTTGTAGCCCTATATACTATCTCTTGTTTGTACTTTGAATAATTTGCAGAATCAACTTTATTGTGGGTTGGATATCTCATCACCTTAATATCCGCACATCAAACAGTTGGTTGGATCTGACCTCCACCGACCTGTGTCCATCCTCATTGCCAGTTGCGCTACCGGGTTTTCTCTGAAAGGCGTTTTGATATTTTGTCCTGTCACAGTGGCTGATGGGATTGGTAAGCACACAGATATTTTGCTTTATTTTGTTTTATCTTTAATGTAGAAAATTAATAATGGATTATGTTGTATTATCTTATGTTGTACTAATGGCATTTTTATGTCACACACAGACCACTAAAACTCAGAAAGACTAAAGTTGCAAAGCCCTGATGAAACATAAGAATGTGAAACTAGTCGGCAACCTGCATAACTTACTTTTTTCCCTGTTCTCTGTAACTATTGTGGTCAACCTTTAATGAAATTATTTTATATGTATAACTTTTTTATATGTAAATTAAACCTTTTTTGATATATTTATAATTCTTGTCTTTGGTGTGCTTACCTTAATACAACGATTGACATCTCACGTAAAAATCCCTATATTTGGAAGAGGATTTTCCTCAACCTTATATGTTCTTTGCTTTTTTCTTTGATGACATCTTGTTATTGTACCACCAGAATATACAGTCTGTTTTGACCAAACCTGAAGAAGAAATGCATTATATTCCGAAACATGTTGGGATCTTCTTTTTAATTGTGTGCAGTTTGGTCTTCCACCTAGAGATCAACCACAGGCCGTGTACACACGATAGGTTAAACCGATGAGAGCGGTCATTTTCATCATGATTGGAAGCATTGAACATTTTTTTTCAGGATGTCGTTGTGTTTTACGTCATCGCGTTCTGACACAATCGTTTTTTTAGGCCCTTTTCTCACTGAAGCGTTTTTCCAGCGTTATTTGAGCAAAGCCTTATCTACAATCCCAATGTGTTGGTAAAGCACCGATAAGACCCTAAAGTTTTAGGGCGTTTTTGCAGTGCCTCAGTGTGAAAGGTAAGGCGTTTTTACAGCGCTTTTCAATTCATTTTAATGGAGAGGGGCGTTTTTGGAGCAATTTTTTCAGCGCTCAAAAGCTGCTCCAAAGATGCTGCTTGCAGGACTTTTCTCAACTCCCCGCCAGTTCAACGCCTCAGTTTGAAGGGGTAAGGCTTTTTTACAGCGCTTTTTAATTAATTTCAATGGAGAGTAGCGTTTTTGGAGCGTTATTTTCAGCGCTCAAAAGCTGCTCCAAAGATGCTGCTTGCAGAAATCGGTGTGAAAAGGTCCATTGAGATGCATGGAGAATGTTTTATGAGCGTTTTAGGAGCGCTATTTTTAACGCTAAAATGCTGTAATAACGCTTGAAAAATGCCCCAGTGTGAAAAGGGCCTTGGTGTGCGAGGGACCATCAGTCAGCTTCATCGGACCGTTCTCATCAGAATGGACTCATCGTGTGTACGCGGCATAAGACTACAGTTCTGTATTGTATACTATGGAGTTCCATTTTTTTATTTTATTCAAGAAAACAATTGTGTTATTCATGTTTACATCAAGCTATCTTATATTTATGTTTACCGCTTGCCGACCGATGCACGACTATATACATCGGCAGAATGGCTCGGCTGCGCATATTGAGGTGGCATTGCAGGCGCATGCTCTGTGAGTGTGACCACAGGTCCTGCGGACTCGATGTCCACTGGGTGCCCATGATCGTGTCAGAGCGGCAGAACGGGGGGATGCCTGTGTAAACAAGGCATCTCCTTGTTCTGCCCAGTGACAGGACACTGATCTACTGCTCACTGTCCCTGTGAGCAGCGATCAGTTTCGTGTCACATTAAGCCCAGCCCCCACACAGTTAGAATCACTCCCTAGGACACACTTAACCCCATCCCCTACTGGTTAACCCCTTATTGCCGGTTTCATTTACACAGCAATCAGTGCATTTTTATAGAACTGATCACTGTATAAATGACAATGGTTCCAAAATAGCGTCAAAAGTGTCCGATGTGTCCGCCATAATGTCACAGTCACGATAAAAATCGCAGATCGGCATCATTACTAATAAAAAAAAATTTAATAATGCCATAAAACTATTCCCTATTTTGTAGACGCTATGGCCCAGATTCAGGTACATCTGCGCATTATTGGACCGGCGTAGCGCACCGCCTTTACGTTAGACTTGCGCAATTTTGCCGCGTAATCACCGTATTCGCGTAGCTTTTGCGCAGGAAATTGCGCATACGTAACGTTTTTTCAGAGGCGTAAGGAGGAGTAATACAAATTGGGAAGGACGTGGGCGTGTTACATTGAAATGAGCCGTGACCCCATGCAAATGAAGGGCCGGCCGGCTCGCGCATGCGCGCTTGAAGGAGACCATGTCAGCTCCGCTGTGCGCATGCTCACAACTCGGGAGCGGCGCAATCAGTGAAATTGGAAATGGACTAGGGCAACGTTGTGAACTACGCAAACAGCATAAATAGACACACACAAACGCACTTCCTTTGCAAAAGTACATCCCTTTGTCCCTTCCCATTTAACCAAGTGCTTTTGTCCTGTTGTTCGTTGCGGTGTGTTTTGTAGTTGTCAGATTAGTGTTCTGTGTGATCAAGTGGTTGTTAGTAGATTTTTGAAAGTGGTTTTTGATAAGTGTTTGAGAGACTGTTTGATTGATTGATATATTTGTGTTTGTTTCTTTTCCTGCTGTATTTTTGTTTTGTTTTTTGGTGACTGTTTCTTGCTCAGTAGTTTTCTCTCTGTGTGTGTGTTTTTTTTTTTGATTGGTTGTGCTTGTTTGTGTGCGTGAATTTTGTTGACTGGGACTGTTTTTTTTTGGAAGGATGAGTGAGAGAAAACGCAAGCTGAATTTTACACTTGTGGAAAAACAGATTCTTGCCCGGGCCATTAGCGAGTATGGGCGTTACCTCCACGGCCCAGAGAGCAACACCACCCCGGCCAGGAGGAGGGAGATTTTGGATAGGATCACTGACCAGGTGAATTCTGCGGGGCAGGGGGAGACACGGACCAGGTCTGGGATTGACAAAAAAATCAATGACCTCCGGCGTCTGGTCAAACAGAAGATGGTCAGAATGCATGCCCATGCCAGGGGCACAGGAGGGGGCCCACCATGCCGTATTAGCCTGACAGCGGAGGAGCGTGCGGTGGCCCTGACCTTTCATCGGCATGAAGTTGAGGGCCTGCCTGGCTTTGACTCAAGTCCGGAGCCCGTGGTGCCAGGTAAGTTTTTTATTTTTTTAATATCAGGTGTGTAGCATGTGTGGGGGAGGGGGTGAAAGGGAATATGTGGCAAGTGTGTGGATCCTCCAACCTGTGAATGTTTTGTGTCATCCACAGATGTGCAGGAGGGTGCAGGGCCATCTGGCCTGACCGCACCAACCCCAGGACAGCAGCCTAATAAGGCCCCCCCAACAAGGCCGGAGTCCGCGGAGGAGGTTCAAGAGGAGCAGGACAATCATGAGGAGGAGGAGAATCATGAGGAGGAGGAGAATCATGAGGAGGAGGAGTCCATGTCAGGCACTGGACGTTTGGGTTTTGAGGACTCTTCCCCTCTGCCTGGCAGCAGGCAGGCCTCCCTAAGGGGGAGCCCCCCCCCCCTCCTCCCCCAACATGGCTCCCCTCACAAGGGCCTCCCCTTCTCCCCGGCCACAAGCATCAGCTGGAGGCAGGATGTCATCCCAGACCACCAGGGGGTTGGCCGATCTCCTGCCCGCCACCCTGAGAAGGGACCAGTTCCTCCAGACCCGCCATCTGGGACAGGTCAGCCAGACATTGGTGCGGATGGAGGAGAGCCTGTCCTCCATCAAGGATACGCTGGGGAACCTGGACTCCCACTCCCGGGCTTTCACAACCTGCCTTAACGAACTGCAGACGACATCAGCAGGCGTTGGGCAGGATGTGAGGGCCCTTACCCTGGCTATCCAGGCCAACACGGCAACACTTGGTGCTGCCCTGGACAGAATAGCCGTGGCCTTGGAGGGCAGGCCGCCAGGTGGGCAGAGATCAGGGGCTGCTCCTCCTTCCCCGGTTTTACCCCTCCCCCATGAGTCTCCCCTGAGAAGCCGGGGCCGTGGCCGGGGGCGCCCCAGGCATGGCTCACGCAGAGGGCACTAATTTGTTTTTCCCCATTTTTTATTTTTTTAAATTGATTTTTTTTTTTAAATAGATATTTATTTATTTTTTTCATTTTTTTTTTTTGCTGGGAATTTTTTGCTTTGGCAAGTCATTTTTTTTGGTTATTTTTTTTTTTGTGTTGTGAATGCTGTGTGAATGTGGGGGTGACATTCCTGCCGGAAAAGGGGTGTCACCCTCTACCCTCTATTTTGGTGGAGAAGGAGAAGGTCCCCAGGACCAGGGAGAAGTGATCCCCAGGTCCGTGTGAATGGTGTATGAATGTACAGTGACATAATTGGAGCCTTGGCGTGGCGTTGCTGCTCACAAGTCCAGCATGGTGGACTGGTGCCAATCCAATTTGATGAGGGTGTGATGTGTCTGTGCTAGGGACCACAGTGGTGTACATGCATGCATTCTCATTGTGCCATGATTAATGTGTGTGTTTAACGTGCAAAGATGCATAATGTGAGCTGGCATGAGATGGGGTCATGAGATGGGGTACCAGTGCATATGCAGAGTCACCTTGAAGGGAAAAGACAGGAGGATGTTAGTCATGCATGTGCCACTTGTGAGGTGTGAATCACGGGAGGGGATAGTCATGCCTGACTCCCATGTCACTCACCAACCAGCCAGCTGTCCCCATACATGTTCTATTCGAAATCTGTGGGGATGGGGCTCTGATTGGATATGTAGCTGTCATGGGTGTCATGGGTGGTGCCATGTGTTGGGCTGCTGATGTCCTCCTGCAAGGTTGTGGTCATTCCAGGATGACATGAGGGGTGAATCTGAAGATGCGAGACACCTCAGAATCACTCATGCCAAAGATGTCTATGCGTGTGTGATATATCAAGTGAAGAGTGAGGGGCTTGTATCAGATAATAATATTGTATTAGATTAATATTGTAAATTAGATTAAATTGTAAATTTTATATAAGCAAATAAAAAATAAAAATAAAACATCTCCCGTGCCCTCCTTAGTGCCCTCCTCAGTGCCCTCCTCAGTGCCCTCATCCTTCTTTGTTCATCTAAAGTCAGTAGTATAGCTATGTGCGACGATGCCCCTGGCATGTTGGCATACAGATTGTTGTGCAACACGTGTGACTGCTGAACTCCTCACTAACAGTGTTGCTTTATCTAACAAGTAGACTTTTTTTCTCTTTTTAGAGCAGCTTTTATATGCTCTAATTTTAGACAGGACATTTTGCTGTTGCGCACACTGCGTCGCCTGCGCTGCCCTAACGTTGTTTTGTGGATCCCCGTAAGTCCCTCATTAGCATATTTGACTAGCAAATCAATGGTGTGTCTAGCGCACTTTTGCGCGGAAAGATGCGCCAATCTAACGAAATTACGCGGGACAAAAAAGTCGATTTTTTGCGTATCTCGTTCTGGGGATGCCGCGCAACGAAACGCACGCGCACATTTAGACTTACGCACGCGCATCTCCTGTTGCGCAGGCGTAATCGCTCTGTGAATCTGGGCCTATAACTTTTGCGCAAAACCAATCAATATACGCTTATTGCGTTTTTTTTTTTTTTTTTACCAAAAATATGTAGAAGAATACATATCGGCCTAAACTGAGAAATACATTTATATATATATATATATATATATATATATATATATATATATATATATATTTTTTGGGGGATATGTATTATAGCAAAAAGTAAAAAACTATAGTTTTTTTCCAAATTTCGCTATCTTTTTGTTTATAGCGCAAAAAAAAAAAAAAAATACGCAGAGGTGATCAAATACCACCAAAAGAAAGGACATCAAGTTTGTTTGGGAGCCAGGTCGCATGATCGTGATTGCACAATTGTCAGTTAAAGCGACGCAGTGCCGAATCACAAAAAAAGGCTCAGTCGTTGGGCAGCCAAATCCCCTGGAGCTGAATTTTGTACTTTTATCATATCTTTTTACTCTTTCATCTGGTTATGACCACTGTCCAAAAGTCCCAGGGGCATTCTGTTGTTTTTCTTTCCAAATATTTGGGATGTGGCAATAGGGTTAGGGTTTACCATTGAAAAATAAGGCTAGGAATCAGGAATTCGAACAGGGACCTCCACCAGAGGTCAAAGGTCAGAAGTCGGGTTCCCAGAGGTCAAAGATCATGGGCTCTCTCTCCACCTCTTCAGGATCTGCTTTTTGCAGCCCACTACATTCTATTACCAACGAAAAAAACAGGGAAACGTAGTGGAGTCTGCAGCCTGTGAACGGACAAAAACAATCACATTCTTCTCCACTGGCTACAGAGGAGCCCCCAAGAAAATAGCATAACCTCACTAGCAACCTAACCTAGGAAGGTGCTATACTGGTGACTAACAGAATGGCCCGTGGGACCCAGAGGCTCTTGAAGGGTGTGGGGTACTCCTGTGTCAGCTTCACCAATGACTCTTGTGTCCAGGGTCATCCTATGTCCACTAGGGGCATAGGATGACTGAGAAATGATATCTCGGATTACATAGACAGTAATGATAATTCATGTATTGCAGGATATCTTGAAATATTACAAGTTGTTGATTCTGAACCCAACAGGTCAATAGGAGAGTGACTCATTTAATGTGGAACATAGACTGTTAAAGGGGTAATTAAGTCTGCTACTGTCATGGAAACTAGCCTTAGTCTGGCTTCTAAAGACCTTTTCATTGTGTGATGCTAATTTACACTGTTTTGTGTGAATTTATATTGATGATAAATGTGTATTGTATAGCAGGTGAGAAAAGCTGGAGTCTTGATGTCTGACTTGTCAGCTGTAGCTAATTAGCTCATGTGGGTTGTGTCTGGCGCCAGAAAGTCTGTCTCCAAAAAAGGGATTTTTAAATACAGCTTACCTGTAAAATCCTTTTCTTGGAGTACATCACGGGACACAGAGCGGCATATTCATTACTATATGGGTTATATGGAGTACCTTCAGGTGTGGACACTGGCAATCTCAAACAAACAGGAAGTCCCTCCCTATATAACCCCCTCCCCTAGAGGGAGTCCCTCAGTTTTGTAGCAAGCAGTATGCCTCCCAAAATGTTCCCAAAAAGAGGGGTGGGAGCTCTGTGTCCCGTGATGTACTCCAAGAAAAGGATTTAACAGGTAAGCTGTATTTAAAAATCCCTTTTTCTTTTCTTTCTCGTACATCACGGGACACAGAGCGGCATAATCATTACTATATGGGATGTCCGAAAGCAATGCTTTAATGAGGGGAGGGAGACATCTTCCAAAGAAGGATTTAATTTAGAGGTATACTCAAATACTAGTAAATCCAACTTAAACGAGAAATGTAAATCTCAAATCAAATCAAGGGAGCCCCCTCAGATCCTGAGGAGCTTGAATCGCGGCCTGTAGTACTGACTGCCCAAAGGCTGTATCCGCATTCCTTCTTACGTCCATTTGATAAAATTTTGTAAACATGTGGACTGACGACCACGTTGCTGCCTTGCATATTCGAGCCATAGAGATCTGATGATGATGTGCTGCCCAGGAGGTGCCCATGGCCCTGGTAGAATGGGCCTTTGCCGACAAAGGAGGAGGCAACCTCTTCAAACCGCAGGCCTGAACGATTAATTGTTTAATCCATCTTGCGATGGTGGATCAAGCAGCTGCCTGACCCATCTTGGGCCCTTCCGGTAAACCGAACACCACATCTGTTTTCCGAACCTTCTCTGTAGCTTTAAGATAGGCCTTTATGGCCCTGACAATATCCAACGTATGCAGCAACCCCTCCTTTCTAGAGGTGGGTTTTGGAAGTAGGATGGAAGTACCACATCCTGGTTCAGGTGGAAACTGGATATAACCTTTGGTAGAAAGGAAGAATGAGGACGGAACCCCGCCCTATCCTTATGTAAAATGAGATATGGTTCCTTACAAGATAAGGCTGCCAATTCCGATACTCTCCTGGCCGAAACTATGGTGATCAGAAATACCGACTTTCTAGTCAGTAAAACCAAGGTACCTCAGCCAACGGCTCAAGGGGTTGTTTCTGTAGAGTTGACAGAACAAGATTTAAGTCCCATGGACAAAGTGGTGATTTGACCGGAGGATTAACACGTAAGACTCCCTGTACGAAGATCTTAACCAGCGAGTGGGCGGCCAGCGGCCTCTGAAATCACACTGATAAGGCTGAAATCTGTCCCTAGATCGTGCTTAATGCTAGGCCTTTATCCACTCCTAGCTGGAGGAAACGTAATACTCTATCAATGGTATACTTGCGGGAAACCCATCTCTTAGCCTCACACCAGCCTACGTAGGCCCTCCAAACCCTGTAACAAAATTACCCTGGAGGCCGGCTTTCTAGCCTCAATGAGGGTAGGGATTACCTGCCTAGACAGACCTCTACCCCTGAGAATCAGGGATTCAGCCGCCAGGCCGTCAAATTTAGACGCCGTAATGCAGGGTGGAGGATCGGGCCTTGTGAGAGTAGGTCTGGCCCTAGAGGAAGAGTCCAAGGGCCTCCCGCTGCCAATTTCAGGACTAGTGAGTACCGTGCCCTCCGGTACCAAGCTGGGGCTACCAGGATAACCAGCCTGTGGTATGATCCTGCGCCGCAGGCGGGGTAGTAACTGCAGTGGGGGAAATGCATATAGAAGTTATGATTGATGCCAAGGGCAAACCAACACATCGGTTCCGCAGGCCATAGGGTCCCTCGTTCGAGACATGAACCTGTCTAGCTTCTTGTTGAATCCTGATGCCATGACCTCCACGTCTGGCACTCCCCACTTCTGGCAGATTGTCTGAAAAAACTTGTGGATGCAGAGACCACTCCCCCGGCGACAGGATTTGGCGACTTAGGAAGTACGCCTGCAGGTTGTCCACCTCGGGAATGAATGTCGCCGATATGCAGGGTACATAAACCTCTGCCCACCGAAAAACCAAGCTCCTCTCACTCTGAGTGGCTTGACTCTTGGTTCCCCCTTGGTGGTTCACCTATATGCCACCGCTGTGGCCTTGTCTGAATGACTTCTCACCGAGGACCCCTGTAATCTGGATGTCTATGCCAGGAGGGCTAGCTGAGCCGCTCAGAACTCCCAGACCTTGATGGGCAGCTGCCTCTCCGCCTCTGCCCAAGTTCCCTGGAGAGTGAACTTGTTCAAGACCGCTCTCCAGCCTTCCAGACCACTGGGCAGAACCAAGCTGCTAGAATTGCTGCCTGTAGGACACGAGCGTGGAAGCGTGTGGTATTGCCTCGAACATGGCCATCGCATACATAGGCGAATAGTTGGCTCTTTTTTGCTTAGAACCAACTGAATCAATCTCTTGATAGCCTCGACCTTTACCAGGGGCAGGAACATCCATCTTCTGTTCTGTGTCTAATCTCGTGCCGAGATATTCCAACTGCTTTGTAGGTTGAAATGCTGATCTTTCCCCGGTTTAGGACTCAGCCGAACCTCTCGAGGTACTGAACCATGAGGGCTACTACGCATTCCACCAAGGAAGCGAGTGATCTTATGATTAAGAGGTCGTCCAGGTATGCTAGGACCGAGATCCCTTGGATCCTTTGGACTGACTAGAATAGGAGCTAGGACCTTCGTGAATACCCGGGGGCCGTAGCCAGCCCGAAGGGGGGCGCCACAAATTGGAAGTGACGCTGTATCACTGCGAAGCGTAAAAACAAAAATATTTGATGTGGCTGAAAGACCTGGTACATGAAGGTAACCCTCCTTTATGTCTATAGAAGCCCGATCCTTCTGGAGTGTGGCGGCTGCTGGCCAAACGGATTCTATCCGGAAAGAGCGAACCCTTAGGTAAGCATTTAAACCTTTTAGGTCCAAAATTGGTCTGACATTGCCGATGAGCCTTGGTATGACAAACAGATTGGAATAGAAACCTAGCCCCTGTTCTTGGGCTGGTACCTCTACCATTATGCCCTGGTAAAGCAGGTGATCCAATGCTGCCCGCATTGAGGCCTTCCTTGTGGAGGAAATTTTAGAAATTCTAATCTGTAGCCTGCGGCCACAGATGATCGGACCCCCTCTGTCGGGGACCGATCCCCAGAGGCCTGTCCTTGCGATCCATTGTTAAAAGTTTGATCGCGCAGGAGGACCGTACTGCCTGAAATTTGAGGGCCCTGGAACCGGGGGGAGCTGCCCTTTTAAACGCAGGACCCCGGAACTTCCTTTGACTGGTAAAAGGGTACTTTTGCCACTTGAAACAGTCTGAATGTATTTATCCAGATCTTTCCATGGAAGGGCAAACCTGCCAGCAGTCTTTTACATGGGGCTCGGCCGCCCAGTTCTTCAACCAAAAGAGCCTTCTCATATGCACTAAAAATAGTGACAACGAGACGCCTGCTGGATGGAGTCCTTTTTATAGCCTCTACCGCAAAGCACAGAGCTCTGGGAATATCCAATAACTCCTCTGCCTATCGGGCAGGGATGTCTAAGCATCTGTTTTGTCTGGTTCCTTAATGCCTGAAAAAAACTCCAATTGTAGCCACTGCTGGCTGTAGCCAGGGATGCTGGAAAAAGTGTCTCTAAACGTTTATCGACCGGGACCTTAAACATTTGTATGTTTCCCCTTAGGCCAGTTAATGATTTATTCACCCATGAGATGGCTGCGTCCACCGTTGGGAGCGCCCCCTTTCTTTAGAAAAATGTCTTTTCCATAGGGTAAATAACAGAAAACCTTCCAGGTGGTCTCCCATCCAGGCACTAACCAGGCCCTACCCTGCTTAGCCTCCGAGATCAGACGAGATCGGGCGCTTTCCGGGAGATGCGGCCTCAAGGACCTCACGGGTAGTTGAAAAGCAGTGCCCGAACCGGGACCTGAACCCTGGACCCTCAGATCAAAAGTCCGATGCTCTACCAACTGAGCCATCCGGGCCCCTTTTAAAGAGCACTTGGTCAGGGGAAAGAGTGCCTGCAAGCACAAATATTTCCTGGCAGACGTGCATAAAGACTACCCTTTCGTCAGCTTTAGGCGGCAGAAAAAATTCTGTCCGGTCGTCCCAATCCTGGAAAAACCAATTCCTCTAACAGAGGATGGGCCAGAAAAGCTGCGTTGCTTAAAGGCGCTTTTAAAAGAACCCAAAGAGGATACCGCAGGAACCTGAGGCTCTGGAAATGGCAAATTGAATGCCAAGCGGACCATGTCTGTCAAAGACTGGACCCACAGACTCTCCGCCTGGGAGGCTGAAAACGATTCTACCGTGGTAGATCCTCTAGGTTCTGTCCCTTTTGGCGATGGGGATCTAGTCCGCTTCTTGCCAGAAAAAGAGCCAGTGATCATAGCTGTTAACCTCTTTTCTCTAGCCCCCCTAGGGTGACGGCTAGCATCTCCTCTGTGATAACACAGGGTTGGGCCGACCTGGGCCAGCCTCAGCACCAGACCCCCTTAATGGCTTATCCAGGGTGACCCCTATAGGAATAACCTGTGGGGAAAGTATTGGCATATTATCAGAACCAGAGGAGGAACCCCTTTGTCTTTGCCTTTTCTCTTTATTTATTTATTTTTTTTATTTTTTTTGTGTTTTGATCCTGAACCCTTGGAAGCCATAATACAAAACCGAAGGACTCCGCTTACAACAACAGACTGTTATAGCCAGGAGTACAAAAAAATAAGGTTTAGGGGACAATAGGATCACTAATGCCCCAAAACCGGTGGGGCTCAGTATGTTTTCTTTTATATATTATTCACCACATACAGCCCCACCCCAACATGTTTTCCAGCATTCAACCTGTTGCCAAGGGGATTTTGGCTTAACAAAAAGTATTGGAGCTGACTCCAGTATGTAGTACCCCTTCTCGCCACCGGGAGTCACTGTGCTGCCAGCTCTACGTCCTCTCTCTCTCCAGCTCAGCTCTGAACTGAGCTAAGAACGCGCCTGCTGTGTATAACAGCAATTAAAGGCACGCCCACTCTACACTGCAGTCACACTCCCCGCCCCCCCCCCCCCTCCCTCCCGAACGGCGCGAAAATTTTTTATATGCATGCGCGAGTGCACGCGCGCGCGCACGCGACTGTCGGGGGAGGAGAGCCCAGGAGGAGACGCACTCTGGAGCCCAGGAATGCAGGTTGGAGGACGCATCAGGCGGCAGATTTGAATCCCGGCAAGGTAAGGCTAACACAGGCCCCTAAGGAGTCCCTTTAGCCGAGAGACAGATCTTTTTATTTTATTTTTATTTATTTTTTTAAAAGATCTTCAACCAGCGAGCAGCAGGTAGCTAGCAAACATACATAGATAGGTAGGGGGATCAAGTTATGGGGGGAAACATTTCAGGGCATCCTGTCTATCAGACATAGTGACCATGGTGCCAATGCAGAGCATACTCAGGCTACCCCCCTTAAGATCTCCCCTGGAGAGCCTGCTGTCGAACCAAGTCCCGCAGGCTCCCCTCTTACCTGCTCCATGCCGCAGGACGTTTTGCAAAACGGTCCAATCTTCTCCCATCTCCGTGGGTAGCGTAGTAGACCTTCAGGCCCTGGGGTCCTATGAAGGTACCCACTGTCCTGGACCTATATAGCACCCTGGCAAACAGGAACTTATGGTCTTTACAAACTCCAAGTCCTGGGCCCAGGGTCCAGCCCTCCAAAGAGGAGCATTATAGGCAAAACCCCACGGTTTGGGGCCCGGGTACTGTCCACTTTGGCACTGAGGCTCCTTGGACAGATCCGGTTAGCCCGCCCTTAATCCCAAGGATGTGGAGCAAAGCTATTCCGTGACCAACACCTAAGACACCTAAGACTCTGTTTGAGATTGCCAGTGTCCACACCTGAAGGTACTCCATATAACCCATATAGTAATGAATATGCCGCTCTGTGTCCCGTGATGTACGAGAAAGAAAGATGTGTATTGGGCTCCTTGTGTCATGTTGTGGGTGGAGTTAAGCCATTGTTATTTGGTTGCAAACTGTATATAAGAAGCCTGAGTTTACCATTAAAGATCTATCCGTTTGGAACCAGAGAACAGAGCTGTGTGTCTCGTTTCTGGGTGGAATTCTTATGGGTCCTGTTCGTCTGCTGGATTGTGGAGTGTCGATAAGCCGTTGTGGGTTGGTGGAATGGAATATTGTAAACGGTGTTAATCCCTGACTGTTACAGTGACCATTGCATAAGGTCCTTTAATTCCGACAGGAATTAAAGTGTGTGCCTAGGGGGGTTGCTACTAAATCCAGAAAGGAAATAATTAAGCATCAGGGATCGCCTCAGAATAGTACATCCATCCAGACCTAATATCCCGGAAAAGATACAGCTGGTCCCTAAAAGTAAGCACCCAGCGTTTGGCCTCCATAATATAGTTTATGTCTCGCTTCCATTCATCTTGTGTTAGACATGTGGCCTGTCTCCAGCATTCAACAAATAGGGAGTTGCACTCTTTTTGTATCGCCTAACCAAGGACCTAATATCATGAAAGAGGAACTGAAGAGGTGTACATTGAAGTGGCTGTATGGATGTTTTCTGGAGTTATCGATTTACAGAAAACCCTAATCCTTGGACAATCCCAAAAAAGGTGAAGGAATGTACCGTGTTGGGAGCAACCATGCCAACAACTGGGATCAGACCCTGGAAATATCTGAATAATATGGGAAGGTGTTATGTACCACCTAGTCAAAAATATGTATGAGGATTCTTGAATGTGAGTACTGATTGAGAAAACGTGGGACAGGTGCACAATTTACGGGATCTGTGGAGGGGACAACCTAGTCCACAACTTCCTCTCCCATTCTTTGATAAAATAAGGAGTTGTCTGTGAATATGGCCCTAGCACGAATTTATACATGTGGGTTAGCAGATGTCTAGAGTCTAAGGCAGGGGTGTATTTAGGTTTTGTGCTGCCCTAGGCCTGGTGAAACTTGCGCACCCCCTACTTTATATATGACGCACCCCTTCCTTTTTAAGACCCGTCCTGTCATTTTCATGGAATGAGGACAGAGGGACGCAGTGGGATGAAGACAGAGGGACAACAGGGTGGGATGAAGACAGAGGGCGACAGGGTGGGATGAAGACAGAGGGCGACAGGGTGGGATGAAGACAGAGGGCGACAGGGTGGGATGAAGACAGAGGGCGACAGGGTGGGATGAAGACAGAGGGCGACAGGGTGGGATGAAGACAGAGGGCGACAGGGTGGGATGAAGACAGAGGGCGACAGGCTGGGATGAGCACAGGGGGGCAGAGCATCTTTTTTGTGCTAGTGATTTGAGAAGAAAGAAGATATGTGTTAGGGAATCAGACCCCCCACCAGCACATATCTTCTTCCCTCTCAAATCACTCCCCAGCACATATCCTCCATACCACCCTCTCCTCTCCCTCATTCGTTCACCTCGTATCTGCCTGCCCCCCTCCTTCCATCCTGGTTACTGTGTCCTCTCTCTCTCTCACTGAAGTTGTCCCACATACCAGCAGCACGCCTCTCTCGGTTGTGTCTCTCCTCGGCTCTCCTCCTGGCTGTGTACACAGAAACATTGAGCCGCCCCCTACAAAGTGCCGCCCTAGGCCTGGGCCTTGTTGGCCTAGGCCATAATACATCTCTGGTCTAAGGGCCATACACACCAGGATTAGAAGGGAGATAGCATACCCTGTGGGCGTAATCAGAGGCGGCTCTTTAATTATGCAAATTAAGAGCCCAGGGTCCCTAACAACCAGTGAATATCGGTGACCTTGTAACGCCAATGGCCCAGCATGCCCTCAGTCAATGACTTCACAAGGGGGCAGGTTTACCAGGTGACATCACTGGGTTGCCCCCGCCCCTTAGTTGTTAAAGAGCAGGATCTGGGGGCCTTCTTGTTAACGGGGGCTTCCAGATTCCGATAAGACCCCCACAACCACCAGCCAGGGTTGTGGGGAAGAGGCTCTTGTCCTTGAATTATTTTTCCCATCATGGGCGTGAGTGGGGCCCAATGTCAAGTTTTACCTTAGGCCTCACAAAGCCTAGAGCCACCTCTGGGCGTAATGAAGGCTGTAATTTAGAGAGGAACTCCATCAATTGTCTGTGCCTCCACAATGACATCAAAATGTCCCCATAGTGGGAATGCAGAGTAGTCACTGGCAGTAACTTCCCTTCCGGAGCAAATTTAACTCCGGATTCACGAGTTGTATAAATCTGTGAACATTCATGTAAATTTACACATCAGTGTCCTTACATTACACTGTTTTGAGGCGTCAGCAGTGCTTTAAGTGGGCCAAAAGAGGTGCCGGTACTCTACCCCCGGGGCAGAATGTTTTTTTTCGCCCCCCCCCCCCCGCCCCGGGGCAGAACGTTTCCCCCCCCCGGCGCTAGCGCATGACCACATACGCCCAATCACATGGCGCCATGCCATCAAATGCAGCCACTGTGTCATCAATTGTCACCACTGTGCCATGCCATCAAACGCAGCCACTGTGTCATGCCATCAAATGCAGCCACTGTACCATCAATTGTCACCACTGTGCCATGCCAACAAACGCAACCACTGTGCCATCAATTGTCACCACTGTGCCATGCCAAACGCAACCACTGTGCCATGCCATCAAATGCAGCCACTGTGCCATCAATTGTCACCACTGTGCCATGCTCCGAGATGGATGGGTGTCCGGACATCCATCCACCTCGGAGCCTTATATTATAACCTGCTGGGACTTGTAGTTCTCCATCTTCTCCTGGGGCTCAGGTGCATGCAATCCACACCCATCCATCTCATAGCGTTATTGTATGTATAACCTGCTGGGACTTGTAGTTCTCCAATCTCCATGAGCCCCAGGAGAAGATGGAGAACTACAAGTCCCAGCAGTCTTACTAAAATGACAGGCTCTGAGGTGGATAGGTGGGGATCAGGCAGTGCACCCCTTTAGATTTACACCGACCCCCCCCTTCTCTCTCTCCCCTGTGGTACAGGAGAGTGTTTTGCTTACCTTGCTGGAGATGGAGAAACTTGCCGCCGCCGCCGCGCTGTAAACACATGTCCCAACTTCCAGGCCAATCAGCGCAGCACAGAGGTACAGCGCCTCCCACTCCACCGCCCGCCAATCTCCTGCGCCGTTATCTGTTTTTTTTTAGCCCTTCTGCCTAGTTGGCTGCTGTTTCCCGCCACTCCCACATCAAGGGAGACAGACAGTACCACCAGCCAACCAGGCGGAAGGGCTGAAAAAAAACTCATCGCGCGCCGCCGCCGGGTGTACCAAGATGGCCGATAGCTCCAGAGCTAGGCCAAAGCCACGGCCTTTCCTAAGGCGGCGGCGGTGGCAGCGGCGCATTCTGCGGACGCCAGGATTTTGCCCCCCTGCAATTTTTCGCCCGGTGCAGGAGCCCCCCCCCCCCCCCCCGCTACGCCAGTGCGTTCCGGTACGGGAAACCCACGTACTGGGCGCACGGAGAGGTGCTGGTACTCTCCAGGGCCATTTTTGGAAGTGGCGGTACTGAGTACCGCCGCGTTCCGGCCCACTTAAAGCACTGGGCGTCAGTATAAATAACTCTTGGCTTTAAAAACCATGTTATGAATATAAACCTACGTAAGTCTTCCTGTAGTTATGTTTTATCCTTTGCATAATGTAATGTCCCAGCTGTGTGTGTGTTGCTGTTTAGAGACACAGCTTAACATCAAGTATAACCGAATCCCAATGAAAGATGCGCTTGTTAATGAACTGATGCAGTCTTTACTGAGATATCATTCACAGGAATGTGTACAATAGCATGTGAAAATGTGTGATATGATTTGATTTGGTAAAACTGTAAAACAAACATAAAAAGACAAATGTAAGCATGGCTATTCAAGCAACATACATTCTACATAGCTAATACAAAGGATTGGGCCTAACATGTGCTTGCTTGCTACAGACTGAAACACACATTATACTAGCTGTGCCTAGCATCCCTCTATATAAGCTGAACTAGCAAACCCCTTTACTTACAGGCTTTGGTGTTCATCAGCTTTGCAACCTGTAATAGCTTCTAGAAGAAGTCCTGAGGATGTGCTCACTTCTGTAACTGGAGCTGAAAAGAAAGGATATGTGCATGCTCTATAGGAGTACAGGGAAAACCCGCCTCTAGGCTTCAAGAACATGGAGGGTCTTAAAGGAACAGACACTGCCGAGTGCCATGCATATAATATATACTGTGAAGGCAGCACACTCCCCACCTGGCATACTTTTTGTTATGCCACTAACTTTTGGACAGAAGTAAAACTACTTCAGAAATTGGCCTAGCATACACCTTGGGAATGCCTTGTCTAACAATTCTAACTTCTACCTTTCTAACTCTAGCATCACTACTAGGATCAGTTCCCACAATGAGTCCAATGGGCCATTCGTTCCTGTGGGCCTGAGTGTCTTTTAATAAGACAATGTCTCCAACTTGTAAGTTGGGCTTGTCATCTTGCCATTTCTTGCGTGGCTGGAGTGTCACCAGGAATTCCTGTCTCCACCTCTTCCAGAAAATGTCCGCAAGACTTTGAACTTGTCTCCATTGCTTGGTGTACAAGTCCTTGAGGTCAAAGTCTCCTGTGGGAGCTGTCATTGGTTCCATCTTCTGTGTCAGCAGCATTGCGGGTGTCAAGACTGACGGCATCTCCGGATCTGTAGACACTGGGAACTAAAGGTCTGGGCGTTCATAATGGCCACGACTTCAGCCATTAGTGTAGTCAAAGCTTCATGAGTGAGGCGAGTAGACCCAACCTTCAGGAGCATGGCGTCCAGAATACGATGAGCTACTCCAATCATCCTCTCCAGGCTCCTCCCATATGAGATGCGTGTGGAGGATTAAAAGTCCAAGTGCATCCTTGATCTTGAAGATAGGAACTCGTTTCGGAGTCTGTAGAAATGATCTTCAATTCCTTGCAGGCCCCAATAAAGTTTGTGCCGCGGTCTGAACGAATCAATTTCGCTGGTCCTCTGATGGAGAAGAATCTTCTCAAGGCATTGATGAAACTTGAAGTGGATAAAGATTCAATCACTTCAATATGAACTGCTCTAGTACTCTGACAAGAGAACAGAACAGCCCAACGTTTACTTTCGGCACTGCCTCCTCTGGTCTTGCGAGAAGAGATGTTCCATGGTCCAAAGACGTCTAGACCTACGTGAGTGAACGGAGGATCTGAAGCAAGTCTGTCTGCAGGTAAGTTTGACATCTTCTGAACTTCAAGTTTCCCTCTAATCTTCTTACAGGTAACGCATTTGCTGATCACGCTGGAGACTAGTCTCTTACCTCCTATGATCCACAATCCTGCTGACCGTACTGCTCCTTCAGTGAAGTGTCGTCCTTGATGTGCCACTTGCTCGTGATAGTGTCTTACCAGAAGGAGAGCGATGTTATGATTCTTGGGTATGATGAAGGGATGTCTCTCTTGGATAGTCATATCTGCTGCCGACAAACGACCTCCTATTCTTAGTACTCCTTCTTCGTCGAGGATAGGGTTTAACTTCTTGAGCGAACTCTGTCGAGAAATCTCTTCCTTTTTCAGAAGGCTTTGAATTTCTTCTTTAAAGACTTCCTGCTGTATGCATTTGATGATCACGACCTTGGCTTGTTCAAGATGGTCGCTGCTACGCTGATCAGTATTAGTAGCTCTGCAGGAGTGTCTGGCTAGACAGATAAGTTTTCCGATTGCACGTGTCAGCGACTTCCAATTGGAAAACCTCTCAAATCTATGGGTGCCCAAACTGTATCTGGTAACTAAAGTCTTACAAACTATAACTTGAGGTCTTACCTCTTTGTCTTGATCTGGTTCTATGAGCTGAAAGGTCTCTACCTGGGTAGTCTCTTTGGATTCTGGCTTACCAAGAAACGATGGACCTACGAACCAGTTTGTTTGCTTGAGTACAGCGGCTGACACCAATCTTGTCCCATGATCTGCTGGGTTCTTGTCGGTGCTGATGTGATGCCACTGATCTGGACTTGTAGATTTTCTGATACGTGTCACTCTGTTGGTCACATATGTGTAAAATCTTTTTGAAGCATTGTGAATATATCCTAACACAATCTTGCTGTCCGTATAAAAGTTCACTGCATGGATCTCAATGTCTAGTTCAGTCGTAATCATGTCTGCTATCTCTACCGCTAAGACAGCAGCACAAAGTTCTAGACGTGGGACAGTGTGAGCAGGTCTGGGAGCTAGTTTAGATTTTCCCATGATGAACCCAACATGGCTTTGTCCCTCAGTGTCTATTACTCTAAGGTAAGTTACAGCTGCGATAGCTATAGTGGAAGCGTCAGAGAATGTGCATAATTCTCTTCTCTTTGTAGCAGACAAGGAAACAGGTACGTATGGTCTTGGGATGTTGAGTTGTTCAAGCTCTAACAATGAGTCTTTCCATAACTTCCACTGCATTTGCTTCTCTTCAGGGAGAGGTACGTCCCAGTCAATTTGTTCTTGCTCGGTAGTGATCTGTCTCAAAAGAGCTTTGCCTTGCATGATGATGGGTGCTACGAATCCCACCCAGGGGGTCATAAAGACTGTTGACTGTAGATAGAATACCTCTTTTCGTGAATGGTTTCTCTTCTCTGGAGACCCTGAAGGTGAAACTATCGGTCTTTAGGTCCCAACTAAGCTCAAGACTTCTTTGCAAAGGTGGTGATTCTGTCCCTAGATCTAAGTCTTTAAGATCTTTAGCACGGTCTTCCATTGGAAATGCTTCCATGACTCTGTTGCTGTTGGAAGCTACCTTGTTCAATCTTATGTTGGATTCTGCCAACATTTCTTTTGTACTTTTTAGGATGCTAATAGCTTCTTCGTTACTGGAGAAAGAGGCAAGTCCATCGTCCACGTAGAAGTTCTTCATGACGAACTGTTTGGCTTCTTGGCCATGTCTTTCACCTTGCTGTGCTGCTCGTTTCAGGTTGTAGATAGCTACAGCTGGGGAAGGGCTGTTTCCAAACACATGTACCTTCATCCTGTACTCTATGATGTCTTTGTTAAAGTCATTGTCTGCATACCACAGGAACCTTAAGTAGTCTCTGTGATCTTCTCGAACGAAGAAACAGTAGAACATCTGTTGTACGTCTGCTGTTACTGCTACGAGTTCTTTTCTGAACCTGATGAGTACTCCAAGGAGTGTATTATTCAGGTCAGGTCCGCTGAGAAGGAACATCATTTAGTGAGATGCCTTCGTGCTTCGCACTAGAGTCAAATACTACACGTATCTGACCTGGTTTCTGAGGATGATACACCCCAAATATTGGTAAGTACCAGTGTTCTTGGTTTTCTTGTAGTGTGTGGCGCCTCTTCTGCCTGCTCGTTGTCAAAATCTTTTGCATAAAGGCTTGGAAGGTTGGAAGTGTTTCTTCATATTTGGCTTTTCTTTGTAGAGTGCGCTGCAACAAACTGAAAGCGTTTCTGCTGCTGTTGACCCTGTGTTAGGAAGGCGTGGAAGGTGCGATGGAAGGTAGGGGCGACCAGAGGTAGCTGGGGCTACCCAGCTGCCTACTTGTCTCTGTAGACTTCTCTGTCCATGATCTTGAGGAAGAAGGTATCTTCCACCGAGGGTGCTGGCTTGTCGTCGTCTCTTGTTCTTTCAAACACCTTACAACCCAGTTCATCTGTATTTCCAGTTGAGGCTAAGTCTTCCATGCATCTCTGGATACTCCGATGATGTGTTGGATTATCTAATTTCTCTTTAATGTGTAAACTGTTGGTACATGGGCAAAGACACGAGGTACGACCATTCTGCAACAGGTGTGTTCTGTAGACATTTACTTTTGCTGGCTTGTGCAGTCCGTCTAGACATACTTCTCCAACGATGAACCCATCCGAGATCAAGGCGTTGTGCAAATGGTGCATTGTGTGGCCCATTGTACTGTTCTCTGACTTTGTGCACTCTGAGGTATATCTCTCCCAAGTAGAAGGGTGATTGCAGCATCTGGATCTAGTGCTGGTATCTGGTCTGTTATTTGCACCAGATGAGGGTGATGACGAGCAACTTCAGGTGTGGGAATCTCTGACCTGTCGTCTGGTATCTCATCACATTCTATGAGGGTAGGTAGAGTCACCTTTGTCTTTCCATCTAATGACTCGATGATGTAGTTGTTTGCTCTTCTTCCTATTGTCTCTACAACTCCAGAGCAAGTCTTCAAGGTGTATGGGGTTGGAGTTCCTTTGTCACCGAAGAGGTCAAAGAATTCTGTTTTTGCCAGCGATCTGTTACTCTGTTCATCCAAGACTGTGTACATCTTGATTGCCTTTTCTCTGAAACCTGCTGGATACACCTTGACTAAGCATATCTTGGAGCATGATCTTGAGCGGCCCTGCTCTGTACAGATCTCAGTGCACTTTGAGGTTACTGCTGGCGTTGAACTTTCGCCTTGCTCCCCACCATGATCTTCTTGAGTTACCGGAGCTTCTTGTTTCCATGGTGGTGGTCCCGGGTGCAGTGTTGACAAGTGTTTGTCACTGTTACACTCTGTGCATCGTATTGTTTTTGTACAGTCTTTTGCAATATGCTGAATTGAAGCGCAGCATCTGAAACAAATGCGATTGTCTTTAAGATAAGCTTTGCGCTGTTTCTAATGTCTTACTTCTGAAATTGCGACATTTTCTTAGTGGATGAGGCTTGTTGTGGATAGGACATATTTTGTCTGGCTCTTCAACTTTCTTACTTGTGTTGTCTTCCTGATTGGCTGCAGATTCAGGTGGAACTTCTGTCTTCCTTACAGAAACTGTTGGTCTGCGTTCTTTGTAAAGCCCTGGAGGTTTCTGCTCTACCTTTGGGAAGCTCGCTGTTCTCTTGTTCAGGAAAGCAAAGCTTGGGTCATTGCGTATTTCAGCTTGGTCTTCTATGAATTCAGCGAAGAAGGCGAACGGTGGAAATGCAACTCGATGATCTTTCTTGTATCTTGAAGCTTGAGCTACCCACCTTTCTTGCAAGTTGTAAGGAAGTTTCTCGATTATGGGCTCAACTCCACGTGCTGTATCCAGATATGAGAGACCTGGCAGATATCCACTAGACTTAGCGACTTCTATTTCTAAGAGTAGGTCTCCCAAACCTCTCAGCTTTTGGTAATCCTTGTTTGTTATTCTTGGATAGTTTTCTATCCTTTTCAGAAGAGCATCTTCAATCACTTCAGGTGATCCATAGCATTGTTCTAACCTCCCCCACACCATTGCAAGTCCTGCAGTTGGGTCATGAACATGTACTGATCTGATTCTTTGGGCTTGTTCAGTGGACTCTGGTCCTAGCCATTTGACGAGCTGGTCAAGCCTTCCTTTATCTGTCAGCGTTAAGTCTTGGGTACCGCTCAGGAAAGATGACTTCCAGGCCCAGTAGTTTTCCGGACGGTCATCGAATTTCATGAGACCAGCGCTCACTATCTCACGGTCATCAGATGATTTACCACTTCTATAGCACTTGTTGCATCTGGCGAATACTTCTTGGGTGTACACTCAGGGTATGGATGAGGTTGGTAAGGCTGATAAGGCGCTTGACAGAATACACTTTGTTTAGGTGGTGGTTCTCGTCTGTTGTAAGTCTTTCTGTTATAGTCTGGACTTGTATTTGCTTGAGGAGAGAGTATGCAAGCATCCGTTTGTCCTCTTGGAGGGTTGGCAGATTGGTCTCTGCGCATGCGACCATTTGACTTCCTACACTGAGGTTCTGATCCAGTCTTGCAATGTTGCGTAATATTGAAGTTGTTTATTGCTGGTGGAATCGATGAAGACCTAGGTGTATCATTGGGCTGCTGGTCAGTGTACATGGTTGCTTGTGACTGTACGTACTCACGGGTGCGTTGGATTGCGCTGTGGGATGACATCTGGTTTTCTATGCCATTGAATTGAGCTTCAGCAGCTCTTCCGAAAACTTCTGCTTCGGCTAAGGCTGCTGCAGCGTTTTTCTGCTGTTTGAGTAAGTGTAAAGATGCTTCCACTTCTGCTTTTCTTGTGAGTGTTTCAGATTCACGTCTTGCTAATTCTCTCATCAATTCAGCTTCCTGCTCTGCATAAGAAGCCATGGCACAAGCTGCCTCTGCTTTTGCTCTTGCCTTAGTCGCTTTGTCGCTAACCGATGACAGACTGGTGATGCTTGAATGTCTAGAACTAGTACGTTTAAATCTTGCTGAATTGGCGCTAGCTGAAGTAAGATTTGTTTGACTGGACGCTCTAGACAGTGTTGCGCATCTAGACTTGGTTCTTGGCAAGCAGTGTGTGTCTTCCTCCTTATAGTAGCATTGAGGGTTAACAGTCAGAGAGTTAGTCTCTGTGTTCTCCATCTTGTTTTAGCTGGCAGCGTGGATAATGACACAGGCAATATCAGTGTTATAGTGAGTGAGAGAAATTAGTTTCACTTTCATTTGCATGTGGCTGAAAGGATTTGTCCTTTTATTGTTGAGGACGATTCAAAGCTGTTTAGTTGCTTCTGACAACGTTTTTAAAGCTTTTTACTGTAATGTCCCAGCTGTGTGTGTGTTGCTGTTTAGAGACACAGCTTAACATCAAGTATAACCGAATCCCAATGAAAGATGCGCTTGTTAATGAACTGATGCAGTCTTTACTGAGATATCATTCACAGGAATGTGTACAATAGCATGTGAAAATGTGTGATATGATTTGATTTGGTAAAACTGTAAAACAAACATAAAAACAAATGTAAGCATGGCTATTCAAGCAACATACATTCTACATAGCTAATACAAAGGATTGGGCTAACATGTGCTTGCTTGCTACAGACTGAAACACACATTATACTAGCTGTGCCTAGCATCCCTCTATATAAGCTGAACTAGCAAACCCCTTTACTTACAGGCTTTGGTGTTCATCAGCTTTGCAACCTGTAATAGCTTCTAAGAAGTCCTGAGGATGTGCTCACTTCTGTAGCTGGAGCTGAAAAGAAAGGATATGTGCATGCTCTATAGGAGTACAGGGAAAACCCGCCTCTAGGCTTCAAGAACATGGAGGGTCTTAAAGGAACAGACACTGCCGAGTGCCATGCATATAATATATACTGTGAAGGCAGCACACATAATGTGATACGTAAACTGTTAAGAGCAAGCTAGGACACTAAATTATGCTTAAAATATTACTCTATTACTCTGGCATTGCCACAGTTAATACTTACCTGTCCTGGTGATCCCACTATTCAAAATCTAAGCCAATTGCTAAAAGATCTTCAGCACCAAATTTCAGGTGTGTTGAATGCCTGGTTCCTCTGTACTTTGTGGGTCCTTCTTGTGGTGACATATTAAGGACTTTTTGTGGTGAGATATGAACCAATGCTGTCACAGAGAGGCTCGGAAACAAGTAACTATAGCAGTTGAGAGTAGCCCACCGACCAGCAGGATAAATACACGAGCAGAGCACCCTGGCAGATGACGCAGTCTCATCTGAGGTTCGGAGTCTAACCACTAACCAGTATACACCAGCGGTGGCCCATCCATTAGGGACACAGGGGAGCCAACCCTCATCCATGTGTCCGGCCCCCTGATCTACATACAGGGCACCGGACCATTGATTCCAATAGAGGGGGTGTTTTTTTTTAACAACGTGATTAGAGCCAGGGGCTCCAATAGGCTTCAAAAAAGTTGTGTGACAATAGTAAATGAATATTCGCTATCGCCACACTGATCCTCCTCCCGGGCCAATCAGGAAGCGGGTCTTCCAACGGGAATTGTGTGATGACAGGCTGTTGGCGGAAAATCCGACCATTTGTACGCTCCATCGGACAATTGTTGACGGATTTTCCGCGGATAAATGTGGGATGGCAGGCTTTAAAATTTTCCGCAAACAACTGTTTGTTGCCGAATTTTTCCAAGTGTAGCACTACCCCCGAACGAGCTGCTGGTTTGTTTTGGGTGGCACGTTACCTCATGGCTCTTCCGCCATGCTAGGGGTAAATGGTGCATATAGCAGTAACGGAATGTCCACGACAGGTGTCCTTTTCTGTGCTTTTTATTACCCAGCCGGGTAATAACACAGATCGGTCACCTTCCCCAGTCAGTCCCCTTCCCCCCACAGTTAGAAACACTAGGCAGGGTACACATTTAACACTTTCCTCACACCCTAGTGTTAACCCCTTCCCTGCCAGTCACATTTATACAGTAATTAGTGCATATTTATAGCACTGATCACAGTATAAATGTGAATGGTGCCAAAAATGTGTCAAAAGTGTCTGATGTGTCCGCCATAATGTCACAGTAACAATAAGAATGCCGCTATTACTAGTAAAAAAATAAAAGAATAAATAATAATTCTGTCCCCTATTTTGTAGGCGCTATGGGCCAGATTCACGTACATTGGCGCATATGTTGACCGGCGTAGCGCACCTCCTTTACGTTAGACCGGAGCAATGTAGAGGCGCAAGTACCATATCCTCGTAGTATTTGCGCAAAAATTTGCGCTGGTGTAACGCAATTTCCGAGGCGTAAGGCGGTGTAATTCAAATTGGGAAGGACGTGGGCGTGTTCCATTGAAATGAGCCGTGACCCCCATGCAAATTAAGGGCCGGCCGGATTGCGCATGCGCACATGAAGCAGACTATGGTCAGCACCTCTCTGCGTATGCTCAGAACTCGGCAGTGAGATTGGAACTAGGCCCGGTCAACTTAGTGAGCTCCGCACAGTGCTTAAATAAACAGAGAGAAACGCCCTTCCTTTGCAAAAGTACATCTAATTGTTCCCCTTCCTACAGCAAGGTGCTTTTGTTCTGTTGTCTGTTTGCGTTTGTTGGTTTGTGACATGTCTTTGAGATATTTGGTGACTGTTTTATATAGTGTTTTGGATAGTGGTTTTCAGAGTGTTTTTTGGTGACTGTTTTTAAGACTTTTTGGGTGAGTGATTTTTGGTGATTGTTTTGGATAGAGTTTGTGAGAACATGACTGAGAGGAAGCGAAAGTAAAAAAATTCAGTGCGGGAGAATGCAATTCTTGCCAGGGCCATTACCCTATATGGCCAATTCCTGCACGGCCCGGAGAGTGCCAACACTACCCCGACCAGGAAGGCTGAGATATTGCAGAACATCACCGACGAGGTAAACTCGTTGGGGGGGGGGGGAGACCCGGACACGCCAGGGGATCCAAAAGAAGATTAATGATCTCCGGCGTGTGGTCCCTGGGAAGCTGGGCAAGATTGCAGCCCATGCCAGGGGCACTGGAGGGGGCCCACCATGCCCTGTTAGGCTGACTGAGGAGGAGCGTGCGGTGGCCCAGACCTTCAACAGGCAGCAAGTGGAGGGGCTGCCTGGCTTTGACTCCATTGTGGAGGCCGTCAGGACAGGTACGTTTTTTTTTTCTATCTGGCGTGTAACATGTGAATGTTTTGTGTCATCCACAGATGTGCAGGAGGGTTCTGGGCCATCTGGCCTGTCCACACCATCCCCGGGACAACAGTCGGAGGAAGACCTCCAGACAAGGCCAGAGTCCTCTGAGGAGGTTGAGGAGGAGGAGTTTGAGTTGGAGGAGGAGGGCATGTCAGGGAATGGCTTCTTTATTTTGGAGGAGTCTTCCCCTTTGGCTGGCAGCAGCCAGGCCTCCATCAGGGGTAGCCCCTCCCACTCCTCCCCCAACAGGGCTCCCCTCCCAAGGGACTCCCCTTCTCCCCGGCCACAAGCCTCATCTGGAGGCAGGAAGGCAACCCACAAGACCAGGGGGGTGGCCGAGGTTCTGCCTGCAAATCTGAGAAGGGACCAGGCCCTTCAGACCCACCATCTGGGACATGTCAGCCAGACTTTGGGGCGGATGGAGGAAAGCCTGTCCTCCATAAAGGATACAGTTGGGGACATGGCCTGCAACTCCCTGGCTCTGATCAATTGCCTAAATGAACAGCAGGCTACCACAGCAGGCATTGGTCAGGATGTGCGGGCCCTCATCCAGGCTATAGAGGCCAATACGGCAACAATCAATGCTGGCCTGACTTGCATTGCCGTGGCCTTGGAGGGCAGGCCGCCTGGTGGGCAGAGACCAGGGGATGCTCCTCCTTCCCCAGATTAACCCCCCCTTCATGAGTCTCCCCTGAGGAGCCGGGGCCCTGCCCGTGGCCACCCCAGGCATGGGTCACGCCAGCGGTGGTAGTTTTTTTTTCTTTTCTGATTTTTTTTTTTTTTTTGCTGGGCATTTTTTTTGGGTGCTGGGCAATTCTTTTTTTTTTTGGTTTGTGAATTATTTTTGAATGTGGGGGTGACATTCCTGACGGAAAAGGGGTGTCATCCAGGACCAGGGAGAAGTGATCCCCAGGTCCGTGTGAATGGTGTATGAATGTACAGTGACATAATTGGAGCCGTGGCGTGGCGTTGCTGCTCACAAGTCCTGCATGGTGGGCTTGTGCTAATCCAATTTGATGAGGATGTGATGTGTCTGTGCTAGGGACCACAGTGGTGTGCATGCATGCATTCCCATTGTGCCATGATTAATGTGTGTGTTTAATGTGCAAAGATGCCTAATGTGAGCTGTCTCCTGGCTGCTCTTCCCTCAGAAGACGGGGTAGCCTCGGTTAGGGGGGGATTGTCTGGTTCGGGGGTCAGGTCATCACATATGTCAATATCCAGGCCTTTTCTCACTGCGAAGTTGTGCAGCATGCAACATGCACCGATGACCTTGCATACAAAGTTTGGGGAATACAACAGGGTACCCCCAGACTTATCCAGGCATCGGAAACGTGACTTCAGAAGCCCAAAGGTGCGCTCCACCGTGCGCTCCACGGGTTTTGGCGTGTGCTTCATTGTATCTTTCCTCTCCTGGGGTTTGGGGGTTCCGGATAGGAGTCCTGCCACCCATGTCACTCACCAACCAGCCAGCTGTCCCCATACATGTTCTGTTCGAATTCCATTGGGATGGGGCTCTGATTGTATATGTAGCTGTCATGGCTGGATCCGGGGTGTTTGGCACGGACGTGCCATATGAGGCATTTGGCATCGACTATCACCTGTACTGTACGTTGATGGAATGCCAATGCTTCCGATTTCGGTATATGTGCTCTGTCTCACGGGGGGGGGGGGGGGCTGGAGTGCCACATGTGTGCAATCAATGGCCCCCAGGGTCCGTGGGAATCTGGCAATTCTGTAGAAATCTGTCATTGCCTTCTGCCGCAGGTCCTCCTGGGTGGGTTTGATGATTTGGTTGGCCACGCGTCTGAGAATTGAAGAGATAACCTGGTGCACACATCTGCTCATGGAGGATTGTGACATCCCAGCCACCACTCCACTTGTTCTTTGAAAAGAGCCACTGGCAAGGAAATGGAGTGTTGCCATGTGAGCGGTGTGTTGGGCTGGTGATGTCCTCCTGCAGGGTTGTGGTTAATTCCATGATGGCAGCAGGGGTGAATCTGAAGATGCGATACACCTCAGAATCACTCATGCCAAAGAGGTCTATGCGTGTGTGATATATCCTCTCCCGTGCCCTCCTCCGTGCCCTCCTCCGTGCCCTCCTCCTTCTGTGCTCATCTAAAGTCGTAGTATAGCTATGAGCAAGGATGCCCCTGGCATGTTGGCATACAGATTGTTGTCCTGCAAGTGTGACTGCTCAGCTCGTCCCTAACAGTGTTGCTTTAGCTGACATGTAGACGGATTGTCTAATTTTAAACCTTCTTTTATATGGACTAATTTTAGACAGGACGTGCAGCTGATGCGCACAGCGCGTAGCCTGCGCCACACAAACTTACTTTTGTGGATCGCCATATCTCCCTCATTTGCATATTTGCCTAGCAAATCAATGGTGTGTCTAGCACATTTTTTGCACGCACGATGCGCCGGTCTATCGAAATTACGTCGGTCGAAAATGTATAGATTTCTGGCGCATATCGTTTTGTGGATACGGCGCATAGATACGCAGGCACAAATTTCCAATTACGCAGGCGCATCTCCTGAAACGCCGGCTTAAGTGCTTTGTTAATCTGGCCCTATAACTTTTGCGCAAACCAGTCACTTATTGCGATTTAAAAAAAATAAAAAATTACCAAAAATATGTAGAATACGTATCGGCCTAGACTGAGAAAAAATTAAAAAAAAATAATAATAATTGTGCTATTTATTATAGCAACAAGTAAAAAATATTGATTTTTTTTTTTTCAAAATTGTCGCTCTATTTTTGTTTATAGCGCAAACTATAAAAACCGCAAAAGTGATCAAATACCACCAAAAGAAAGCTCTATTTGTGTGGAAAAAAAGGACGTCAATTTTGTTTGGGAGCCATGTTTCACGACCGCGCAATTGTCAGTTAAAGCGACGCAGTGCCGGAAGCTGAAATTTCACCTGGGCAGGAGGGGGGTATATGTGCCCAGTAAGCAAGTGGTTAAACACACAGATCCACAGTCCTGCTCTGTTATCGGGCATTCGTGGGTTGCCCGGCCGACATCGCGGCCGCCGGGCACACGCATTGGCTCCCGAGTGACATGGTGCGCGCGCAACCCCTGGATATCTGGGAGGCCGAGGGCTTCATATGACATAGGGAGGGTTTCATGTTGAAATTCGGTGTCAGACTGTACAAGTAGCACCTGGAGTTATAGACACTAAACAAAGGAAATGCCGTAGACTGTTCACACGTGAAGACTGATAGAACATCAGAAAATTAGTGTTTGTATTGCACCACCCTGTTTGCTGACTCTAAGCGTAAGCTCTTAACTCCTGCATAGAAATACATATTTATTTTGCACTGGTTCATATTGGTGAGTCAACTCCAAGCAGGATGTTAGTCATTCCATTTGTCGTAGGAGAAAAAATTGCTCCAGAAATGTTTATACAACAAGGCTGACCCGTCATTCCTAGCTTGATAAACTTACTGCAGCAACAGCCCTTCCTTATCTCGCAGCGTGCAAAGGTGGCTTTATTGACATGAGTAAGCATGGGTTCCCGTATACCCAGCAGGACAGGATATAGCAAAGCAGAGCTCCTGGGTGGCATTCCGAGGGCACTTTGAAGGTTCACCTATAGAGTTCAACTATAGTTCACTCTTTGAAGCTATAGCAGCTTCATCTATTCTGGGAAGGTCGTCCATAAGATTTAGGAGTGTCTATGGGAATGTTTGACCATTCTTCCAGAAGCACATTTGTGAGGTCAGGCACTGATGTTGGACGAGAAGGCCTGACTCGCAGTCTCTGCTTTAATTCATCCCACTATCGGGTTGAGGCCAGGACTCTGTGCAGGAAAGTCAAGTTCCTCCACCCCAAACTCGCTCATTCATGTCTTTATGGACATTGCTTTGTGCACTGGTGAGCAGTCATGTTGGAACAGGAAGGGAGAAAATGGCAAAACGATATAAATCTCCTGCGCTCCGGTATTTCTTGCTTATGGGGACATACAATTCAATTGTACAGTGTCTTTCCAGAGTCTTGCAGCCCTCCTTAGAATCGTGGGAATTCATAGGAACTAAAAAAGAAAAAAGAATGGAGGGCGCACCGACCTAGTGTGATACTGTTACACAATTTTTATTAAAATACTAAAATCAATAGTTATACTCACAAAATGAGTTAGAAACAAGCTTTAAAAGACAATCCAACAGCGCCAGCAGAACAGGACGGTTGCTTCAGTCTAAAAAGGTATCTGACCGATAATCAGGCTAGGCTTACGTTTCGGGGGCGTACCCCTTTCCTCAGAGCCCCGGTGGTCTGCACTGCTCCCTCACTATGCAGCTTGTCAGAATATATACACACACATATACACAGAGAGGTGAAAAGTTAATTTTAAAATGGGGGGAGCTTTGCCAATAGACCTCCCTGTGGGCGGGGTGACCTGTGACCCTCTAGCACATGCTCTTTTCACCTCTCTGTGTATATGTGTGTGTATATATTCTGACAAGCTGCATAGTGAGGGAGCAGTGCAGACCACCGGGGCTCTGAGGAAAGGGGTACGCCCCCGAAACGTAAGCCTAGCCTGATTATCGGTCAGATACCTTTTTAGACTGAAGCAACCGTCTGTTCTGCTGGCGCTGTTGGATTGTCTTTTAAAGCTTGTTTCTAACTCATTTTGTGAGTATAACTATTGATTTTAGTATTTTAATAAAAATTGTGTAACAGTATCACACTAGGTCGGTGCGCCCTCCATTCTTTTTTCTTTTTTAGGAACAGGAAGGGGCCGTCCCCAAACTGTTCCCACAAAGTTGGGAGCATGAAATTGTCCAAAATGTCTTGGTATTCTGACACCTTAAAGGGTATGTAAAGGATTTTTTTTTTAAATAACAAACATGTTATACTTACCTCCACTGTGCAGCTCGTTTTGCACAGAGTGGCCTTGATCCTCGTCTTCTGGGGTCCCTCGGGGGCTGTCTCGGCTCCCCCTTGTAAAAACTCATCCCCTTCATGCGAGCGAGCATGGTGATGAGTTCTTGCTGGCGCGCTCCTGTGATACAGCCAACAGCCATCACTGTATCACTCTTTCCCGCCCCCTGGCGCACGCGCACCGCGTCATTTGATGTTATTGACAGCAATGCCAGCCAATGGCTGGCTGCTTTCAATCAACCAATGAATGAGCCGAGAAGCAAACGTGTTCATGGCACGGGACTTTCAAGGGGTCAGGTAAGTAAACGGGGGGCTGGGGGGCCGCTAATCCGCAGATGTTTTTTCACCTTAATGCATTCTTCTTACCTTTACAACCCCTTTAAGAGTTCCCTTCACTGGAACTATTAGGGGCCAAGCCCAACCCCTGAAAAATAACCCCACATCATAATCCCCCCTCCACCAAATGATTTGGACCAGCGCACTAAGCAAGGTCCATAAAGACATGGAGGATCGAGTGTCTGGTGGAAGAACTTGACTGGTGTGCACAGAGTCCTGACCTCAACCTGATAGAACAACTCTGGGATGAATTATGCCATGTACACACGATCGGAATTTCTGACAAGAAAACCGTGTTTTTTTTTCTGACGGAATGTTGGCTCAAACTTGTGTTGCATACACACGGTCACACAAAATTCCGACCGTCAAGAGCGTGGTGACGTACACGAACACTACAATGAGCCAATTGAACTACAGACTACAGAATTGCATACAGATGTGACTAGAGGATTGCCAATTTCCTGACAGGGTGGTCTGTACTGATTGTTTATTAGTGCAGCCCCCCCTTGGATGCCCGCCCAGGACCACCAGGATGCCACCAGGACCACCAGGGATGGCCTTCAGACTGGACCACCAGGTATGCCACCCTAGACCACCCGGGATATGCCAGTGCCACCAGTGATGCCTATCACTGAAATCCATCAGAGCCAGCCATCAGTGTCGCCTATTAGTGCCCATCAGTGCAGCCTATCAGTGCCACCCATAAGTACCCATAAGTGCAGCCTTTCAGTGCCCATCAGTGCCGCCTATCAGTGCTCATAAGTGCCATCTCATCAGTGCCATCTCATTGATGCTGCCTTATCAGTGCCACCTATCAATGCCCATCAATGCCACATATCAGTGCCGCCTATCAGTGCCCATCATCAGTGCTATCTCATTGGTGCCACCTCATCAGTGCAGCTTATCAATGTCCATCAGTGAAGGAGAAAACATACTTTATTTTAAAAAAAATGTAACAAAAACAAAGAAAACCTTTTTATTTTTTTAAATTTCCAGTCTTTTTTTATTTGTCTAGCAAAAAATAAAAACCGCAGAGGTGATGAAATACCACCAAAAGAAAGCTCTATTTGTGGGAACAAAACGATAAAAACTTGTTTGGGTACAGTGTAGCACGACCGCGCAATTGTCATTTAAAAAGTGACAGCGCTGAAAGCTGAAAATTGGCCTGGGCAGGAAGGTGCGAAAGTGCCCGGTATTGAAGGGGTTAAACTGAATGAGTCGTTTTACAAGGTGAGGCTTTATATATACTTTACCTTTGTACTGTTTATCACCTAATGGGCTGATATATGGAAGGACTTATTATTGGCTCTTCGCACTTCACAGACTGGCAATTGTTGACAATACAGTAAAAACTTGGATTGCGAGGATAATTTGTTCTAGAAACATGCTTGTAATCCAAAGCACTTGTATATCAAAGCATTGTTTTACAGATTATAAAAGAGAAGAGAGGCGCAATATGTTGCTAAATGTTGTACCTTCATTGAATGTAAGCAGATTGCTAAACTGAGAGGCTCCTCTCTTCTTTTTTCTACTCAGTTGTGATATGACGCTACTTGTATATCAAGACATCTTGCAAAACGCTCTCAAACCAAGTTACTCTCAAACCAAGGTTTTACTGTAGTATCATATCACACATATTATCCCTTTCATGAATAAGCCTATTTCTTTTTTTTTTTAATTCTCTATTTTATTTTTCATACATTAAACATTAGTTACAAGTCTATGAGGCTTACATTAACATTTAGACCATATTAACAATTATTTTAGGATTGTTATTTCAAACTGTGTTCCTCTTAACGAGCTCTTAACAATCCTGTTCCTTCCTACCACCTATAGATATAGCATTGTATTCTCCTATTTCCCCCCATCCCCCGTCCCCCCCTTACCCTACCCCCCTTTCCCCCCCCCCCCCCCCCCCCCCCCCCAAAAAAAATAAAAAAAATAAAAGAAGGCAGTTTTCTCTCTTCCTCTCTCCCCCCCCTCCCCACGCCCCCCCCCCTTTCTCACCTGACTGTTCTCTCTATACCCTATATATGGGGCCCACGTTTGTCTATACTTCTCCTCTTGCTCTTATTCCATCATCGTCAGATTCTCCATCAGCTGGATCTCCGTTACTCTGTCTAGCCATTGTTGTCTAGTTGGTGTAGATGTGCTTTTCCACAAAATTGGGATACAAGCCCTTGCTGCCGTCAGTAAGTGTCTAAGCAGGGAATTTTTAAACTTTACCATGGAAAGTGGAAAATCATATAATAAGTAGGTGGCTGGGTTTCCTCCCAGCTCCACTTCAGTAATTTCTTTTATCGTGCCCTCGATCATTTTCCAAAATTCCTTCACTTTTACACATTCCCAAAAAATATGTAAGATTGTACCCTCCTCCTCTTCACACCGCCAGCAGCGATCTGAGGTTTCTGGGAAGATACGTTTTAGTACGGCAGGGGTTTTATACCATCTAGTTAAGATCTTGTAGCTTCCTTCCTGATATTTGGTAGCTAGGGAGGCCTTATGCGTAAAGGAGAACATTTTTGTTTTCTGAGTCTCTGAGAATTCTATCCCTAAGTCCCTTTCCCATGCTTGTATGAATGGTATGTTTTTGGGCGCTTCTGTGTCTACCAGCAGGCTATACATTAATGACAGACCATGTCTCAGCGATTCACCCTTCAGGCATATTTCTTCGAACCCTGAGAGTTCTCTTCTTGAAGTGTTTTGTGGGCTTAATGCTCTAATTGCTGTTCTTAGCTGAATTTCTCTCATTGGGTCCAAGTCCCTTCTGGGGTCCTCATCTATCTCTCCCCCACCGGCCCTTTGGTTGTCTGTATCAAAATGTATTAGCCTGCTCATTCCTGCGCGTCTAAGAATACCAAAATGGTAATCTGTAGTACCTAGTTGGAACCTAGGGTTCCCCAACACTGGGACAAGTGGACTTGTGTAGTCCGAGATATTGTTTTTGCTAAATTTCCTTTTTGTAACTCATATTGTAGCGCCTAGGGTGGGGTGCTTTTTAACCTCTTGTGGGATATCAACCTCTTGGATCCACGCTAAGCCCTCCAGA
The DNA here is from genome assembly GCA_029574335.1 of Rana kukunoris. NCBI lineage: Eukaryota > Metazoa > Chordata > Amphibia > Anura > Ranidae > Rana > Rana kukunoris. The sequence continues at coordinate 450,854,020 of CM056053.1, read as the reverse complement.
GGGATCTTCGTAATCTTTTGTTCCATGAGAATCCAAGGTTTAGATTTCTCGTGTGAACACCATACTACCACCCTTGCTAAGTGAACTGCATCATAATATCCATCGGGTCTGGTAAACCCACCCCCCCCTTCCTCTTAGGTAGCGTCAGGATCTCACGTCGTACTCTCGCCGATTTTCCTGCCCAGATAAACCTGCTAAATCTTACTCTTAAATCCCTAAAAAAAACAAAGGGAATCTTTACTGGAAGGGTCTGCAGTAGATAAAGTAGTCTTGGCATAATGTTCATTTTGATAATGTTGATTCTCCCAAACCATGTAAAGACTTCTTATCCCACGCCGCTGAAAATCTGCCTTGAACTGTCCATCAAAGGGAACAAAATTTAGGGTCAAATGTTCTATTCAGATTTTTTGGTATTTTGGTTCCCAGATAGGGTATATGTCTGTCCATCTAAAGGGAAAATTTGTCGCTAGTTGTTGTTGTGCCTGTCTGTTAACTTCCACTCCCATCGCCTCTGATTTATTATAGTTCACCTTAAATTGGACAGAGTTCCATACTCCCCCATCTCCCCCTCATTAAGGCTGGTAGGGACAGCTCTGGGGCCGTTATTGAGAACAAGAGAGTCATCTGCAAATGCAGCTACTTTATACTCTGATCCCTTAATCCGAAAGCCTCTTATGTCTGTATTAATCCGTTACAGTTTCTCAAGAACGGCCTCCAGAACAAGGATAAGATTATTGGAGAGAGTGGACACCCCTGTCTTGTCCCATTGTGTATTGGGAAGGGATCAGAAATTGCCCCGTTTACCTTCACCCTGGCCAAGGGCATGTAGAGACTGTCTATCCAATTTCTCATCCCTCCCCAACCCAACATATTGTAATGTAGTTCTCAAAAATCCCCAATCCCACTCTGTCAAAAGCTTTCTCCGCATCTGTTGATATTAATACTGTTGGCCTTTGATAGAGTTGAGACATATAGATAGTACTCAGAAGTCTCTGTGTGTTCTCTCTTCCCTCCCGCCCCGGGGTAAAACCCACTTGATCTGAAGTTTCGCTAATGCGAATGCGAAATTGATTGCGAAATTCTCGCCAACACGCGAAAACGGAGATCATTTCCTGGATTACTAAACTAATATGCACTAAACACTAACTCTACTTACACCAAACTTATATGACTAAACTAAAGCTAATTTTTTTTGGTTTTATTGTTTTCTTTTTATACACAAAACACAGAAGGGCAGAGAAAGCATTGCGAATATTCGGCAACAAAAAGATCGCCCTCAGCTTCGGCCACACGGTCTCTAATCATACCAGCAATGCTTTTAGACGTCTATGGAGATCACTAGGATGTGATCTGTTTTAAAAAATAAATTTGAAAAAATATCGAATATGCGAATATTCGTGAGCAACACTAGTAAACATCCCTTGTGACAGTAATAGGTGGTGACAGGTACTCTTTTTGGAAGGATGGGGGTCTAAAAGACCCCCCCATCCCTCCTTTGCACTTCAAAGTATTCAGATCGCTGAAAACGGCGATTTTTAATACTGTGTATTTTTTTAAATCCTGCGCCATTGGCAGCCAAGAAATCCGGAAGTGACGTCATGACGTCGCTTCCGTGTGTACATTGCAGAGACTGAATCAAAGCCGTTAACACTGGAGGCGCCGAAACGAGGACCGGGTCTCCCGGTGGGACGGGAGGCCCGGTCAGAGCGGCGATGTCCCCTCCCGCTCCTCTGGCATAACAACCGAGCGTCTTTTTTGCTTGGATAGCCAATCGCCGGATGTAAACAACGGTACAGGGATGATGCCTGCAGCTGCGGGCATCATCCCGGTATAACCCGCGAAAGCTGAGGACGCATATATGCGTACGCTCGGCGGGAAAGAGTTAAATTTGATGTCATTCATTTCTTGATTTCACTTTGGATATCACTTTGTACTGTACTTTGAATATATTTTCAATTTTCAATTGCACTTTTGATTATTTTACAGCGCAACACGTTATGTTATTATACATCTAAGCATTTGTAGTCTGCAAGATAATACATTTCTGTATTTTGGGATTGTTATAACTTTAGGTTAGTCAATAAGGGGTATCACTCCAATCTCTCTGCATTAACTACTTGCCGACCAGCCGCCATTATTATACGGCGGCAGGTTCGCACGGCGGGCCCTTTAAGAGTGATAAGAGGGCACGGGCACAGCCGTTCCGCATGGCCGGCAGCCGCGATGTCCGCCGGTGGCCCACGATCGCTCCTCAGAGAGCCAATGGGGATCTGTCAGTGTAAACGGACAGCTCCCTGCTCTATCAGAGAGGTAGCCAGAGATCTGCTGTTCCTAGTGCTCAGGAACAGCAATCTCTCTCCTCCTCCAGTCAGTCCCATCCCCCCACAGTTAGAAACCCCTCCCTAGAGAAAATGTAACCCCCTTGATCGCCCCCTAGTGTTAACCCCTTCCCTGCCATTGACATTTATACAGTAATCAGTGGTTATTATTAGCACTGAAAGCGGTTGTAAACCCGCATTGACTTTTTTTTTTTCACTCCTGCAAGGGAAAAGTCATAATGAGCTAATATGCACCGTATGAAATACTTACCTCAGAACGAGGTGAGAGAAACTTACCTAGTCCACGCCGAGCGAGATATCATCTTGACTCGGCGTGTCTTCCGGGTATCGCCGCTCCAGCGCTGTGATTGACTGGAGCGGCGATGACGTCACTCCCACGCACGCGCGCAAAAGATTTAAAATCGGCAGGGTCCGGCGGCTGCCGGTCCTTAGCCGAGAATCCCCCCCTGCGCATGCGCCGCTGCAATCAGCGGCGCATTGCGAGGGGAATATCTCCTAAACCGTACAGGTTTAAGAGATATTCTTTATACCTACAGGTAAGCCTTATTATAGGCTTACCTGTAGGTAAAAGTAAAAAAAAGTGGGATTTACAACCACTTTAATGTAGTAAAATGTAGTAAAAGTATTAATAATGATGGATCAAAACTAATAATAGATAACTATGATGAATATAGTGAAAAGTGCTGCTGCAGCAAAAAATGTCAGATAAAACATAAAATCAAAATAAATATAAAATAAGCTGTACAGATTGATCAATAAAATAAATAATGATCAGTATGAAGTAGTGCATACATGATTAGTAATTCATTTAACAATACAACTGATGTAAACAATGTGCTAATCAAAGTTCACTCGGTGTAAAAACTCATGTGATAATAAATGATAATCAAAAGAATAAAAACAAATGCGCACATTAATAACTATAGTGCCAACCATATATTATTAATAGAATAGAATAATCAGAGTTTATAAAGTGTTGAATTTCCATGTGAGTCCTAAGTATATCCAACAAGTGACAAGAATATTCCCGGAAGATGTGTCTGATAGTAGGATAGAAGAAAGCCTCCACCTCTTATATCTGGTCTGCTTACCAACTTATATGGATCTCTAATGATTGAGATCACAAGCGCATAAAGCTCTCTGACACTGCTGCTTCCTAGGAGTTCCTGTGTGTTATCTCCGCCTTTGTATTCACTGGTCTCAAGAAAGTCACCTCGCATGATTGTAGCTCAAGGGGAAAAGAAAGGATGCTGACATAGAGTAGTATTGTTGGTATAAAAACAATTTAATAAAAGTAATAAACTCACATATCAGTGGAATAAAATCGCGTATAAATGTAGTGTGTAGCCGGCCGGCTCTCTCTGTTCCGCCCGTCCTTCCAGATGGGAGGAGCGGCGTGCTGACGTCACCATTTACACCTAACTAGGGATGAGCTGAACACCCCCGCGTTCGGTTCGCACAGAACCGTCGAACAGACCGACATTTAGAACCCCATTGAAGTCTATGGGACTCGAACGTTCAAATTCAAAAACGCTCATTTTAAAGACCAATATTCAAGTTATTTAAAGTTATTGTTGGAAAACGTCTTTGAGAACCCAGGTCTTGCCCCAGGGAACATGTATCAATGGAAAAAAGTTGGAAACATGTATCAATGGAAAAGGACTCCTGAAAAAATGACCGTTTTTTAAAACTTTTTTTTCCATTGATACATGTTCCCTTGGGCAAGACCCGGGTTCTCAAAGACGTTTTCACAGGCAAACTATAGACACCCAGCAGGTACAATATTTAAAGGAATTTTTCATTTTTTTTTTTTTAAGTTAAGCATCATTAAAATCACTGCTCCAGGAGCAGTGATTTTATTGATGCTTAAATAAAAAAAATTAAAAAAATCCTTTAAATATTGTACCTGCTGGGTGTCTATACCAGTGGCGGCTGGTGCTCAAAATTTTTTGGGGGGGCGCAAACGAAAAAAAAAACATTGCAGCCTCACTGTGCCCATCACATGCAGCCACTGTGCCATCATTTGTCACCACTGTGCCATGCCATCAAACGCCACCACTGTGCCATCAATTGTCACCACTGTGCCATGCCATCAAACGCCACCACTGTGCCATCAATTGTCACCACTGTGCCATGCCATCAAACACAGCCACTGTGCCATCAATTGTCACCACTGTGCCATGCCATCAAACACAGCAACTGTGCCATCAATTGTCACCACTGTGCCATGCCATCAAACACAGCAACTGTGCCATCAATTGTCACCCACTGGTGCCCTGCCACCAAATGCAGCCACTGTGCCATCAATTGTCACCACTGTGGCCATGCCATCAAACACAGCAAACTGTGCCATCAATTGTCACCACTGTGCCATGCCACCAAAAGCAGCCACTGTGCCATCAAACGCCACCACTGTGCCATCAATTGTCACCACTGTGCCATGCCAAACGCCACCACTGTGCCATCAATTGTCACCACTGTGCCATGCCATCAAACGCCACCACTGTGCCATCAATTGTCACCACTGTGCCATGCCACCAAATGCAGCCACTCTGCCATCATTTGTCACCACTGTGCCATGAATTGTCACCACTGTGCAATGCAACACAGCAACTGTGGCATCAATTGTCACCACTGTGCCATGCCACTAAATGCAGCCACTGTGCCATTAAACGCCACCACTGTGCCATCAATTGTCACCACTGTGCCATGCCATCAAAGCCACCACTGTGCCATCAATTGTCACCACTGTGCCATGCCATCAAACACCACCACCACTGTGCCATCAATTGTCACCACTGTGCCATGCCATCAATGCAGTCACTGTGCCATCAATTGTCACCATTGTGCCATGCCATCAAATGCAGTCACTGTGCCATCAATTGTCACCATTGTGCCATGCCATCAAATGCATCCACTGTGCCATGCCATCATATGGAGTCACTGTGCCATCAGTTGTCACCACTGTGCCATGCCATCAAATGCAGTCACTGTGCCATCAATTGTCACCACTGTGCCATGCCATCATATGGAGTCACTGTGTCATCAAGTGTCACCACTGTGCCCTTTAATTGTCACCACTGTGCCCCCATGCCACTGTGCTCATTGTCGCCTCTGTGCCCTTTGTCACTACTGTGCCCCATGCTGCCACTGTGCCCATGCTGCCACTGTGCCCCATGCTGCCCCTTTTGCCCTGTTAAAAAAAACACTTACCTGACGCTTCCATGTCCTCCTCGATTCGATGCTCCTCACGCCGCCGTGGAGAAGCTTCAGAGCCAATCAGGTTCCTGATAACCAGAATCCAGGAACCTGATTGGCTGAAACGGCTGTCAGTTCTAATGCAAGGACCGCAGATTGCCTGCGCTCCGAGCATAGACTTCCGGGAGCCGGAGGGCGGTAACTGGAAAAGCCTATAAGAGCCACTGGCTTGATAGGCAGTTCCCCTCAGCCAACCAGCTGCCGCTATTCAGGTAACTGGCGCCCTATGTCCGGTTATAGGAATAGACCAGGCAGCTGGCAACAACACACGTTCAATGCACTGAAGTGTGTTATTTGCGAGAGGGAGTGGCGCTGCAGCGCCCTCTATAGACGGCCGCCAGAACTTCGGCTAAAATGTCAAAATGACATTTTAGCCGAATAAAAGTTCTTAAAGGGCCCACTTTTTTTTTTTTTTATATATATTTTTTTTTTTATTGTGACTGCGGGAGGGGGGGCGGTGCCTGTGCGCCCATATGGGCGGGCCGCCACTGGTCTATACCTGTGATAACGTCTTTAAATAGCACAATCACCTGCCTGCCAGTAAATTAGGAAGAACTGATCTAGCTAAGCTATACAGTGTATAAATATATGTACAACTCCTAGGGATGTATATATATCCTCTACACACTGTAAATTAAGCTAAACTGACTAGCCTGCCTGCCTGCTCTATCTAGCTATCTAAAAAGACAATCTCTCTGTCTCTCTGACTGCTCTCATTAACAAGCCAAAACACACTACACGAGGCCGCCCAGCAGGCGGCCTTATATAGTGTGGGGCGTGTGCTAAAGCCCTGAGCCATAATTGGCCAAAGCCATCCAGGCTTTGGCCAATTATGGGTCTTCGTTTTTTGCGATTGGCCAAGCATGCGGGACATACAGCATGCTTGGCCAATCATCAGCGCGCAATGCCGCAGTGAATTATGGGCCATTTTGCATCACTCGAATTTAGCGTGAACGACCGCTTTTGTTCGAATTTTGACTAATGTACGAACAGACAATGTTCGAGTCGAACATACGTTCGTATCGATTTCGAAGCTCATCCCTACACCCAACGACCATCCGACTCTGGCTTTCACACTGTTCGAGGGTGGATTGCAGGCGCTATTTTTAATGCTATAGCGCCTACAATACAGTCTAATCGGGAGCAGTGATCAATGTCGTGTCACAGGTAGTCTAGCCCCCACACAGTTAGAATCACTCCCTAGGACACACTTAACCCCTTCACCCCCCCCCCTAGTGTACCTCTTCCCTGCCAGTGTCATTTACACAGCAATCAGTGTATATTTATAGCACTGATCGCTGTATAAATGTCAATGGTCCCAAAATAGCGTCAAAAGTGTCCGATGTGTCCGCCATAATGTCGCAGTCACGATAAAAATTGCAGTTTTCCACCATTACTAGTAAAAAAAAGGATATTAATAAAAATGCCATAAAACTATCCCCTATTTTGTAGAAGCTATAACTTTTGTGAAAACCAATCAACAAATGCTTATTGCAATTTTTTTACCAAAAATATGTAGAAGAAGGCGTATTGGCCTAAACTGAGAAATATATTTTTTTATGTATATTTTTTGGGGATATTTATTATTGCTTTTTTTTTTTTGTTTAGAGTGCAAAAAATAAAAACCGCACAGGTGATCAAACACCACCAAAAGAAAGCTCTATTTGTGGGGAAAAAGGACGTACATTTTGCAGCATCGCACGACCACGCAATTGTCAGTTAAAGCGACGCAGTGTGCGAATCGCAAAAAATGGCCTGGTCATTAAAGTGGAAATTCACCCTAAAAAAATCAAAATAAATTCGTACATACCGTGTTAGCGGTGTTTCATCCCTCGGCTTCCGGGTATGATTCTTGCGTGGCTGGGCGTTCCTAGTTGATTGACGTTCCTCCGACCGGTGCATACTGCGCATCACGACTTTCCGAAAGAAGCCGAACGCGCCGTATAGAGCCGACTCTTTGCGGCGCCTGCGCAATGACGTTCGGCTTCTTTCGGAAAGTCGTGACGCGCAGTATGTGCCGGTCGGGGGAACGTCATTCAACTAGGAACGCCCAGCCCCACTAGAATCGTACCCAGAAGCCGAGGGATGACACACCGCTAACACGGTATGTACGGGGAAAAAAAAAACCCAGCCTCCCTGCAGTCTAACTGGTCAGCTCAAGTAGAAAAAAAAATTAGGGTGAACTTTCACTTTAAGGGGGTAAATTCTTCCAGGGCTGAAGTGGTTAATCAATGTCACAGCATAATACTTTACTATTACGTATTGAATGGAAGACATATGGGAGGCAACAATAGTAAATGGAGAAAAGCTTTTAGCGCACACCAAGCTTCTCCCCTTGGAGGAGGGTTCTGCTGTGTCTAGGAAGGTAGATCCTCTCTCCCTCCCGTGTTCCTCATCTCACCCCCGCAGCCCTCCATCCTTTCATCAGCTCAAGCTATGTTTGCTCCGATGTACCAGAGAATTCACCTGAGCTACTGAACAATGTTGTGCTGGGCCTTGGGAATGTACTTTGTGTAAAAGAATAAGTTCTTTGTTCTAATGGAACATAATAGAAAGGGAAGGATGGCGGGCATATTGAGGCAGGCAGAACATATACTGACTATTTCATGAGCAGGGAACTTTTTGGACATTAGCAAATTAACCAATTGCTTACCGGGCACTTAAACCCCCTTCCTGTCCAAACCAATTTTAAGCTTTCAGCGCTCATTCTCTTTGAATGACAATTGCGCGGTCATGCAGCGATGTACCCAAGCATAATTTTTATCATTTTTTTACACAAATAGAGCTTTTTTTGGTGGTTTTTGCACTGCGTCGCTTCAACTGACACTTGTGCGGTCATGCGACGTGGCTCCCAAACAAAATTGGCGTCCTTTTTTTCCCCACAAATAGAGATTTCTTTTGGTGGTATTTGATCGCCTCTGCGGTTTTTATTTTTTGTGCTATAAACAAAATTAAAGTGACAATTTTGAAAAAAAAATCAATATTTTTTACTTTTTGGTATAATAAATATCCCCCAAAAAAATTATTTCCTGACAGACTCCATGGCAGCCAACGTGTGGGTTAATCCCGCCTCTCATACCTCATAGGACCCTACTCCCATAAAGCTTTGCGTCTCCCCATAGACTGTGTTCCTTTTTTGTCCTCCTCCTAGGACCTATGCTGTTAAAGCAGAAAAAAGAAGAAATACCTTTTATTTTTTTCCTCAGTCCTGATGATCCTGCACATAGAGCTCACCTTCTGGTGTCCAACAAATCCCAGCTATTAGCAGGGTAGACATGGGCGTCGGTTGCAATATCAACAGGTGCTTACTAACCAGCCATTGGCAGGCAAGCAGCAACAAGGCCAAACGTCCTAGCTATTAGCTGGAGGCCTCTATTCCTTTAAGAATGCCCGAATAGTGCGGAGTGAGCTTCATAGCTCTCAGTTCCAGGACAGGTCGGCAATGGTATCCTTGGTAACGTATTATCCTCTCTTACCTTGTACATGGCAGCCGTACTCTATGTTGTTTTGTTGATTGTTTTGTCTCCGCCGTGGCCATGGCCGCTGGAACGCATCTGCGTTCCAGTTCGTTGTTTTCTGGTCTCTGCGCCTGCGCTGGTTCCAGCCGAGATTGAGGCTTGGATGCGCATGCGCAGTACGATCGGATTGTCGCGATCGCGCATGCGCGCGAGGTCTGTGTGGGGATGTGCGCCTGTCACGTCGCAATTGCGGCGTGAGCGGCGTGCGCGGTGACGTCATCATCAGGGCGGCAGGTTTAAATAGCTGTCAAAACAGCTATCTTTGGGACACACGCAGGCTGTGCTGTTGCTGTTTTCGTTGCCCCAAATTGATAGTCTTCCCTCTTCAAGGTATGTTCTTGCCTTCTGCCTTTTTAAAGCCCTGTTTGCTTGATTCATCCATGCTGCATCTTACATTGATATGTTTGTCTTAGCAGTTCTTGTGACTCCTTCCCACTATGGATGTCTCACTGCCCCCCAGTGGCCAACCCTTGCGCTGCAGGTAGGATGGAAAAAATTATTTTTTTCCCTACCTGGCTGTTTGGGTTTCTGTGTAATCAGAGGTTAACTCTTTCCTCCTCATCAGCCCCTCTAGGTCTGAACATCAATCTTCAGCACGCGAAGTTGTTGACGAATCCAGGTTACAGCATCGTCACTCCAGATCAAGTTCCAGACGCCCCAGGTCATCTTCTAGACACCGCAAAGAAGGCTCCAGATCTTCATCTGGCCGCCATTCCCACCGCCATTCCAGCCACTCCAGTAAGAGAGTCTGCTGGGGATGTAGAGCTCGGGTCTCGGAAGGAAGATCCCTTTGTGAACTATGTTATTCCAAGGCGGTGAGGGAGAGAGGAAATGATGGTCATCAGGTGGAGGCTCTGGTCAGGAGAGTAGTCCAGGAATCCCTGAACAAATCTGGTTCCAGATGTGATGTTACTGTTCCTGATGACCCAGTTCCAGCGCTTACACAGGATAATCCTGAAACGCCTGGTCCCTCTCAACGTGTACGCAGTCCAAGTGCGTCTTCCGTCAGTGAAGCAGAGAGTGTTGTCAATCCTGCAGGATTTGATTTTTCCCTAGTACCAAGTTTAGTGAAAGCGGTAAAGATCGCCTTGAGGTGGGAAGATCCGGTGGAATCTCCTTCCAAACAGAGAAAATATTTCAAACAACTTAAAAAGGAGCGCCCTAGTTTTCCTTTCTTGGGTGAACTGGGAGATATCATTTCTGACGAATGGGCCAGCACGGACAGAAAGAATTCTTTGCTTTCAAAAGTAGCAAAGATGTACCCGTTCAAAAGTGAACATGTTAAACACTTGGAATCAGCTCCCTTGGTTGATGCCGCCGTGATGAGGTTGGTGAAACATGTCACACTCCCTCTGGAAGATACCGTCTCCTTTAAGGACGGTCTAGATAGAAAGATAGACACAGATCTGAAACGTATATATATTACAGCAGGCATGGCTTGTAAACCGGCTCTAGCCCTAGCTGCCTTGTCTAAGGCAATGGAATCCTGGACGGATGAAGTGGATTCTACCTTAGCGAACGTCTCCGAAGATGTGCTCAGCAGCACACCGGTTCATGAGCTGAGAATGGCGTCCGTCTTCCTGGGGAGGCCTCCCTTGACATTATCCGGTTGGTGGCGCGGATCATGCTCTCCTCTGTCACAGCTAAACGTGCTCTGTGGTTGCGCCCTTGGGCGGCTGATCCCGCTTCAAAACAAGGGTGGTGCAGAATCCCCTTTCAGGGGTCTTCCCTGTTTGGGAACAAGCTGGACAGCGCTATCACCCGTGCCACTGGGGGTAAGTCTGGGTTCCTTCCTCAGGATCGCCGTCCGTTCGGTCAGAGGAGATCCTTCCCTAGGCAAGATCAAGACCGTTCAAGAGATGCGCGCCGGTATAGACCTGGTCGCGAGTTCCGGAAAAACTGGAGGAGAGTCCAGCCCTCTGGACAGAAGCCCCCTAAGGGACCCTCGTCTGCCGGACGTGATGCCCCTAAGTCCTTTTGATGCGAAGCCAGCCCAGACGGAAAGAGTAGGCGCTCGGCTACTACAGTTCCGACATGTCTGGGCAGCCTCAATAAGAGATTTTTGGACTGTCAAAACAGTGTCTACAGGCCATACCTGGACCTTTATCAGTCCACCCGTGCTACAGTTTGTACCCACAACAATACCCGGCTCAGAAGAAAAAAGGAAAATTCTTCTGTTATACACAAGCTCTCTCCTAGCTCTGGGTGCCGCTATTCATGTTCCATCTTCCGAAAGAGGTCAAGGGATGTACTCGCCCCTGTTTATGGTTCTAAAGAAGACAGGTTCTTGGAGACCGGTAATAGATCTGACACATCTAAACACCTTTATCAAAAAGGAAAAATTCAAGATGGAGTCCTTGCTTACTATTCGTCAGACGGTTCAGCCAGGCGATTGGCTGATGTCCATAGACCTAAAAGATGCCTACTTCCATGTCCCAGTCGCAGCGGAGTTCCAAAAATATCTCCGGTTCTCAGTAGACAATGTCCACCTCCAATTTACGTGTCTCCCGTTTGGGCTCACAACATCGCCCCGGGTGTTCTCAAAACTTCTATTGGCTGTTGTCGCCCTGATCAGAACCAAGGGCATTCGACTTCATCACTACCTCGACGACTTACTGTTACTTTCGCAAGACAAGGAACAGCTGTTGACACACCAGATCCAGGTCATTTCCACCCTGACCGAGTTCGGTTGGCTGATAAACAGGGAAAAGAGTCATCTGCAACCCACACAATCTCTGGTTTTTCTGGGAGCTCAATTCAACACAGTTCAATGTTCCATCTCCTTACCCCTGACAAAGATCCCGGTAGTCCCGGGACAGAGTCCGGCTTGCATTGGATTCTCCCTTTCTAAAAGCCTCGCAATGCCTCAAGATAGTGGGCACCATGGTGTCCACAGTCCCCATGGTGAGATGGGCACAATGGAGGATGCGGCCCTTTCAGAAGGGGTTTCTCCAACAGTGGGATCCGAAGTCTCAGGATCAACGCATTCGAATAACTTCGTCGATGCGAGAGAGTCTTCTTTGGTGGCTACTAAGGAAAAATCTCCTCAACTACCATTCATTAGCCCCGATCTCCTGGATCACAATTACATCAGATGCCAGCAACAGCGGCTGGGGGCTCTGTGCTTGAAGGAGTTTGCTCAAGGGAAATGGACGTTACCATCCCGGAGTGTGAGTTCCAATGCCCTGGAACTCCGTGCGGCCTACCGTGCCCTTCAATCCTTTCTTCACATAGTAAAGGGATCGTCAGTCCTGTTGAGAATAGACAACACGACAGCTGTGTCATACATAAAGAGACAGGGAGGCACCCGCAGTCTGTCCCTGCTGAAGGAAGTGGATCCGATCATGTCGTGGGCACAAGTACATCTCTCAGATTTAACAGCTGTGTATCTCCCCGGATCTCAAAATCTCCAAGCAGACTTCCTTTCGAGGACAACACTCGACCACAACGAATGGTCTCTCCACAGCGAAGTCTTCAGCTGGGTCCTATCCCTGGGAGTTGTGCCGGAAGTCGACCTATTTGCATTTCCATGCAATTACAAACTAGAGAAATTCTATACGAGGGGTCGCTGTCCCCAAGCGTTCGGAGTGGATGCTCTAACAGACCAGTGGAACTTTCACAGTGCCTATGCTTTTCCTCCAGTCCCGGTCATCCTCCGATTCCTGGCAAGACTCAGGTGGGAAGCGGTCGAGGTGATGGCGATAGTCCCTTATTGGCCCAACAGACCATGGTTCCCGTTGCTGCTTCATCTGAGCTTCCGGGCTCCAGTCCCGCTTCCCGAACAGGGCAGATCTCCTGTTACAAGGGGTAACCCCCCATCCATGTCCATCCCGTCTTCATCTGATGGTCTGGTTTTTGAAAGGGAAAGGCTTATTGCGTTAGGCTGCCCAAATCAAGCCATCTCCACTCTGTTAAGTGCGAGGAGATCAAGCACCAACAAGGTCTACCAGAGAATATGGTCAAAATTTGCAGATTTCGTCTCTTCCATGGATGGATCCCCTAGTAATCCTAGGATTCAGGATGTTCTTGGCTTCCTTCAGACAGGTCTGGATCTGTCTTTATCAGTCAGCTCCCTGAGAGTTCAAATTTCGGCCATTTCGGCCTTCACTGGGTTTTCATGGGCCAAACACACCCTTGTCAAACAATTTTTCAAAGGTGCCATGAGGCTTAGGCCACAGAGAAAACCAAGGTTCTCAAAATGGAACCTTCCCTTTGTTTTGGACTTCCTTTCAGAAACTACGCACTCGGATAACTTGTCAATCAAAGATCTGTCCTCAAAAGCTGTCTTCCTTGTGGCCATAACATCAGCCAGAAGGGTCTCAGAAATAGGTTCTCTAGGATCCAAAGAACCGTTTCTTACTTTTTTCCCTGATCGGGTCGTACTAATTCCCATGTTGGGATCCAATCCCAAGGTAATATCGGTCTTTCATGAAAATCTAGAAATTGTTCTCCCCACTTTTCGATCTCCTGAGAGCTCTAATGTCCATCCTCTAGACGTCGGACATGTATTAAGACAATATCTGGAAGCCACAGCAGCCTTCCGTCAATCTGACCATCTGTTCGTTTCCTTCCATGGAAAAAGCAGGGGAATGCGTGCTTCTCCCAGAACCATCGCTGCATGGATAGTTCAAGTAATCCAAGGGGCATACAAAGCAAAAGGGTTGGCTCCTCCTGAAGCGGTGACAGCGCATTCGACTCGTAGCATCTCCACATCATGGGCAGCCGCCCGGCATGTTTCCCCAGAAGTAATCTGTAGGGCGGCCTCCTGGTCGTCATTAAACACATTCATGACGCATTACTGCGTAGAACCGGCCTGTTTGTCGTCGGTTGATTTTGGTTTACATGTTTTATCTGTTGACAATGTCAATTAAACCTTTTTTTCTTTAATCAGCAATTTCCCACCCGGGTGTGTCGGCTAGTTATTTCCCACACGTTGGCTGCCATGAAATCTGTCAGGAAAAGGGAAAATTTATATCAAATACTTACCGTAATTTTCCTTTCCTGATGGACTCCATGGCAGCAGGAGTTTCCCTCCCCTTGCTGGAGTAGGCTATATTACGGAACACAGTCTATGGGGAGACGCAAAGCTTTATGGGAGTAGGGTCCTATGAGGTATGAGAGGCGGGATTAACCCACACGTTGGCTGCCATGGAGTCCATCAGGAAAGGAAAATTACGGTAAGTATTTGATATAAATTTTCCCTTTTTTTCCTCAGTTTAGGCCGATACGTGTTCTTCTACATATTTTTGGTAAAAAAAATTGCAATAATCGTTTATCGATTGGTTTGCGCAAAATTTATAGCGTTTACAAAATAGGGGATCGTTTTATAGCATTTTTATTAATATTTTTTTTTTTTACCACTAATGGCGACGATCAGTGATTTTTTTCGTGACTGTGACATTATGGCGGACACATCGGAAACTTTTGACACATTTTTGGGACCATTGTCATTTTCACAGCGAAAAGTGCTATAAAAATGCACTGATTACGGTGAAAATTACAATTGCAGTGAAGGGGTTAACCGCTAGGGGGCGCTGTAGGGGTTAAGTGTGACCTCATGTCAGGGAACAGACGATCACTGACATTGCCACAGAGAAGAACAGGGAAGGTTTGTTTACACTCACCTCTCCCCATTCTTCAGATCCGGTGACCCAATCGCGAGACACCCACGGGGATCGGGTCTGTTAGGACCGCCTAACGCCGATATACATTGGCAGAATGGCAAGGCTGAGCACAGGCACGTACACGTACGGTGCCCTTAAGAGCCCAGCCATGGGTTGCGATCGGTCACAGGGGCTGAAGAATGGGGAGAGGTGAGTGTAAACACACCTTCCCCGTTCTTTTGTGTGGCAGTGACACTGATCGTCTGTTCCCTGATATAGGGAACAATGATCAGTGACGTCACGCCTACAGCCACGCACCCCTACAGTAAGAATCAACCCCTTAGCGCCCCTAGTGGTTAACCCCTTCACTGCCATTGTCATTTTCACAGTAATCAGTGCATTTTTATAGAACTTTTCCCTGTGAAAATGACAATGGTCCCAAAAATGTGTCAAAAGTGTTTAATGTGTCTGCCATAATGTCGCAGTCACGAAAAGTATCGTAAAAAACTACCCCCTATTTTGTAAACGCTATAACTTTCGCGCAAAACAATCAATAAATGCTTATTGCAATTTTTTTTAACAAAAAAAAGTAGAAGAATACATATCGGCCTAAACTGAGGAAAAAAAGTTTTTTTTTATATCTTTTTGGGGGATATTTATTATAGCAAAAAGTAAAAAATATTGCATTTTTTTTTCAAAATTGTCGCTCTTTTTTTGTTTATAGCGCAAAAAATTAAAACTGCACAGGCGATCAAATACCACCAAAAGAAAGCTCTATTTGTGGGGAAAAAAGGACGCAAATTTTGTTTGGGAGCCACGTCGCATGACCGCGCAATTGTCAGTTAAAATTACGCAGTGTGGAATCGCAAAAGGGGGCAAGGTCCTTAAAGCGGAGGTTCACCCTAAAAAAAAATTCTAGCATTACAATCAGCTGGCCTACGATACGTACATTATGCAGGTATGTTTTTTTCGTACGTACCGATTTATGCGTATTTTCCCTCTCCGGATTCCCGCGGGACTGGGCATTCCTAATCACAGGCTGTGATTGACGTTCTTCCGACCAGCGCATACAGCGCGTCACGCGTTACCAAAAGAAGCCGAATGTCTGTTCGGCTCTATGCGGCGCATGCGCACCGATGATCGGCTTCTTTCGGCAAGGCGTGACACGCTGTATGTGCCGGTCGGAAGAACGTCAATCACAGCCTGTGATTAGGAACGCCCAGTCCCGCGGGAATCCGGAGGGGGAAAATACGAATTAATCGGTACGTACGAAAAAAAAAAATACCTGCATAATGTACGTATCGTAGGTCAGCTGATTGTAATGCTATTTTTTTTTTTTTTTTAGGGTGAACCCCCGCTTTAATCTGCATAATGGTCCTGGTCTTAAGTGGTTAAAAAAAAAAAATGTATTTATTTATTTTTACATTGTCACTTTTATTGATGTCACAAGGAATGTAAACATCCCTTGTGACAGTAATAGGTGGTGACATGTATCCTTTATGGAGGGATCGGGGGTATAAAAGACCCCAAATCACTCCTTTGCACTTCAAATATATTATACTTTGCACTTCAAAGTATTCAGATCGCCAAAAACGGCGATTCTGAAAACTAATTTTTGTTAAAACTGGCGCTGTTGGCAGGCGAGTAAACAGGAAGTGACATTGTGACGTCGCTTCTGTGTTTACAGAAAGAAGACTGGAAACAAAGCTTAGCCGTCGGAAGTGCCGAATCGTGTCTCAAGGCTCCTGGTGGGACGAGCGGCGGAAGGTGGAATGAGGGGGGGTCGTCCCAATCTCGCTGCTCCGGTATAACAGCCGAGGGGCTATTAGCCGCATTGGTCGGTATCCCTGAAGGGCCGACTGCCAGCTTTAAAAAAAGGTACCGGATGATGCCTGTCACGGAAGGTCCCCGCATCCAGACGGAATGCTTCCGTCAGATACTGCTTCCCATAGTCTGGACATAGATACTGGATATTTCAGCTGCCTTGAAACACACAATGAGACGAGACTTGTATGTGTGCTAGGTATGCAATGCTTTAATGGTACATGGGGGGGGGGGGGGGGGGTTCAAGGTAGACACTTTGGCCCCAGTCTAAAGAAGCCACATTCCTTTATCAATAGAATTCAATTAACCTTTAGAATAATACTCAATCACACATAATCTTATCAGTAGCTAGACATTTTGGCACTGCAAAGCTTGACAAGTTCCCCCGACCATAATTGACATGCTAATTCTATACATGTGACAGGAGACTGACTCTATTGTAGTACAATACACAAAAGAGAGTCAAATAGCTGGAGAAGAGGACATTAGCATTTAGCAGTGAAAGAGTCACTCTACAATTAACCCTTTGAGCTCAGAATTAACAAACTTAAAATAGCCCTTCAGATATCTCAGAATATAATGTGAATAATCCATACCTAATAATTCAATCTCAGGTAGTCCAAGATATCATTCTTCCATTCTTCTCATGGCCCTAGTGGTCATAAGATGATTTTAGACATAGGAGAATCTGAGTCTGTCACAATGCCTGCAGCTGCATATCCTCCTGGTATAACCCCCTTAAGCCGAGGCCACATATATGCTTATGCTCGGCAGGAAGGAGTTATCCCTGGTGCTTCTTGCACTACACATATTTGACGGAACTAGAAAGCGTAAGACTATGAAAATCTGCCGTACAATGTCTATCTAAATGCAAATATATTTCTGAGATTTAAACTGGGCTTTGACTTTGAGTGAAGGCAGGAAATGATGAGGGTTGTAGGCTTATATGGCATCAGGAAAGCCAAAGGATGATAGATTGAATAAAATCTTATTAGAAGATAGAAGAACTCTCAACCCTCATTTCTCAATTTTTATTTTGTACACCTGTATATACTAATATATATATATTGAGAGAGAGAGAGCAAGCAAGAGAGATAACAAACTTTTCTTCTACTGAGGTGGTCCCATGTTGAACCCTCCTACTGATTACTGATAAGAGTGGTGAAATGTGGGAAGTTTTCCCATGCTCCAGTTAGCTAATTGGCCCCTTCAGTCAATGAAACAATTTTAAGAAGGGGAAATACAATTGTTTCGTTAAGTAAATAGACCAATTTACCAACTGGAGCATGGGAAAATTCCCAACTTCCAATCCGGTGTTACTCTAATAGAGAATCCCACAGAGATTCTCTTCAGTCATAGACTTTAACCCATTTTTTTTTTTTCTAACAGCACGAAACCTAAAAATAGGGAGAGTCCTTTAAATTATTGTTATATTTTGGATTATGGTAGAGTGTTTTCCTATTTAATTTCCACCTTATTACAGCAAACATGTGAGCTGAAGACAAACGACATATCAATTAATAATATGCAGAAAAGCAAGAAATACCGGCAAAACCCTTGGAATCCAAACCCAAGTAGTGTTCTGGTCCTTGATTTTAATCAGAGTTGGCGTTGAGTCCATTCCTAGTGCTTGTTTTGCTTTGCGTCTTGTGATGCCGCGTACACACGATTATTTTTTGGGTTGAAAAAAACAAAGTTTTTTTTTTAAATGTAATTTAAAACGATCGTGTGTGGGCTTCAGAGCATATTTCGGGTTCTGTAAAACGGGCCAATTTTATTTCGAACATGCTCTATTTTTTCACGACGTTTTAAACAATGTCGTTTTTCGGGTTGTAAAAAATGATCGTGTGTGGGCTTTAACGACGTGAAAAACCCGCGCATGCTCAGAAGCAAGTTATGAGACGGGAGCGCTCGTTTTGTTAAAACTACCGTTCATAATGGAGTAAGCACATTCATCACGCTGTAACAGACAGAAATGCGCAAATCTTCTTTTACTAACAAGGAATCAGCTAAAGCAGCCCAAAGGGTGGCATCATCCGAATGGAACTTCCCCTTTATAGTGCCGTCGTATGTGTTGTATGTCACCGCGCTTTGCTAGAGCATTTTTTTAAACGATTGTGTGAAGCAAGGCTGTTTTGATTAAGAAGTTGAAAAAAACTTTGTTTTTTCTACAGCCTGAAAAACTTCGTTTTTTACAACCCGAAAAATGATCGTGTGTACATAAGGTCCTTTGCATTAACAGCAAGAAAGCATAAAAACTATATTCTGCTATAAAAAAAACAAGAAGTTGAATGTGTTGCTATGGCTATTTTAATAGCATAAATACATGTAGTGGCTGGGCTCCTCCTATATGCTAATGAAATTGTTGGAATAGTTCAGGAGCTTAGGACAGGAAGTGATGTTACAGGAAGTACAGACTAAAGAGGCAGTACTGGTAGTTTTGGAGAACTCTGGGAAGCAAGGAGCTGTCTGGAAGAAAAACTCCATCAAAAGGAATAACCAAGTGTAATTGGATACATAGTCCATGCTCTGTTTCTAGGAAGGATAGATAGCGTGTGCACGTGTATGTTGGATGCAGATTTTGTAATACTCTATGGGCCAGATCCACAGAAATTTACGGCGGCGTATCTCCAGATACGCCGCTATAAATTCAAATCTGCGCCGGCGTATCTTTGTTTTGTATTCACAGAACAAGATAGGCCAGAATTACGCTAAGATACGTCTTACGCCGTCGTATCTTAGTTGCTGATTTACGTTGGACGCTAGGGGCGCTTCCATTGTTGTTCCACGTAAAATATGCAAATGAGGTAGATACGCGGATCCACAAACGTACGTATGCCCAGCGCAGTGTTTTTACGTCATTTGCGTAAGTGTAGGTCCGGCGTAAAGTTACCCCTGCTGTATAGAGGCGTACGTAATGTTAAGTATAGACGTCAGGCCAGCGTCAAATTTTCCGTCGTTCGCGTCGTTTGTGTAAACCGCTCGCGAATGTGGATTTGCGTAAATTACGTTCACGTCATTTTCATTGACATTTTGTGACGTGATTTGGAGCATGCGCACTGGGATACGTCCACCGTTGGCGCATGCACAGTTAAAAAAAAAATTTATTTACGTCGGGTCACGAATGATTTAAATAAAACACGCCCACCTCTTCCCCATTTGAATTGCGTGGGCTTACGCCGGCCCATTTACGCTACGCCGCCGTAACTTAGGACGCAAGTCCTTTGTGGATACGGAAATTGCCTTCCTAGCGTACGGCGGCGTATCGTAAACAAGATACGGTACGCCGGCAGAAAGATAGGACGGGCTTTGTGGATCTGGCCCTGTATGTCTTATAATTTTACTGAGTGAAAGTACAGCATTTTTGTTTAGTAAAGCAAACATTATTACACTACAGCGATTTTTTTTGCTTCCTCGTTTATACAGCAAACAACGTTAAAAGACAGAAAATAAAAAAAGCCCTAATCCCTGCCTCACCATTCAATACTCTGTTGCTAGACCCTTAGTACCAACAAGGCAGACAGGGACATAAATCGATGCTCAGCAAATCGCCTGGGATCCAGACACTTCACAGGGACTAGCAGATCTAATGGAAAACTGTTTGGCACCAGCAATCTGCTGTTTGCTGGTGCAATGCTTTATAGGCTCCAAAGAAAAAAATATATAGCATATGCAATTTTGTTCACCTGCAAAAGTGGTTGGAGGCTGCATACAGGATACAGAACATGGTTGGAGGCTGCGGAGTGCCGACATGGTACAAGTGGTGGTTGGAGTCTGCGGACATGATACAGGAGGTGATTGGAGAATGAGGGCATCACATACTGTAGATATAGCAGCCATGGATGGATGGATGGTGCAGGGGTCTGTTAAGAAGGACTCAGTGTGGCTGTGCTCACAGTGGAGTGGTGGGAGTCTTCCTACAGCAGCCATGGATGAAACCATGACTGCTGGAGAGAGTCACCCACCACTCCACTGTGAGCACAGCCACACCGCGTCCTGGAGACCGGACCCCTGCACCATCTATCATGGATGGTGCTGGGGTCAAGTCTCCGTGTGGCCATGCTTACAGTGGCATGGTGGTGGTGGTGGTAGGAGTCCCCACAGGCTCCAGCCTGGGTCTGGTCTTTGGGTCGGGAGGCGTGTCCGCTGATATGCTGAGTGCCAACTGCTGTCCATTATGTCATTAGCTCACTACGCATACGCCCGCTCGGACGAAAAAGGCTGAGCATGTATGAGCTTGCCCGAGCCCTGCATGAGCAGTTCCAATGCCGGCCTGCGGCCATATTTTTCACGGGCAGCCGCCGTCTGTAACGGGCATTTACAGGCAGCTTGAAAACGTATTGAAATTTATGGGCGGTTGGCAACACTGCAGACAACTTGCTCCGGGGGGAGCGCCCCAACCTTGCCTCCCCAAGCGAATGCCCATGTCCAGGACTGGAGGGGGCAGAGGGGCTGAAGAAACGTTGGCTTAATATTTTTTGCTGTAGTCACAGAGGGGTGCAGGGAATCACTTTTTTTACCGCACCCCCAGATCACACCAATATCAATGTTGGTGCACCCCTATTGTATACAATTAAAATACTACTAAATGTAATTAGCCCCAAGTATAAAACACAGAAGAAAGTTTAAACCCATCAAAAGAAAGTTAATGAATACATACAGTATATACTGTATATTTCCGCATATATATTTCCAATAATCAGTAGAACGCACGGTGCTGCTTAGAATGTTGCTTGAGCACGCTGACATTAAGCCTCTCACGGTTCTTCCGTCTATATAAAGAACGCATTATTTCCAAGTATTCCGAAATCATTTCCGATTCAAATCGTCTGTGCCGTCTCAGCGGGTCCCCCGGTGAATTTCTAAAAGACAGGTTTTAATCAGTTTCCAAACATCAAAGGGAATTGTTACAAGCCGACACCATATAAAATATTGTCTCTGTTCCTTAAATATTAAACAAATACCTTATTTTTGATTTAATTAACTTAAGTTATGGGTTGGGCCTATTATTGCAGTTTGAAGAGGAACTCCAGACAAGAAACCTTATCCGAAGGGTTGCTGCCTACCTACATTTCCTATGCAGACTGGCAGTTTACACTTGTTTTACTACTAAACAAATTGTCTTACAAATTTCTCTTAACCACTTAAGACCCGGACCATTATGCAGGTTAAGAACCTTGCACCTTTTTGCGATTCGGCGCACGACGTGGCTCCCAAACAAAATTGGCGTCCTTTTTTTCCCACAAATAGAGCTTTCTTTTGGTGGTATTTGATCACCTCTGCGGTTTTTATTTTTTGCGCTATAAACAAAAATAGAGCGACAATTTTGAAAAAAAAAACAATATTTTTTACTTTTTTGCTATAATAAATATCCCCAAAATATATATATAAAAAAATAGTTTTACTCAATTTAGGTCGATATGTATTTTTATACTTATTTTTGGTAAAAAAAATGCAATAAGTGTTTATCGATTGGTTTGCACAAAAGTTATAGCGTTTACAAAATAGGGGATAGTTTTTTTGGCATTTTTATTAATAATTTTTCTTTTACTAGTAATGGCGGCGATCATCGATTTTTTTCGTGACTGCGACATTGTGGTGGACACATCAGACACCTTTGATACATTTTTGGGACCATTGTCATTTTTACAGAGAAAAGTGCTAAAAAATGCACTGATTACTGTGAAAATGACAATGGCAGTGAAGGGGTTAACTACTAGGGGGCGCTGAAGGGTTAAGTGTGCCCTAAGGGAGTGATTCTTACTGTAGGGGGGGCGTGGCTGGATGTGTGACATCACTGATAGTCGTTCCCTATAACAGGGAACAGACGATCAGTGTCAATGCCACAGAGAAGAACGGGCAAGGTGTGTTTACAAAAAAAAGGTAGGTAGAACCCGCGCTACGGATCTGAGTTTTTTCAAGTATTTATGGCTACTGCAGTGGTACTGGAAAAGGATTTTGTGGTTTTTAAGTGGCAGCCCCTACTTGAAATTCCACCTACATGGAATGTGAAAAGTGAATGGGGGTGAGGTAGTAGGTGTTGGCGCCTCTTAATTGGTGGATAAAGATGTATGTATTTAAATGGTGCTGAAACAAATTACGACTTGGTCCACTTGTGACCCAATATGATGTAATACCAAATTCACAAAATAAACCATGTATGTAAAATCGTAAAAAAATAAATTATATAAAATAAGTCCGTGCTATTTAAATGACAAATAATTAAAGTGCTCTGAGTATCTTGAATAATATCTGATGCTGTTTTTAACAGTCCGTGCAAAAAGGTGCTTTGTGCTTCATATAATATGATACAGTAGATGGTGTTCACTCACCTCTCCCCATTCTTCAGCTCTTGTGACCCGATCGCGGGACACCGGGCGAGGTCACGGAGCTTCGGACCGGGTCGAAAGCGCTTTGGCGGCGGCGCGCATGACCAACGGCTGGACACTTAAAGGGCAACGTACCTGTACGTGCTTGTGCCCAGCCGTGTCATTCTGCGACAATTTTTTAAAAAATATATATATATTTTTAAGTTTTTTTGCCATAATAAATATCCCTCCAAAAAAATGTTTGGATCCAATTTTTTCCTCAGTTTAGGCCGAAACATATTCTTCTACATATTTTTGGTCAAAAAAAGAATGCAAAAAGCGTATATTGATTGGTTTGTGCAAAAGTTATAGGGGCAGAATCACAGAGAATTAGATTCTCGTAGCGTATCAGAAATACACTACGCTGCCGTTTTTTACCTGGCTCTACGTGGAATCCAGGTAGATTTTGTCCAGTAAACGACGGCGACGTAGTGTATTTCTCCCGTCGCAATCCATCTGCGCGAGTAGGGGGCGTGAAGCATTTAAAATAGGCGCGTTCCCGCGGCGATCGAACTGCGCATGCTTCGTTCGCAAATTTCCCGCCGTGCATTGCGCGTAAACACATCGTCACGTCGTAGTAGTGTCGTTTACGTACATTCCTATTCCCGAACGAGTTACGTTAAAAAAAAATATATATTTTAAAATCGACGCGGGAACAACGGCCATACTTTACATGGGTTACGCACTGTTAGACCAGCAAAAAGCTCCTCTAACATTACGTAGCCAAAAAATGACGTAGGCGATTGCGAGGGACACTCGTACCTTCGTGGATCGCCGTAAAAAGTCATTTGCATATCCCGACGCGTGAAAACGGCGCAAACTCCTCCCAGCGGCCGCAAAAATATCGCAGCGTAGATCCGAAGGCTTACGAGGACGTAAGCCTCTCGGATCGAAGCCCGAAGCCGCCGTATCATGGTTTGAGGATTCAAACTAGTGATACGGCGCGCGAAATTTGAAATTACTCCTGTCTAACACCAGTTAGACAGGCGTAATTGCTCTGTGAATCTGGGCCATAGCGTCTACAAAATAGGGGGTAGATTTATGGCATTTTTGTTTTATATTATTTATTTTTTTACTAGTAATGGCAGCGATCTACGATTTTTATCGGGACAGTGACATTGCGGCGGACAGATCAGGCAGTTTTGACACTTTTTTTGGACCAGTAACATTTATACAGCGATCAGAGCTAAAAATAGCCACTGATTATTGTATAAATGTCATTGGCAGGGAAGGGGTTAACACTAGAGAGCGATCAAGGTGTTAACTGTGTGTGTTCTAACTGTAGGGGGGATGAGAGTGACTAGAGGAGGAGACATATCGCTGTTCCTATATACTAGGAACACACAACCTGTCTCTACCCTCCTGACGAAAAATGCCCGACCCTAACTGCGCATGTGCAGTAGGGAGCTGTCAAAAGCCGCCGAGCATGATAATTTAAGATCAGCTGTAGACGACACAATAGCCGGCATTGTGCCAAACACTCCTGATGCTCATGCAAGTCTGCAAGGGGCAGATTTCTTCATGATGGCCACGTGTGAGGGGCGGATGCCTACAGAAGGGGGCGTATTTTGTAATGATGGCCAGTGCTGTTAATCTGCTATACTGCCTACACGTGTTTGTGGGGTGTGTTTTTGTCATCACACGTGCCCATCTTGAAGAAATCCGTCACGAGCATCGGGAGCGTCTGGCACAATGTCGGCTATTGTGCACAGGCGCCGTCTACAGCTGTTCCTATATTCCAATGTTCGGAGGCTTTCGGAGGCTCCGTACTGCGCAGTACCAGGCGGGCATTATTTGATGGGGGCATTTCTCATCAGAACACTGGGATTTGTGTGTTCTCTCTCTTGTGCCCGCTGGCCACGCGCATCGGGTCCCCCACCGTGCACCTGCTAGGGCTCTTAAAGGAGCCGACGTACCTGGACATCGTTTTGCGGCGGGCTGCCAACGTATATGTATGTAAGCCGGTCGGGACGTGCTTAAAGGAGTTGTAAAGGTACAATTTTTTTTTTCCCTAAATAGCTTCCTTTACATTAGTGCAGTCCTCCTTCACTTACCTCATCCTTCCATTTTGCTTTTAAATGTCCTTATTTCTTCTGAGAAATCCTCACTTCCTGTTCTTCTGTCTGTAACTCCACACAGTATTGCAAGGCCTCTTGAGGGGGGGATGGGGCGAGCAGGAGTGTCAGGACACTCTCTACTTTGCAGATAGAGAAAGGAGCTGTGTGTTAGTGGGCGTCCTGACACTCCTCCTTGGCCCCTCCCCCTCAAGAGGCTTTTTCCACACCAGGGAAAAAGGCTTGCATTACTGTGTGGAGTTACAGACAGAAGAACAGGAAGTGAGGATTTCTCAGAAGAAATAAGGACATTTAAAAGCAAAATGGAAGGATGAGGTAAGTGAAGGAGGACTGCACTATGGTAAAGGTAAAGCTATTTAGGGGGAAAAAAATTACCTTTACAACCCCTTTAAGTGGCCCCCGCTCTTCAAAAGGTTGGACACCCCTGGTTTAGTCACTGAGTGAAAGAATCCTACGGTGTGCAGTTACATTTATTCCAGCCCCTGTTGTCTCATTGTTAACCTACTACCTAGTGTTTGATTAGTGACTTCCTAGGACCAGAGAGTTAACTCACAGATATGTTGCAACTGCTTGTGCAATTGTAATCAAAGCCTTGCCCAATGGTGGGAATGTGATCTGTGGATTCAGATATTTCTCAAATCTCTGGGAAATATCAACTTGACGCAATTAACTCCCCTCCTTTCTTCTGGACACAATACAATCTACTGCAGAGGATTTTCTTTAGTAATTCCTTCAAATGTCCACAATAGAGGCTTCACACAATACAATAGATTAGGCAGCAAACAATCAGTGTTTGTGTTTACACACAACTGTGTAAAAAGTATTTTATATACACTCACCGGCCACTTTATTAGATACACCTTGCTAGTACCGGGTTGGACCCCTTTTTACCATCAGAACTGCCTTCATTCTTTGTGGCAAAGACTCAACAAGGTGTTGAAAATTCCTCAGAGATTTTGGTCCATAGTGACATGATAGATTGCTGCAGATTTGCTCTATTGGATGAGATGTGGGGAGTGTGGAGGCCATTGGAGGACAGTGACCTCATTGTCCAGTGGTGAGATGATCGGATCTTTGTGACACGGTGATATTATCCTGCTGGAAGGAGCCATCAGAAGATGGGGACACTGGAGTCATAAAGGGATGGACATGCTCAGCAACAATACTCAGGTGGGCCGTGGTGTTTAACCACTTAAAGACCCCCGCACGCACATATACGGCCACAACATGGCTCGTACAGGCACAAGGGCGTAAATTTACGTCCCCGGCTGAGTGCGGTTCGGGGGTCCCATCGGGACCCCCTCCGCGGCGTGCGGGGGTCTCCCTACCTCTGGGAGCGATCCGGGATCTGCGGGCGGATGTCCGTGTTTTCCTCCCCCCCCCGCGATCGCTCCCAGCCAATGGGAGCGCACTCCCAGCCTGTCACTTCCTCCTCCTGTGTTTACACAGGAAGGAGGAAATGATGTAATCTCTCATCGCAGCGCTGTTTCCCAGCGCTGCTGATGAGAGAAGACATCACAAGTAAGTGTGCACCAACACAACACTGACACACACTCACATAGGCATATTAACCCCTTGTGATCGCCCCCCCCCCCACCCCCCTGTCACAGTGTTACTGAATGCAGTGATTTAATCACTGCATTTAGTGTCAGTGTGACAGGCACTGTAAAAAACAGTTAGTGTTAGGTTCAGGATAGCCCCCCCACCCCCCTAATAAAGTTTTAACCCCCTGATCACCGCCCTAGTTAACCCTTTCACTCCCTATTGCCAGCGTCACTAAGCGATCATTTTTCTGATCGCTGTATTAGTGTCGCTGTTCCCGCTAGGTAGCTATTTTTTTTTATTGCGATTTTTTTTTTTTACTAAAGACATGTGGCTAAATAAATTTTGGCCTAAATGTTTGACTAAAATTTAGTTTATTTGATTTTTTTTTAACAAAAAGTAAAAAATAGTGTTTTTTTTTCAAAAATGTCGCTCTATTTTTGTATATAGCGCAAAAAATAAAAATCGCAGAGGTGATCAAATACCACCAAAAGAAAGCTCTATTTGTGGGAAGAAAAGGACGCAAATTTTGTTTGGGAGCCACGTCGCACGACCGCGCAATTGTCTGTTAAAGCGACGCAGTGCCGAATCACAAAAACACCTTGGGTCATTTACCAGCGTATTGGTCCGGGTCTTAAGTGGTTAAATGATGCTCAATTGGTACTAAGGGGCCCAAAGTGTGCCAAGAAAATATCCCCCCACACCATTACACCACCACCAGCCAGAACCGGTGATACAAGGCAGGATGGATCCATGCTTTCATGTTGTTTATAACAGATTCTGACCCTCCATCTGAATGTCGCAGCCGAAATCAAGACTCATCAGACCAGGCAACGTTTTTCCAATCTTCTATTGTCCAATTTTGGTGATCCTGTGCCAATTGTAGCCTCCGTTTCCTGTTATTAGCGGACATTTTGAGAGATGGTTGTGCGTGATAATACCAGTAGATCAGCAGTTTTTGAAATACTCAGACCAGTCCGTCTGGCACCAAAAAACTATGCCAAGTTCAAGGTCACTTTAATC
Source organism: Rana kukunoris (assembly GCA_029574335.1). Lineage (NCBI taxonomy): Eukaryota > Metazoa > Chordata > Amphibia > Anura > Ranidae > Rana > Rana kukunoris. Next base: position 450,826,470 of record CM056053.1, on the reverse strand, counting down.
CTCTTTCTTCCCCATTCTGATGCTCGGTTTGAACATCAGCCAGTCATCTTTACCACACCTGGATGCCTAAATACATTTAGGCAGGATCAGGTACCTTTACGCCGGCGTATCCCCAGATACGCTGTCGTAAGTACAAATGTGCGCCGTCGTACTTTTACGCTGATTCACAAAGCTAGATACGTCGCAAAACAAGGCTTCAGCTGCCCAACGTAACTTGCCTACGCCGGCGTATCTTGGATGCATAGTTACGCTGGATGCCTTTCGGCGTTCCCATGTTAAATATGCACGTGCCCCAGGACGAAGTCTACGAAGACGAAACAGCGTAGGGTAAAGCGGCATGCTGACGCCACTGCGTTACACTGAGTCCCGGAGTGAACAGGCTGTGTTAGCCGGCCGGCTACAGAACTTTTTACACTCGATTTTATATCTACTCAAATGTAAGTGTGTTTTTAATTTTCATATTTTATTAAATTTATTATTGGATTACGCTATGTGCGCCCTTTTTTCCTTTCCTCTTGTTTGGGTGTAATCAACATCGTTCTGAGCGGCAGGGGCGGACTGACCATTGAGTCACTCGGGCACTGCCCGAGGGCCCCATGCCACTAGGGGGCCCCATCAGGGTTGCCAGGCTCAGTAAAACCAGGGACAGTATGTAAAAATCGGTGTTTTTTTTACATCTGTCCCTGATATGTCCGAAACTGACATGCTTTTGATGTGAAAATCCTGAGATTTTAGCTGCCTCGCCTCTGCACTGCCTCCTGGCGTGGTGGCCATCTGTAAACCCAGGGGCCCCATAATATTTTATTGCCCGGGGGCCCCATGAGTTGTCAGTCCACCCCTGCTGAGCGGTAGAGTTTTCGAGAGATTTGGGGTGAAGACATCCTTGCCAGACAAACCTTTAGCCCTGGTTCACACTGGGCTGCGGTAGTGAAATCGCGCGATTTCAGCTGAACTTGCGCGATTTCAGCTGAACTTGCGCGATTTCAGCTGTACTCGCGCGATTTCACTCCCTCTGGCAGTCCCGATTTCGGCGCGATTTAGGAGACATCTGTGCAGGGTAATGTAAATTTCGTCCTAAAATCGCAAAAAGTAGTACAGGAAGTACTTTTTGAAATCGGTGCAGCGCCGCAGATGCGGCGTCGCACCGATTAGGACGGTGTCATTTCCGGCAATTGCCGCCGATTTGAGATGTGATTTCACATGTGAAATCGCATCTCAAAGCGAATTAAATCGTACCCAGTGTGAACCTGGGCTGGGTTCATAGCCACAGGCTCACAGAAGATCTCTAATTGGGATCTTCCCATCTGGTAAGAAGCTGTTAATCACTGTGGTGGAAGATCCTCTTTACTATCTGGTCACCTTTCGTGGTATTTTTTTTTTTTAAGTGTATTTTTTGTGCGTGAACTCGAGAGAGAGGAGCCGGACTGCAGGAGTTGGGAGTAGGCAGACCCTCCCTCCAGAGGCAATCTGCCATCCTTCTCCATGCCCCCGGGTGTCAATGGCGGGTGTGAGGGAGGACCTCCCACTCACCCCACCCTACCTGCTCCACTTGGGAGCCCAACTGGGGCCCAATGGGACCCCAACAGGGCAGAGGAGGTCTAGCCCGCCCAGCCAGCCCCGTAGGTCCTTTGCCTCTCTTGGAGATCTTCTTCATCATTGATTGTCCACTCAGTGGTCGACACTCATCATATTTGCGCAGCTTGTTTTTTCCTATTTCTGTATCACACCCACCTTCCACCTACTTTGAATTAGGAGTGCTTACGCCGGCCCATTTACGCTACGCCGCCGTAACTTAGGGAGCAAGTGCTGTGTGAATACTGCACTTGACTCTCTAAATTGTGGGGGCGTAGCGTAGATTCGATACGCTAAGCCCGCCTAATGATACGCCGCCCTACCTGAATCTGGCCAATTGCGTTGCTGCCATGTGATTGGCTGATTAGCAATTTGTGTTACCAAGTAGAAACGTGCACTGATGAAAAATGTGTTCGTTTTTTGTTTTTGTTTCATTTGTTGTTGCTTTTTGGTAATTCGTTATGTTTGAAGTTCGTTATTTTGAATAAATTTGTAACTTCGGAAAAATTTGAATTTATTATGTTCCATTCATTTAGATTTGTAAATTTGTAAATTCAAAAATTTCAAAAATCTCAAATAATAACTAACTAATAAGAACTAACTATTAAATTATAGGTATTGGCTGTTTGTGAATGTAACGAATACAAATTTATCTGAAGTCACAAATTATCCAATATAACGAATGCCGCATCTAAATGAATGGAACGTTACATAGTTACACAGTAAGGTTGAAAAAAGACACAGGTCCATCTAGGTCAGGGGTCTTCAAACTTTTTAAACAGGGGGCCAGTTCACTGTCCCTCAGACCGTTAGAGGGCCGGGTCCTTCAATGCCGCCCCCTTGCCAAAAATAAACCTGAAAGTCCCCCAAACCATACCCATCATTGCCGTCTCACCGTGCCCATCATTGCCGCCTCACCATCATTGCAGCCTTACCGTGCTCTCATTGCAGCCTCACCGTCATTGACGCCTTTACTGTGCCCTCATTGCAGCCCCCCTCATCATCATTACAGCCCCCTCATCATCGTTCATCGTTGCAAGCCCCCCTCACCATCATTGCAAGCCCCCCTCACCATCATTGCAAGCCCCTCTCACCATCATTACAAGCTCCCCTCACCATTGCAGCCCCCTCACCATCATTACAAGCCCCCCTCACCATTGCAGCCCCCCTCACCATCATTAAAAGCCCCCCTCACCATTGCAAGCCCCCCTCACCATCATTACAAGCCCCCCTCACCATTGCAGCCCCCCTAACCATAATTACAAGCCCCCCTCACCATTGCAGCCTTACTGTGCCAAACAATGCCTCACCAGTCAGTGTGTGCATCGGGATCTCCTGCTCTTGCTGTGTTTTACGGAGCTCACTGAAAAGTTGGGGCGCACTGTTATAAAAGTCCCGCCCTCTTCCTAGACCACAGAACACTGCGTCTATCACACAAGCTGGTCTAGGAGGAGGGCAGGACTTTTATCACAGCGCGCCCAAACTTTTCAGTGAGCAGTCTATCGCTGTGTCTGCTGTGTGTTACAACCAGCCCTGCATGCGTTGGGCCAGATTAAGGTCCTCAACGAATTCTCTGAAAATGAGTTAAATGGGTTTTCATTCATTTGAATATTTCCCGAATTAACAAATTTAGAAGAAAAAGAACTGCACATGTCTATTACTAAGAAATTGAACAGGTGTACATTCATACAGTGGAACCTTAGATTAAGAGCATAATCCGTTCCAAAATGCTTGTAAATTTGTTCCGCATTGATTTCTATGGCATGCAATATCGCATGTGGCCAGAGGTGGGGGGGGGGTGCCGGAGAGACTCAGAAATACTCGGGGACAGCTCGGCTGATCTCAGAAACCCTTGGAAAGGTTTGGAAACACTCAGAGGGGAACAAAGAAGCAGGGGGGAGGACCGGAGCTTGGGGGAGGGGACAGACAGCTGACTCAACAGCTATGGCCTGGAAGTTTCTCACTTCTGCCGAATCTTGTCCTATTAGGGGGGGCACCAAACAGATTTTTTGCCCTGGTGAAATAATGTCTAGCTTTCCCACTGGTACTGCCTATAAGAGTACCAGCCGTTCTATTCTAATAAAGTAGAACGGCTAGTGGCTAGTGAAGGGGGAGAGGGGGCTTGCTTGGCCGGGGGGGTGTGGGAGTTGTCCGGCCGCTGTGGGAGAGACCTGTCAAAGTGGGCCAGTCTGGATGAAGTCCAGGGCCATATTTTTGTCCCAGTCCAGCCCTGTACACGTGTGTGTGTGTGTGTGGCCAGCGTTGAAAATAGGGTTGTCCCGATACCACTTTTTTAGGACCAAGTACAGATACTTTTTTTCAAGTAGTCGCCGATACCGAATACCGATTCTTTTTTTAAACGTGTCCCCAAATGCAGCCATGTCCCCCACATATTGCAGCCATGTCCCCCACATATTGCAGCCATGTCCCCCACATATTGCAGCCATGTCCCCCACATATTGCAGCCATGTCCCCCACATATTGCAGCCATGTCCCCCACATATTGCAGCCATGTCCCCCATATACCATGTCCCCCATATACAGCCATGTCCCCCACATATTGCAGCCATGTCCCCCACATATTGCAGCCATGTCCCCCATATACAGCCATGTCCCTCATATACAGCCATGTCCCCCACATATTGCAGCCATGTTCCCCATATACAGCCATGCCCCCCCATATACGCAGCCATGTCCCCCACATATTGCAGCCATGTCCCCCATATACAGCCATGTCCCCCACATATTGCAGCCATGTCCCCCACATACAGCCATGTCCCCCACATATTGCAGCCATGTCCTCCATTTACAGCCATGTCCCCCATATACAGCCATGTACCCCACATATTGCAGCCATGTCCCCCATATACAGCCATGTCCCCCACATATTGCAGCCATGTCCCCCACATATTGCAGCCATGTCCCCCATATACAGCCATGTCCCCCACATATTGCAGCCATGTCCCCCACATATTGCAGCCATGTTCCCACCATATTGCAGCCATGCCCCTCCTACTTGATGATGATGCCGCCGCCATATATACAAAGCCACCGCCGCCGCAAACATTATAGGCACCTTTCAATAGCTCTTTTCCCTGCCGCGCTCCATGTTAAGGACACTCCCTCTTGCTCGGGATTGGACAGATCCGAGCAAGGGGGAGTGTCTATACACGCGCAGCGGGAAAACAGCTATTCAAAGGTGCCTATAATGTTCGCGGCGGCTTTGTATATACGGCGGTGGGGTCGGATTTGCTTATATGGCGGCAGCGTTGGCGGCGGCGGGGGGGGGGGGTATTCTATTTGGGTATAGTACTCCCCCAAATACTCGGTATCGGTCCCGATACCGATACTGGTATTGGTATCGGGACAACCCTAGTTGAAAAGATGGAGGAGGAGCAGGGAGGGGAGGGGTGGTGAATGGAGAGGCCTTGTAGGTCACAGAAGATAATGGAGAACATAGCAGAAAAAGATGACAGCACATGTTGCAGAAGGAAGTCGGTATAATGTGGAAACTTGTACAAATAAATAAGCAATTGTAATAAAAGAGCCGAAGAAGCAGAAGTAAAGAAACACAAATAAAAGATTGAAGAAAGGAATTAAGTCCTCCCCCCATCTCCCTTCCTAAGCTGGGGTCCCATTATTTATAGCAATAGAAGCTTTGCTGGACATAAGTGGAATACTTTGCTATCCTACGCTTTCATTTAGAGCATTCGTTTGTTCACCAGAGCAGATCGACAGCATTTCTTATTTGCTGATTGCTACGTTTTCATTTATGTATGTCTCCCTTGTTACTATAAGCCTATTGCTACGTCTTGATTGCCGACCTATTGTATATACTTTGGACGCAGTTTTATTTCTGCTGGGGTTACGTCTGTTGCTGAGGCCACTCTGCCCGCTGATACTGACGGATCATTTTCTTCTTGTTTGTGCGCATATTTATACCCTCCGCCGTACACTCGCTCTGCACAGACTAATGCCCCGTACACATGATCGTTTATCGGCAAAAAAAAAACAACGTCGTACGGCCGCAGGGTGGTTCTACTTCTCTGGGAGGCCGTGTTTTTACGTGCCCGCCGCATCGCTGAGATGCCGATGCGCGTGCCTGGCGGCCGCGATGTCCATGTCCTGTCAGGGGAGAGAGGAGACCAATCTGTGTCCCTTGTACATAGGGACACAATCGCTCACCTCCCCCAGTCACCCCCCCCCCTCCCCCCACAGTTAGAACACAATTCAGGGTACACATTAACCCCTTCCTCACCCCCTAGTGTTAACCCCTTCAATGCCAGTCACATTTATACAGTAATTAGTGCATATTTATAGCACCGATCGCTGTTTAAATGTGAATGGCGCCAAAAATGTGTCAAACGTGTCCGATGTATCCGCCATAATGTCGCAGTCACGAAAAAAACGCTGATCGCCGCCATTAGTAGTAAAAAAAAATAATAATACAAAATAATAATAATTCTGTCCCCTATTTTGTAAGCGCAAAAACGTTTGCGCAAACCAGACGCTTATTGCGATTTTTTTTTTATTTTTTTTACCAAAAATATGTAGAAGAATACGTATCGCCTAGACTGAGAAAAAAAATATGTTTTTTTTTTTAATTGGGCTATTTATTATAGCAACAAGTAAAAAATATTGTTTTTTTTTTTTCAAAATTGTCGCTCTATTTTTGTTTATAGCGCAAAAAATAAAAACCGCAGAGGTGATCAAATACCACCAAAAGAAAGCTCTATTTGTGGGGAAAAAAGGACGTCAATTTTGTTTGGGAGCCACGTCGCACGACCGCGCTAATGTCAGTTAAAGTGACGCAGTGCCACAAGCTGAAATTTCACCTGGTCAGGAAGGGGGTATACGTGCCCAGTAAGGAAGTGGTTAAAATGACTGTGTGTGTGCTTCACATCGTTTTTCATCTTCTGAAAAACGACCCAAAAAAAAATTCGAGCATGCTTCATTTTTTTAACGTCGTTTTTAAAAATGTTGTTTTTCGGGTTGTAAAAAATGATTGTGTGGCTAAAACGACGTTAAAAACAACGTTTTAAACCTGCGCATGCTCAGAAGCAAGTTATAAGATGGAACTTCCCTTTTAGAGTGCCGTCGTACTTGTTGTACGTCACAGCGCTTTGCTCATCATTTTTTTTAAAACGATGGTGTGTGGGCAACGTCGTTTTTAATGATGAAATTGGAAAAACTTTGTTTTTTTCCATGCCGAAAAGTGATCGTGTGTACGCGGCATAACCCTCTCTGCTATATTGTGGAGGCACTGCATCTATTGTATATCTCCATCATTATGTACTATATTACTGTGTATTTCCCTGCAGATCAAATGAAGAATAGAAGTTTGCTGCAACTAGCAAAGCTATATCAATACCATCAGCAAGGAGTGTACCCAACTATTTTTTTATACGCACGCCACACTTTTCAGATATTTATTTGTAAAAAATGTTTAAATCCATTTATCATTTTCCTGCCACTTCACAATTATGTGCCACTTTGTGTTGGTCTATCACATAAAATCCCAATAAAATACATTTACGGTTTTGGTTGTGACATGGAAAAAAATTGAAAAAGGGGTATGAATACTTTTTCAAGGCACTGTATATGGGACATAATGATTTTAACCACTTTCCCGACCAGCCGCCGCAGTTTTACTGTGGCAGCATGACACGGCTGGGCGAAACGCCCTGTGGCCACTAGGGGTACGTGCGCACCGCTGGAGGCACGCGCCCCCGGAGGCACGCACGCACACTCTGCTCGCCCTGGAGCCAATGCGAGTGCCCGGCAGGGGCAATGACCGCTGGGTACCCGCGATCGCTCGTGACACAGTGAGAACCGAGATCTGTGTGTGTAAACACACAGATCCCGGTTCTTTCAGGGGAAAAATTACTGATTGTGTGTTCAGTATAAGTATGAACAGCGATCTGTCATCTCCCCTAGTAAGTCCCATCCCCCCTTCAGTTAGAACACAGTGAGGGAACACAGTTAACTCATTGACCGCCCCTAGTGTTAGCCCCTTCACTGCCAGTGACATTTGTATAGCACTAATCACTGTAAAATTGTCAATGGTCCCAAAAATGTGTCAAAAGTGTCCAATTTGTCCACCATAATATCATAGTCCCGATAAAAATCACAGATCACTGCCATTACTAGTAAAAAAAATAATAATGTAGCGCCTGTGTACTTCCAAGTACAGGTGCTATTTGAAATTTAAGGGATGATAAGAGTGTAAGTGACTCTGATCTCAATTCTAATTGTTTTATAGGGCCTCTGTTTCAGCCTGGCTGTGCTGTAAGCCCGTTCTGTTGTGCCTGGGGTGTTGTTCCACCCTGGGGCGATAGGTGGCAGCAGTGGAGTTAGGACTTGGGTGCTTTTCCCAGCAGCCAATCAGGGGGGAGTTTCCTCAATGGGCATGCTAGGAGAGGGTACTTATGAGGCATACGCCATTTTAGGTGGTGATTCTTCGGGTGTGGCACCCACCTTTAGGGTGACTTCACCGCGCCCCTAGCGTTATGGCCTACCTGGCCGGGACGTGTGTGCTAAGCGGTGTTCCTGGTTTTTGGGTCATGTGGTCTCGGAACATCCAAGCAGGACGGGAACCCAGGGATCGACTGGGTTCTCAATTTTGAAGATCCCAAGCAAGTGTGGCTGTTCGGTGGGGAGTCCATCTGAGGAGCGCCAATGAGAGGCTGATGGTCCAATAGGATTCTGACGAACCACTGGGGATCGAGGTTACCGGACACTGAAGGATTGACTCCTCTCTCAGTCGGTACCTGGGCGACGTTAAGAAGAAGGTTCAGGCAAAACTTTACTTAGGAGGGGCTCCTCGGTATCTGCAATCAGAGAAAGCCTGTGGCAGAGGCGCTTCCCTGACGTTCATTCAGAAGAGTCTGTGGCAGAGACATCCTTCTGAGTTCCGAGTGATACTCTGGCTGCCAGGTCGGTGAGAGAGACATGTCCAGGTACGCTATACCCACTCAGGCTGGAGTGGCGAAAGAAAGAAGTGTTGTCGGAAGCAGGACTGTTTCCATTTTGAACGCCTGAATCTGCTATTCTCCTTCCAACCTTCGTCTATCCTTTTCCATCACCTGTTAACTGTTTTTACCTGGCTGGGTAATAAAGAGCACATATAAAAGAGACACTCTCCTTGCGGATATTCCTTTACTGCTGCTGTATACATCGTTCACCCTAGACGCTTCACCAGAGCCATGAGGTAAGATGCCATCCCAACATTTCTCAGCGGCTCCTCCGGGAGTATCGCTACAATAAAAATGCCATAATTCTATAACTTTTGTGCAAACCAATCAATATACGCTTATTGCAGGGGTTTTTTAACAACTGGTTCATGGGTTTTGGAGGCTGGGTGGCCTTTCTCTTAGGCCGCGTACACACGATCAGACAGGTCCGATGAAACTTGTCCGACGGACCGTTTTCATCAGACCACGCTGAAGTGGTCTGTTGGTCTGATGTGCGTACACACCATCGGACCAAAATCCCATCGGACCAGAAGGCGGTGACGTAGAACACAACGATGTGATGTAAAAACGAAGTTCAATGCTTCCAAGCATGCGCCGACTTGACTCTGAGCATGCGCGGGTTTTTGGTCCGATGCTTTTGCGTACTAACCATCGAACCTGTCCGACGGATAGGTTTCCATCGGACAGGTTTTAAAGCATGTTTTAAAACTTTGGTCCGCTGGAAAACGGTCCGATAGGCCGTACACACAATCGAACATGTCCGCTGAAACTGGTCTGCGGACCAGTTTCAGCGGACATGTTCGATCGTGTGTACGCGGCCTGACATGGGCTCTTCTATATTATTGGAATAAGTAACCTAATATGTGACTTAGTTAAACTCTTACCTGTTCTTTTTATGGGGTTCTGATGCCCCTCGTGCTGATACTGTTGGCACTTACTAACAATCAGCCTGCCGCTTTGCTCCTGCTGTCTGATATCGCATTGCTGCATTGTTAGAGCTTCAATAAACTTTTTAATAAAGACATTTTTAAACAGACTTCATGATGGAAGTATATGCTTATACTTTATGGTTCCACAACATTGTTGTTTGCCGAGTGGAAATTATCTCCCCCTAGCAGACGTTGAACCTGGGATCCAAGTTGTATGCTCTTCTGGCCATTATAACTTTTGACCCAACTCTTCTGGTAAGAGGCTTATGGTAACTACGACTACTCGGTGGTGGAAGCCTTTGTTACATAGTTCCATAGTTAGTCAGGTTGAAAAAAGACACAAGTCCATCCAGTCCAACCACAAAAAAATAAACACACAAAATAAAAAACACAGTACAATCCCATACACCCAACTCCATACCCACAGTTCAGTGCCATCTTAAGAGCATTATAGGCCCCCGAGCAATACAGTGCACTGGGGCCCTGTCTACACAACCACGCACAAGAATTTACTGCCAAAAATCATGACATTTATTGGCAGAACCACAATTCTTTTATTGGCACTGCAAAAAAGTACCTAAAATTACAGTTTTACAAATTTCTTCATTGGCATGACGGTTAGGTTTCTGAAACCCAGCCTGATCAGAGTTTCCTCCTGCATCAGAGTCTGCAGGATTCCCCCTTACAGTGAAAGGGAACTCTTATGTAAAGGGGAACACTGCAGATCATGATGTAAGGGGGAACTCTGATGTGGAGGGGGGCTCTGGTGACCAGAGACCACCTTATATCAGAATCCACTGCTTTCTCTTTACATCAGAGTTCACACTTACATCACGGTCCTCAGACTGAGTTCCCCCTAGCACTGTAAGGGGGAATCCTGCAGACTCTGATGTAAAGGGGAACCACCTTCCATAGGGTAGGGTGACCAGACATCCCCAGTTTCAGGGGACAGTCCCCTGATTGAGGACACTGTCCCCGGACCAAGTCTGTCCCTGGTTCTGTCCCCAGATTGGATGTAATAGGGGGCAGGGGCAATTTCAAAGACAGTCAGTGCAGAATTAATATAAAAAAAAATTGAATTACACCCCCCCGCTTCGCCGTGCCCCCTAGCATAGGGGGGTTGTATTTTTCCCATTATCTGTGCCCCCTTCTGATGATCATGTGCTGGTCGGAGCGGGGGGAATATTTCTTCAGTTTTGGGCGCATGTTCTTCTGCCTTGGCTCAAATCCTGGCCAGCCACCTGCCTATCTCCTTGCCTTCCCTGGCACAGTGATCTTCCTCCGCTCCCCATCCAGTAGTAGCTGGGGCCCAAAGAGAAATGCCGCGTACACACGATCATTTTTCAGCATGTAAAAAAATGTTGTTTTTCAGCATGTCCAAAAAACAAAGTTTTTCTTACTTCATTATTAAAACGACTTTTCCCACACACCATCGTTTTAAAAAAATGATCTAGCAAAGCGCGGTGACGTACAACGGCACTATAAAGGGGAAGTTCCATTCGCCTTAGGGGCTGCTTTAGCTGATTCTGTGTTAGTAAAAGACGGTTTGCGCTTTTTTGTCTGTTACAGCGCGATGAATGTGCTTACTCCATTATGAGCGGTAGTTTTACCAGAACAAGCGCTCCCGTCTCATAACTTGCTTCCGAGCATGCGCAGGTTTTTTACGTCGTTTTAGCCCACACACGACCATTTTTTACAACCCGAAAAACATCATAGTTTAAAAAATGCAGCATGCTCAAATTTTTTTTTTTCAGAACCTGAAAAATGATGCACACGAGCATTTAAAATAATTTTTTAAAAAAACGATTTTTTCATGCTGAAAAATTATCGTGTGTACGCGGTATAAGACTTGAGAGGCTGTGAGGCGGGCGGCGACGGGCAGAGAGTCGCTGACTGTTGCCATTACTAGTAAAGAAAAAATATGTCCCCGGATTTCATTTTTAAAATCTGGTCACCTTACCATAGAGTAAATACACTAAGGTAAGGAGGGGCACTAATATTTTTGTATTCACTCCCCCCTTTCATCAGCAACCACCCGCCCTTAGACTGGCCTGGTGGTGCTATCACTGACCTCCTCTCAGGTGCACCATGCAAGGCTCAGTCAGATGGCTCCAGCTTGGCTGCTCTGGTTTTATCCTATAGTCTCTTCATGTCTGACTTCTCCTGTGACCCCCATCCCAGTGGCGCTCCCACTCTTAACTCCTCTCCAGACTCTTCCTCAGAGACTGTAGACACGATACAGTTCTACAGTTCTGACCCGCCGTTCTCCACCATTTTTTACTGGGGTCACTGGGCAGCCGATGGGGGCCCCCCAGGCAAGTGGGGCCCCCGGGCAACTTCCCAGTGTGCCCAATGAAAAAGACAGCCCTGCCACAGTTGATCCAGAGGAAGGCAAAAAACCCCAGCAGAGCGTGATCCAATTTGCTACAGCAGGGGAAAAAATTCCTTCCTGATCCCTCAAGAGGCAATCGGATTTTCCCTGGATCAAATTACCTACACATCTTAGTACTCTGTTATATTATGTACATTTAGGAAAGAATCCAGGCCTTTCTTAAAGCTATCTACTGAGCCGGCCAGAACCACCTCTGGAGGGAGTCTGTTCCACATTTTTACAGCTCTTACTGTGAAGAAACCTTTCCGTATTTGGAGATGAAATCTCTTTTCCTCTAGACATAAAGAGTGCCCCCCTTGTCCTCAGTGAACCAAGTTCACTATATGGACCTCTTATATATTTGTACATGTTGATCATTTCCCCCCTTATTCTCCTCTTCTCAAGAGTGAATAAATTCAGTTCCTCTAATCTTTCCTCATAGCTGAGCTCCTCCATGCCTCTTATCAGTTTGGTTGCCCTTCTCTGCACTTTCTCCAGTTCTCTGATATCCTTTTTGAGAACTGGAGCCCAAAACTGGACTGCATATTCCAGATGAGGTCTTACTAATGATTTGTACAGGGGCAAAATGATATCTCTATCTCTGGAGTCCATACCTCTCCTAATACAAGAAAGGACTTTGCTTGCTTTGGAAACCGCAGCTTGGCATTGCATGCCATTATTGAGCTTATGATCAACTAAAACCCCCAGATCCTTCTCCACTACAGATCCCCCCAGTTGTACTCCCCCTAGCATGTATGATGCATGCATATTCTTAGCCCCCAAGTGCATAACTTTACATTTATCAACATTAAACCTCATCTGCCACATAGTCGCCCAATTAGACAGAGCATTGAGGTCGGCTTGTAAATTGGAGACATCCTGCAAGGACGTTATTCCACTGCATAGCTTGTTGTCATCTGCAAAGACAGAAATGTTACTTTTGACCTTAGACCCAATATCATTTATATATGTAGCGTCCCCTTACTTTTTTTATGGGCACTACACTAAATTTAGTGGGGAGTGAGAGAGTTATGTTGCTTTCACTGTTAATTCTGTTAGGTTGGGTTGCTGTCAATTTTGGAACTGTCCTGTGGGTCAGTCTGCGCTCCGGGGGTGTTGGTCTTACCCCAGGACAACAGGTGGCGCCAGAGGGGTTCTAACAGAGCCGCTTTTCCTCAGCAGCCGGGGCATGCTGGGGAGGGGTATATCTGTGGCAGACACCATTTTCTTTGCGGGTTCCAGGTCGAGGTGCGGCACCCACCTTTAGGGTGTGCGCAGCCAACAGGCCCCGGCGTTGTGGTCTTCCAGGCCCGGGCCCACATGTTACACAGAGTTCTGGGCGGATGCTGACAAGGGGTCTCAGTGACTTACTGGGTCTCCAGTTATAATGCAGGTATATCGAGACTGCTAATCAGTGACTCTAACTAAAATTTACTGGGAGGATCTGCTCATCTAATCAAGAATCACAAAGTACTAAGCCTGTGGCAGAGGCATCCTTAGAGCCAGGTTCGTGGCACGGGCTTGTTTTCCTCCCAGTGACTTAAAGTGACACTTCGTCTGCCAGGCTTGTGACAGAAGTCTGTCCGGGGGCACTTCACCCACGCTAGAGTGGCAATGAGCGGTGATTATTTCTATTGAAAGCAGGCTTGCTTTCAATGTTTATCCAAGCCTGATTCTGCAAAGTTCCTTCACTTTATCAACCTGTCCTGTCTACCTCCTGTTGATGTTGGTCATGTTTGGCCGAGGAATAAAGCATTAGAAAACGTCAAGCTTCAGCTTGGACATTTAATTTCCCTAGACTCGTCAAAGGTAACTTAACTTATGCCGATCCCACATCTATCCAGCGGCTCTTGAGGGGGTATCGCTACCTAAAGATATTAAAAAGTAAGGGTCCATCACTGAACCTTGGGGTACACCACTGATAACCTTTGACCATTCAGAGTAACAATCATTAACCACGACTCTTTGAATTTTGTCTTTCAGCCAGTTTTCTATCCATTTACAAACTGATATATCCAATCCTGTAGACCTTACCTTACACATGAGCCGTGTGTGGGGAACTGTATCGAACGATTTTGCAAAATCCAAGTATACTACGTCCACTGCCACGTCTCTGTCCAGGGTTTTACTTACCTCTTCATAAAAGGAAATCAGGTTTGTCTGACAACTTCTGTCTTTCATGAATCCATGCTGTCTGCTGCTTAAATAGTTTTTTTCCACCAAGAACTCATTTGTTCTATTCACATAGGTGACATTTCCTGGAACATCTCTCATTGTGGATGTGTTATGATGGGACTCCTTTTATCTATGGACTATATCCATCCATTTACTGTTTGATGAATTTTTACATATATATATTGTAAGATTGGGGTGATCAGACACAAGCGTTAGGTGCGTTTTAATTAAGTACGCCAGTCCAGAACAACATTTTTAAGGGCCTGGTAGCCCCCTTTTTTTTAAAAGCATGAAAAAGTTCACAAATACATCAGTAGCCCTCACAGGGGGGTTCCACCAGGGGCGGACTGACAACTCATGGGGCCCCCGAGCAATAGAAGATTATGGGGCCCCCAGGCTTACAGATGGCCACCACGCCAGTAGGCAGTGCAGAGGGGGGGCAGCTAAAATCTCTGGATTTTCACATCAAAAGCATGTCAGTTTCGGACATATCAGGGACAGATGTAAAAAAAAACACTGATTTTGACATACTGTCCCTGGTTTTACTGAGCCTAGCAACTCTGATGGGGCCCCCTAGTGACATGGGGCCCTCGGGCAGTGCCCGAGTGACTCAATGGTCAGTCCGCCCCTCGGTTCCACCATTACTGTATCTTGTATACGCAATACTTTAGCCTCCTGGCTTACATTCTTGCCATACAGCTGCTTCAGGCCTTTAGCCTAGGCCTTAGGTCTGCTCCTCAAAACCAAACAGTTTCCTGGAGTTACTCACTCCTGATCAGCGCCTTGCTGCTTTATCACCAAGTGCATCTGTCTCTACAGACACGCAGGGGGATTCTGTGTGCCTTTCTCTCTCTAATCTGGCATAAACCAGCAATCTTTAGGGGTCCTACCGCCACAATATATAAATATATATATATATATATATATATATGCATTATCTGCCATTTTTTGATAGTTTAATAATTTTATTTGCACTTGTTAATCAGTTGCTTTTAATTGCACCTTTGCGCTTTATGATTGGTAATATTGATGAATTATGTTCAGTAGGGCTTGTCGAGAATCTTGACAAGCTTTCTTTGCATACACACTGTCAAGACAAAATCTTGTCGTTCTCAAATGCGGTGACATACAACGGCACAATAAAGGGGAAGTTGCATTCGAATGGCGCCACCCTTTGGGCTGCTTTTGCTGATTTCGTGTTACCGAGTGTTGGTAAAAGTTTGGTGAGAGACGATTCGCGCTTTTCAGTCTGTTAAAGCGTGACGAATGTGCTATCTTCATTACGAACGCTACTTTTACCGAAGGTGCGCTCCCGTCTCATACTTTATTCTGAGCATGCGCGCGTTTCTAAACATACACACCAACGTGTTTCTCATTGTAAACCAGCCCGATGAGAAACACGACGAGGAAATTGAGACTCCCGACAAGGAAAAAGAGAACTTGTTCTCTTTTTTTCTCGTCGAGTTCCACTTCAGTTTTCTCGACGAAAAACATACACACGTCTTCCTCGGCAAAAAAGCTCTGCCACCAAGTTTCTTGATGGATTCTGTCGAGGAAAACGGTCGTGTGTACGAGGCCTAACCCCGGTGTCATGTGACTCGTTAGTGTTACCAGGTCTCAGGTGTGAATGGGTAGTAGGCGTGTTAAATTTGGGGTTATCGCTCTCACTCTCTCATACTGGTCACTGGAAGTTCGACATGGCACCTCATGGAAAATAACTCTCTGAGGATCAGAAAAAAATAATTGTTGCTCTACATAAAGATGGCATAGGCCAGGGGTCTTCAAACTATGGCCCTCCAGGTGTTCAGGAACTACAATTCCCATCATGCCTAGTCATGTCTGTGAATGTCAGAGTGTTGCAATGCCTCAGGGGATTTGTAGTTCTGTAACAGCTGGAGGGCCGTAGTTTGAGGGTCCCCGGCCTAGGCTATACGACCCTAAAACTGAGCTGCAGCACGGTGGCCAAGACCATACAGCGGTTCAACCTGACAGGTTCAACTCGAACAGGCCTCGGTCGAAAAAAAAAGTTAAGTGCACATCTCAGCGTCATATCCAGAGGTTGTCTTTGGGAAATAGACGTATGAGTGCTGCCAGCATTGCTGCAGAGGTTGTAGGGGTGGGAGTCAGCCTGTCAGTGCTCAGATGATATGCGGCACACTGAATAAAATCGGTCTGCGTGGCTGTCATGCCAGAAGGAAGCCTCTTCTAACGATGATGCACAAGAAAGCCCACAAACTGTTGCTGAAGACAAGCAGACTAAGCACATAGATTACTAATGAGACTTAGATATACATATTTGGTTCAGATGGTGTCAAGCGTGTGTCGCGGCAACCAGGTGAGGAGAACAAAGTCAAGCATGGTGGTGGGAGTGTCATGGTCTGGGGCTGCATGAGTGCTGCCGGCACTATTCAGTTCATGAAATACATTTCCACTATTTGCGCTGACATTCAGAGGGAGTCCCAAAGTGCCACCGTATCACTACACCCTTCCTGGAATTATGTAAGCCTTCAAAGCATAGACTATTAATAACTTGTTTCTTGCCAGTTATAGAATATAAGACAATGAGTGACCAAAAATAATAGAAAAAATAACAATATTCTTGAACGTAACACAAATCAAAGCAGTAGCTGTATTGCTCGGGAAATAAACCTTATGCCGCGTACACATGTTTTTCATGACGAGAAAAATGTCATTTTTTAAATTGGTCGTGAAAAACGATCGTGTGTAGGCTCCAGAGCATTTTTCTCGACGAGAAAAATGGGCGTTTAAAAATTTAGAACCTGCTCTATTCTTTCTCGTCATTTTTCACGTTGTTCTATTTCACGTCATGAAAAACGATCCCGCGTACGCTTTAACGAGGGGGAAAAAAACGTGCATGTTTAGAAGCGAGTTATGAGACGGGAGTGCTTGTTCTGGTAAAACTAGCGTTTGTAATGGAGATAGCACATTCATCACACTGTAACAGACTGAAAAGAACAAAGACTGAAAAGCGTGAATCGTATCTCACCAAACTTTTACTAACACACAGTAACACGAAATCAGAAAAAGCAGCCCAAAGGGTGGCGCCATTCGAATGGAACTTCACCTTTATAGTACCGTTGTACGTGTTGTCGTAGGTGTTGTACGTCACCGCTATTTGCTCGAGCATTTTTTTCACGATCGTGTGTATGCAAGGCAGGCTTGAGAGGAATCACGTAGAGAAAAAACATTGACAATGACATAAATAACGGTCGTGTGTACGCGGCATTAGATGCAGTTGAGATATACCTTTCCTTCAGGAAACATGTTCCTGTCAAAAGTGTCTAGGCATTACTCACCAATGGGGCTAGTGCAGGGGTGCCCAACCAGTGGCCCACGGAGACCTCTGATGTGCCCCGCAACCTGCTGCTCTGGAATGGCTGGTTGGCAAGCCCAGATCGCAGATCGCCGATCCATCATCCCAGAACATCAGTGCTGTGAATGAAGTGATGCCAAATATAGGCATATCTGTTCTGCAGTGGTTACTGGGTTGTTTTCAAACTGACCCGCAGGTGTACCTCCTACCTCCAATACATAGTTACATAGGGCCAGATTCAGGTAGAGCCGCGTATCTTAGTGTTGGCGTAGCGTATCCTATTTACCCTACGCCTCCGCAACTTTGACAGGCAAGTGCTGTATTCACAAAGCACTTGCTCCATAAGTTGTGGCGGCGTATCGTAAATGGGCCGGCGTAACCGCGCGTAATTCAAAGTAGGTGGATGGTGGGCGTGTTGTATGTAAATGTATGGTGACCCCACGTTATTGACGCGCCGAACAAATTGCGCATGCGCCGGCCGTGGACAAATCCCAGTGCGCATGCTCAAAATCACGTTGCAAATAGTCATTGATATCGACATGAACGTAACTTACGCCCAGCCCCATTCTGAATCGGCTTACACAAACAACGTAAACGACGTACAATACGACGCTGTCCCGACATCCATACTTAACATTTCCTGGCCTCATATAGCAGTGGTAACTTTACGCCTTACGTAAACGACGCAAATAGATACGCCGGCCGCAACTACGTTCGTGAATCGGCGTATCTGCCTAATTTGCATATTCAACGCGTAAATCGACGGAAGCGCTACCTAGCGGCCAGCGTAAATATGCAACTAAGATACGACGGCGAAAGAGACTTACGCTGCTCGTATCTTAGCTATATCTCGGCGTATCTGATTCTTTGAATCAAGCGCCGAGATACGACGGCGCTCATTCGGACTTACGACGGCTTATCTGGAGTAAGTCTTTCTGAATCTGGCCCATAGTAGGTGAGGTTGAAAAAAGACACAAGTCCAACCTATGTGTGTGGATTTTATGTCACTATTACATTGTCTATCCCTGTATGTTGCGGTCGTTCAGGTGCTTATCTAATAGTTTTTTTGAAACGATTGATGCCCCCCCGCTAAGACCACCAGGAAAGGGGATTCCACATCCTTGCCAATCCACTAAAAGAAAAACAGGATCCATCCCCCTCCGCCTTGGCGGATTGGAGCAAAGGGGCCAATAGAGTAGAGTGGGCTGTGTCCGTGTCCGCTCTCCATATGCAGTGGACGCGGACATGTCATCCGCCCACTCCACTCATTCTGGCCCGCGACCGGTTACCAAGTCACTTAAGTGGCCCTCACTCTTTAAAAGGTTGGGCATCCCTGGGCTAGTGGGTCTGATGTTCAGACATGAGCAGCAGGTCATTGGAAGACCGGTGATCCCCTTTTTCAGCAGAGGCCACCAGATGTAAGGAGACGTATGGAAACCTGTAGAAAACACATGGAAACACATTAGAAAAGTGGTTAAATTTAAGGCTTGATCCACTAGGCTAGGGAGTATAACATCAGTTATAGAGGAGTCTGATGGACTATGTCTTGTACTCAGTATATTGGTATAATATAGATATAGCTCTTTTTAAAAGTATTATACTCTCTGGTGGATCCAGCCTTTAAATGTAACCACTTCTCTAATGCTTTTCTATGTGTTATATACAGCAACTGGTAGGTTAGAAGTTTAGGGCTACTAGCGCAGACCTTTAAAAAGGAAACAAATGCAGGAAAACACTTACAGAGGGGATAGGGTTGGAAGAAATCAAGCCCCCTTATGGAAATGAAGGTCTATTTTAACTATTCGGCATCTTCGAAAAGTCTAAAATATCAGTGTTGGGCAATTCAACCATTGGGCCTGTACATGTGTCCCTAAACCTTAAAATGGCAACCAGTCCTCAATGGCACGCATCAGGTCCCCCTTGTGTGCCTGGTCCTGAGCCCTCCTGGGAAACCCATGTCACATTTCCAAGAAGGTTGCCAGATCAGGCACATGTCTTTCACGCCTAGGCTGGGGGGACGAGTCGGGCAGAAAAACTTTAAAAAAAGGAAACGAATGTAGGAAAACATTTACAGAGGGGATGGGTTTGGAAGAGATCAAACCCTCTTTTGGGAATGCAGGTCTATTTTAACTATTCGGCATCTTCGAAAGTCTAAAATATCAGTGTTGGGCAATTCACCGGTTGGGCCGATAAATGTGTTTTACTGAACCATGAAATGGCAACCAGCCCTCAATGGCACACATCAGGTCCCCCTTGTGTACCTGGTCCTGCACCCTCCTGGGAAACCCATGTCACATCTCCAAGAAGGTTGCCAGATCAGGCACATGTCTTTCACGCCCAGGCTGGGGAAACGAGTCGGGCAGGAATTTTTAAAAAAAGGGATAAAACTGCAGGAAAACACTTACAGAGGGCATGTGGTTGGAAGAGATCAAACCCTCTTTTCATAATGCAGGTCCATTTTAACTATTCAGCATCTTTAAAAGTCTAAAATATCAGTGTTGGGCAATACAGTGGTTGGGCCGGTACATGTGTCCCTGAACCTTGAAATGACAACCAGCCCTCAATGGCGCACATCATGGTGCTGGGTGAACTGATACTTTAAACGAACAAATATTTTTAGTTGGAAACACACAAAACACACTGAACTTTCCACAGTTCCTCTTAGAGGACATCGTTGTTTGTCTAAATGAATACCATGGCTGAAATTTGCATGAATCCTCATTTCCCTATCTAGGCAAATCAGATTCCTCATTATGTATTTTTCCATAAAGTGGCCTACTGTCTTGGCTGTAGGAAAAGAGAAAACGAGATTAATGGGCTCTCATAACTGTGCCAACATTCAACGCATTGTCATCATATGAAAACAAACACTTGTATTACACATGTAAGTGGTTTATGTGTAAACCTGAGAAATGACTTTGCACATGGCAATACAATTCATTCATTGTTCTGTTGAAACTAAACTAACAGACATTTCAGAATATATGTTTTCTCTGCACTAATGCATAGCTAAAGGCAGATTGATACTGTTAAAAAAAATATTCTTTGCGCAACCCCAATATGTACTATCAAAAAATAATAATAATAATAAATATAAAACATATATAATTGTAAATTTCCACTTGCCGACCGCCTAACTGGTAAAATACATACCGTATATACTCAAGTATAAGCCGAGTTTTTCAGCCCTTTTTTTAGGGCTGAAGATACCCCCAGGCTTATACTCGAGTCTGTACCTGAATTCTTGCCAGGCTCAATTTTTTTTAAAAGTTGTGGCTTCCTACTGGTGTCTCATTCCGTGATAGGTATTTGGCACTGTGCTCCGCCTATTACGGAGGTCCTCTCATCCTCGGACAGTTTCCCAGCAGACACTGTGTTCAGTGTTCTACAGAAAGATCTGCTGTATACTTTCCATCTAAAACAATTGCTGTTACTGTATTTATTGGCATATAACACTTACTTTTTTACCCTGAAAATAGAGGATAAACTGTGCCTGCGTGTTATACGCAGGGGGCTTTGGATTTTTTTTTCCTGAAACTTCCCTCTTAAAGTTAGGGTGCGTGTTATACGCCTGTGCGTGTTATACACCGATAAATACAGTATTTATTATGGCTTGTGACTATTAACATACTGCTTGGGATAGACAGTTGTGTTTATGACTGTTTGCTAAGGAATATCTTAAAGGTATATACAATCTCAAAATACCTGTGCTATAGATGCCCTTCATATGCAATTACTAGTTGCTATCGCTAACGTGTACTCTCAAATTACCTGAGGGATATATGCCTCTCATATGCAACTATTAGTTGTCTCTACAACTCTTATTTACTACGGGTACTCTCAAATTACCTGAGCTATATTTGCTGCTTATATGCAACTATTAGTTGTCTCTACAACGTCTATTTACTACGAGCCTGACATAAGAGCTACTTGTTTATGGGCCTATGCCCTAAGTTGCGAAACATGTTCGTCTAAACTTTCCTATGCTAAGGATTGACGTAATTCATACCTTCTCCCTTAGTCGCCTAATGTGCGACACTATGTAATACTGATAATCGCTTGCATGCTCTTGTGCATTGGAATCTTTTAGTACATACTATAATTTTAAACACTAAGCTCTGGTCGCATGTTGTAATGCGTCCCAGCTCAGTAGCTTAACGCCTGTCTTTATGTGAGAGATAGATGATGTAGAGAACCCCCAAACTCCTGTTTGTGTGGAGTGACGCCTGGGGCCTAATACTGAATTATCACATAAAGAAGAGCATTGAAATCCTTCCATCTGCAGTTGTGGTTCACTCCCGTTCGCCAGAGCCATTACAAATGGGCACAGTGAGGTATGGCACAGTGAGACTGCAAAGGGCACAGTGAAGTAAAGCCTAGAGAGGTTGCAATGGGCACAGTGAGACGTGCAAATGGACTAGGTATGTTGACCCTCTTTTCCGCTTACAGTAGCTGCTGCATTCTCACCCTCGGCTTTTACTCGAGTCAATACGTTTTCCCATTTTTTTGGGGGGTAAAATTAGGTCCTCGGCTTATACTCAGGTCGGCTTATACTCAAGTATATATGGTAATTTGACGTTAAATACAGAGGTTATGGATTCAGCTAGATGCCATAACCCCGGCATTTTCTTTTCCCTCAGGCACCAAAGTTTCAGATAAAAGTGGTCCCTGCGGCGGTCTCGCCATGGGATCACTTTTAGATACGGCAGGAGGGATGGAGCGATGCCCCCCCCCCTTCTGCTGCTTCAGGGCTTACCTTACCGGGATTCCATCCAGAACAAGAAGTTGTTTGACATAGAGATTATTGGTGACAAGATGGCTGCTGCTCATCTCTATGCCCTTGAAAGATCAGAGCAATGTCATGATGTCACCTCTTGTTTTCAGGCCATGTAAAGATATAAAGATATATTTATATATACATTTTTTTTTAATCTTTTTGCTTTTAAGGGTAAAGGAGAAACGTGTGTTCTTTAAGACCCCAGATCTCTCTATAAAGAGGACCTGTCATGCTGTATTGTCATCACAAGGGGATGTTTACAACAATTAAAGTGTTACTAAACCCAGGAGCCTGCATTCACTATATCCGATCTCCCACAGTACAGAGAACATGGAAATGCAATTATTTTAGTAAATATAAACTGCTAAATACCTTTTCTCATCAGCAGTCTTGTAACTGCTATCAGTGTCTGGTTAAAGCTTATAGGAGTCGTTTTCATTCTCCCTCGATCGTCCTATGAGGCTGCAGGACCCCTGACCCTCTGTCTGGACAGTGCTGATTGGCCCTGTGTTAATCACATGTACTCTCCCCAAAAAAATAAAAAAAATAAAACTCTCTAGAAATACACATATACAACTGAGCACATACAACTGAGCATGTGCATATTTCCCCCTAGCTCCATACTATCAGGAGATTGGAATAGGGACAGTGGAAGAAGGGTAGGATCAGAGGAGACAGGCTCAAATAGCCTTTTTTAGACAATGCAGAGGATTAACCCCTTAGGTTCCACAGTGAGTATAACAAGCACGCTTTACTGCATATACAGACTGATTTTACTGTTGTGGGTTTAGTAACACTTTAAAATACCACTTATAAGCAAAGTGCACTAATCCAGCAGTACACAACCTTAAAAATCACTATATGCCACCAGGGTGCTTGCCTTCTTTAATATAGAGACCTCAGCATCAGCTCTGTGAGTAATCCAGCATCCACCTCCTGCTAGCGTGATGAGAGCACTAGGCTGCACTCTAACATGTTTCGTCAACGCCCATGGGACTTTTTCAAAGGGTAAAAGAAAACCCCATTGACATATGGATTAACACTGTGGTTAAACCTAAAGTGTGTGTGGAAACCTTAACAATTAACTTCTCTTAAATGGTTAATTTTGGTCTATAAAGTACCCACTAAAAACATTCAGTTATAGTTGTGCAAAGTGCGAAAATAAAGAAAAACACCTGCTGCCCCTGCAAAAAATCCAGTGAGCGTCTACATCATACCAACAATCTATATATTTACTTTGGGTCCTTTCATCATTTGTTTGACTGTAAAAATGGGACAGAAAAGGCAACTGTATGGAGATGGATCAATACACACGACCGAGGTCTTTGCTGGAATGCAGCTTCCAGCGAGGTTCTCGCTGGTTTCCAGCGAGAACCTCGGTCGTGTGTACGCCGCCTGAGAAACACCTTTTTGCTTTTTTAGTCCCAGTTCACACTTGTGAATAGATCCATTTGCGATTACCCATGGGAGACTCAGTGGGGATCCATGCGAACAATATATGAAACTCAATATACAATAAGTCTATCCACTAATAAAAATAGATGATCTGAGTACAAATAACATCCCACTGTGATTCCAATAAAACTTAATTGCGTTGTGCTGTGTTTTCACTTCCATATAAAATGATCCTCTTACCACATTATGAGAGCTCAATATTATGGAGATCAACATGCGCATTGTTATTTCCCCAGGATACAATCTGGTCAACATAGATCCTCAAAATGTAATGGTGCCAAAAATATTTAAAAACAAGAAGTAAAAGAAGTGTGCAAAATGTTGCTCAGCTCCAATCTATTGGTGATGTCAACGCTATTGCTCTTCTCTACGCGTTTCGTCTTCAAAACCATCTTCCAGAGGCTCAGAGATTCACAGCACAATTCATGGACTTATATTGATTTTCATATATTGTGTTTGCATGGGTTATTTCAGTTGTAATGATCACTAATACTGGCACTGACCATCACTGTGATTAATTAACTACTTCCGCCATTGTAAAAAGGCGGCCACAAGGTGGCTCTACAATGCCGGGAGGCAGTCTTTTTATGGCCTCAGGTCCTCTGGTCACTGGGGGGCGCATGCGCACGTACCCAGCGCATCACTGAGATGCCGATGCACGTGCCTGTCGGCCGATATGGCCACCAGGTACCCGCAATCGGCAGTGACAGAGCAGGGACGTGGAGTTCTGTGTGTAAACACAGAGCTTCACGTCCTGTCAGGGAGAGGAGACCGATGCTGTGTCTATGTACATAGGGACAAAGATCGGTCACCTCCTCCAGTCAGTCCCCTTCCCCCACAGTAAGAATTACTCCCAGGGTACACATTTAACCCCTTCCTTTTCCCCTAGTGTTAACCTCGTCCCTGCCAGTCACATTTATACAGTAATCAGTGCATATTTATAGCACTGTTTGCTGTATAAATGTGAATGGTCCCAAAAGCCCCCTTGGGTAACTCGCAGGGCTCAGGCAGTGCATTATGTGTTTCCTCTACGCTTTGGTACAAGTGCAGTCTTGTGTACGTAACATACAAAACAGGTTTGTTTACAGGTGTCAGATGGCAAAAAAATGTGTTCTTTGTTTGAACCTGAAATCCTGGAAAAAAGCCAAACGCACCACTGAAAAGGCAAATATGTGAATCTACACATCATTTGTAATTCTGTTCAACCAATTTTGAGCTAAATCTCCAGGAGCCCAACACTGCCCCTGCACAGTTCTCCAATCAACAATGCTGCTGTCACATATCTGGTAGTAGAGTCTGTTATGCAGAAGGCCTCTGACTGGAGGCTCCTGATAGAGCAGACAGGAGGCGCTGGAGTGCAGAGTCGCACAAGTGCCTGGTAGAGTTGCTAGCAGAGAAGCTGAACCGGAACTGAAGGCTGAACTGAACTAAGAGCCTTCATGTCGGAAACCCGCACCGTCACATGCGGAGTCCCTCAAGGATCACCCCTGTCGCCCGTACTCTTTAACATCTACTCCTCACAATCATTAGCAAACAAAACCTGTTCTACCACTCCTACGTGGACGACACTCAACTTTTTCTGCGTATCACTAACAAAAAAGATCAATATCATGGATTAGAAAAATGCCCAACATTGATAGATAATTGGATGACGGAGAGCACCCTCATACTCAATGGATCAAAAACACAACTTCTCTTTCTCCACGCAAACCGTCTATGGACGCACAAATAGGATCAGTGGTCAGCGGATCTCACTATCTTCTTCGCTTGCTGCGTAGACTCATCCCCTTTATCCCGGAAGAACACACAGCAGTAGTAGTAGGAACACTCATCAACTCCAGACTCGACTACGCAAATTTCCCTCTACCTAGGACTACCCAAATATCAGATGTCTCATCTAAAAGTTGTCCAGAACACTGCAGCCAGACTGGTAACAGGTAAAAAAACGTGGGAACCAATCTCCCCGGTCTTAAGGTCCCTCCGCTGGCTAGCCGTAAAGGATCGTGTGACATAAAAAGGATAAAGGATCGTGTGACATTCAAGACCCTCTGCCTCACCCACAAATGCACACAAGGAATTGCGCCACAATACTTATGCGAGAAAATATAAAACTACACTCCAAATCGGGCCCTACGATCAACTAATCAGAACCTCCTCCGCATCCCCAAGTCCCGCTACAAATCTAAAGGAAAACGAAGATTCGCAGTCCAAAAACTTAAGACACATCTATTCTGAAGCATGGCTGGACGACGACATTAAATACAGTGCCCTGAGGCGATTTAGGGCCAGATTCAGGTAGAGTTAGGCTGAAGTATCAGTGATACTCCAGCCTAACTGTCACTTTAAGCCGGCGTTTCTGTTTTCTGTAACCAGAAAACAAGAAACGCCGGGTTGGAGTTCCGATGCGAGTGGCGTAATTGAATTTCGCTATCGCATCGCGACTTTAATTTAAAAATGGCGCTGGGGGCATTCCTGCTGATTAACGCCGAAAAAATATGTTAATCAGCGGGAATCGGCAATTCACGATCGTATTCGGGCGCGACGCAGTGACTTTCCGACGTTTCCGTAAGAGATACGCGGCGTAAATAAATACATGCCCCCTAGGTGGAGTATCCTATGTTAAGTATAGCCGTCGTCATCGCGTCGAAAAAAAAATTTTTTGCGTCGCTTGCGTAAAACGTCCATGAATGGGGATTTGACGTCATTGACGTTCACTGACAGAATTTGGAGCATGCGCACTGGGATGCATTGACAGTCGACGCATGCGCAGTACGTTCGCCGCGGGATCGCGCTTAGTTTAAATAATACACGCCCCGTACCCGCCCAATTTGAATTCCTTCATTTTCGATACGCTGCCGCAACTTTAGGAGCAAGTGCTTCATGAATAACAGCACTTGCTCCTAAAATTTCGCCAGAGTAACGTAAATGAGAAACGTTACTCCAGATTAAAGATGCTCCCATCTACCTGAATCTGGCCCTTAGTTTGCATTTGTAGCGCTATACAAGTTACTCACTCACTCACTCACTCACTCAAAAGCTGTGGAGGAACACCGACACAGTAGGATGACCAGGAACAGCTGACAGGCTGGAGACTGGAGTAGGCTGGTAGTTTTGTGCCACGGACTGGAGCATGGGTACAGCAAATAGCGGAACTGGTGTTGGTAAGGACTGGAGCACAGCCAGGTGCATGCAGGCTAGATCAGAAACTGATGAACAAGTCCATAACAGGTGTTGAAACAGAAGCGTAGTCAAATGCAGGCAGGGTTGGCAACAGGCTGGGAGTGAGGTAGCAAAAGGAACAGGCAGGAGCATAATCAAAGACAAGCAGAGGCCAGATGCAGGCAGATAGCAGGAGTAGTCAAGAGCAAGTCAGGTAGGTCAACTGGAACAGGTGCAGGCAAATGGATAGCAGGAGACACAGGAAATGCTGTATACCAGATAGCATTGATCTTGGTGCCCATTTGGTGTCAAGGACTGTCAAAGGATGCACGCATACTTCTGCACGCACTTGTGGTGGCATCCTGTTCTGTATTGGCGCGCATGTGCAAGCGTGTACTCAATCGCTCCTGTGCTGCTCTTCTCAATGGGACACGGAGCACATGGAATCTTCCACCATCTTGGTTTCTGGCGTGCCCTTTCTGACATTGCCCCCTCCCAATGTGCAGCCTCCAGATGCCCAACCGAGCCAACTTGACAGGATGAAAGCTCTTGAAAGCCTGAATAAGTCTTTTGGCATTAATATTGCCTTTGGGCTACCAACATTTTTCCTCCCATATCCTTTCCACTTTATCAGGAACTGAATTTGGCTACTCCTCTTCGTGCAATTCAGAATTGCTTTCACTTCAAATTCCTCCTCCCTATTGACTGGCTTGGGTAGACCAACATTTAGTCCAGGGAAGGAATTAGGGATAACGGGTTTCAACAAAGTCACGTGAAAAACAGGGTGAACCCTGAAAGATTGTGGTAGCTCTAATTCGTAGGCCACATTGTTGAGCTTTTTCTTTACTTGGAAAGGCCCCACAAACTTAGGACCCAATTTCTTTGATGGGCAGGTTAGTCTTAGATTAGTTGTGGACAACCATAGTTGATCTCCTGGTTTCAGAATCAATTCTCCTCTTCTCCTCTTGTCAAAAACCCTTTTGTTGTATGCCTGTGTTTTAGCCATTGTTTCTTGCAACAGCTTGCTATAAGTGTCAAAGAACTCCATTGTTTCAAGGACAGCAGGTACTGAGCATTCTGGTACATATTGGGCAAGAAAGAAGAATGTAAGCCGTAATTGGCAAAGAACGGAGATTGCTTTGTGGCTGAATGGACAGAGTTATTCAGGGATGGACTGGCCATTGGGACTACAGGGAGTTTCCCGGTGGGCCGATGGCTCAGTGGGCCGGCTTCAGTGACACTGGACCGCCGCCCCCCTCCGCTCCTCTGTCTCTAAAGGCTAGTGAAGGGGGAGGAGGGGCTTGGGTGGACATCAGGGTTTGCTGGCCGGGGGGGTTTGTCCGGGCGCTATGGGAGAGACCTGTCAAAGTGGGCCGGTCTGGGTGAAGTCCAGGGCCAAATTTTCGTCCCAGTCCAGCCCTGGAGTTATTATAGGCAAAATCAGCTAATGGTAATAGCGACACCCAGCCATCTTGAGAGAATGAGGAAAAACAGCGCAGATATATTTTTAATTAATTTACAAATTGCACAAGTGAACAAAAAGAAGAAAAATCGAAATCAAATCAATATTTGGTGTCACCACCCTTTGGCTTCAAACCAACATTAATTCTTCTAGGTACATTTGCACCAGAGGTGTATTTAGGTTTTGTGCTGCCCTAGGCCTGACTAAACTTGCGCACCCCCTAATTTAAATATGACCCACCCCTTCCTGTCAAAGCCACACCCCTGTCATATTCATGGGAAGAGGACAGAGGGATGCCCTGGGAGAAGGACAAAGGGATGCCCTGGGAGAAGGACAGAGGGTTGCCCTGGGAGAAGGACAGAGGGTTGCCGTGGGTGATGGACAGAGGGACACTGTGAGAAGAGGAGAGAGGGATGCCCCCCGCAAAGTGCCGCCCTAGGCCTGGGCCTTGTCGGCCTAGGCCAGAATACATCCCTGACTTGCACACAGTTTTTGAAGGAACTCGCCAGCTAGGTTGTTCCAAACATCTTATGCCCCATACACACGATCGGAAATTTAGACAAGAAAAGCCTGATGTGAGCTTTTGAATGGAAATTCCGACCGTGTGTATGCTCCATCTGACTTTTCCACCAATGGATTGAGAGCTGGTACTCAAATTTTCTGACGGAAAAAACTCCTGTAGCAATTCTGATGCGCAAAATTCCGACACATGCTCGGAAACAATTCAACGCATGCTCGGAAACATTGAATTTCATTTTCTCGGCTCGTCGTAGTGTTGTACTTAACCGCGTTCTTGATGGTCTAAAGTTCAGAGAACTTTTGTGTGACTGTGTATGCAAGCCAAGCTTGACTGGAAAATCTGATCGTGTGTATGGGGCATCAAAGAACTAACTACAGATCTTCTTTAGGCTGCCTAAAATCCTAAAATAATAGACTGGCTTTGGCTTCAGCTCATATTAAACCAAGTACAACAACTTTGTCAAAGATGAAATCTCATAATTTAATGTGTCCACCTAGACTTTCTGTCATCGGAGAAGGTTTTCAGGCCTTTAGCGACAAGATAGTTCAAGCTCCGCTCTGCTCACTGAGCGGGGAGGAGCTTGTCGAGCCCCGCTGTCCTCTATGGAGCAATCTGATGAAAATGGACAGCATGTCCGTTTTTATCAGATCTTACCCGATCCGATCCGATCCGCATGGACGGATGGGGACGTATCCCCCATACAGCC
The DNA here is from genome assembly GCA_029574335.1 of Rana kukunoris. Lineage (NCBI taxonomy): Eukaryota > Metazoa > Chordata > Amphibia > Anura > Ranidae > Rana > Rana kukunoris. Next base: position 450,797,036 of record CM056053.1, on the reverse strand, counting down.
CTCAAAATTTCCACTCGCCTACTAGCATTTGGTGAGTGGATTTAAGCTGGGGGCGAGTGATGACAGGGCTGCATGACCAATCTCCCTCCAATCTGTGCCTACACTGATGCCGCGTACACACAGTCTTTTTTTGTCTTGTAATGGGAGTTGCAGAGGAGACAGCAAGAGAATGGGGAGGAGACCCAGTTCTAGTGCCCTGTCCCTCTGGTCTGCCCCTAGTGCCCTGTCCCTCTGGTCTGCCCCCAGTACCCTGCCCCAATTTGTCAAAGTTGGTGTTGGTAATATTTAATTTTGTAACTTGATTCTGCATAAAACATTTAACAGTGTCATTTCATGAGATAATCTACGAGGGCGTGTTTACGGGTGCAATTAGGCGCAGGGCAGTGTATGAATTAGGTGGGGCAACTGGTGGCAAGTAACTCTTGAGGCCTGGCTAGTAGCTCAGGACTTGAAATTTTGAGCCCTTCCCCATACGTTTGTTTTTAGTGGATCGGATCAGGTCGGATGTCAGCGGACATGTCTCCGCTGACATCCGACGCTCCATAGACATGCATGGAGTGCCCGTTCAGGTCCGCCTAAAAAACTGACAGGCGGACCTGAATGGATCCATGTGTGAATGAGGCCTTAGACACACAGTAATCATAACACCTTGATTAGTGACCACAGAGAGAAAGCTCCCATGACTTGTTTTCATCAGGAAACAGACAACCAGGAAGTGTCCAGAACAGAGAAGGATTACAGCAACATCATAGCAAAAATTAAATAATGAGGACATGAAAACAGGACTGCAGTGAGGTAAAGGAAGCTATTTAGCTAAAAAAAAAATCCTTTAGTGACCCTTTAAAGGGTCACTAAAGGAAAACATTTATTTTGCTGAAATTACTGTTTACAGGGTATAGAGACATAATAGTTAACTGATTCCTTTTAAAAACGATTAAAAACAGATAAAAATCAATCATATAATGTACCTCTAGTTTCACTTTCGTTTTTGCATCTAGCTTCGTTTTTGCATGTAATTTAATGCCTCTGTGCTGGACAGAGCCATAGAGAGTGATGGTTAGGAAAACAAAACTAGAATCTCCCAGTACTGTGGTTATAAGGAAACAGACAACCAGGAAGTGTCCAGAACAAAGCAGAATTACAGCAACATCAGAACAAAAACGAACAATGAGGACATGAAACCAGGACTGCAGTAAGGTAAAGGAAGCTATTTAGCTAAAAAAATATTTTCCTTTAGTGACCCTTTAAGTCTCTGCCACAGACCCTCCTAAAGGTTGGAGATAATTATGGTCCGGAATCCTTTTTTAGTAGATTCAGAACCTGGATCTCCTTCAGGTAGTTTTGGTCAAATTAGCAACTGACAGGGGACCAACATTCAGAACCAAGGTTGTGCTCCGATGAATGGACAGGCCTCTCCTGGAACACCAGCCTCGTGCTTGGTATCCTTCAGACAGACTCCTCAGTTAGCTTCCTCCAATTGGACGGACAGCTCAGAACTCCCTCTAGATTGGGGACCCAGTCGATCACTGGATCCACATAGCAGATCAATTGCAACGTGGTCCCCGAACAAGGAACACCGAGACACACGCACATCCCGGCCAGGAGGGCCATTTGCGGGGGTGTCGTGGAATGGCTACCCCAATGGTGGGCGAGAAAGAACCTTGAGGAAATGGCGTCTTCCCCCTAAATACCTCCCCAGCATGCTCAGCCAGGTGGCCCAACCTCCTGATTGGCTGCTGGGGAGTGATACTCAAACACACTTGACCCCGCTGCTGCCACCTGCCGTCCGGGGGTGTTGGAAGTCCCCGGACAAAAGGATAGCACACAGCACAGCCAAGCTAGAGCAGAGACCCCAAATTTAAACAATCAGACCAGTTCAGAGCCAACTATTTCTCTGAACTTTCCCCTAAATTTCCTATAGCACCAGCTCTGAAAATAGCCAGGCGCTACATATGATTTGAAATTCTGTCAAAATGTTGGAAAATTTTAATTATTTGATGGTATGTATGAAGTAAAGAGACTGTTTAGATGGCACCTCTTGGGCAACTCGCAGGGCTCAGGCAGTGCATTATGAGATTCCTCTACACTTGGATACAAGTGCAGTCTTGTGTACGTAACATACAAAACAGGTTTGTTTACAGGTGTCAGATGCCAAAAAAATACTGTGCTTTGTTTAAAGCTAAATTCCAGGAAAAAAGCTAAACGCACCATTGAAAGGACTAATATGTGAATCTACATAGGATTTGTAATTCTGTTCAACCAATTTTGAGCTAAATCTCCAGCTGTCCAACACTGCCCCTGTGCAGTGCTCCCATTAGCAATGCTGGTAAGCAAGAACTGTGCAAGGGGAATGTCAGACCACTGGGATGGTGACCCCCCCCCCCCAAAAAAAAAAACATTCTATGGGAGGCAGATCCTGGCTAGCTTAATGCTGCCACTGGCAGTTGTATGTTAGAGCTTTCAGCATGATCACCCTTCCTAGGAATGGAGGCCACTGAAAAGGTAAGATAGAGGAGGGGGGCACTGATTTTAAAGGGAAGGTGATACCCTAAAAGAACAGAACTCACTAGGAATCCTCAAGTGTGGGGGTCATGGTGGTGATGGCTTTTCAGCAGGTACAGGGTGAGGTGGGGATGGGCAGCACTGGTGATCCAGGTGGTGGGTAGTTACTTGGTGACCCAAGCCCTCTGCATGATGAGCCCCATGGAGCAGTATCACAGGGTGCCCAGGGATCAGGGAGCCGACATGGGTGCAATGAGGTGCTGGGTTCTGCAAGTCATGGGAAAAGTTTGATGCAACATTTTGCTCATGCATGTCTTTATGGACTTTGCTTTGGGCACTAGTCCAAATCATTTGGTGGAGGGGGGATTGTGGTGTTGGGTTGTTTTTCAGGGGTTGGGCTTGGCCTCTTATTTTAGGGTGACCAGACATCCCCAGTTTCAGGGGACAGTACCCTGATTGAGGACACTGTCCCCGGACCAAGTCTGTCCCTGGTTTTGTCCCCAGATTGGATTTAATAGGGGGCAGGGACAATTTCAAAGACAGTCAGTGCAGAATTAAAATAAAAAAAATTTGAATTACACCCCCCCCCCCCCCCTTGCTCTGCCGTGCCTACTAGCATAGGGGGGTTGTATTTTTTCCATATGCTGTGCCCCTTTCTGATGATCATGTGCTGGTCGGAGCAAAGGGAATATTTCTTCATCTTCGATCGCATGTTCTTCTGCCTTGGCTTAAATCCTGGTCAGCCACCTGCCTATCTCCTTGCCTTCCCTGGCGGAGTGATCTTCCTCCGCTCCCCATCCAGTAGTAGCCGGGACTCAGAGAGTGAGACTTGAGAGTCTGTGAGGCGGGCGACGACGGGCAGAGAGTTGCTGATTGTTGCCATTACTAGTAAAGAAAAAATATGTCCCCAGATTTCATTTTAAAAATCTGGTCACCTTACCTTAGTTCCAGTGAAGGGAACTCTTAAAGGGGTAGTTCACCCAAAACCCTTTTTTTTTAACATTAGATTGAGGCTCGTTATGTCAAGGGGAATCGGGTGTTTTTTTTTTACAATCGAAGCAGTACTTACCGTTTTAGAGATGCATCTTCTCCGTCGCTTCCGGGTATGGTCTTCGGGACTGGGCGTTACTATTTGATTGACAGGCTTCCGACAGGCTTCCGACGCATCACGATTTTCTGAAAGTAGCCGAACGATGGTGCGCAGGCGCCGTATAGAGCCGCACCGGCGTTCGGCTTCTTTCGGCTACTCGTGACGCGATGTATGCGACCGTCGGAAGCCTGTCAATCAAATAGGAACGCCCAGACCAGAAGATCATACCCGGAAACGACAGAGAAGATGCATCTCTAAAACGGTAAGTACTGCTTCGATTGTAAAAAACACACCCGATTCCCCTTGACATTACGAGCCTCAATCTAATGTTAAAAAAAAGGTTTTTGGGTGAACCACCCCCAATTTCATGCTCCCAACTTTGTGGGAACAGTTTGGAGATGGTCCCTTCCTGTTCCAACATGACTACACACCAGTGCACAAAGCAAGGTCCATAAAGACATGGATGGGCAAGTTTGGGGTGGAGGAATTTGACTGGCCTGCACAGTGCTGACCTCAACCCCATATAACACCTTTTAGAGCCAGGCCTTCTTGTCCACATCAGTGCCTGATCTCACAAATGCACTTCTGGAAGAATGGTCAAACATTCCCATAGACACACTCCTAAACCTTGCGGACGGCTTTCCCAGAAGAGTTGAAGCTGTTATACTGTAGCTGCAAAGGGTGGGCCAACTCAATATTGAACCCTACGGAGTAAGACTGGGATGCCATTAAAGTTCATGTGCGTGTAAAGGCAGGCGTCTCAATACATTTGGTAACTTAGTGTATGTGGGGCAGATCATTTGTTATGATGTGTTGACTTTTGTAAGCTTAAACCAGTTTAAATTACTTGTTATGGGTATTATGAATGTTTCCATATTGTGTTTATACTGTTTAAATTTTGTCTTAGTTTTTAGTGTAATTTTTCAGGATGTCAGTAAAAAATGCTACTGGAGTTTTGCAACACTGTAATGCAGCCACAATAGTCAAGTATAAGTGGTTCAGTTCTGATAAATTACATAGTTACAAAAAAGACACAAGTCCATCAAGTCCAACCTATGAGGTCTCGTACACACGACCGGTTTCCTCGGCAGAATCCATCAAGAAACTTGGTTGCAGAGCTTTTTTGCTGAGGAAAACGGTCGTGTGTATGTTTTTCATCGAGAAAACTGTCGAGGAACTCGACGAGGAAAAGAGAGAGCAAGTTCTATTTTTCCTCACCGGGAGTCTCAATTTCCTCATCGGGCTGCTTTTCGACGAGAAACACGTTGGTGTGTATGCTAAGAAACCCGCGCACCTTCTGTAAAAGTAGCGTTTGTAATGGAGATAGCACATTTGTCACTCTGTAACAGACTGAAAAGCGCGAATCGTCTCTCTCACCAAACTTTTACCGAACACGCAGTAACATGAGATTAGCAAAAGCAGCCCCAAGGGTTGTGCCAGTGGAAACGAACTTCCCCTGCCGTTGGATGTGTTGAAGTCACCGTGTTTGAAAACGAGGAGATTTTGTCTTGACAGTGTGTACGCAAAGCAAGCTTGTCAAGTTTCTCGACAAGCCTAACAAGGAACTCGTCGAGGAAAACGATGTGTCTTTTCTGACGAGTTCTTCGGTCGTGTGTACGAGGCCTGAGTGTGATTATATGTTAGTATTACATTGTATATCCCTGTATGTTGTGGTCGATTAGGTGCTTATCTTTTTTACTGATGCTCCCCGCTGAGACCACCGCCTGTCGAAGTGAATTCCACATCCTTGCCGCTCTTACAGTAAAGAACCCTCTATGCAGTTTAAGGTAAAAACTATTTTCTTCTAATTTTAATGAGTGGCTACGTGTCTTGTTAAACTCCCTTCTGTGAAAAAGTTTTAACCCTATTGTGGGGTCACCAGTACGGTATTTGTAAATTGAAATCATATCCCCATATTCGTCTCTTCCCCCGAGACAGAAAAAGGTTAAGTGCTCGTAACCTTTCTTCATAACTAATATCCTCCAGACCCTTTATTAGCTTTGTTGCCCTTCTTTGTACTCCAGTAAATCCTTCCTGAGGACTGGTGCCCAGAACTGGACAGCATACTCCAGGTGCGGCCAGACCAGAGTCTTGTAGAGCGGGAGATTAATCGTTTTATCTCTGGAGTTTATCCCCTTTTTAATGCCAATATTCAGTTTGCTTTGTTAGCAGCAGCTTGGCATTGCATGTTATTGCTGAGCCTATCATCATCTACTAGGACCCCCAGGTCCTTTTCCATCCTAGATTCCCCCTGAGGTTCTCCCCCTAGTGAGAAGAGTAAATTCCTAGAATGTATGGGCCAGATTCAGGTAGGAGAGCTTATCTTTGTGCGGGCGTAGCGTATCCTATTTAGGCTACGCCTCCGCAACTTTGACAGGCAAGTGCTGTATTCACAAAGCACTTGCTCCGTAAGTTGTGGAGGCGCAGCGTAAATGGGCCGGCGTAACCGCGTGTAATTCAAAGTAGGCTGGTAGTGGGCGTGTTGTATGTTAATAAATGGTGACCCCACGTAAATGACGCACCAAACGAACTGCGCATGCGCCGGCCGTGGACGTATCCCAGTGCGCATGATATCGACGTGAACGTAACTTACACCCGGCCCCATTCTGAATCGGCTTACGCAAACGACGTCCAATACGACGCTATCCCGACGTCCATACTTAACATTGCCTGCTCCTCATATAGCAGGGGTAAATTTACGCCGGTCCGGCGCCTTACGTAAACAACGTAAATAGATACGCCGGCCGCAACTACGTTTGTGAATCGCCGTATCTACCCAATTTGCATATTTGACGTGTAAATCTACGGATCGCCACCTAGCGGCCAGCGTAATTATGCAACTAAGATACGACGGCGTAATAGACTTACGCCGCTCGTATCTTAGCTAAATCCCGGCGTATCTGATTTTTTGAATCAGGCGCCGAGATACGACAGCGCTCATTCGGACTTACGATGGCGTATCTGGAGACACGCCGTCGTAAGCCTTTCTGAATCTGGCCCATTGTGTTTATCTCCAAATGTAAATAAAAAAAATACTATTATCAACAAACATTTCATGTGTTGTGGCCCTTTAATAAATCTGTGTGAAAGAGTTGCTGTATCAAGAAATGGGAATACGAGGAATTTGTTTCTTCCTGTCCTCAGCTGTGTCTGTGGGTGGGATCCTGCTGGCTCCTTCAATAGATTTTCAACACAGATTTTCCTGCTTGTGTTGAAAACATTGCTGACAGAAGCCGGCTTGTCTACATTATCTACAGTGCAGGAAACTTGTAGCTGTGTCATGGTCACCAGCAAGAAACATTTGTATGCCCAGGAGATAAAGGACAAGGCCGGACATAAAGGGGTTGATTTACTAAAGGCAAACTCCTAGGCTGTTTCACTTTGCAAGGGAAGGGGTCTTTTTTTTTTAGCTTAGTGAATGTGGTGAAATTTCACTTCACAAAGAATACCCAATCGCGTGCTTGGAAAAAATAGATTTTTTTCTTGCTCAAGTTTGGAAAATGAAAGTTATCAGAGCTTCACCTCATTTACTAAGCTCTGGGGAAAATTCCCTTGCAAAGTGAACTATTTGTCCTTATGTCTTGTATACACGAGCGGAATTTCCAACGGAAAAAGTCAGATGGAAGCTTTTCATCAGATATTCCGTCCGTGTGTATGCCCCATCTGACTTTTTCCATCTGAATTTCCGACAGAATTAGGTAGAGAACATGGCCCAGATTCACAAAGCCGATTCACAAAGTGCAAATGTGAGCCGGTAAGTGCAAATTTGCGCCGGCGTATCTGTGCGCCAGACCCACAAACCAACATACCTAAAAACTGGCCACCCTACGCCGACGTAGTTTACATATACCGGCGTAGCGTGGGCGCACTTTTCGTCTGGACGCATGTTGCTGCTCCCATTGATTAGGCATTCAAACATGCAAATGAGGGAAATAGGGCGATTCACGAACGTACGTGCTCCCGACGCATGCTACGCGAGGTGCGCGTAAGTTGTGCGTCCGGCATAAAGTTATTTCCCATAGATGAGGCGCAACCCGGCAAGAGACATGCAAAGGTCTGCACCAGAGAACACAAGCCGGCGTATTGCGTTGGACGTGTGTCTCGCTGGGCGTACGTTAAGTTCATGGCGTACGTGTTGATCCGGCGTAGCTTAGGCAGTTGTGCTGGCGTGGTTGTGATCATGCGCATAAGGGTGCTGTTTCATGCGTCCACGTCATGGGAACGTCACGTGATGCGCCAGGCGTAAAACACTGCCCCATGCTCGGACCATCATTTGCATGGGGTCACCCCCAATTCCACCTACGCCGGCCTGCACTTTGGAAAAATACGCCACGCTGACGCAGCTGCTTGCCTCTCCCCGCTACGTTAGCATAGCGTACGGCATTTGCGCTACGGCGGCGTAATGTGTGCCCACTCTCTGTGAATCTGGGCCCATGTTTTCAATTTTTCAGATGAAAAAAAATTGGAAATTCCATTTGTTTGGATGCAATTCCGACGGACCAAAAACCATGCTTGCTCGGAATCAAGTCGACGCATGCTCGGAAGCATAGAACTTAATTTTCTCGGCTCATTATAGTGTTTTACATCACCGTGTTCTTGACGGTTGGATTTTAGTGTGACCATGTGTATGCAAGACAGCTTAGGCTGAATTCCGTCTAAAAAAACGTCAGAGTTTATTCCAACGAGAAAACCGGTTGTGTGTATGGGGCATTAGTACTGGACACAATGGGGTTGATTTACTAAAACTGGAGGAGCTTTGCACAGAAATCAATCAGCTTCCAGTTTTTTTTTGTCAGAGCTTAAAGAGGAGTTCCACCGACCCCACGAAAAATGAAAAGTCAGCAGCTACAAATACTGCAGCTGCTGACTTTTAATATAAGGACACTTACCTGTCCAGGGAGCCCGCGATGTCGGCACCCCAGCCGATCTTCAGATTGGCTGACGGGTGTAGCCACCGTCATTGCCAGTAAGGGAACCCGGCAATGAAGCCTTTCTAATTCAAAGCAGGTTCCCTACTGCGTATATGTGCAAAGCGCACCATGCTTTCTAATTGGGTCTGCAGTGGAGGAGGGGGGCCGAGATTCACAGAGGCGTCGTCTCTGGAAGTAGGGAAGGGGACCTGTCAAAAACAGGTCTCTGTTCCCCCCTCCCCCCTCCCCCTGAAAGGTGTCAAATGTGGCACTGGAGAGAGGGAGGTAACGAATAAGCGGAAGTTCAATTTTTTGGGTGGAACTCCGTTTTAAGGGGGTTGTAACCCATTCAGGTTTATCACCTCATTGCATTGAGGTGAAAAACCTATTGTAGTGCAACAGCCCCCCAGTTGTACTCACCTGAGCCCGTTCGTTCCCATGCCGGAGACACTCACACCCTCTCTGGCCAGTGTCTTGCCTCTTGATTGGATAGATTAATAGCAGCGCAGCTTTGATAATAAAACCTGGAAGCCAGGGCTAGACTGGGACACAAATATGGCCCTGGACTTCATCCAGACTGGCCCACTTTGTCAGGTCTCTCCCACAGCGGCCAGACAACTCCCGCACCCCCCCCTCCCGGCCACCCAAGCCCCCGCTCCCCCTTCACTAGCCACTAGCCGTTCTACTTTATTAGAGTAGAACGTCTGGTACTGGTACTCTTATAGGCAGTACCAGTGGGGAAGCTAGACATTATTTTACCCGGGGCAAAGAATCAGTTTGGTGCCCCCCCTTATGGGACAAGATTAGGCAGAAGTGAGAAACTCCAGCCCATAGCTGTTGGGTCAGCTGTCTGTCCCCTCCCCCATGCTCCTCTGTCGTCCCCCCTGCTCCTCTGGTCCTCCCCTGCGTCTTTGTTCCCCTCAGGTGAGCGCTGTGGGCAGGGAGAGGAGGTGAGCGCTGCAGGAAGGGACAGACAGAGGAGCAGAGGGGGGCAGCGGTCCGCTGTCACTGAAGCCGACCCACTGATCCATTGGCCCACCGGGAAACTCCCTGTAGTCCCAAAGGCCAGTCCATCCCTGCTGGAAGCTGATTGTTTTTTATGCAGGACTGCACCCGATTTTGCACTCTCCAGTTTTCTATCTCCGCCTATTTATTTATTTTTTGTTAAGTTTTGTATATCGGTACTGCTTGGACCGAGAGGAAAGGGATATACCCCAGAAGCCTGTCTGTAACATTTAACTGTGCAAACAAAAAAGTATGACAGACATTACTCAGCTTGTTGTAAGTGCACTATTATGTCTGATGACTTTTAGAGTGAACTAAGCAAAGTTAATGCTTAGCTGTGGAGGAGTCACATTCCTCATCACAAACAGATGGAGAACATGGAGATAACAAGGCTGAAGTGAAATAGGTGGTAATGAATCGATTCTCTCTCCAGGAGTACAGTAGATGGGAAAAAGGTCACTAGGGATTCAATACAATTCTTACTTTCAGAAGTGCTGGAACATTTTGTTGTATAGTGCGAAGTCTATTCTGTGATCAAATCTATATTGAATTATTTGGTCACCAGCTGAAACACGGTAGATGATGGGGTAGTCCCATAAGCCACCAAAGTCATCCTCATCAAGACTGGAGGTAGAGATTACAAGTTCGAGCTTGAAATACACCTCTATGGTGAGCAGTGGTTGTGCGCCTATAGAGTGCGCTGGAGCGCCGCCCCCTCTAGCTCTCGCACCGCCACTGAATAACATAGATTCATGCATTGCATGAATTTATGTTATTGTTGCCAGCTGCCGCCACTATTCAGATGGATGGACGGTGAGCGTCGACCACCTGAATAACGGCAGCTGGTTGGCTGTGCGGAAGTGCCTATCAGAGCCAGCGGCTCTGATAGGCTTTCCGAGTACAGCCCTCGGCTCCCAGATGCATATTCTCGGGACGTATGGGGGGTGCGTTCCTTGGATAAGACTGACGGCCATCTCAGCCAATCAGGTTCACCGGTTCTGGTTATCGGTAACCTGATTGGCTGAAGCGTCATCAAGGGCGGGAGAAGACATTGAGAGACGTGGAAGGAGAAAGGTAAGTGCATTTTACAGGGCACAGCGGTGACAATGGGCACAGTGGCGACAAAGGGCATAGTGGTATCAATGGGCACAGTGGCGACAAAGGGAACAGTGGCAACAAAGGGCACAGTGGCATCAATGGGCACAGTGGCATCAATGGGCACAGTGTGACAACGGGTACAGTGGCAACAATTAAAGGGCACAGTGACATCAATGGGCAGAGTGGCGACAATGGGCATAGTGGCAACAATTAAAGGGCACAGTGGCTGCGTTTGATGGCATGGCACAGTGGTGACAATTGATGGCACAGTGGCTGTGTTTGATGGCATGGCACAGTGACTGCATTTGGCACAGTGACTGCGTTTGATGGCATGGCACAGTGGCTGCGTTTGATGGCATGGCACAGTGGTGCAAATTGATGGCACAGTGGCTGCGTTTGGAAGGCATGGTACAGTGACTGCATTTGATGGCATGGCACAGTGGTTACAATTGATGGCACAGTGGCTGCGTTTAATGGAATGGCACAGTGGTGACAATTGATGGCACAGTGGCTGCATTTGATGGGCACAGTGAGGCTGCAATTTTTTTCTTTTTTTTCGTTTGCGTCTCCCTAAAAATGTTGAGCACCAGCCGCCACTGATGGTGAGATATCCAATTCTTTATAACAAGGGTCTCCAAACTGTTCAAAGGGCCAGTTTTCTGGCCTTTAATTTCTTGCCGGCCGAGTGATACAGACACTCCATTCAAAAGAACCACCGATCTTTCGAATGGCAAGAACGCGGTGACATCATCGCGTACAACGAGCATGCGCTCGTCACATTCGATGCTGTTGCCGCCATCTTGCTGCACCCCACCTATGCCTAGGAAGCTACCGCGCATGCGTCAAAGTCATTTCTAGCATGCACGGGTTTCCACGGCAAACGGGTAAGTATACACACTCTTGGGTTTCTCGACAGGAAAACACTGCCGAGAATCTCACAACGGGGAAATAGAGAGCAGGTTCTCTATTTTTCTCGTCTAGATTCTGGGCAGTTTTCTTGACGAGAAACCTGAAAGCCTTGTAAACGCGGTCAGTTTACTGATGTTGGGCCGAGGACATTTTCTACCCCCAATGGCCACAGTCCGGCCCCCTTAAAGTCTGAAGCCTCGTATACACGCTCAGTTTTCTCGGCAAGAACCAGCAAGAAACCAAGCGTGTGTACGAGGCTTCAGAATTAAGGGGGCCGGACTGTGGCCATTGGGGGTAGGCAATGTCCTCAGCCCAACATCGGTAAGGGTAAACATGGCCTCGATGTTAGTGATCAATAGAAGGAGGAGTAGTGCCCCATCACTAGTATCAGTGAAATAAATAGTGCCCCATTGTTGGTGTAAGTTGAAGAAATAATGCACCATTGTTGGTGTCAGTGGGAAGAATAGTACCTCATATCATATGGCATAATAGTGCCCCAAGGGCCAGATAAAGGTTAGCAAAAGGGCTGCAGTTTGGAGACCCCTGCTTTAGAAAGATGAAAGGCTTTTAGTTTGGTGAGTTCCTTATAAAATGGGATAGGAAATACTCAAAGGACCTTGCTCCAAAGCCTATGGCCTTACTATACAGTGGAACCTCGGATTGCGAGTTTCCAAGTGCAGCCGATCGGTCTTCCAGTATTTCCGAGTATTTTCGGTGCCCCCCCACCTCTGGCCACATGCAGTATTGCGTGCAATAGAAGTCAATGTGGAACTAATTATCTTCGTTTCCATTGACTTCTACGGGGAAACTCGCTTTGATATGCAAGTGTTTTGGATTACAAGCATTCTCTTGGAACGGATTATACTCGTAATCCAAGGTTCCACTGTACATGTAAATGACCTAAAGACACTATAAATAATTGCAGCGTGTAGAACTGATTAGGAAGGTCTTGTCTTTTAAGGTGTTGCATTCTCATCGCACACATTCCTGGATCACAAGACTCATCTGTAGCAGGTTTCATAGTAGGTAAGTTTGAATAAAGACAATAGTTCAACCTGTGTAGGTGTATGTGTGCCAGTGTTAATAATCATTTTCTATATCACTGCATGTTGTGTTCACTAGGATGCACATCCAAGAGTCTTTTAAAAATATCAATACTCCCCGCTGGCACCACCAATTGTGGAAGAGAGTTCTACATCATTATCGCTGACAGTGAAAACCCCCCTACGCAGCTTAAGGTTAAACCGCTTCTCCTCCAATCTCATTGTGCGGCCCCGTGTCTTCTTAAGCCTCATACACACGATCAGATTTTCCGCGGGCAAAGCGTAGGACTTTTGTCCGAAGGGCATGGGCCAGGAACTTGTATTGCATACAAACGGCAAAGAATTGTCGGCCAATTAAAAAAACACAAAACAACTTGGTTTTTCAGCTCTTTAGTGCCACCCTTTGGGCAACTTCTGCCTATGTTGTGTTATGGTTAGCATTGCTTCCGAGCATGCTTGTTTATACTTTGGATTTTTGTCCGACAGACTTGTGTACACACGCTGGGATAATCTGACAGCACACATTTGTTGGCAAACATTTGGATTTTCCCAGAACAGTCAACCGATCGTGTGTACGAGGCTTTACACTCCGAGACTGAAAAGTTTTCTTCCTATGCTTGGATCATCATTGAGGTATTTGTATATCGCTATCATATCTCCTCTCAAACCTCACTTCTCATGGGAGAACAAATTCAGTGCTTGCAGTTTATCCTCGTAATTGGGGTTCTCCAACCCGCTTACCAATTTAGTTACCCTTCTCTGGACTCTCTCCAGCTCCCTCCTGAGGACTGGTGACCAGAAGGAATGGTCTATCTGTTCGAGTCGAACATGAGTTTGACCCGAACAGCAAACAATTTGGGGTGTTCGCGGCAAATTCGAAAAGCCGCGGAACACCCTTTAAAAGTCTATTGGAGAAATCAAAAGTGATAATTTTAAAAATTAATATGCAAGTCATAAAAAGTGTTTGGGGACCCGGGTCCTGCCCCAGGGGACATATATCAATGCAAAAAAAGTTTTAAAAACTTCAGTTTTTTCGGGAGCAGTGATTTTAATAATGCTTAAAGTGAAACAAAGTGAAATATTCCTTTAAATTTCGTACCTGGGGGTGTTTATAGTATACCTGTAAAGTAGCGCATGTTTCCCGTGATTAGAAAAGTCCCTGCACAAAATGACATTTCTAAAGGAAAATAAGTCATTTAAAACTGATCGCGGCTATAATGAATTGTCGGGTCCCGACAATACAGATAAAAGTCATTGAAAAAAATCTGCATGGGTTCCCCTCTTAGTCCATTACCAGGCCCTTTGGGTCTGGTATGAATATTAAGGGGAACCCAAAACCCCCCAAAAAAAAAGCGTAGGGTCCCCCCCAAATTCCATAGCAGGCCCTTCGGGTCTGGTATGGATATTAAGGGGAACCCTGCGCCACTTTTTGACTTTTTAATGGCGTGGGGTTCCCCCCCAAAAATCCATACTAGATCTTTCAGGTCTGGTATAAATTTTAAGGGGAACCCCGCACCAAAATTAAAAAAAAATGGCGTGGGGTTCCCCCCAAAAATCAGTACCGGACCCTTATCCGAGCACGCAACCTGGCAGGCCACAGGAAAAGAGGGGGGATGAGAGAGCGCCACCCTCCTGAACCGTACCAGGCCACATGCCCTCTACATGGTGTGGTTATCCTGATGTTGATGGGGACAAGGGCTTTATGCCCCAAAAACCTTGACCGGTGGTTGTGGGGGTCTGCGGGCTTATTGGAGTCTGGAAGCTCCCTTTAACAAAGGGGACCCCCAGATCCCACCCCCCCATGTGAATTGGTAATGGGTACCCCTACCATTTGACCCCCAGATCCCACCCCCCATGGGAATTGGTAATGGGTACCCCTACCATTACACAAAGAAAGTCATGCCAAATCATCAGGCATGTGATTTTTACTTGTTTTACCTTATGCCTGACAAAAAGCGTCCTGAACGGCTCCGAAACGTTGCACTTGTTCTTTTGTGATGTGATCTCTCTGCAATAAAAGCTGTGGACTGCATTTGAAGATCCATGGTGTGCTGGTGAATATGTACATCGATCTGATTAGGTAGGTGTCTTCTTAATAAAATAGTTTCATTTTAACAAGAAAATCCCCAAATTCAGAAATAAATACTGTAAGACAACAGACTACTTACCAACTGGTGGCTACTTACCTGTGTTTGCAAATGTTTCTGGATGTATGGTTTTGCAGATAAATTAATAGTGATTGTCAGATTTCAACCAGTAATAACACCAGACCGTTTCTTGCTTTGCAGTGGTTGTAAAGCTCAGACAATAAATATGAACAAAGCATATCCCTCTATAGTGTGTCAATCCAGAGCACCAAGTGTAATTTCTGCTGTATTCATCCTCTGCTTTCAGCATGATATCACTTCTGACAAGTTTTCTTGACACCAAGAGAAAAAAAAAATTGACGGGGGAGCTCCAGCACACAGCCTGCGATTGACAGCCTCAGCTCAGCAGTGTGTTATTTTAGCTCTCCGCCCTTGCTTTCTGAACTCTCTGACAATTTAAATAGTGAGTAGAGAGGGCTGCAGCTAGGCAGGTACAACCTATGTAGGAGGATTTGTTTCATCTGAGGGTTTACAAGTTGTGGCAATGGCAGGCTCACTCTAGAACGGGAAGTCCATTAATGGCAGGATCACCCAAGGACAGGAAGTGTGATACAGTGGCAGATTCACCTAGGGACAGAAAGTGTGTTAATGGCAGGCTATCAGGCGAAGGCAGGAAGCAGAAGGCAGGAAGTGTGTCAATGGAAGGATCACCCGAGAGCAAGAGGCGTGTCAGTGGCAGGATCATCCGAGAGCAGGAAGTGTGTCAGTGGCAGGATCATCCGAGAGCAGGAAGTGTGTCAGTGGCAGGATCATCCGAGAGCAGGAAGTGTGTCAGTGGCAGGATCATCCGAGAGCAGGAAGTGTGTCAGTGGCAGGATCATCCGAGAGCAGGAAGTGTGTCAGTGGCAGGATCATCCGAGAGCAGGAAGTGTGTCAGTGGCAGGATCATCCGAGAGCAGAAAGCGTGTCAGTGGCAGGATCATCCGAGAGCAGGAAGCGTGTCAGTGGCAGGATCATCCGAGAGCAGGAAGTGTGTCAGTGGCAGGATCATCCGAGAGCAGGAAGTGTGTCAGTGGCAGGATCATCCGAGAGCAGGAAGTGTGTCAGTGGCAGGATCATCCGAGAGCAGAAAGCGTGTCAGTGGCAGGATCATCCGAGAGCAGGAAGCGTGTCAGTGGCAGGATCATCCGAGAGCAGGAAGTGTGTCAGTGGCAGGATCATCCGAGAGCAGGAAGTGTGTCAGTGGCAGGATCATTCGAGAGCAGGAAGTGTGAAAATGGTGGGATTACGCAAGGGCAGGAGGTGTAAAAAAAAAAATGGCAGGATCACCTGAGGACAGGAAGTGTGATATAGAGACAGATTCACCTAGGGACAGGAAGTGTGTCAATGGCAGGATCACCCAAAGGTAGAAAGCGTGTCAATGGCAGGATCACCCGAGGACAGGAAGTGCGATATAAAGACAGATTTACCTAGGGACAGGAAGTATGTCAATGGCAGGATCACCCAAAGGTAGAAAGCGTGTCAATGGCAGGATCTCCAGGTGCAATTAACCACTTAAGACCCGGACCAAAATGTAGGTAAAGGACCTTGCCCCTTTTTGCGATTCGACACTGCTTCGTTTTAACTGACAATTGCGCGGTCATGCGACGTGGCTCCCAAACAAAATTGGCATCCTTTTTTTCCCACAAATAGAGCTTTCTTTTGGTGGTATTTGATCACCTCTGCGGTTTTTATTTTTTGCGCTATTAACAAAAATAGAGCGACAATTTAAAAAAAAATGCAATATTTTTTACTTTTTGCTATAATAAATATCCCCCAAAAATATATAAAAAAACATTTTTTTTCCTCAGTTTAGGCCGATACGTATTCTTCTACGTATTTTTGGTAAAAAAAATCGCAATAAGCGTTTATCGGTCGGTTTTCGCAAAATTTATAGCGTTTACAAAATAAGGGATAGTTTTATTGCATTTTTATTAATTATTATTTTTTTACTACTAATAGCGGCGATCAGCGATTTTTTTCGTGACTGCGACAATATGGCGGACACTTCGGACAATTTTGACACATTTTTGGGACAATTGTCATTTTCACAGCAAAAAATGCATTTAAATTGCATTGTTTACTGTGGAAATGACAGCTGCAGTTTGGGAGTTAACCACAGGTGGCGCTGTAGGGGATGTGTGACCTAGAGTGTTTGTTTACAACTGTAGGGGGGTGTGGCTGTAGGTGTGACGTCATCGATCGCGTCCCCCTATTACAGGGATGACGCGATCGATGCTGCGGCCACAGAGAAGCACGGGGAAGCCGTGTGTAGACACGGCTCTCCCCGTTCTTCCGCTCCAGGGATGGATCGCCGCACTCCAGCGGCGATCGGGTCCACGAATCCCGCGGTCCCGGAGCTTCGGACCGGGTCGCGGGCGCGGGCGCGCGACCCACGGCTGGGTACTAAAATCAACGTATATATACTTTGATGTGCCCAGCCATGCCATTCTGCCGACGTAAATGTGCAGTAGGCGGTCCTTAAGTGGTTAAAGAACAACCATTACAACCACCATATTTAAGGACTTGTAAGCTGCACCATAATATATTAATACTTGGGTTTAAACACAATGTTTTTTCAAGTACACCTGTCATGATAAAGTATTGGAGCTGCAATTGTTGCTGGGCTGGATTTGGCTTCCATGCTTTTGAGTTACAAACCTAGAACACGTATCACATAAAAGTGTCAGATTCCTATCTAGGGTCAATGTCTCCTATTGAAGCCAAAGCATAAACATGATAGTCAGATCTCCACCATTTTCAGGAGAGGCCAGTGTACTTTAAGAGAACAGTTACCCTATACATAAAAAAATTGCCTATGCACGTAAAGGGGGGCCTGTAGTCAAATATCAAAACTGTACAGCTTTGACTTGACCAGCTTTGACCGAGTTGAATAATGTCTTTACTATAGACGCAGGCCGTTTACTTACCTCATGAAGTCTGCCTGGAAAAGTCCCAGAGATGGCATCTCCCTGTCCTGCCTCGTTGCCGAGACATTGCTAAACATCCCCCAACTGTTGCGGTTCACCATCACAGAGAGTTCCTGGATTCAGAATGGGAAGATGCAATCTCTGGGAGTTTTTCAGTCAGGCTTCATGGAGGCACATACGTGGCCTATTTCTACAGCAAAGACATTATTCAACTTTGGTCAAAGCTGCAGAGTTTGTTTTGATCTACAGGCACCCATTACCTGCATAGGAAGTTCTTTATGATAAAGGTGAACTATGCCTTTAAAGGAGTTGTAAAGTGTAGTGATACCCCCTCAGGAGCCGCTGATTGATTTGGGATCGGCGAATTAAGTTACCCCTGTATGTTGTCTAGGGGTGACTGCAGTGAGCAGAGCAATAAGAGAATGTCCAAACCTGCCGCTGAAGTTTTCTGAATGCTTTATTTCCTGGTCCAACACGACCAACATCAACATGAGGTAGAGAGAAAAGGTTGATGAAAGGAGAGAACGTTGTGGTATCAGGCTTGGATGAAGAGAAGGCAGCCCTGCTTTCTGTAGTAGAACAGTTCGTCGCCACTCCAGCCAGGGTGGGTGAAGTGCCTCCTGACAGACTCCTGCCACAAGCCTGGCAGCCGGAACATCACTTATGCCTCGTTTCCACTGCACGGATCGGGTCGGGTCAGTAATTTTGGAGCGGTTCAGATGGGACCGGTCTATTCGCATGAGCGTTTCCACTGCAAATCGGACCGTGAGGGACCATTCAGGTTTTAGAAAAAATTCCTAGCGCATCCACCAATCAGTGAGATGCATTTGTAGGTCCGCCCTAACCGAACCGTTCCACACTCTCTGGTCCCTCATCTGAAGCAGGACCCTTGCTGGTGCGGTACGGTTCGGTTTTACGGCACGCTTTCATAATGGAAACACCAAAAATAGCGTACCGTACAGAACCGATCCGCTCAGTGGAAACGAGGCATTAGGGTTGCTGGGAGGAACAAGTCTCTCTCACTGACTTGGCTCTAGTAGAATTTAGCGTTTCAGATGAAGACCTCTGCCACAGGCCCAATGTTGGAGTGTAGAGCCAATCCTTCCAGAAAGTTCTCTTTTCAGTAGGTGTCACCAGTTGACAGTCTATGGTTATCTGTCAGTTCCTGGTAACCAGATCCCCGATGGTTCATTCAAGCCCTTTTGGATCACCTGCCTCCGAGTTCTCCTCAAGCCGATCCCCCACCGAACATCACACAGCTTAGGATCTCCTCAATAAAAGTGGGCCCCCAGTAAGTCGCTAGGGCCCCTTTCAGCATCAGCAGGGAACTCCGCGTAGCATGCAACCCCGGCCTGGTAGGCCATGTCGCCGGGGTCCGTTGGGTGCGCACACCCTAAAGGTGGGTGCCGCACCTGGAACCTGCGAAGAACCCCGAAAAATGGCGTCTGCCACAGATATACCCCTCCCCAGCATGCTCCGCGAGGGAAAACTCCTCCAATTGGCTGCTGGGGAAAAGTGGCTCTGCCTAAATCCCTCTGGCGCCACCTGCCACCCAGAGATGGAACTGCATCTCTGGAGCACAGAATGACCCACAGGATAATTCATGACTGACAGCAGCTCAATTTAGCAAAGTTAGGGCCCTTTTACACGTGCGGAACGTTTCGTCCGTTTTTCACGGATTAAAAACAGACTACAATGCTTTCCTATGGGATAGCGGACGTTAGCGGATGAGCATCCCCTAACGTCCGTTTACATCCATCTCCGTTAAGCTCCATTTTTTGAACGGAAGAAAACCCTATTTGTCTTCCGTCAAAAAAAAGGGACGGACGAAAAACGGATGTTAGCGGACGATCTGTTTAACATCCGATCCGCTAACATCCGTTTTTCATCAAAATATGTAATAAAAATAAAGTTCTAACGAAAAAATAAATAAATAAAAAACGGATGAAAAAAACGGATGAAAAACTGATGAAAAACGGACGGAAAACGGATGAAAAAAACGGATCAACTGATGATAAAAAACGGATCTAAAAAACGGTCCGCACGTGTGAAAGGACCCTTAGGAGTGGGAGCAAAATAACTCTCCCACTAACTTTAGCGTAGCGCCTTTTCTGAAAGAAAGGGGGCGCTACATAAGGAAAACATATTTTTTGCTGAAATGACAGTTTACAGGGTATAGCGACATAATAGTTAACTGATTCCTTTTAAAAATGATTCAAAATAGATAAAAATCAATCATATAATGTACCTGCACTTTCAGTTTCATAGTTCATCTAGTTTTATGCTTCTGTGAAGCACAGAGACACAGAGCCAATAGAGGGCAGTGTTTGTTTTTAAAATGAAACTGATTGGTTCTGAGGGGTTTTAGACACACAGTAATCACACCTCCTTGATTAGAAACCACAGAGAGAAGCTCCCAGTACTAGGAAACAGACAACCAGGAAGTGTGCAGAACAGAGAAGGATTACAGCAAAAACGAACAATGAGGACATGAAACCAGGACTGCATTAGGGTAACAGAAGCTATTTAGCTTAAAAAAAAAAAAATCCTTTAGTGACCCTTTAAGCTAGTAGAAGGCCTCAGAGAGCCCCGGGCCCCCAGCTGAGCACCACAGTTCTAGAGAACGGCTTTGAAATGGAAATGTATTCTTATTTATCTCTTCATGCTGCTAATATCCCAGAACAGAGGGGGAGAATAAATGACACAAACGCAGGAGATTGCATTAATTTCCTTTATAAATTGCAAAAAATGTCATGACAGGTTTCAAAAATATCTGTAAGAAAATATTTATATATTTTTTTTAAATAGAGAAAACAATATGATCTCTACAAAAATTTCAATATGAATATCTACATAGAACACCCGCTTGGCATGTTGGGGGAGGGACTACATTCCAATGAGAAAATACAGAGCTGTATTTACTAAGGCCGGATTCACACCTATGCGAATTGGTTGCGGCTTAAACCGCATCTAATCCACAGAACATTTCTAAATACATTGTTTTCAATGAGGCTGGTTCACATATGTGCGATGCATTCGCACTGCGCATTGCAGAAAAAACGTGTGGGGATTTTATGCCTTGCGGTGCGGCTCAGGTGCGAATTCAGGCCCATTATCTTCTATGGGTACGCAGCTGATTCGCAGATGTGTTCATTTCTCTTCAGGAATTTCTCTCGTTCAGCTCAATACACTTCTCCCCCACTCTCCTCTCACCTGTAACTTCTCCCAGGTCTCCAATTTGCAGCTAAAACAGAGCTAATCTGCTGAACACTTCTCTTATCTCCCTGCAGAGATTACAGAGCTGAAATTCGCACCGCACAAGTGTGATTCGGCCTAAAAGTCACTGAAGAATGAAGTGTTTTTGTTGCCTATAGTAATCAGATTCCTCCTCTGAGGAAACTAAAGGGAAGAATTTTCTTGTTGGTGGCCAGTGGTTCCCAACTTTAGTTCCCCAAGTACCTCCGACAGGCCATGTTTTGGGAACCGTTGTAAATATCTAGTCATTGATTTATAGCACCCATGCCCGTGAAAGAAATCATGAAAAAGAAATTACCTGTTTTGGGGGGTGGGGGAGACTGAGGATGGAAACCACTGGCCTATAAAACACCAGGCAAGAAGTATGAAGGCGTTTCCCTTAGCAACCAGATTTAATGGGGAACTAAACCCATCGATCGGTTTCCTAATACAGTAACATTCAAAGCATGCCGTGATTGGTAAAGGTCACAGTTACTTGTGCTCTCAGCCGAACTGTCAAGCCATTAACGGGTTGATGTGATAACTGATTACATGTTCTGTACCATGGCAACTGCAAATCAAAACAAAAGCAAAGATGGCCGCTTCCTTCGCTTAGCATAGGTTATCTTTACCAAGAAAACTGCCTATGCAAATAAGGGGCATCTGTATTAAATACAAACAGTGCTACTCTGACTAAGGCCCCATTCACATTGGGGCTGGAGCCGCGCTATACCGTCGGATTTGCCGCAAGTTGCGGCGCGGTATTAACCCCCGCTAGCAGCCGTGAAAGGGTTAATACCGCCCACAATGCACCCCTATAGAGTCGCATTGCCCTTGGGCTTTCACATTGAGGTTGCTTGGCAGGAGTTTTCCAGGCGTTATAGCGCCAGTTTTCCAGGCGGTATCGCAGCGCTATTTTTAGCGTTGTACCGCCTGAAAAACTCCTCAATGTGAAAGGGGCCTAAAGGTGAAAAAAAAATGTTTGCCCTCCTCTGGATCAACTGTGGGTATAGAATTGGGTATATGCGATTGTACGATATTATTATTATTTTATTTCTTATGGTTGAACTTGATTGACTTGTGTCTTTTTTCAACCTGACTATGTAACTAAGTTGATTTAAAGCAGGGGTTTCAAACTGGTGCCCCTCCAGCTGTTGCGAAACTAGAAGTCCCATGAGGCATTGCAAGGCTGACAGTTACAAGCAAGACTCCCATAAACAGAGGCATGATGGGACTTGTAGTTTCACACCAGCTGGAGCGCTGCCAGTATGCTTATGTGACCTTGCAGAGGTATTGGACAGGAAGTCATCTATGGATCCCAGTAGGTCTCCATTATCGATCTAATTCCACTATATGGAAGACATGTATCCTTCACATGAGAGATCCCCAGTGACAATCTGTTGTGGAGGAAAAGCATCACCAAAAACAAATCAGCATTTAATTAAAGTCTGAAGATGTACAGTCGGCTTTGTCATCAATCTCTCTGATGTGCAATTACATTCTAAGGAACATCGGCAATGTCGCCAAAACAAGGCTTGGGATGGGACAAGAAGGGAGGGGTTGTATTTTAATCCTGCAAACTGTCAACATATGAAGATAAACTTCAGCAAATGTTAATATGGTACCCACGTGTCAAAAAAAAAAGAAGGAGTAGAAGAAATGCCGTTAAAGCGGGGGTTCACCCCAAAAAAAAAAAACTAACATTACATTAAGGCGAGTTGCTATAATGACAATCGGCTCTTTTTAAAAAAAATCTTTGCCGTACATACCGTTTTAGATGTATATGTTCACCGCGGCTTCCGGGTATAATCTTTGGTACTGGGTGTTACTAGTAGATTGACAGGCTTCCGACGGGCGCATACAGCACGTCACGAGTTGCCGAAAGAAGCTGGACTGCGAGTCGGCTCTATACGGCGCCTGCGCACCGACGTTTGGCTTCTTTCGGCAACTCGTGACGCGCTGTGTGCACTTGTCGGAAGCCTGTCAATGTGGGCACAGATGATAGGAAATCTTATACTCTACATTGTGTCAAATTTTTTTGGGGGGTTTACATCCACTTTGAGTGAAAAGGACCGGCCAATGTCTACACAAAGTATCTTCCTAGATTACCACTGAAGGTATACCTAATGTTAAAGGGGTTGTAAAAGGTATAAATTGTTTTCCCTAAATAGCTTCCTTTACCTTAGTGCAGTCCTCCTTCACTTACCTAATCCTTCCATTTTGCTTTTAAATGTTCTTATTTCTTCTAAGAAATCCTCACTTCCTGTTCTTCTGTCTGTAACTCCACACAGTAATGCAAGGCTTTCTCCCTGGTGTGGAGAAAGCCTCTTGAGGGGGCGAGCAGGAGTGTCAGGATGCCCACTAACAAACAGCTCTTTTCTCTATCTGCAAAGCAGATAGCCTCTTGAGGGGGCGAGCAGGAGGGTCAGGACGCTTTCTCCACACCAGGGAGGAAGCCTTGTATTACTGTGTGGAGTTTCAGACAGAAGAACAGGAAGCGAGGATTTCTCAGAAGAAATAAGGATATTTAAAAGCAAAATGGAAGGATGGTAAGTGAAGGAGGACTGCACTAAGGTAAAGGAAGCTATTTGGGGAAAACAATTTATACCTTTTACAACCCCTTTAACATTAGGTATACCTTCAGTGGTAATCTAGGAAGATGCTTTGTGTAGACATTGGCCGGTCCTCTTCACTTAAAGCGGGGGTTCACCCAAAAAAAGAAAAAGAAAAGCAAAATGGAAGGATGAGGTAAGTGAAGGAGGACTGCACTAAGGTAAAGGAAGCTATTTAGGGATTTTTTTTTTTAACCACTTCCATACCAGGCACTTACGCACCTTCCCGCCCAAGCCAATTTTCAGCTTTCAGCACTGTCGCAATTTGAATGACAATTGCGCGGTCATGCTACACTGCACCCAAACAAAATTGGCGTCCTTTTTTCCCCACAAATAGAGCTTTCTTTTGGTGGTATTTGATCACCTCTGCGGTTTTTTTTTTTTTGTGCAACAACTAAAAATAGAGCGAAGATTTTGAAAAAAAAATTAAGTTTTTATTTTTTTCTGTTAATTTTTTTGTAAATGAGTATGTTTTCTCTTTCAATTATGGGCACTGATATGGTGGCACTGATGGGCACCGATGAGGTGGCACTGATGGGCACCGATGAGGTAGTTCTGATGGGCACCGATTAGGTAGCACTGATGGGCACTGATAGGCGGCGCTGGTATTGGGCACTGATGGGCACTCATGGGCGGCACTGATGGGCACTCATGGGCGGCACTGATGGGCACTCATGGGCGGCACTGATGGGCACTCATGGGCGGCACTGATGGGCACTCATAGGCGGCACAGGTGGGCACTCATAGGCGGCACAGGTGGGCACTCATAGGCGGCACAGTGGGCACTCATAGGCGGCACAGGTGGGCACTAGGCGGCACAGGTGGGCACTCATAGGCGGCACAGGTGGGCACTCATAGGCGGCACAGGTGGGCACTGATAGGTGGGCACTGGGCATGGATTGGCACTGTGGGGTGGCACTGACAGACACTGGGGTGGCACTGATGATCACTGAGGGGTGGCACTGATGGATCAATGTTGCCAATCAGTGCCCATGTGTGGGCACTGATTGGCATCATTTTTTTTTTACTGCCACCCCTTTTTTTTTGTCTTTTTTTTTTTTTTTGTCATTTTTTTGTGTCATTTTTTTGTATTTTTTTTATTTTCCTGGTGGTCTAGTGTGGCGATCCGAGGGGGGGCTGCGCTGATAAACAATCAGCGCGAACCCCCCCTGTCAGGAGAGCCGCTGATCGGCTCTCCTGTACTCGCGTCTGTCAGACGTGAGTGAGGAAGAGCCGTCGGCGGCTCTTCCTGTTTACATCGTGATCAGCCGTGATTGGACACGGCTGATCACGTGGTAACGAGGCTCCGCCAGAGATTTGTTACTGAGATCGGAGGTGCAGGGTGTCAGACTGACACCCCGCATCACCGATCGCCGCGCTGCGCGCCCGCACGGGCGCGTGCGGCATGAAATCGTGCTAGACGTTTGAGAACGTCTAGTCACGATTTCATAACCACTTCCCTGCCGTAAATCGGCTATTGGCCGGGCGGGAAGTGGTTAAACACGTGAACCTGCCACATGGGCTAAATTTGCTGACCTCCTGAAAATGCAGATTACCTGGCTGTTATGCCAATCCACAAATAAATGCAGATGAGGACTGCACACTCAAGAGATATCAATCCAGGCAGAAGGTTAGGCCCCCTGCACATGGGATCTTCTAGCTGCCGTGCGTTCCTTCTGGGCTCCAGCGCAACCCTGTGTCCTATTAGAGTAAAAAATAAATCCCACATACAGGAACTGTGTCCTTCCAGGTTGGCCAGTCAAGATGAAAAAGATAAAAGCGTAGATGAAGAGAGAGCACAAAATGTCCCATGTACGGAGTGGAGGCATGTTTCAGTAGTACATGCAACATTTATTGCTGTGTTGCAGTGCCATTCAATTTTGAATGCACAAAGGCAGTGGTCTCCAAACTACAGCCTGAGGACCGAATGTGGCCCTTGGGCGCTATTCCACCAAGTGACACCAATGATGTGGAACCATTCACCCTACTGACACCATCACTTCTTCCCATTGATACCAACAATAATTTCCATTAAAAAAAATAAAGTATTCTGAACAAAGGGGCACCATTTCATTTTCTTCCATTAAAACCAAATGATGGGGCACTGATGCCAGGGAATTTTCTACTGACACTGGCCAGAGTCTGGCCCCCTTAAAGCCTGATCGACCTTAACTGGCCATTTGCTTCGAATATTTGGAGACCTTTGCGCTAAAGCAACATACCTGCAATGTAGAATGCTGCAAATACACAGTAGTGCATTGTATTACAAAAAAGGATCATGGGCTAACAAACTCACACTACTGCACTTCCAAGAAATAAAATGGGCACCAAGTCCTTACCACTGTGCAGGGTTCCTAAAAACGAAGTGGTAGGAAATATTCACCAACCTCAGACAAGTGCTTAGGAAAAAAGGAATGGGTGGACATTTGTTGTGGAGGAAACTCAGCCCAATAAGCTTGTGCAGAGTCCGTCCTATCCTGAGGGTGGCATCACCCAACCCCTTCAAGATGCTTTGCAACGTTGAGAAAGAAAGTTTACCACTCAGAGGTCCCAGGGAACTGCGAGGTGGAGTCCAAACGCCTGGGTGCAGGCACTGCAATAGTATGGAGAAAAACCGGGACAGCCGCACTCCAAAAAAATGGTTCCTTTTAATAAAACTGGTCACAACATGAACATATCACAGCAAAAAAATCAGGAGAAAAGCTGACGCGTTTCACACTATCATACAGTGCTTATTCATGAATAAGCACTGTATGATAGTGTGAAACACGTCAGCTTTTCTCCTGATTTTTTGCTGTGATATGTTCATGTTGTGGCCAGTTTTATTAAAAGGAACCATTTTTTTGGAGTGCGGCCGTCCCGGTTTTTCTCCATACATTTATGCTTTGCAACGTTGTCGAGCAAAGTCTGCATTTTGTGTACAAAAAAATAAAAAATTCCGATCGTGTGTACGCGGCATTTGGCTGCATTCGCACTTAAGCATTTTGAATCGTGGGAAGCATGTGGCCCAAAAAAGGTCAGGAGTTACTTTTGGGCAACATGGTTGCCGAGATTGCAGCGTGACAGTCACAGCCGTCCCGGACTGTGATTTTAGGTGGCATGCAAATGAATGCATCGCAAATGCGAGTTACGCGATTGGTCAATCACGGAAAATCTGTCTGCGAATCAAAATGCTGAAGTGTGAGTGCAGTCTTAAGCCTGAATGGTCAGCTCTGGTTGAAGCCGCGGTACTAACAATCCGACATTAATACAGCGATCGCCTCCGCTGAGCTGTTGTGTTTCAACAGGGGGGCGACGGCGCCCCCACCAGAACACTCCACTTAGCGCTCTCAGCCATTGGCTGAGCGCGCTGATCGGCTGCTGGTTTTCCAGCATGCTCATTTGATAGAAACTGGATAAACGGCTGACTTCTGTTGGACTAGCTCCCATTCACACGGGCTGTATGTTAGCAGATTTTTATTGAACCGACCAATGTCACCTGGCATTCAGCCCATGTGTACGGGGCTTAAAGGAGAAGAAAAGCCAAAGCCCGTTTGGCTGTATTTCTCCTATGGATCACAGAAGTGCAATTTGTTTGTTTGCCCAGCAGAGAGTGGGCTGAAGTCCGCTGACATCACCAGGGGCGGACTGACAACTCATGGGGCCCCCGGGCAATAGAAGATTATGGGGCCCCTGGACTTAAAGATGGCCACTATGCCAGGAGGCAGCACAGAGGCGGGGCAGCTAAAATCTCTGGATTTTCACATCAAAAGCATGTCGGTTTCAGACATATAAGGGACTGATGAAAAAAAAAAAATAGATTTTTACATACTGTCCCTGATTTTGCTGAGCCTGGCAACCCTGATGGGGCACCCTAGTGGCATGGGGCCCTCGGGCAGTGCCCGGGTGACTCAAAGGTCAGTCTGCCCCTGTACATCACCGATGTCAGTCCAAGCACTGCATCATTATGGCAATAAAGTCTGAATCTGCCAGGTGCCTGAGCCGATGTCCCAGTGAGCCTGAGTTGGGCGCTATGCCCCCTCCACAGCTCAGCGCTCCAGTGAGTGAGGAGGGGGCAGAGCAGAGAGCTGCGATTGACTCCCTGCGCACGGAGCTCTGAAAACGAGAGCGATCAGCAGCATTCGAACGCTTGGTCCTCAGTGTAGAGACACCGGGGGACAGATGCAGCATTGGACTGATGCTGCATCCACCTAGGAAAGTATGTTTGGGGGGAGATAAAAAAAAAAAAAAAAAGGGGAGTATGACTTACCATGACTTTGGGGCTAATTGGAGGATCCTTATTGGCTACTGAGACATCCTCATTGGATTAGGGGTGGTAGGTGGCTGAAGGTTAGCCCCAGAGTTAGGGAAGTAAACCCATAAAGTGGACCTAGTATAAGAACGACACACACAGTAGGGTTTTCTGTGCCAAGGTAATAGACGCCTTGTAGTTAGCACCACTAGGCAGGACTTTGATAATGACAAACAGGTTCATTTTAAAAAGGGACATAACTACATTGTGAATATAAGGACTTATAGCAACACTATACTAAAATAATTCTACCACTGCTCTGGAAGTGTTGATCATGTGGTTTCCAAAGGTTGAGAACTGGCCAATCAGCATCCCAACCTGAACACTA
The DNA here is from genome assembly GCA_029574335.1 of Rana kukunoris. NCBI lineage: Eukaryota > Metazoa > Chordata > Amphibia > Anura > Ranidae > Rana > Rana kukunoris. Next base: position 450,768,958 of record CM056053.1, on the reverse strand, counting down.
CTTATCCAGTTTGGAGGCAACCGCGTGGCCTTAGCATCTGGTTACAATGGTTTGTACCTTCTTCAGCAAAGGGAAGTATTGCAGATTATTTTTTTTATGATTGAACTGGGACAGGTACACAGGAGGTGGATAGGATTTGAATATAATTTATAAGAGACAAACAATATATACTGTATATCTCAGATTATGGTTCTAAAGAAAAATTATGCATTAAGGGATCTTGACGTTTTGGAAGAATAAAAACTCGTTTCAAGCTAGATCTTATCTGGAAGGTGACAGTAAGCGTTAGCCACAAACCGGAAACTAACAATAGCTCTCTATGCTGAGCTAACAGACTTGGCTTATGATCAATAAAAAAAATAATAGTGCAGCGCTTTGTATCAAAAAAAAAAAAAAAAAAAACACCTTAAACAATCGCAAGTAAGTATTAAAAAAAAAAAAATATTAGGTGATAAACAAAAGTCCAAAGTGTAAACACAACAGTAAATACCGGTTCACACAGGGGCAACCAGACTTACAGAGCAACTTTGCAAGGCGGCTTTGAGCAACTTACAATGCGACTTAAAGTTGCCTCCAGGACAGGCGACTTAGGCTGTGGCCAATCACAGAATAATCAGCTCTGTGGGAGGGAGGGGTTTGCCCGAGTAAACCATTTTCTTATTCTGTAAAATTGCTTCAGTTAAGCCAGTGATCCGACTTTTGAGGCACCTTCTATTGAAGTCAATGGGTACAAGTTGCCTAGAAGAAGTAGTACAGGAACCTTTTCTGAAGTCGGAGCGACTTCAGTAGTGTACATTAAGACTGCTCTCATTCACTTCAGTGGAATTTCTCATGTCGGGCAACTTGGGGGCGACACAAGTCAGATCCCAAGTCGCTGTAGTGTAAACCAGCACTAATGATCTGAGTGTCCACTTCAAAGATAACTACATAGTAATCCATGATCCACAAGGTGATCCAGTGATCCATCACCATAGAAAAACAATGAGCACTTGCCAGAGCTAATGGACTCATACCATATGTATAGAATCAAACACGCTTGTATTGGTTATAAACCACCACTCAAGCGTGCTGGACACATCTTCAATGTAATGGGGGGGCGCAAACAAAACAAAAAAAATGTTTTTGCCATCAATTGTCGCCACTGTGCCATGCCATCAAACGCAGCCACTGTGCCATGCCATCATTTATCGCCATTGTGCCCATTAATTGTTACCAAATGCAGCCACTGTGCCATCCATTGCCGCCACTGTGCCATCAATTGTCACCACTAACCAAAACCGGTGAACCTGATTGGCTGATACTCCTGTCCGTGCTACCCAGGGTATGCATACCCCCTGGTTAACTATTTTTTTTAACAACCAGCTGCCGTTATACAGATGGCCGGTGCTCACCAGGAGGCTGGCCATCTGAATAGTGGGCGGCAGTGACAATACATAGATTCATGCAATGCATGAATCTGTGTATTGTATTCAATTGCGATGCAGGAGCGAGATGGGGTGGCGCTCCTGCGCCCTCTATGGACACACCACCACTGACCACTTCACTACCCGCCCATAGTAATATAACGTCCGCAGGAGGGATCTCCCATCCTGGGCAGGCATCATATGACTTCCTGGGCTTCCCAGCCGTCGGGACCCAGTGTGCGTGCCCGGCAACCGCAATGTCCACCGGGCACCCGTGATCACAGCAGGACCATGGATCTGTGCTGTCAGGTGAGGAGACCGATGTGTGGTCCCAGTACAGAGGAACACAGATCGGTCTCCTCCCCTTGTGAGTCCCCGCCCCCTACAGTTAGAATCACTTCCCAGGACACACAATTAACCCCTTGATTGCCACCTAGTGTTAACCCCTTCCCTGCCGGTCACGTTATACAGTAATCAATGCATTTTTATAGCACTGATCGCTGTATATATGCGAATGGTCTCAAAAGTGTCCGCCACAATAAAAAAAAAAAAAAAAAAAAAAAACACAGATCGCTGCCATTACTAGCAAAATAAATAAAATGCCATAATTATGTCCTTATTTTTTAGACGCTATAACTTTTGCGCAAACCAATCAATATACGCATTGGCCTAAACGGAGGAAAAAATTATAAAAAGCATTTTTTAAATTGTGATAAATTGTGACCGCACAATTGTCAAAGTGTGACAGCGCTGAAAACTAAAAATTGGTCTGGGAAGGAAGGGGTGAAAATGCCCGGTATGGAAGCGATTATATTAACAAGCTGAAGTTAAAAGCCGATTGGCTATCATGCACAGCTTCACCAGATTCTGAGTACTCAAGTTTTAGTAAATCTCCCCTATGATTTCTCCCAAAACCCTTTTAACAGTCACTTTTGCTGGGCAACTTCCTTTGCACATAAAATAGAGAAAAAAATATACAAAAAGGGCATATGAAAAAAATAAATGTTTTGCATATACTGAATACAATCATTACAGGTTTTAACAACACCAGTTACCAAAACACAATAATTTTCTCTGTGGTAGGCGTTTTAGGCAATTCTACCGATTGTCAGCAGTACACCTTCCTGTGGTTTAACCGACTTCAAAGACCTGTAGCACTTTGCAAACTGGCTGAAATTGAATATTTACAGAACTATTTATACATTAAAGAGATGGTAATTTTTTCCTTTTTACAGCCGACTTCCTGGCAAAAAATAGTCTCCATTCAATGGCTCAGCGGCCATCCTCGTCTTTCCTCCACGGCTCGTAGCGTACAGTCAGGCTTGCTCTTACCAGGAAAGGTAAATACAATAAAATTCTTTGTGTTAGGTAACCGTTATCCAGTCATGTAATCGGTGCATTAGAATGCCAGCTTGTAATCTCTGATGATAATTAGAAGGTCAAGTGAAACATTTTATAACCACTTTTCACATTGGCACTCGTGAGAGTGCCAAGGCCTCTAAATCTTAAGGACACAAGACACTTTTTGCAAAATACTCCTTCATATTAGATTTTAAAAATAGCACTTTTCTCCCCAGGGAGTCAAAATCCTTTATCTGCTGTAGGGGCAGATAGGTGAGCAGTGGCGGCTGGTGCTCATTTTTTTTTTTGGGGGGTGCTAACAAAAAAAAAAAAAAAACAATTGCAGCCCCACTGTGCCCAAACGCAGCTACTGTGCCCATCAAATACAGCCACTGTGCCCATCAAATGCAGCCACTGTGCCATGCCAAACGCAGCCACTGTGCCCATCAATTGTCACCACTGTGCCATGCCAAACGCAGCCATACCAGTAGGTCTTTTGAGTCTAGGGCAGTGATGGTGAACCTTGGCACCCCAGATGTTTTGGAACTACATTTCCCATAATGCTCATGCACTCTAGCGAAGCATCATGGGATATATAGTTCCAAAACATCTGGGGTGCCAAGGTTTGCCATCACTGGTCAAGGGGGGGGGGGGGGAATACCTGGGAGGAAACCCATGCAAGCACAGGGAGAACATGCAAAGGCAATCCAGATTATGTCCTGACTAGGAATCGAATCAAAGACCTCAGTGGTGCCATCGATTAAACCACCATGTTAAGGTTGTAGCATCTCAATCTTCCCTAAACTAGGCAACGCCTCTGCATTTTGTCCTTTAGCTGCTCTGCACTCAGATCCAAGTTTTACTTGCTATAATGAAAACAGTTGGAAGAGGACTATAAGCAACCATCCCGATTAAAATTGGCATGTGAAGGGCTACCTCATTTGACAGAGTTCTGTCAGTCTTTGTGTAACTTGGGGGGCACCCCAGTAACATGTTAAAAACCATGATATTCAATCCTTCAATACAGGGGTCTCCAAACTTTCTAAACAAGGGGCCAGTTTATTGTCCTTCAGAATTTAGGGGGCCAAAATGTGGAAATTTTTCCTTGCGTCAGTGAAAAAAAAAAAAAAGGGGGGAGATAAAATCAAATCACCAAATTTGGCATCAGTGGGAGGAAGAGCACCCCATTGCTGGCGTCAGTGGGAGGAAGAGCACCCCATTGCTGGCGTCAGTGGGAGGAATTAAGTCACATTGTTGATGTCAGGTGGCAGAATATGGTCTCATATCAGTGGGGAGGAATAAAGAGCACCTCAAGGGCCAGATAAAAGCAAGCAAAGGACCAAATCCGGCCCCCAGGCTGCAGTTTGGCAACCACTTCTCTAATGCCTTGTTTCCACTGAATGGAACGGTTCAGGATGGTACAGTTTGGAACGCTTAGAATGGTCCGGTCTATTCTGGTGAGCATTTCCACTGCAAGTCGGACCGTCGGGGGCCATACAGGGTTTAGAAAAAATGCCTAGCGTGTCCACCAATCAGTCCATTTTCTATGGCCCCACATCTGAAGCAGGACCCAGAATGGTGCGGTACGGTTCGGTTTTATGGAACACTTTCGTAATGTAAACGCCCAAAATAGTGTACCGTACCAAACCGATCCGCTCAGTGGAAACGAGGCATAACAGAACCAGGTTCACTCTTCTGGGGGCTCCACCAGCACCTTCCTTTTGCACTCCCGCTGCTCCATTTAAACCGAGAAAGCCATATGCAAGATCTTGCAGCTTAGGCAGGGCTGAGGAATCTCTCTCCATCCCAACAGCACAGAGCTTCGTGCCTAATCAGCCAATCCCAAAGCACCAGTGCCGTCACATGAAAAGAGTTACTTGGAGCCAACACAGGGCTGAGTAATCTCTCACCACCTGCATAGAACAAAGCAGTCAATCCCCCCCCCCCCCCCAAGCCCCAGCATTGTCAAAATGGGAGTCATTTGGAACTTACACAGGTTTGAGGAATCTCTTACCCTCCCCTATAGGATGGAACAGCCAATCCCAAAGCACCAGCATTGTCGCAAGCAAAGAGTCAGAGCTTACACATGGCCAAATAACCTCTCTCCCTCCTATGTGACAGACCCGGGAGATTGAGAAGTCAATCCCCAAGCACTAGCGGTGTCACATGGCAGGAAGGGGAGCAAGTCAGGGCCTACACGGGGCTGAGAAATCTTTCTACACCCTCCTAAGTGACAGAACAGCCAATCTCTAAACACCAGTGCTGTCAAAGGACGAAGGAGTGCAAGTCAGTTTACAGAGCTGGGTGACTGGGCAAACCCAAACCACCAGGAGGTCACATGCCCCCCCCCCCCAAGGAGAGAGAGAGAGAAAAGTGTAAGCCACATGGTCCCCTATACCCAGAAGTACTGGGTATTTGTTGATTTACTGGCTGGGGTCGATGGCAAGGCAAGTATGAGCAGCTGGTGGGGCGAGTATTGATGTGCCCTCGTTGGGTAATGCACAGGTTTAACTCTACTTTTCCAATAACCCAGATGTCCGGCAGGTCTAAAAAAAATAATCTCTGTAAAGAGTGTAGCACTACCCCCACAGGAGCTGGTTTAGATTTTGGGTGGCACATTACCTCTATTCTCGCTGTCCAGGGTGAAAGAGTCCAAAGAATTTCAATGTCCAATCACAATGTACCTCTTTTCTCTTTGGGTTTATTTTGAAGAACTTTTGTAGAGAAGAGGAGTAAGGGGTGGAAGGGTAGGTAGGTTCAGGTGCAAAGTAAGGAAACACTCCTGTTTCCAGCAAACAGTTCTCTTCGCCACACTAGCCAGAGTGGGTATTGCTCACCCGGATAGGTCCCTCTCACTGGCCTAGCAGCCGGGATGGCGCACAAAATAAAGTACAGTCTCTGCCACAGACCTTCCTTTCTCGGGAGAGGTTTTGGTCCGGCATCCTTTGACAAAGCTTCCAGGCCTTCTCCTAAGGTACCAGCCTCTTGCATGGTCCCTCCCAGGATAGGTCCTCCCCTGATCGGACAGTACAGGATCACCTCTGCGGTACGGGCCCCAGTCAGAAAACTGGGCCTAACAGACGAAGCCACAGCCTCGGGCCAAAGTGAATCCGGAGCTAGGATTCACAACACACACCTCTGGCAACGAGGTGCGAACAGACGACCCCTTCACCAATGGCGTCTGTCCCTTAAGTACCCCTCTTCAGCATGCAAAGTGGGGTAGCCACTCCTACTGATTTGTTGCCAAGAGTGACACTCAATAAACCATGACCTGGCTGCTGCCACCCTTGGCCTAGGGTGGTAATGACACCCACAGGTGGATACTCCGAGCACAGCCATGGCTGGAACAGAGGCTTAATTGCCCTTAATCTGGTCTGAGCAAAATAACAGCTGAGACCCCCATTAAATTTGAAGCAGCGCCTGTTCATCAGGAGCAGGGCGCTACAATATCTAACTTTTTCTGGCTTCCTATTCATGCTTCTAATTAAGATACTGCATTTTGTTTTGTCCGTTGCCATCGTTACATGACTACAGTCTGTAGTAATTTTGAAAACCTTCACACATTCTATCAGGTCTAAACATTTCCAGTGGCTCGTAACCTCAGAATAAGGAAACAGGATAATGAACTTAAATTTATAAAAAAGTAGATTACTTTGCTGTTCTGCTTTACATCACATCTCCCAGAAAGGCGAGGTAACAACTCAAGCCCCATTGTCTTCCTCCATCATGCCAACCTTCACAGTTAACGCCTGGTACCCCCCCCCCGCCATCCACATGCCAGGAAATCCACAACACTTTCATTAATGTTACAATGTCTTCACGATGTTTACTGTGTCGATGACGAAGACAAACCCCCCCACCCCCCCCTTCTCCAGCCCAGCAGTCCACATCTGAAAATTAAAGTGTACAAATCATTTTTATGAGCGCACAATGTGGCCATTATGCAAATCCTCAGCCAGAAGAAGACAATTTCGATAATGAAATCTAACAGTTGCATTTAGCCAAACACCTTGATGTAACAGAGAAGCGGAAACTGTCCGACGCTGCCTAAATTATTAACCAAGATTACGGAAAAAAAAAATGCAAATGTGTTTTGCGGTTTGAGAAAGCAAATTAGCGCTTTGTTAACGTAATAGAAACAAATGAATAATTCATTGGGTCGTTAACGTAATTAATTTGGAAAATGACTTGATAACCAGAGCCGATCCATCGGTAGGTGTCATGCAATTAGGCTTAAATGATATAGTTGGGGAGTCCAAATTAAACATTTCTAGTCCCCCCAAAAAAAAGGAGGGGGGAGAAGGTTGGGAACTGCAGTCTGCTCACATAATTTGTAACGAAAAACATCTTTGCCATACTGAAGCTTCCTTCCAACCACTTTGCATATTATTTTATATATACACTGTGATTCTAACGTATACCTAGCCTAAGCATGAGTCAGGTCTAACCTGGTTTAAATATTAGACCACCTATACTAACTTGCTTGCAGTCTTCTCATTAGGCTACAGCTAAACAAGCTTTTTTGGTAGAGCAACTGCGCTTCTAAAATTGCAAATGATTATTCTCTAGACCAGTGGTCTGCAAACTGCAGCCCGCTGGCAGATTGCAGCCCTTTCCTTGCCTAGGAAGTCGGGCCGGGGGCACGGCCACAGCGGCTCGCCACTAGCTGTTGCATTCCGGGAGTTGTAGTCCACGCTCAAGCTCCTGGTGGGTGGAAAACAGAGCAGCGCAGCGGAAACTACAACTCCCTGGAACTGGATTCTTGAAAGAGGCAGTGCGTGCCTGGGAGCCGGGGATGCAGGGCTGGGCGCTGGCTGCAACTTCACCCCAGAACCAGGAGCAGTACCCCTCCAGGAGGCCGTGGCGTGCAAGGACCTGCTGAGCTCACTGAGGTAAAAGACCCCAACACCCCTAGCTGACCCATCACCCCCCCCCTAATACACCCCATATAACCTGCCCCAGTGATCAGGCTTTATTGATGGGCACTGGAGTTGGCTGCACTGATGGGCATTGGTGAGGCTGCATTGAAAAACCAGGTGGGCCATGGATGGAGAGCTCATTCGAGGGTTCAATGGGCCACTTGACTGGACTTGCCCCCCAGGCCTAAAGCTGCCAGCCCTCCCCTGGTCAAGACGCTATTCCTCCCACCGACGTCGACAATGGGGTACTACTCCTCCCACTGAAGCCAACGGTGGGGCACCATTCCATTCTCTACTGATCACAAATGCCATGCAATTTTTTTTTTACTTCCACCGAAATTGGGGCCTTTTCAACTTCTATTGGCCACATTCCAGCCCCCTTAAAGTCTGAAGGACAGTAAATTGGCCCTTTCGTTTAGCAAGTTCAGAAACCCCTGCTCTAGACCAGGGATCTCCAAACTACGGCCCTCCAACTGTTGCGGAACTACAAAATGTCATGAGTCATTGTAAAACTGATTCACAGATATGATGAGGCATGATGGGAATTGTAGTTCTTGAACAACTGGATGGCCATAGTTTGGAGACCCCTGCTCTAGACAATTGGAACAAATCACTTCCTATGGTGTAAGCTATACACATGGTGTTAAAAACGCACATGATCATACAATGCTCCAATCATATGCGTTTAATCCATATTGCATTCCGCTTGTGTAGCTTACTCTATAGCAATCATGCGCAACCAGAGTTCCTCCAGAGCAGAGGTGTCTAAACTTTTTGCAAAGAGGGCCAGATTTGATGAAGTGAACATGCGTGAGGGCCGTCCATTTTGCTTGACATTCTTTGAACCATAAAAATTTGGTCTAAGCGTGTTCGTTTGATCAACTTATATACTGCCCAACAAAAATTCTATTGTCTTCGTGGCTGTGTGTGAGTAAAGAGATAAGCTCAGGCGTATTATTTGGCTATACCGTATTTATTGGCGTATAACACACGCCTTCACGTTAAGACCAAAGTTTCAGGATTTGTTTTTTTAATTTTAAATAAAAACTTTGAAGCAAAAATAAGAGTCAGTGCCCATCTGCAGCCTCACAGGTGCCCATCTGCAGCGCCACAATTGCCAGGAATGTAGCCACCATTGCCAGGAATGCAGCACCCACCATTGCCAGGAATGCGCCCACAAGCGCCAAAGTTTACCTACAGGAGAATCTTCTGTTTACATGGCGGTATCTTTAATAGAAAGTCCCACCTCCTTTGATGGACAGAACAGTCGTCCAATTGCATCGCTGAGACGGGACTTCCTATTACAGAGTCCGCTCGTAAAAAGGAAATTCTCCTGTGCATGTACGGCGCTCGTCCCGCCTCCTCCCTGTCCTCCAAGGCATATACATCTTTGTGGCCCAGGCGCTGGGAGATCGTCGGGGCCACAAAAGATATTTCGGAAAAAACAAAACAAAAAAAAAAAAAACAGGCGGGCCGTTCAAAACCGGGCCAGACTTTGGACATGCCTGCTCTAGGGGTTCTATGAGCTGTGGCCTACTGACCTCCCACCTGATGGTACCTTCATAGTTTTGGGTCTAATGCCACATGGCAGAGTCAGCGGCATGACCCCAAAGATCTTTAAGATCTCCAAAGGTGACTTTCTGACCACCAATGTATGGGTCATGCTTTCCACTGGCCACCAATGTACGTAGCATGTTAGTAGCATTCTTTCCACTAGTCCAGTGGTCTCCAAACTGCAGCCCGGGGGCTGGATGTGGCCCTCGGCTTTCATCCGGCCCCTGGGGCACCATTTCTTTTTACTGACACAAACAAAGGGGCAGAGTTCCCCCCCCCATGACACCAACAAGGGGGGTCCAATGAGACCAATGATGGGGGACCTTTCCTCCTAATGACACCAAGATGGGCCACAGTTCCTCCCAATGACACCAACAATGGGGTACAATTACTTCCAATGACACCAAAGATAGGGCACAATCCCTCCTAATGACAAACAATAGGACGCTATTCCTCCCAATGACATTAACAACGGGGCCCAATGACACCATTAATGGGGCACAATTCCTCTCACTGACACCAAAGACGGGAGATTGTTTACTCCATCTGATGCTGGCACTTTTTCTACTGCTGATGGCCACAATCCGACCCGCCTAAAGTCTGAAGGACAGTAAACTGGCCCTTTGTATAGAAAGTTTGGAGACCCCTGCACTAGTCTACAGTTTAAAAGGAAGTCAGTTTTCCACTTTTCCCTGATTAATCAGGTTTAGCAGGGCTTCCATGAGATCCAAAAAAATATTTCAAGGGTTACTCCAGGGTGAAAGGATTGAGAAAAGGTTGCTCTATAGGGAGTCATTTGCTCATTGTTCAATCGCTAAGCCCACTGAATAGTTGCTTGCGATTCTAGCAGCATGATTGAGAGATTAAAATTCTTCATGGAGATCTCAGCTGACAAAAGATTACAATCGTTTGTGCCGCTCTAACCTCGGGCGGAGTTTACGGCAATCCCTGGGAAACCAAGACCACTAGAGGGAGCATTTAAAAATCTGTATATTAAAATTATGAAACAAGCAGCAAATGAAATTGAACATCTCAGAATCAAACTTTACATCCTGAAAATACACAATAGTCTACCTATGGAGCAGTTTCATTTTCTGACTATTACCAAGTAACACGTTAACCTACCATCTTTTGTTGCAATTGGAAAGCAGCCAATATGCAAATTAGCAGCTCTTCAGTGCACCATGCGTCTGTGCCCCCAACACAGCAACAGCCCCCCCCCCCCCCCCCCCCGTAGCATACCAAGTCACAGCACAGGGTAGGCGCCCAGAAAGCTGCATTGCAACAACAGATCCAGTTTTCTTGAACTGAGCTGCAAGGAAGGAGACAAAGGGGGGGGGGGGGGGGGTCATTTACGACAGGCAAATCCACTTTGCACTGCAAGCACACTTGAAAATGCAATCACTGTAGATCTGAGGGAAGCTCTGAAATGTGGGGAAGCTCTGCTGGATTTGATCATCCAATCATGTGCAAGCTAAAATGTACAATACATTTCTTATTTTTATTACCTCTAGATTTACCTTCAACTATGTGGTGCAAGGGTCTCACTTCAATAGCAGGCACTTCCCACCCTTCCTGCCCAGGCCAATTTTCAGCGATGTCACTGTTCAAATGACAATTGCACAGTCATGCTACACTGTACCCAAACTACATTTTGTTCCCACAAATAGAGCTCTCTCTCTCTCTTTTGCCGGTATTTGATCACCTTTGTGGTTTTTATTTTTAAACTAATAAGGAAAAAAAGTTTTTGTTTCCGTAAGGCAGCATCAATGAGATGGCACTGAAAGGCTGCACGGACAGACATATTTTTGCCACTGATTGGCAGCTGCCTGGGCATTGATTGCCATTTCCCTGGTGGTCTAGGGCAGGGGTCTGCAAACATTCGAAACAAAGGGCCGGTTTATTGTCCTTCAGACTCTTGGAGGGCCGGACTTTGACAAGCAGGAGGTGGAAATTTTCCTGGCATCAGTGCGACTTAAAGGGTTTGTAAAGGATTTTTTTTTTTTATCTTAATAGCTTCCTTTTACCTTAATGCAGTGCTGTTTTCATGTCCTCATTGTTAATTTTTTACTCTCAAGTTGCTGTAATCCTTCTCTGATCTCCACACTTCCTGGTTGTCTGTTTCCCGATCACCAGTGCTGGGAGCTTTCTCTCTGTGGTCACTAATCAAGGAGGTGCGATTACTGTGTGTCTAAAACCCCTCAGCACCAATCACTTTAGTTTTACAAACCATCACTGGCTCTGTACATCAGAGAACCATGAAACAGCATGCAAAAACGAAACTGAAACTGTAGGTACATTATATGATTGATTTTTATCTACTTTTAATCATTGTTAAAAGGAATCAGTTAACTATTATGTCTCTATACCCTGTAAACAGTCATTTCAGCAAAACTAATTTCCTTTACAACTCCTTTAACATATGGTATTCGGGGGAGAAATAGTGCCCCATTAGTGGTTTCAGTGGGAGAAATGGTGCTCCACTGTCAGATGTCAGAATAGTGTCTTGTATCAGTGGGAGAGATAGTGCCCCAAGGCCGGAAAAAGGCAAGTAAAGGGCCGCAGTTTGGCGACCACTGGTCTAGGGTGACATACCTGGTGGTCCAGTGTGTTGGCCTATTGCAGCATCCTGGTGGTCCTGGGCGGGCAACGCTGATAAACAATCAGCACAGACGCCACAATCAGCTCTCCTCTACTCGTGTCCGTCACATACGAATGAGGAAAAAAAAACGCGATCAATGCCTCTTCCTGTTTACATCGTGATTGGACACGGCTGATCACATGTTAAAGAGCCTCCGTCCGAGGCTCTTTACCGAGATCAGTGTAGCGGTGTGTCAGACTGACATACCGCACCACAAGGCTTTGTTGTTGGGCAGATTAAAAATGCAAATTGCGGCAAAAAATGCACTACAGACTTTTATGCAACTTCTCCATTGAACCAAAAAAAAACAAAAACATATTGCTTTGCACTTGAAAAAGTCCCTGAGCCTTTCCAAAAAGCACCAGCAGCAAAAAAAAAAATGGGCATGAACCAGGCCTAAAGGAAAATTGTACAAGAGAATTGTATAATGTATGGCCAGTCCTCTAGAAAAGCAAAACCTGCTGAGTTAATGCCTTTGACAGACTTAAAGGATCACTAAAGGATTTTTTTTTTCTAGCTAAATAGCTTCCTTTACCTTACTGCAGTCCTGGTTTCATGTCCTCATTGTTTGTTTTTGCTTTGAAGTTGCTGTAATTCTGCTCTGATCTCCACACTTCCTGCTTGTCTGGCTCCTTATGAAAAATCTCATGGTAGCTTTTTACTGTGGTCCAAGCCGTCATTACTGTGTGTCTAAAACTCCTCAGAACCAATCAGATTCATTGTAAAAACAAAACACTCCCCTGTATTTGTTTGTTTTTGTTCTGTGTGTCTCTCTACTTCACAGAAACATGAAACCAGTTTTAAAGTGAAACTAAACTGCAGGCATATTATATGATTGATTTTTTATCTATTTTTATCTATTTTTAAAAGGAATCAGTTAACTTTTATGTCTCTATACCCTGTAAACAGTCATTTCAGCAAAACATTTTTTTTTTCTATAGTTACACTTTAACCCCCTAGCAGGAAATAAACTAAAAGATAATAAAAAATAAAAAAAAGGGGACAGGCACCAATTGTCATTTTTATTTTTCTACATGCCGACTGTCGTGTCTAGACCTGGTGACGATAATTACCGCTGCTAAAAGGGCGAGGTCTGATGGCCGTGCAAAGGTCATATACAGCCTATCAAGGTAACCTGTAGTAGGGAAGTATGGAGGTTGCCATCTCTCCAAGAAATACATGGTTGCCACGCTGAGCACAATGGCTTTAGTACTTGCCAAGTCACCCGGAACAAGCATGTCAAATAGAAGCAGACTTTACTCTCATCTGCCTACTAGGTCAAGGTCAAGTTGTTTCAAAGTAGTTAAGGCAGAGAAAGCCAGATAAATAACATTTTCAGGAGATGGTCAGCAACAGCAGCCCTGGCATTTCCCTTAGTGTACGTTTGCTTGAATCCGAGCACCACCCGGTGACGTCCATGGTGAGGTCAGATTTCAAGATGGTATGAACAAAAATACAATGTTTGTCCCTAACCTGTATAAAGGAAGTATGGAGGCGGCCATCTCCCCAATACATAGTTGCCATGCTTGATCACAATTAGTGATGAGCGGAATACGCCATATTAGATTTTGCGATATTTCACGAAAATATAGAAGAATATTTGCGAAATATTCGTTAATATCGAATATTCGTGATATTTTATATCGCTAATGCGAATGCGAAATTGATTGCGAAATTCTCGTCAACGCGCAAAAACGGAGATCGAATATTCGTGATATTTTATATCGCTAATGCGAATATGATTGCGAAATTCTCGTCAACGCGCAAAAACGGAGATCATTTCCTGGATTACTAAACTAACATGCACTAAACACTAAGGCCTCGTACACACGAGGCAATCTATTTGTTCAAATCGGTCGGACCGACCGATTTGAACAAATCTGTCTGATAGGATTTTGGTTTGCTCGCGTGTACACACGAGCAAACCAAAATCCCCGCCAGCAGACGGCGCGCTGACGTGTCGGTGACGTTGACGCCGCCACGTCACCGCACCAGGAAGTAAAACACTTCCGCGCATGCGCCGAATCCATTCGGCGGCGGTGCGGGACGACATGTCTGCTGGTAAGTGTACTAACCAGCAGACATGTCGGGCGGACGGATTCCCACCCGATAGATTTCAAAGCATGCTTTGAAATCTGTCGGGTGGCCAAATCCGTCAGCTCGGCCGTACACACGATCGAATCTGTCTGCTGGGACGGTCTAGCAGACCGTTTCCAGCAGACAGATTTGATCGTGTGTACGAGGCCTAACTCTACTTACACAAACTTATATGGTTAAACTAAAGCTAATTATTTTTTATTTTTTTTAATACACAAAACACAGAAGGGCAGAGAACGCATTCGCGAATATTCGTAATACGAATATTCGCATTGCGAATATTCGGCAACATAAAAGGATCGCCTCAGCTACTCGGCCCAGGGTCTCTAATCATACCAGCAATGCTTTTAGACGTCGATGGAGATCACTAGGATGTGATCGGTTTTAAAAATAAATTTGAAAAAATACGAATATTCGCAATAGCGAATATTCACCGCGATATTAGATTTATTTGCGAATACTCGAATATGCAATATTCGTAACGAATATTCGCAATGCGAATATTCGTGAGCAACACTAATCACAATGGCTTTAGTACTTGCCAAGTCACCCGAAACAAGCATGTTAGAAGCAGACTTTACTCTCTGGCTGATCTGCCTACAAGCTCAAGTTCATTTTTTCAAAGTAGTGACGGCAGAGAAAGCCAGATAAACTGCATTTTTTAGGAGATGGTCAGCAAGAGCAGCCCTGGCATTTCCCTCAGTGTACGTTTGTTTGAATCTGAGCACCAGTCGGTGACGACCATGGGGAGGTCAGATTTCAAGATGGCATTAACAAAACATACAATCGTGAGATCACCTTTTAAATGATTGAAATGAAGAACTTCCATTGTTTCTAGGTGACCATGCCAACTGAAATACAGTAAAACCTTGGTTTGAGAGTAACTTGGTTTGAGAGTGTTTTGCAAGACAAGCAACATCGTTTTATACATTTTGACTTGATATACAAGCGATGTCTTGATATATAAAAAAAAAAAAAAAAAAAAAAGGAAGGAAGAAGGAGTAGCCTCATGTCTCAACTGGAGACCCGGTACCGTCCGGCCGTAGGTATCCTGGACCCCAAACTTGGCACACATGTAGCCCCACTTTTCCTCTACAAGTGTGCAAATATTGTTGTCCGGGGACCCATGACTGGGGAGCACCGATTTTTCAAAGCCGGGCTTCCCTTCCATAGACTCCCATGTTAAACGGTAATTTCTCTGGTAAATTTGGGGGCCCCCGTACCGGCCACTTGTTAGTCTTCTGGACCCAGAACTTGGCACACATATAGCTCCATTTCTCTTCTACAAGTGTGCAAAGTTTGTTGTCTGGGAGATCTACGGCTGGGGAGCACAGATTTTTCAAAGCCGGGCATTCCTTCCATTGACTCCTATGTTAAACGTCAGTCTAGTCATGGACACAGTGAGGCATGCAGATGGACACCCTAGGCTTATACTCGAGTCAATACATTTTCCCATTTTTTTGTGACAAAATGAGGTGCCTCGGCTTATATTCAGGTCGGCTTATACGCGAGTATATACAGTAGTTACATTTAATGAAGGTGCAACATTTGGAAACTCACATGGTTGATTAATTAAAACAGGCACATCCAAGTATGCAGGCATCCGGGGTAAAGCTGTCCACATAGACCATTCTCCTCACCGCCATTGATTTCGTCCCTCCCACTAGCGGTTCAAGCCTCGCTTTCAGATTGCTCTACTGCAGGGTAGTCTTCCCAGTCACGATTGCAGACGACAGCTGTGAGAGCTGGCGGTGCATAGAGGACGGTCTATGTGAATTGCTTTATGCCAAATGCCTGTATACTTAGATGTGTCTCTTTTAATCATCAACCATGTCAGTTGCTAAAATGTTGTACCTTCATTAAATGTAACCATATTGCTACACTTATGCCCTGTACACGCGATCGGAATTTCTGATTTGAAAAAAAAAAAAAAAATGGAATTTTCCGTCGGAAATTCCGTTCAAGCCGTCTTGTCTACACACTGTCAGACCAAATTCCGACCGTCCAAAACACGGTGACGTAAAACACTACGATGAGCCGAGAAAAAGTGAAGTTCAATGCTTCCGAGCATGCGTTGACTTGATTCTGAGCATGCGTGGGGTTTTTCTCCGGAGTTCCACACAGACGATCGGAATTTTCGATCGGATTCCCCCCATCGAAAAAATAAATAAAAATAAAGTCTATTTTTAAACTTCGATGGAAAAAAGTCAGAGGCCCACACACGGTTGAATATCCAATGAAAAAAGAGTCAGACGGAATTTTTTCATCGGAAATTCTGATCGTGTGTACGCGGCATAAGAGGCACCTCTCTTCTCTTTTATACTCTGGAGCTCCTGCTGGATTTTGCTTCTAATCCCCTTGTGGAGGCTTCCATTTGTGGATGGACATTTTATGGTTGCACAACCACACATCACATTTCTATAATCTTTTTATATGGACTATAAACTGAAGAAGGATTTATGAATAAATGGTTGTGGAACGAATCATTTGAGATTCAATTATTTCTAATGGGAAAATTTGCTTTGATATACAAGTGCTTTGGATTACAAGCAGGGGTAGACTGGCAACTCATGGGGCCCCCGGGCAATAGAAGATTATGGGGCTACACTGTATACTCACACACACACACACGGTACTGGAGAGGTGAGTCAGATATAATCTTGGGGTAACCCCCCTCCACACACACACACAGATTTTTACATACTGTCCCTGGTTTTACTGAGGCTGGCAACCCTGATGGGGCCCCCTAGTGGTATGGGGCCCTCGGGCAGTGCCGAATGGTCAGTCCGGCCCCTGATTACAAGCATGCTTCTGGAATGAATTATGCTCGCAATACAAGGTTTTACTGTAGTGTAAAATAATAGCCATTGCAGCATGTGTCTCACCCAGGTGTAATAAAGTATCTCAGTTAATTTAAGAGGAAGGTCTAGTGCAGTGATGGCGAACCTTGGCACCCCAGATGTTTTGGAACTACATATCCCATGATGCTCAGCTACACTGCAGAGTGTATGAGCATCATGGGAAATGTAGTTCCAAAACATCTGGGGTGCCAAGGTTTGCCATCACTGGTCTAGTGAGAGAGCCCTCCGCAACCAATTAGATTCTCCCATACTGCAAAAAGAATTCTGATGGCCGCCCATGAAAGGAACACCAAGATGCTAAATTTATAAAAACTCGACCAAGAGTGAAGCCATTGCCTTAGACTAATTCTCTCCAAATTGCAGCCCAGGTGCCAGAAATGGCCCTTTGCTTGCCTTTATCTGGCCCTTGGGGCACTATCCCTCCCAACGATACAAGACCCTATTCTGCCATCTGACACCAACAATGGAGCACCAATTCTCCCACTGACGCCACTAATGGGGCACTATTAATCCCTATGATACCAGCAATGGGGCACTTCTCCTCCCCCTAATACCTAATGTTTACTCCCACTGATCCCAGAAAATGTCCAAAGTCCGGCCCTCCAAGAGTCTGAAGGACAATAAACCGGCCCTTTGTTTAGAATGTTTGGAGCCCCCTGCCTTAGACAATCAGATTTTCATCCTTCTGCCCTCTAGGAAGAACAAAAATATGTATTCTGATTGATGACTACAGGCAGCAGCTCCCCTCTGGCACATGTTTTCCTACAATCCCCCGCATACAGCTCATCCCTCGGAGACCCTCATCAATGCACATATATGACCGCCGGAAGAAGAAGTCGACAACTCTGGATGCCAAAATACAAAATATTTATGCATAGTGCTGAAATACACGATGCTTGGATTAAATCACTAAGTACACAAAAATATATATATCAACATGATTGGTTCATGAAATGCGATCAGATCATCTACATCTCTTATAAAGCTATTCATTGGCTCCAAACGAAAAAGAAAAAAGGAAGAAAACTGTAAACCTGTCTCTACAGTAAACCAGTAGAGGAGGAAGGCTGGGCTGCGGTAAGGGTTAACGTCAAGCCAAAACAATCATCAGCTTTCCTTTCACATGTGATGTGAATTAAACAGCCGCTGAAAATGGCCTGAAGGGCTTAGAACAGCTCAATTTCGCAGCCTTCAGTTTTAATCCGTCAGTTAGCGTTATGATCGGTCCTGACCTCGTCATCCCCGTGCAGGTGGTTGGAGAGCTCCTGCAGCACTGCCGCCTTGCCGATCTGATCGTTCCGTCTCCTCTCCATGATTAAGTCCTCCAGGCTCTGAAACTCCAGCGTGTGGCTTTTCTTTTCCGAGAGCTGGATTTTAAGCCTGTAGGGCTGCTTGCCTATCCTGATCTCACCGCCGATCTTAAACTCCCTCTTGCCGTAGCGGCACCAGGCAGCAAAGCACTCAGAGTTCCTCCAGCTGAGCTCCTGGTCTTTGGCCCCCACTTGCTCCATGGCATTCTGGACCACCATCTCCGGAATGAGCGGTTTGAATTTGTACTGGTCGTTGACTATCCTGCCCCTCCTGCCCTGGCTGGCGTCGGTCATGAAGCTATTGGTGATCTCCAGTCTGTATAAGTGCACCACCTGGAAGTCCCCCACGTACACCACCCAATGGGGATATTGGTTCTTGGCTACAAACTCCACCAGGTCTCCGGGCTTGCATTTGTTCAGAAGGTTCTCCGGGGAATAGGTGGTCATCTGCTCTCCGGAGCAGAAGCCCTTCTCGTAGATGCACTCATCCCTGTAGTAAACCGAGCACTCCACCTCGTTGCAGTGGTCGTACTGCAGATCTTCCTGTAGGTTTAGGGTGCCCTGCTTGACGGAATCCTGCACAGGGTCCTCCAAGTCGTCGTCGTCCGCAGAGAAGATGTAGGAAACCCCTATCCTGGGTCCGTCGTCCTTGTCCACCCCTGTGGGGTCCGCAGTGGGCACTTCTTTATAACTTAGGTGGGTCAGTTTTTCTACGTGGTTTCCCATCTCCCTGCAAAACAACAAGCACCCATCAGTACAGCCTCTTCCACCTGTTGCAGCAGTAGCAGCAGCTAACCAGTCCTGTGCGGCAAGGTGCCGTGAAACCTGAGCTTGCATAAAGAAAGCATACACCCCAGAGACAGCGGATGGGCTGCTTTCGTTTTCAACCGCAGCTGCGAGTATGTTAACCCGGCATGTGCCAGACCAGTTGAAACATAAAAATTGCAGCACAGGTTGAACTTAACCCACCCCCTCTAGATCTGATATAGCATAAAGATACAGAAACCAACTACTGCTCTACATTTCCTTTTCAAAAAGGTTTATTGATTACACAATAAAATGAAAGTACAGCACTTACATGTACAAGGATATAGAGAAGTAAGCTCTATGTTAAACAAAAAATAATAATTATTATTAAATACATTTTTTATATTAATATTAAAACAAAATATATTTTTTATATTAATATAAAAAATGTATTATGTTTTGATATTAATATAAAAATATATATTTTTTGATATTAATATAAAAATATATATTTTGTTTTAATATTAATATAACATTTTTATTATATTCATATAATATATAAAAAATATATTAATAATTATATCAATATAAAAAAAATTATATATTTTTTATATTAAAAAACAAAACATAAAATGTTTTATCCATGTTAAACTACAGCACACAATCTAAATTAACTGTTTTATGTTACTTTACCATGCTAGTATAAATATTGTTACTATTAATACCTATCAAAGGTTATCGTATAATAAAATGTATAGGTCTAGTATGTATTGATATAGAGATAATATAAGTAAACAAAAATTGTAAAATGTATTAAAAAAAAGAGCTCTACAATTTCCAATAATATTTGTAAACTATAGCAATTTCTGACATAAAACAATTACATAATAACCTGTATATATTTATCTGATCTGCAATGTATAAGCAGGTTGTTGACAAACACAACACTTAAAGATCCCCCTACTGAAATATTAGGCACTTGCAACATGGGTCAGTTGGACGTGACCCCCCAGGACATGGGTCATCCAATAACATTTTTTTTTTTTTTTAGCATTATGGACCCTGGATAACTGAAGTCCCCCGAGGGACATGTCACTAGTATGAGTTTGGGGACAGATAGATGTGGTCACAATGGGATTACAAGACTATTCATCTGGATTTTACTTGCGACATGTTAAGAGGGACATGATCCCTAGGGCATGGGTCAAACACATTGTTCAACACGACATCAGAAAAATACAATCCTCACAGGGATCCCTTCACTAGCAGGAGTGTGGGGGCAGGTAGATTTGCAGTCATAACAAGATCGCTAGGCTAGACATCCAGGTTTTACTTGAACCAGGGAAGGGGGGGGGGGGGGGGGGGGGGACATGATCCCTAGGGCGCGAGTCATAAAATGCATTTTTTTTCTAGCGTTATGGACCCACGGAGAACTACTGTCCCCAGGTGGTATGAACGTGATCAGATCCCTAGGCTTGCAATCAAGATTTCATTTATGCTATGGTCAGTGGGACATGACTGCTAGTGCATGGGTCATCTAAGACCCTTTTCAATATTAAGGACCCTGGAGAACTACTGGGGTCACTTCACCAAGTATGGGGACAGGTAGAATTCCTAATGACTGCTAGTGCACTGTGCATGGGTCATCCAAGACCCTTTTCCAAGATTAAAGGACCCTAGAGAACTATTTTTCGCCTTCACCAAGTATGGGGACAGGTAGACTTCCTAATGACTGCTAGTGCATGGGTCATCTAAGACCTTTTCCAAGATTAAGGACCCTGAAGAACTACTGTCCCCTTCACCAAGTATGAGGACAGGTAGAAGTCCTAATGAGATCCATAGGCTAGACATCCAAGTTACACTTATGACATAGTAAGTGGGACATGACCCCTAGGAGATTGGTCATCAAATTTTTCAGCATTATGGACATTGGAGAACTACTGTCCCCACTTGTAAAAAAGTGTGTGGACAGGTAGATACAGTCATTATGAGATTCCTAGGCTAACAATCAAGATTAAACTTGTGCCTAGGTCAGTGGGACATGACAGTTAGTGCATGGGTCATCTCAGACGTTTTTCCAATAATATGGACCCCTGAGAACTTTGGTTCCTAGAGGGATCCCTTCACAGAGTATGGGGACTAGATAGAAGCAGTCCTGATGAATTCAACAGGCTAGCCATCCATAGGCTAGACATCCAAGTTACACTTGTGACAGAGTAAGTGGGACACGATCCCTAGGACATTGGTCATCAAATACATTTTTTCATCAGTATGAACCCTGAAGAACGACTGTTCCCTCCATGGGAGTATGGGGGAAGCCTGAAGAACTGTCCCCTCCGTGGGAGTATGGGGGAAACCTGAAGAACTGTCCCCTCCGTGGGAGTATGGGGGAAACCTGAAGAACTGTCCCCTCCGTGGGAGTATGGGGGAAACCTGAAGAACTGTCCCCTCCGTGGGAGTATGGGGGAAACCTGAAGAACTGTCCCCTCCGTGGGAGTATGGGGGAAACCTGAAGAACTGTCCCCTCCGTGGGAGTATGGGGGAAACCTGAAGAACTGTCCCCTCCGTGGGAGTATGGGGGAAACCTGAAGAACTGTCCCCTCCATGGGAGTATGGGGGACCCCTGAAGAACTGTCCCCTCCATGGGAGTATGGGGGAACCCTGAAGAACTGTCCCCTCCATGGGAGTATGGGGGAAGGTTGATGTAGTCATGAGATAGCTAGCCTAACCATCCAGGGTAGCTTTACAACACGACCAGTGGGACTTTACTTAGTCCCTAGGGTCATGGGTCAAAGATATTTTTTTTCAGCATTATAGAAAATGTTTTGAAACCCAGAGAACTAATGTCCCTGCAGGGATCTTATCACTGAGTCTGGGGACAGGTGGAGGTAGTCATGATGAGATTGCTAGGCTAAGTCATCCAGGTTTCCTATGCAACACAGCCAGTGGGACCTGATCACCAGGGACATGGGTCATCATGGTTTGAACCCGAAGAGATCCGATCCCTGGAGAGGTCCGGTCACTGAGTGCGGGGACAGGTGGATGCGGTCATAGGAAGTTCAGCAGCTCAGCGTCCAGGCAGCGCACCGACCGGAAAAATACAAACTTACCAACACCAAGGCACGGGCTGGTCGTCTCCGTCGGGCCGGGCTGTGTGCGGGTCTAGCTGATCTGCGCTCCGGGGAGGAACCATGGACGGAGCATGACGGCTGGACGGGGAGTCCGCATCTACACAGCAGATCCGGATCAGCTTCTCTACACCCAGCACACCTTATTGTAGGAAACACGCTTCACTCCGCCAGCCTGATCCCCTCCCACCCCGGGCGGGCAGCTGAGCCCAGAGGAGTGACAGCTTAACCCTCTGCGAGCCTGCCCATAGACAACTCAGCCTGCCCATAGACAACTCAGCCTGCCCACAACTCAGCCTGCCCATAGACAACTCAGCCTGCCCATAGACAACTCAGCCTGCCCATAGACAACTCAGCCTGCCCATAGATACTGCTGATCCTACCCATAGAAAGCTCAGCCTGCCCATAGACAACTCAGCCTGCCCATAGATACTGCTGATCCTACCCATAGACAGTGCTCAGCCTGCCCATAGACAACTCAGCCTGCCCATAGATACTGCTGATCCTACCCATAGAAAGCTCAGCCTGCCCATACACAGTGATCAGCCTGCCTATAGAGTAGACAGTAATCAGCCTGCCCATAGATACATACTGCTGATCCTACCCATAGAAAGCTCAGCCTGCCCATACACAGTGATCAGCCTCCCTATAGAGTAGACAGTAATCAGCCTGCCCATAGACACTGCTGATCCTACCCATAGACAGTGCTCAGCCTGCCCATAGACAACTCAGCCTGCCCATAGACACTGCTGATCCTACCCACAGTGATCAGACTGCCCATAGAATAGACACTGCTGAGTCTGTCAATAGATATTGCTGATCCTACCCATGGAAAGCTCAGCCTGCCCATACACAGTGATCAGCCTGCCCATAGACACTGCTGATCCTACCCATAGACATGGGCGTCCGCTCCATAGGGCAAGGGGGGTCGTTTGCCCCCCCCCCCCCCCTGGAATCGCCAGGGAGAGCCAGGAGCCAGACCGATTTAAGCGGTGATTGCATCGCTCCCTTACCCTCTAGTTGTCCCTTATTTAGAGTGCCTGTCCCTCTTCTGGAATCAAATCCATGTGTCCCTCATTCCAAAGGGTTCCTCTTTTAGACCTGAAATAAATATACTGTCAATATAGTGTAGTGTTTCAGTCAAGGGAAAGGGGTGATGTGTAATGTAAAGGAGTCCAGTGATGCAGGGTGCTGTGTAATGTAAAGGAGTCCAGTGATGCAGGGTGCTGTGTAATGTGAAGGGGGCCAGTGATGCAGTGTGCTGTGTAATGTAAAGGGGTCCAGTGGTGCAGGGTGCTGTGTAATGTAAAGGGGTCCAGTGATGCAGTGTGCTGTGTAATGTAAAGGTGTCCAGTGATGCAGTGTGCTGTGTAATGTAAAGTGGGCCAGTGATTCGGGGTGCTGTGTAATGTAAAGGGGTCCAGTGATGCAGGGTGCTGTGTAATGTAAAGGGGTCCAGTGATGCAGGGTGCTGTGTAATGTAAAGGGGTCCAGTGATGCAGGGTGCTGTGTAATGTAAAGGGGTCCAGTGATGCAGGGTGCTGTGTAATGTAAAGGGGGCCAGTGATTCAGGGTTCTGTGTAATGTAAAGGGGGCCAGTGATTCAGGGTGCTGTGTAATGTAAAGGGGGCCGGTGATGCAGTGTGCTGTGTAATGTAAAGGGGGCCAGTGATGCAGGGTGCAGTGTAATGTAAAGGGGCCCAGAGCTGTGAGGTGCTGTGTAATGTAAAGGGGTCCAGAGGTGCAGTTGTGGAGAGGGGGTACACAGTAGTGACAAAGAGATATTCAAAGATGCAGGGGACACAGTGGGGTGTTTTTACATGGGGGAAGGCGCTTTTAACCCCCGCTAGCGGTCAAAGAAAGGATAAAATGTGACTGTATCGCGGCTGCCAAAACGCCCCCCTCTGAAAAAATTTCAGCGGACGCCCATGCCCATAGACAGTGCTCAGCCTGTTCATAGACACTACTGTCTGCCCATAGACACAGCTCAGCCTGCCCATAGACACAGCTCAGCCTGCTCATAGACACTACGGTCTGCCCATAGACACAGCTCAGCCTGCCCATAGACACTACTGTCTGCCCATAGACACAGCTCAGCCTGCTCATAGACACTACTGTCTGCCCATAGACACAGCTCAGCCTGCCCATAGACACTACTGTCTGCCCATAGACACAGCTCAGCCTGCCCATAGACACTACTGTCTGCCCATAGACACAGCTCAGCCTACCCATAGACACTACTGTCTGCCCATAGACATAGTTTAGCTTGTACATAGACATAGCTCATTCTGCCTATAGACACAACTCAACCTACCTATAGAAACAGCTCAACCTGCCCATAGACACAACTCAGCCTGCCCATAAACATATTGTAGATCAACCTGCCTATAGACATAGCTCAACCTGCCCATAGACATTACTCAGCCTGCCCATACACACAGTTCAACCTGCCCATAGACATTACTCAGTCTGCCCATAGACATTACTCAGTCTGCCCATAGACATAGCTCAACCTGCCCATATAGACACAGCTCAGCCTGCCCATATACACCGTACTGTTCCTACTCAGTCTGCCCATAGACATAGGTCAACCTGCCCATATAGACACAGCTCAGCCTGCCCATATACACTGTGCTGTTCCTACTCAGTCTGCCCATAGACATAGTTCAACCTGCCCATAGACACATCTCAGCCTGCCCATAGACACAGTTCAACCTGCCCATAGACATTACTCAGTCTGCCCATAGACATAGCTCAAACTGCCCATAGACATAGCTCAACCTGCCCATAGACATAGCTCAACCTGCCCATAGACACAACTCAGCCTGCCCATAGACATACTGTAGATCAACCTGCCCATAGACATAGCTCAACCTGCCCATAAATACAGCTCAGCCTGCCCATAGACATAGCTTAACCTGCCCATGTACCCACTCTGATCGCAGGTGGGAGACATCAAGTCCGCGGGACCCGCGTGAACACTCCCCCGGCTTGTAGCAGGCACGCCAACTATCACATGCACAGACCGATGTGCAGGTACATCGGTTTGCGCAGCCATGCCGCCTTGCCGCAGTATAAATGCGAAAGGTGGTCAGCAAGTGGTTAATAGAGCAAATAAGTATTGGAGCCCATGTCAGGTTTTCATACCTGTGTCACCACTGAATATATTCACCTTCTATTTGTCCTGACGACCATTGTCACCAAGAAAGAAAGTGATGGGCAATCCAATTTTAGCTGTCATGGGAAAAGGAAATAGAGAGGTAATATTTCAATGGGAACACCTGTTACAGTAATAATTGCAAAGGGGAAGATTTCCCACCCACTGAAGAGATTATTATTATAATACAATGTTTAATAGCAACAACAGTTTGCACAGCATTTACCAAATTAAAAGTAGACAGTACAGTTACAATTCAAGACAAGAGGGTAGGGAGGACCCGGCTTGTGAGCGCTCACAATACAAATGATTTCCTCTTACTTCCTATTGTGTATGGAAAAGAAGTTGATGGGAAATCTTCCAAATAGTACACAAAAAAACAGTCAAGGATTTTAACCCTCGCACACTTTATCGAAAAAAAAAAAAAAGTTTGGCTATACAGTATTTGCTCTTTAAGGCATGTGGGGTCAAGGCGATGGGGCAGGGTGTAGCACCATCTGGTCTGGCGAGGATTTTTCTAAACTGGGTGATTGAAGCCTCCAAAAGATAGAACATGAGAGTCAAATATTCAGTGATTAATATTTATCATACCTCAGTCAACCCCTTGAGTGTGTCCAGTAGGTGGGTGGGGAGGTGATAAATATTTGAAAGGTCTTTCCAGTGCATTCTTCCTCCTATGCAAGGAGGGTTCCACTTTTTATAGAGCTGCTGCCCCTGGGAGGCAGCTATTCTGAAACAGAAATTGCAGTTGGGCCTCAGCTGGTTCTGAGCTGAGGACTTGGAGAAGATTGCATAGGGGATTTTTGTTGGAGGGCACTGTCTTGGAGCTCTGGTCATTAGAAGGATATTTGTCTCTCTCACTGAAGAGATGTTCTTCTGCAGGCTATCATTCGGGCCCTTTAAAAGCATTGGTGCACCTACTGCACAATGCCTATTGGGATTTGTAGTGTAAGGAGTCTATTCATCCTTTTATATGGCTGCCATCTCAAACTATAACTCCCAGGATAATTGGTGCTCTACATAGAAAACTATAGGCTTGCTGCTTGGCTTCAGCTGTTCCTCTGCTGGCCGGAGGAGAATGGTGCAGCATAACATTAGTATCTTGATAGAGGCAGAGAAGAATAAAAGGCAATGTCTCTTTTTCCATATTGATGTAGCGCAGCACCACCCATTGGTGCCCACAGTGCCACCCATCAGTGCCCACAGTGCCACCTGTCAGTGTCACCTACCACTGCCGCCCATCATTGTTAACTACCAGTGCCCATCAGTGTCACCTACCAGTGCCGCCCATCAGTGTCAACTACCAGTGCCCGTCAGTGTCACCTACCAGTGTCCGTCAGTGTCATCTACCAGTGCCCATCAGTGCATATCAGTGCCACCCATCAGTGCCAGCTTATCAGTGCTGCCTATCAGTGCCCACCAGTGCAGCCCATCAGTGCCCACCAGTGCTGCCTCATCAGCACATATCAATGAAGTAGAAAAATTAACTGTTTGCAAAATGTTATAACAAACTATGAAACTATGATTTTTTTTTATATCTTTTTTTGTTTGTTTAGCAAAAAATAAAAACCCCAGCAGTGATTATATACCACCAAAAGAAAGCTCTATTTCTATGAAAAAAAATGATAAAAATGTCATTTGGGTACAGTGTTGTATGACCGCGCAATTGTCATTCAAAGTGTGTCAGCGCTGAAAGCTGGAAATTGGTTTGGGCAGGAGGGGGGTTTAAGTGCCCAGTAATGAAGTGGTTAAATTGTGTCTGTGTGCATTAAAGTTCATTTTATTGTACTTTTTCCTAAAAATATGGATTTGATAAACAATTGTGCAAATATCATGTGATATAAATAATTGCATCGAATAGCGTTATATTGTTCAGTGCCTTTGCATTCGGAAATTATATAAAATTCTGGATGGTTTTATATAATTTTATAGCCAAAAAAATAAAAACTGAATGGGAAAGGTTTCAGGGTCTTTTTAACAATCTGATCTGCTGCTCTACTGTTCACTGATTTTCAAGTTCTTCAACTGTACTGTAAGCTGCATTACCTGCCATCAGACCTAATCAGTGTAAATTCCATAAATGCATTCCCTATCTTATCAGCCAGCCTCCTGAATTATATTGCCGCACCTGCATATTCCAGTGATCAGAGCCGGATTAACTATTCTGTTCCCTGAATTCTGGGCATTTAGCTGCAGAGGGAGGATACAGGTGCCCTGTCCAGCAGTCTGTCAAACGTTAATGCCGCGTACACACGACCGTTTTTCATGTCATGAAAAAAACCCAAAGATTTTTTCGACGTGATTCTTGTCAAGCCTGCCCTGCATACACACGATCTTAAAAAAAAAATGCTCGAGCAAAGCGCAGTGACGTACAACACGTACGACGGCACTATAAAGGGGAAGTTCCATTCAAATGGCGCCACCCAGGGCCGCCATCAGGAATTATGGGGCCCCTTACACAGCTTCAGGCATGGGCCCCCTGGAGCAGAGAGCCGGGGGGGGGGGGGTGAAATTGAGAAGCGGGGGGGAGAAATAAAGAAAAATATATATAAAAAAAAGGGGGGTTGCCATCTGAGGACCTCTGGGCCCTTTAATATATATATTTTTTTTATAAACAGAATTACAAAGAAAAGGGGGGTTGCCACCTGGGACTTCTGGGTCCTTAAAAAAAAATAAAGAAACCCCTGGGCCCTTTAATAAAAAAAAATATATAAAAAAATAAACATTTTATATAAAAAAAAGGGTGGGTTGCCATCCAGGGCCCTGGGGACCTCTGGGCCATTTAATAAAAAATAAATATATATAAACATTTATAAAAAAAAGGGGGGTTTGCCACATGGGGCCCTGGGGACCTCTGAGCCCTTTAATAATAATAATAATATTTTTTATATATATATATATATATATATATATATATATATAAGTTTTTTTTAATAAAAGAAAGGGGGGTTGTTATCCGGGGCCCTGGGGATCTCTGGACCCCTAAAAAAAATTTTTTGGCCCTTTAATAAAAAATAAAATAAAAATATATTTTAAAAAATAAATAAAAAAGAAGGGGGATTGCCATCTGGTGCCCTGGAGGCCTCCGGGCCCCTGGGGATCTCCGGACCCCTAAAAAAACAAAACAAAAAAAAATTGCCCCTTTGTATAAAAATATATTTAATTTTTTTTTTATATTAAAAAAAAAGGGGGTTGCCATCCAGGCCCCTGGGGACCTCCGGGCCCCTTACAGGTGTACTGCCTGTACCCCCCTGATGGCAGCCCTGGCGCCACCCTTTGGCCAGATTATGCAAATTTCCCCTCTCATAACTTGCTTCCGAGCATGTGCGTTTTATACCCCGTCCTTAAAGCGTACACACGACCGTTTTTCACGACTAGAAAAACGACAACGTGATAAACACTGAGAAAAAATCGAGCAGGATCTACATTTTGAACGGCCATTTTTCTCGTCGAGAAAAATGCTCTGGAACCCACACACGACCGTTTTTAACAACCAATTTAAACAATTGAATTCATCTCTGTGTGCATACTGCCCCAAAAGGAGGTGCTCCTGAGTGCACCCCCTAGCCTCATGCAGCTGTCATCCTCTCACAGAGTTTGACAGACATCTGGCAGTCAGGGTTGCCAAATTCCCCGTAGTGAAATGTATTGACACGGCACAAAAAAAAATTACTTGTAGAGCCAAATTTGTTATTGACAGTTTAACAAATTAACCAAAATTGCAGTTTCAATGCAAATATTAATATTTAAGCTACAAACATGTAGCTAGTGTGATTATCAATGTGCTTAACCACTTACCGCCCGGCCTATAGCAGAATGACGGCCGGGCGGTGGTTGCATTATCCTGACTGGACGTCATATGACGTCCAGTCAGGATAACAGCCGCCGTGCGCCCGTGAGGGCATGTATCGCAGCGATCGGTGGTGCGGTGTGTCAGTCTGACACACCGCTACACATATCTCGGCTAAGAGCCTCCGTCTGAGGCTCTTTACCACGTGATCAGCCTTGCCAAATCACGGCTGATCACAATGTAAACAGGAAGAGCCGTTGATCAGCTTTTCCTCCCTCACGTCTGACAGACACGAGTAGAGGAGAGCCGATCAGCTGCTCTCCTGACAAGGGGAGTCTGTGCTGATTGTTTATCAGTGCCGCCCCCCCTCGGATGCCCACCCAGGATGCGGGAATGGACCACCAGGGAGGGCCACCCCCCTGGACCACCAAGTATGCCACCAGGGAAATGCCAATCTGTGCCTAGGCAGCTGCCAATCAATGCCCAGGCAGCTGCCAATCAGTGCACACCCACCTTGCCTGTCAGTGCCACAAAGGATGCCTATTAGTGCCATTACCAGTGATGCATATCAGTGCCCATCTGTGCCCAGCAGTGCCACTCATAAGTACCCATGAGTGCAGCCTTTTAGTGCCCATCAGTGTTGCCTATCAGTGTCCACCAGTGCCACCCATGAGTGCCCATCAGTGCCGCCTATCAATGCCCATCAGTGCTGCATACCAGTTCCACCCATCAGTGCCGCCTACCAGTGGCCATCAGTGCCACCTACCGGTGCTCATCGTCAGTGCCACCTCATTGGTGCCACCTTATCGATTCCGCCTTATCAGTTCCCGTCAGTGCCACCTTATCAGTGCCCATCAGTGAAGGAGAAAACGTATTTTTTTACAACATTTTAGAACGGAAACAAAAGAAAAAAAAGCAAATTTCAAAATATTCGGTCTCTTTTTATTTGTTTACCAACAAATAAAAACCCCATAGGTGATCAAATACCACCAAAAGAAAGCTCTATTTGTGGGAAGAAAATGATAAACATTCTGTTTGGGTACAGTGTAGCAATTGTCATGTAAACAGCGACAGCGCTGAAAGCTGAAAATTGGCTTGGGCAGGAAGGGGGTAACTGTCTGGTATTGAAGTAGTTAAAGCGGAGGTTCACCCTAAATATAAGATCTCCCATGCGATCCAGCATACTGGCGTCAGCGCCAGTATGCTGGGTTGTTTTTTTTTTAATAGCACACTTACTGTATTATTGTAGAATTCCTTTTCTGTCCCCCGCGGTGGACGGCGCCAGTATAGCGCGTCACATCTTCCTAAAATACCCGATATGGACTCGGGTAATCTCGGCGAAAATGCGGCGCCTGCGCACAGACCTAGGAGCTGACTGCGCAGGCGCCGTATTTCTCCGAGTCCTATTTCGGAGGGCGTGACGCGCCATAGCCGTAGGACTCGGAGAAATACGGCGCCTGCGCAGTCAGCTCCTAGGTCTGTGCGCAGGCGCCGCATTTTCGCCGAGATTACCCGAGTCCATATCGGGTATTTTAGGAAGATGTGACGCGCTATACTGGCGCCGTCCACCACGGGGGACAGAAAAGGAATTCTACAATAATACAGTAAGTGTGCTATTAAAAAAAAAAAAACCCAGCATACTGGCGCTGACGCCAGTATGCTGGATCGCATGGGAGATCTTATGTTTAGGGTGAAATACCGCTTTAAGGTATAACAAATGGCAAAAAACATATATAACCCAGCACAGAGTTACCCCTTACATCAGTCTACAGGGTTCTCCTTTACAGTGCAAGGACTCTAATATAAGAATGCTCTGGAAACTCTGATGTAAGGGGGTCTTCTGGCCTTACACCAGAGAGTCCAGTCCACATAGCTCCCCTTTAAATCACGGTCCACAGAGTTCCGCTTAAAAGTACACCAGACTCCACGGAGTTCCCCTTTACATCACGGTCAACAAAGTTCTCACTTACATCAGAGTTTACAGATTTTTCCCTTTAGATCATAGTCTGTAGCATTCCCCCTTACATTGTATAGGGAAACTCTAATGTAACACTGTGGACCCTGTTGTTAGGGGGGAATGCTGCAGACCATGTAGAGTTAGAGTCCGCAGCATTGCTCCTTACTTTAGAGTTCTCCTTTACATCAGGGTCCGCAGAGTTCTCTCATGTACTGTAAGAGGGAATCCTGCAGACTCTGCTGTAAAGAGGATCTCTAAGGACTCTAATTTAAGGGGGAACTCCAGAAACTGTAATGTGTGTGGGGGGCACTCCGGTGACCACAGACACTCTACAGAGTGAATACACTAAGGTAAAGGGGGTTACTGATATACGGGTGTAGCGGGGCATAATTTTTTTTTATGTGATCTAAAGACTATCATCTGCTGGATCAAGAAGGGTCTAGGCTCCCCCTGGTGGTCAAGTTGTGTTGCATTGAGTACAGGGAGAAACAGACTACGTTTCCCAGAGAGCAACTGTATTCACCACTGTGGTTTAACTGTTCAGGCATTTTCCACCAGTTGACTTATTCCCTTTTTGGATTACAAATTACTATTTGCATGCCAACGCATTCCGACGCAGGATTGCATGGACTGCTGAGATAATTTGTATTGAGGTTTGGTCTCGCCCACCAAACCAAGTTAGTGAAATATACTATCTAGAGACTGCCTATTAAATTTAGCGAACTGTTGATATCTATTCACCTACTCTTTAGTTAGGTAATTGGTTTCATTATTACTGTACAGCACTGTTATTAAAAAGAGCTGGGTGAGGCTTGGCAAGAAGGTACTTCAGTGTGGATGGGTTGCTGAAGGAACCCATTTGCTGTGTGCTTACTAGGGATGAGCCGAACAGACCGACCGTTCGCGCGAACATTTAGAACCCCATTGAAGTCTATGGGACTCGAACGTTCGAATTCAAAAACGCTCATTTTAAAGACCACTGTTCAAGTTATTGTTGGAAAACGTCTTTGAGAACCCGGGTCTTGCCCCAGGGAACATGTATCAATGGAAAAAAGTTTAACATTTTTTATTTTTTTCGGGAGCAGGACTCCCTCGGGCAAGACCCGGGTTCTCAAAGACGTTTTCACAGGCAGACTATAGACACCCAGCAGGTACAATATTTAAAGGAATTTTTCTTTTTTTTTTTTCAAGTTAAGCATCCAGGAGCAGTGATTTTATTGATGCTTAAATAAAAAAAATAAAAAAAAATTCCTTTAAATATCGTACCTGCTGGGTGTCTATACCTGTGATAACGTCTTTAAATAGCACAATCACCTGCCTGCCAGTAAATTAGGAAGAACTGATCTAGCTAAGCTATACAGTGTATAAATGTATGTACAACTCCTAGGGATGTATATATATTCTCTACACACTGTAACTTAAGCTAAACTGACTAGCCTGCCTGCCTGCTCTACAGTATCTAGCTATCTAAAAAGACAATCTCTCTGTCTCTCTGACTGCTCTCATTAACAAGCTGGAACACACTACACGAGGCCGCCCAGCAGGCGGCCTTATATAGTGTGGGGCGTGTGCTAAAGCCCTGAGCCATAATTGGCCAAAGCCACCCTGGCTTTGGCCAATTATGGCTCTTCGTTTTTTGCGCGCTGTGATTGGCCAAGCATGCGGGACGCAGTGAATTATGGACCGTTTTGCGCCACTCGAATTTGGCGCGAACGACCGCTTTTGTTCGAATTTCGTCGAACATATGAATAAACAATGTTCGAGTCGAACATACGTTCGTATCGAACGCGAAGCTCATCCCTAGTGCTTACCCAGGTCTGCATAGTTATTATAATTGATTTTGTATTTATCTGCTACCACTAATTCTGACTCTTGTAGGGCCCTGCAAGAAGTCTACTGTTGTTTTACCTTTGTTTCTTTGCTTTTATTTGGACAAGTAAAGAGTTAAATTGGTTACGCTGAATTTGTGTGCGGTCCATCTGTCATCCTGCGGGATCAATACAACTCAAGGTGCCCTCCAACATCTATTGGGGTTCACAATTTTTGATACCAGTTGTGCCAAGGGAGGGTTCGAGCCAGTTTGAGGGGATGATAGCCAGAGTACAGATACCCAAAACAAACCAGCAGCTCCTTCGGGGGTAGTGCTACACGTGGGGGCTCGTCCGGGATAGGCTGTTACCTCGAACAACCGAATGGAGAAGTTTTATTCTGCCATTATTACAAGGAATTGTCGTGGTGTTGGTCTGTGCTGGTGAGGAAAGAGTTAACTCCAGAAAATGAAGTCTGGGCGCACGTGCAGCGGAGTGACGTATGCCTGCAGCGTGCGAGAAAAAGAACTCAGTGTGGGAGGAGTTACCCACCCCTGTGTGAGACGTAGGGCGAGTTTGGCGCCAAAGGATAAAGTGATTGCCCGCCCACTAAGGGGGGGATTGGGCAACCATGTCTGTGCCACCGATGCCGTTTGAAAGGCTAAGACCCCCAAAGTCTGTACCGGGAGCTAATCTGAAGCCTGCTGCCACCGAGTCCCCCTGACTGATACCGGGATCCGAATGAGGACCCAGGGAAAGTTTGTCTTTTTCTCTAGTGGTGGTGTGGAGGCCCTTGGACTGTCCCGTCCCACGCTGGCTGTCCGGATACTGCCATTTGTTTGGTGCAGAAGATGCCGACACTACTTGTTTCATGTAAACCCACCAACTGAGTCTCCCTGTGAGTATCGGTTAGATTGGGTCGCCGGAATGGTGACCGCGGAGGAAGAGGTTCCATGGCCTGAACCCCCTTCAACTACTTTGAGCGTCGATCCCAAAGTTGTGACTGTTTCCGCATACTGACCCTGCTATCGGCTATTACCCTGATTGTGTCGTCGGAAGTGAGTGACAAGGAAAATGTGCCTGTTGCAGAGGTGAATGTCGCTGCTGAGACAGCGTGTGTGGCGGTGGTCTCCGACTGGCTCGCAACGGGAAAATTGGGCCCCATCAAGGTCTCCCACGGCTGTGGTCGAGGCCTACCTATACCTGTTTGCCTGCTGAAGAGTATGATACCTCTGACATTGACTCTGATCCGATGTGGGTGACGATCCATGGATGGAGCTGGAGCTGCCCGAGTTACAGTGGGGCAGAAACTCCCGTGCTTCCAAGCACCAGAAATGTTTCAGGAACACTGCGCCACAGGCGTGTTTTCCTGCAACTGACTTGGGGAATTACGGCGCCAAGCGCCAGTGCTGCTAAAAAGACTGATCCTATACTAGCCACATTACCCGCAGTGAGAAGAGCACCCGACACCATAGTCATTTTGGGACTAGGACACCCCCGTACCCTACCGAAACTGGCTCGCTAGTTATGAAGAAGGTGGCCCTGAACTACGTGCCTCCAACTCTCATGGCAGAAATTGAGGAAATGAGAGAAGAATGGTGCAAGAATGCAATCTGGGAATATCTGGAAGTACCAAAGGCTGGTTGTGGAACTGAGTATGCCTTCATCTGTACTGGCCACTGGTTTGAAGGTTGCTCAAGGGAATGGGGCCCTGATCGGTAAATCTACAGCGATCGAGTGGTTCTTAAGAGTCCTGGAAAAGTGGATCAAGTTTATTCGATCACCACAAGAAATGCTCAAGGTGATGTAATTGCTTTGCCGGATCCCAGATTCTACAAGTAGGCCCAATGCCTATAGTGTCACTTTTGTTTTCTGCTTTCTGAAGAAGTCATGGATCGGAATGATCGCCCCTTTTCAGTTTTGTTATTATTTTTTTTTATTTTTCCCGGATCCACATTTTGGCTGTAATGTGAAGAACTTCGGGGGGGAGGGAACATTTTGATAGGTTAGTAAGATTAGGGTCTCGCCGGCTTCCTCACAGCAAGAAAAGAAAGAAGAATAAAAGTTTCCTTTTTCTCTGATCGCTCTAATTTGAGCATGGACTGCCTTATGTTGGTAGTACTAGCGCACTGACCACTAGGGGCAGTGTTCTGCAACTTCTACCACTGCAGAGAGACTAACTTGTATATATATTTCTCTTAAACCTTGCAACTTGAGAAATTCTCAGCACTTAGTTTTTTTTATGTGTCTCTTTGGGAGGAAAGGAGGTTTCCCCTTTACTGGGGAAGGTGCAGATTCAGTTCTACCCTTAGTGACCTGTATTAATGTGTATTTGCATATGTTCTTCCATTTTTATATTTCGCAGGTCATTGATCTACTATCAAAACTGTTGGAGAATGGGACAGAATAGATAGTTAGGAATGTTTTGATGTCATAATGTGTCACTGTAAAGATTTTACAAAGAATGTTTTTTATTGTTATATCTTTCCGCCTTTCTATCTCTCCTCTGTTCTGGAAAAGCAGATTCAGGTCAGGCGTTCAGGATTGAACACATTCTTGTTGGGAAACTGAGGATAGTGTCTATTCAGGTGGGGGGAGTGTATAGCGCCTGGTTACTTAAAAAGCTGCTTGGCTGGCTGGGAGCTGTCAATGACCTCATCTCCAGGCTCCACTATTGCTCGCTTGGCTGCAGCAGGGATAGGTAGTCAGACACGGTCCAGTCCGGGCGGCTCAGCACCAGTGGCTCCTAATCACTACATCTGTCCGCTTCTTCTTCAGAGTCCTATACTATAGTGACACAATCCCAAATCCCAGCAGCTCTCCTGCCTCCCGCTCCCGAGTCCCAGCTCCCACTCGGGTCCTGCTGTGTGATTCATAAAAGGGGCCAAGTGGCGGCATGACCTCACCACATGCCCCAACCGGCTTTGTAAATAAATGTTGGATTACCACGCCACCAGTGCACCCCTATACATTTGAATGGGTCACGTTCAGTGCAAGTAGTACATGTCAAATGTGACAAGCAGTAAAATACCTGCTGCAGCAAGTGTACACCCCACACCCACATGGATGTCAAATTTTGAATAGCGACTGCATCTGTGCAGCTTCTACATCCCAATTGACATGAATAGAACTGCCTGCATGGGGATAACCTGCGAGTGAGGCCACAAGTTTTTGATTACCTAGGAGCCTCCACAGAGTTTAATCCAGCACTAGGCATACATCTATAGTTTCTTAAGTTCTTAAGTTTTCTTAAGTTTCTTTAGTTTCTTATCTCTTCACGACACCCACATCATAAAAAAAAACTATCAATAAATT
The DNA here is from genome assembly GCA_029574335.1 of Rana kukunoris. Lineage (NCBI taxonomy): Eukaryota > Metazoa > Chordata > Amphibia > Anura > Ranidae > Rana > Rana kukunoris. Next base: position 450,732,930 of record CM056053.1, on the reverse strand, counting down.
GTGTATTACATGCTGTTCATACTTACTCTTTTGCAGCTGTGTTGGTAACTCTGTACATGCTCAGTTTTCAGTGAGTTTCTATGCTGAGCATTTCTTCCCTATCACAAATATAGAGTCACATATGTGGGTGTATACAATTGGTAAATGGCAGCCCACTCCCTCCCTTCTCCTCCATTCCCACTAACCAGCTAAATACAATGTAGATTGATGGAGGCTTCACCTTCCTCTTATTCTAAGACACAGGATGAAGAGGCGTGACACGTGTGATGGGCGTGTTAATTAAACAGTGTGTGTGTTTTAGTATCACTTTAACTGATATATTGTGCATCTACTGTACTAGCAGTAGGTTATTTTTAAAGGGGGATGGGGCCAAGGCACTTGAGGTGAACCTTGCATTCTATTGTAAGGTCCATCTTTAAAGCGGTATTAAACCCAAAACTAAAAATGTAATATATTGCAGCTTACCAATCATTAGTTGTTTTTTTTTTCTTTGGATTTTCCTCCTCTGTTTTCACCAGTGGTGGCTGGTGTTTTTTTGTTTGGTGGGGTGGCAAACACCTACCCCTCCCCTGTCAAACCTCCCCCCTCGCTGTCTGCTGGTCCACCGTCACTTGCACCATCTAGGTGGTGGCCACATCGGGCAGTGGCAGGGATCAGGCATCGGGAGGGAGGCACATTGGACAGCGGTGAGGACCGGGCATCAGCGGGCACATTGGGGATCGGCGGGCACATCGGGCATAATGATCAGTGTTGCAACAGCAAAAATGTTATTCGCTGTAGCAAAAAAACCTGGGGGGGGGTTCCAAACGCAATGCTCTACGCCCCTATTTTAAAGCCTATTAGAGCCTCTGGTTTTTACCTGGTGATCTGGTCAGTAACACACCTCCGGTATTAGTGAGACACAACTCTGCACGAATGAAAACAGGAGGCACAGCAGAAAGTAGCGTTGTCAGTCTGGGGGGGGGGGGGGTTAAATTTAATAACAGATTTAAATACACTAATATATTAATAGTAGTGAGGAAAAGTTGGGATGGACTGCCGCACTCCAGAGAAACTTCAATAAAATAAAGTTGTCTTTATTGTAAAAGCAGGAACATGCACAATCACAGCAAACCACAAAAAAACGGATAGCCGACGCGTTTCACACTCAACTAGTGCTTAGTCAAGGCAAACTCCAACTCACACATTATAAGCTGTTACAGCAGTTTTTTTTTTCCTTTTGTGATTAAAGTTTAAATAAAAGCTGGACATTGTAAGCACCCCTGTCAAATGGTTTGTCTTGTCTATTTAAACTGATACATTCTGCTGGAGAGCTTGGGCTTTTGAAAGACAACAGATTTGCAGGCTGGATCCTCAGATGAAACCAAAAGAAAGAAAGCCTAAAAAAGAAAAGGAATGCATGCAGCCATCACATGTAAAAAATAGTAAGCTGCAATATAATAAATATTTGCTTTTGGGTTTATTACCTCTTTAACTCAATTTATACATATAGCCTAATAATGAAATTTTGGCGCTTTGTTAGCATTTTCTGGCTGTCAGTTCTGTATGAAATGTTTTAATTAATTGAAATGTGGGAACGCAAAATCACCGCGCTCACATGAAACGTTAAGCCACTCTGAAAGCTCCTGTAAATTGCCCGTAGGGTTTATCCTCCAGGCAGGAGGTCTTATCTCGCGGCTGGCCAGGTGCCTCCGACACGCCCACCCAGCAAAGCCATAGAATTCTACCTGGGAGGGAGGTGTCAGTCTATGACCTTTGATGTGCGTGATCTCAGCTTATCCAGCACCCAACTGACTTTGTGTGCATTACCAGCCTTTCTGTACACATTTACAGCCAAATGTAGACATTTTCTTATTTAAAAAATAGTGACATCAAAATGTATCTGCTTGTTTCATGATTTATTTGTTCTATTTAGTTCTGAAAAGTTAAAGAGTTTATTTTTCTTTTCCCTGGGATCTAAAGATTTCCATTTAGTTTTTATTACTTTCTGTCTCCTGCGTGGAGTTTCAATGCCAAGCAGCTGCTAACAAAGCAAACATAATATTGGCATCAAAAAAGGGATTAACTCCAGAGATATAACAATAATTCTCCCGCTCTACAAGACTCTGGTCCGGCCGCATCTGGAGTATGCTGTCCAGTTCTGGGCACCAGTCCTCAGGAAGGATGTACTGGAAATGGAGAGAGTACAGAGAAGGGCAACAAAACTAATAAAGGGTCTGAAAGGTTATTAGTTATGAGGAAAGGTTACGAACACTGAACTTATTCTCTCTGGAGAAGAGACACTTGAGAGGGGATATGATTTCAATGTACAAATACCGTACTGGTGACCTCACAATAGGGATAAAACTTTTTTGCGGAAGGGAGTTTAACAAGACACGTGGCCATTCATAAAAATTAGAAGAAAAGAGGTTTACCTTAACCACTATTGACCCCTTCACGCCGATATACGTCGGCAGAATGGCACGGCTGGGCACAATCACGTACCTGTATGTGGCCCTTTAAGCCCAGCCGTGGGGTCGCATGCACGCGACCCGGTCCGAAGCTCCGAGACCGGGACCGCGGGACTCGCGGACCCGATCGCCGCTAGAGTCCGGGTAAACACGGCTTCCTCGTTCTTCACTGTGGCGGCAGCATCGATCGTGTCATCCCTTTTATAGGGGGACACAATCGATGATGTCACACCTACAGCCACACCCCCCTACCCCCCAGCCGCGCCCCCTGTGGTTAACTGCAACTGTTATTTCCACAGTAAACGATGCATTTTTTGTGTCCGCCATAATGTCGCAGTCATGAAAAAAAATCACTGATCGCCACCATTAGTAGTAAAAAATAATAATAATAATAATGCAATAAAACTATCCTCTGTTTTGTAAACGCTATAAATTTTGCGCAAACCAACCGATAAACGCTAATTGCGATTTTTTTTTACCAAAAATATGTAGAAGAATACGTATCGGCCTAAACTGAGGGAAAAAAAATGTTTTTTTATATAGTTTTGGAGAATATTTATTATAGCAAAAAGTTAAAAATATTGGGCCAGATTCACGAACACTTGCGCTGGAGTATTTGGATATGCGCCGCGTAACTGTGCTGATGCGCCGACGTTTCTATGTGCCCGTACCCACCAAACTAGATGCGCCCAATAACGGGTCATTTGCGACCGGCGGAACGTTCCGACGCCAGAGTATCGTCAGCGCTTATTTTCGCTGGGCGCATCAGTCGCGCCCATTGATTTCCCCTGCAAATATGCAAATGAGGGAGATTTCCCAATTCACGAACGGATTAGCACCATACGCTGGCTACATGCGCCGCGCGTATCTGGTCCGTCCGGCGCAAAGTTATTTCTACAAAAGGCTGCTTTATCTTTACTCCAGACGGTCACAGGTCAGCAGGAGAGCAGCTACAGCAGCGTTACCGACGATAGGAGCTTGCTGAACAACAACACTTGCAAGGACAACACCTCTGTGTGCCAACATGCCAGGGGCAATTGTGGTCCTAGAACTACTGATGGGTCCCCTGGAACCAAGAAGGCGGCCACGTGAGAGGATATACCGCACTCGTATGAACCTCTTTGGCATGGGGGATGAGGAGGTGTATCACCTCTTCAGATTCAGCCCTGATACAATACTTGAACTAACCACAACCCTGCAGGATGACATCGCCAGCAAGACACAACGCTCACAAGCAGTGCAGCCACTGGTGAAGGTCCTGGCAACACTCCATTTCCTTGCAAGTGGATCATTCCAGCGTACAAGTGGAGTGGTGGCTGGGATGTCACAGTCCTCCATAAGCAGATGTGTGCACCAGGTTGTCCCTGCAATACTCAGACGCATGTCCAACCAGTTCATCAGACCAACCACTGAGGAGCTGCGGCAGAAGGCAATGACAGATTTCTACAACATTGCCAGATTCCCACGCACTGTGGGGGCCATTGATTGCACACATGTGGCCCTACAGCCCCCCAGTGCCACAGAGCACATATACCGCAATCGGAAGCATTGGCATTCCATCAACGTACAGGTGATAGCCGATGCCCAACGCCTCATATGGCACGTCCGTGCCAAACACCCCGGGGCCAGCCATGACAGCTACATATACAATCAGAGCCCCATCCCAGCAGAATTTAACCAGAACATGTATGGGGACAGCTGGCTGGTTGGTGAGTGACATGGGAGTCAGGCATGACTATCCCCTCCCGTGATGCACAACAGAAATTGCACATGCATGACTAACATTATCCTGTCTTTTCCCTTACAGGTGACTCTGCATATGCACTGGGACCCCATCTAATGACTCCTTTCCGGAACCCCCAAACCAGAGGAGAGAGAAAATACAATGAAGCACACATCAAAACCCGTGCAGTGGTGGAGCAAACATTTGGGCTCCTGAAGTCCCGTTTCCGATGCCTGGATAAGTCTAGGGGGACCCTATTGTATTCCCCTACCTTTGTGTGTCAGATCATCGGTGCATGTTGCATACTACATAACTTTGCTATGAAAAAAGGCCTGCATATTGACATACGTGATGACCTGACCCCCGACCCACACAGTCCCCACCTGCCAGAGGACACCCAGTCTGCTGATGGAAGAGCAGTCAGGAGGGTCCTCGCCGTAGGCATCTTTGGACACTAAACCAAAACATTAATTACACAGACAGTGCACGCGTGTACACCACTGATGTCCCTAGATCACACACACCACATGCACATAGCATTGGATTAGCCCAAGTCCAGCATGTAGGAGTTGGGAGCAGTAACGCCAGCGTCAAGGCCCCAATGATGTCACTGTCCATTCACACACCTTTCACACATCATTCATTCAGCCGTGGGGTTCACTTCACCACCACGGCCGAGGGTGACACCCCTTACTTTCAGGAGTGCCACCCCCTCACATTCACACACCATTCACACTGTCCCCTGCACTCCTGACCGTGTGCAGTACAAAAATAAATTAATAATATCATATCCTGATAAATAAAATAAACAAAATCTCATAACCTGAGCAAAAGAAAAAATAAACTCATGACCTGAGTATGTCCAAATCAAAAATATAAAACAATAAAAAAAAAAAAGGCCTCATCGGGGATGCCGGGGGCTTCTTCTGGGGGCCCCTCTCTGGCTCCGCAGCTGCCTGGATGGAGTGGGTGGGGGTGGGGGGGCATCTGGAGGTGGCTGATCCCCAGGTGGGCCACTCCTGAAAGGTGTGGCCTGCATGCCCTCCAAGGCCCTGGCTATCCGTCCAAGGTAGGAGTTTGTCTGGGCCTGCATCCGGAGCTGACGGGTGACCTGGTAGTGCTGGGCCCGCCGACTCAGCCTCCCCTGGTCCCGGATGGCAGCACTGTTGGCCTGGACGGCTGCAGTAAGGTGCCGAATATCCCCCTGCACCTCCCCCAAAGTGGTGACCACTGCAGCGCAGTTGCAGCTTACATCCTGCACTGCGTTGCTGAGGTTGGCAACGGAGCCCAGGCTGTCAGACACTTTCTGTAAGTGCCCAACTATGGCCCCCATCTGTTCCGTCTGCCTGGCGTGATCCCTCGCCAACTGGTCCTGGACACCATCAGACACCCCCCTGGTCTTCTGGGTCGCCTTCCTGGGGCCAGAAGATGGTTGTCCTCGGGTGGAAGGAGTCGCCCTTGAGGGGCTTCCAAGGATGGGGGAGGGGACGACAGATGGCCCAGGAGAAGGGGAGGAGACAGACAACACTAAGGTAAAGTCCTGCTCTGCCACAGCAGGATCCTCTACAACCACCTCGGCAGGTGTGGTGTGGCCACTCTCCTCCTCCACAACCTCTTCACCACCCAGTGGCTCGGGCACACGATGGCGTGGGGGGGATGGGGTGGAATGCACGCTGACAGATGATGGCCCAGCTCCGTCATCTGTGGATGACACAAAGCAGACACATGTTGGTGGTCCCACACACTTGGCACATGTACCCTCCCCCCCCCCAAATGCAAAACAACAAATAGGGGATTATAAAACACTTACCTGTCCTTGTGCCTTCCTCCACGGAGTCATAGCCTGCGACCCCCTCCACCTGCTCCCTCTCCAGGCAGCGAGCAACCACCTCCTCCTCTGCGGTTAGAGTGACAGGACATGGGGGACCACCACCTGTGCCCCTCTCATACCTCCTGATGGAGGCCACCTTGTCCCTCACCTTGCGCCGCAAGTCATTAATTTTTTTTTGTATGTCCCCAGCAGTCCGGGTGGAGTACCCCAGGACATTGACCCTGGCAGCAATCGACTCCAGGATGCCCTGCTTCCTCTCCCGGCTGGTCTTTCGGCTTTTTTTGCCATGGAGAAAAGCATTATCCGTCTCCATTGCCAAAATGATGAGCGAGACCTCCTGTGCATTAAAATTCAGGTTCCTCCTCTCTCTGGGGGTAGCGGGAGCAGCCATCACCAAACAAAAGTATCTTCCCTGGGGTGGGGGGAAGCGGAAATACTTTTGCGCCGGAATGGCGTTTCCGCCAGCGCTTTTAAGCGCCCAGCGGAACGCATTGCGCTGACGTTTCCCAGGAAGTGGTGCCGACGGAAGTTGTGAGCATGCGCACAAGGGGGGCGAGTGGAGCCGCACTCACTGCACATGCTCCGTGGATGATGCGCTGAACGTAAGCCTCTGCGCTGGGCTCCGCCCATCATTTACATATGATCACACCCACTTCCACTTGCGTCGGGTTACGCCAGCGCATTATCGTTACTCTGGCGCAAGTTTACGCGCAACTGCTATGTGAATTACAGGACTTGCGCTGAAAGGGTCTTCAGAGTAACGTAAATGAGAAGCGTTACTCCAGAGGAAAGATACTCTCATCTACCTGAATCTGGCCCATTGCATTTTTTTCAAAATTGTCCCTTTATTTTTGTTTATAGCGCAAAAAAAAAAAAATGCAGAGGTGATCAAATACCACCAAAAGAAAGCTCTATTTGTGCGAAAAAAGGACGCCAATTTTGCTTGGGAGCCACGTCACACGACCGGGCAATTGTCTGTTAAAGCAATGCAATGCCGAATCGCAAAACCTGGCCGGGTCCTTTAGCTGCATTTTGGTCTTAAGTGGTTAAACTGCGTAGAGGTTTCTTCATGGTAAGAGCGACAAGGAAGTGGAATTCCCTTCCACAGGTGGTGGTCTTATTGTGAAGCATCAATAATTTCAAAAAACTATTAGATAAGCACCTGAACGACCACAGCATACAGGGATACACAATGTAATACTGACATATAATCACACTCATGCAGTAGGTTGGACTTGATGGACCGCGCCTACTATGTAACTATGTAAAGTAATTTTGCTATAGTATAAAATATCAATATGGTTATTATTATTATTCACAGTACTTTTCCCGAATGACTGTGCTAACAGCTCCCTTGCTGCCTGTCCTTGATTTAGGCATACTTTGGGAGCATACAAAATTTGTTGTGTGGATGTCTTTGCACACACACCACCAATAATCGCTGTATTTTTTGTAATATGATTATCTCCTATGATAATAAGCGCCATCTAGTGGCCAAAATGCAGGATTTTCTTTTATGGAGGTGTTTCAGGAAAATACCACATAATGGCCACTAGATGGAGCTGGTAATCATAGGAGATAATCATATTGCAAAAACTATACCGATCATCCATAGTGCTTTACAAATTCTTAAAGGCATCCAGACAGCAAATATTTTATATCTAGAATCTTTTGTGTTAGGCTCACGGACAGTATTGGCACTGCCACACAGAATGTTTGTAGGGGGCTCCCATTAAAATTTTACTATGGGGCCCCATTATTTGTAGTCACACCCTTGATTCCACATAATGGTCATAATGACCAGAAAACTTGCCGTGGGGAACTGTGTCAGTCTGGTAGGTGCTGTTTCTGTTCACCTGTTTGCTCTGTGTGTTTGCTGTTCTCCAGGAATATCACTGACCTCAGTCAGGCAGAGTACAGTGTTTGCTTGGCAGTGGAGGGTGAAGTACATTGGAAAGAATTGTAAAGAATGTATTTATTTAAATTCATTAATATGGTGCAAAGCTTTGTAAAGACGTTGGGGCAGATTCACATAGAAATAGATTCTCGTAGCGTATCAGAAATACACTACGCCGCCGTATTTTACCTGGCTCTACGTGGAATCCAGGTAGATTTTGTCCAGTAAACGACGGCGGCGTAGTGTATATCTCCCGTCGCAATCCATCCGCGCGAGTAGGGGGCGTGAAGCATTTAAAATAGGCGCGTTCCCGCGGCGATCGAACTGCGCATGCTCCGTTCCCAAATTTCCCGCCGTGCATTGCGCGAAAACACGTCGTTACGTCATTCGTTGTTTATGTAGCGTCGTTTACGGACATCCACAGTCCCGTACGAGTTACGTAAAAAAAAATAAAAAAAAATTTAATTCAACGCGGGAACGACGGCCATACTTAACATGGGCTACGTACCGTTAGAGCAGCAAAAAGCTCCTCTAACATTACGTATAAAAAAATAGACGAAAGCGATTGCGAAGACCACTCGTATCTTCGTGCATCGCCGTAAAAAAACATTTGCATATCCCGACACATCAAAACGACGCGAACTCCTCCCAGCGGCCGCAAATATATTGCAGCGTAGATCCGAAGGCTTACGAAGATGTAAGCCTCTCGGATCGAAGCCCGAAGCCGCCGTATCATGGTTTGAGGATTCAAACTAGTGATACGGCGCGCGAAATTTGAAATTACTCCTGTCTAACACCAGTTAGACAGGCGTAATCGCTCTATGAATCTGGCCCGTTGTGTACAGGTTTTTGGTGCATACCATGGGGTGTTTTTTAGGAATTCAGCCCCTGCTTTAGAATGGTGCCGAACCCTACTTGTTCACGAGATCCAGGCAACATAGCTACTTGTAATTCCTTTTGCTAAGAAACTGGCCATACACAATACAATCTGGTTGTACAATTTCTGTACAATCTGCTATAGAGTTGGCAAAGCTGAACACCAACTATTTTGGGCCATTTACTGTGCAAGTGTAAAAATAGTTTACCCCTACTGATGTCTTTCCTAAGTTTGGCATTAACCTTTTACTTTTATCAGCCCCCACAGTACTGTAAGCACCAAATGTCCTGCCGTGAGAATACTAGGCTTTCTGTGTTTGGAGCAGGGGAGGACGAGCATTGTTACAGATCACCTGGCACCCAGCTTGGGTGGCTCTGCCAAGATACAGCTTCTTCCACTCTGGAACCAGGTATTAAAGCTAAGCATTGCACCCAAAAACTAGACAACACTAGCTTAGGTGCAAACTGGAACCCACTTTAAGCCATTTATTATTAATCAACTGTATTTACTCTTTTTGAATCATAATCACAATAGCACTACCCAAATGACCCTGACCAAAAGTTTACACACCCCAGTTCCTAATACCGTGTATTGCCGCCTTTAACATCAATGACACATTAAAGTCTTTTGTAGTATTAGTGGATGAGGCTCTTTATCTTCTCAGATGGTAAAGCTGCCCATTTCTCTTGACAAAAAGCCTCCAGTTCCTGTAAATTCTTGGGCTGTCTTGCATGAACAGCGCATTTCAGATCTCCCCAGAGTGGCTCAATGATGATGAGGTCAGGAGACTGAGAGGGCCCCTCCAGAACCTTCACTTTATTCTGCTGTAGCCAATGACAGGTTGACTTGGCCTTGTGTTTTGGATTATTGTCATGTTGGAATGTCCAAGTACGTCCCATGCACAGCTTCCTGGCTGATGAATGCAAATGTTCCTCCAGTATTTTTTGATAACATACTACATTCACCTTGCCTTCAATTTTGACCAAATTTCCTGTGCCTTTGTAGCTCATACATCCCCAAAACATCAGCGATCCACCTCCGTGTTTCACAGTAGGAATGGTGGACCTTTCACCATAGGCCTTGTTGACTCCTCTCCAAATGTAGTGTTTATGGTTGTGGCCGAAAAGCTCAATTTTGGTCTCATCACTTCAAATGACTTTGTGCCAGAAGGTTTGAGGCTTGTCTCTGTGATGTTTGGTGTATTGTAAGCGGGATACTTTGTGGCATTTGCGTAGTAATGGCTTTCTTCTGGCGACTCGACCATGCAACCCATCTTTCTTCAAGTGCCGCCTTATTGTGTATCTTGAAACAGCCACACCACATGTTTTCAGAGAGTCCTGTATTTTACCTGAAGTTATTTGTGGGATTTTCTTTGCATCCTGAACAATTTTCCTGGCAGTTGTGGCTGAAATTTTAGTTGGTCTACCTGACCGTGGTTTGGTTTCAACAGAACCCCTCATTTTTCACTTCTTAATTAGAGTTTGAACACTGCTGATTGGCATTCTCAATTCCTTGGATATCTTTTTATATCCCTTTCCTGTTTTATACAGTCCAGGAAGTGAACAGGCAGCAGCTTTAGCTGCCCACAGTTAAAATGGCTGCATCCAGATTCAGTGGAGGGAGATTCCTGTAGCATATTTGGCAAGTACAGAATCCCAATATATATAAAATACAGTGAAACCTCGGATTGCGAGTAACGTTTGTTTGTTTTTTTATTTTTTATTTTTTATGGTTGAACTGGATGGACTTGTGTCTTTTTTCAACCTAGCTAACTATGTAACGTGGTCAACGTGCGTTTCGCAATACGAGCATTTAAAAAAAAAGGCAACATCGGTGTGCAGTACCGTATTTGGCCAAAGGTGCCCCCCCACCTCTGGCCACATGCGTTATTGCATGCCATTGAAGTCAATGCGGAACAAATTATTTTCGTTTCCATTGAATTCTATGGGGAAACTTGCTTTGATATGCGAGTGCTTTGGATTACAAGCATTCTCCTGGAAAGGATTATGTTTGTAATCCAAGGTTCCACTGTAATATGCAAAGTGGTTGGAGGGAAGCTTCAGAATGGCAAAGATGTGTTATTACAAATTATGTGAGCAGACTGCAGTTCCTCTTTAATCTCTGTTATGCCGCGTACACACGGTAGTTTTTTGCGATGAAAATAAACGTTGTTTTTTAAAACGTCATTTAAATTGATCGTGTGTGGGCAAAACGTTGTTTTTTGTCTTAAAAAAAACGACCAAAAAAAAATTCCAACATGCTTGAATTTTTTGTGTCGTTTTTCAAAACGTCGTTTTTTGTTTCACAAAAAGTCACCATGTGTAGCAAAAAACGTCGTTTAAAACGACGTTTTTCAACCCGCGCATGCCCAGAAGCTAGTTATGAAGCGAGCTTCAATGGAAAAGAGTGGTGAACGTAACCTCGCTTTTTGTGAAAAAAACGATGGTGTGTATGCAACATCGTCTTTGAAAAGTGACGTTTCAAAAACGTTGTTTTTTACTTCACAGAAAACGTTGTTTTTTTTCATCACAAAAAATGATCGTGTGTACGCTGCATTATTGTTGACTATGTCCCCACTTGAGAGATTTTCATTCATTTCCTGTACCTGAGATACAACAGGAAGTCAGTAACAATCTCTGCACTGTAGGGGGTCTGCATTGTAGGGGGGCTGTACTGTAGGGGGGTCTGCACTGTAGGGGGGTCTGCACTGTAGGTGGGGTCTGAACTGTAGGGGGGGTCTGCACTGTAGGGGGTGTGTGTAACATGCAGCGGGTCCATAACTGTTAGGGGGTGTCTGTGTAACATACAGGCATCCAGAGCTGTGGGGGGCTGTGTAATGTAAAGGGGTCCAGAGGTGCGGGGGGCTGTGTACTATAAAGGGGTCTAGAGGTGCAGGGGCTGTGTAATGTAAAGGGGTTCAGAGGTGCAGGGGGCTGTGTAATGTAAAGGGGTTCAGAGGTGCAGGGGCTGTGTAATGTAAAGGGGTTCAGAGGTGCAGGGTGCTGTGTAATGTAAAGGGGTTCAGAGGTGCAGGGTGCTGTGTAATGTAAAGGGGTCCAGAGGTGCAGGGGGCTGTGTAATGTAAAGGGGTTCAGAGGTGCAGGGGCTGTGTAATGTAAAGGGGTTCAGAGGTGCAGGGTGCTGTGTAATGTAAAGGGGTTCAGAGGTGCAGGGTGCTGTGGAATGTAAAGGATTCCAGAGGTGCAATTGTGGAGAGGGTGTACACAGTAGTGACAAAAAGATATTGAAGGATGCAGAGGTATGAAGGGGCACAGTGGGGTGTTTTTAAATTTTAAGGGGGGGGGGTGGCATATATAGGATTGGCCCTGGGTTCTAAATGCTCTAGGTTTGCCCCGTGTACATTTTGTCTTTGCTAATAGGCCAATAAAACAAAGACTCTGGGCCAGATTCAGAAAGAATCGGCGGCGGCGTAGCGTATGCCATTTACACTACGCCGCTGCAATTTACTGGAGCAAGTGCCGTATTCACAAAGCACTTGCTCCGTAATTTGCAGCGGCGTAGTGTAAATGGCCCGGCGTAAGGCCGCGTAATTCAAAGGGGGAGGCTTGTATTTAAATTAAGCGCGCCCTCGCGCCGATCTAACTGCGCATGCGCCGGCCGTAAAAATAGCCCAGTGCGCATGCTCCAACTTACGTCGGAAAATGTCGTTGAATCCGACGTGAGCGTCATTTACGCAAATACCTATTCGCGAACAACTTAGTAAAATTACGTAAACAACGGAAAAACACGACGCTGTCCCGACGCCATACTTAACATGGCATACGACGGATCTTCGTAAACTTACCCCTCATTTAGCAGGGGTAAGTTTACGCTTACGGAAACTACGTAAACGACGACGAGGTGCCGCAAAAACGTTTGTGAATCGGCGTATCTGTCTCATTTGCATAGTCAAATGAGAAATCGACATAAACGCCACCTAGCGGCCGGCGGAACATTACATTTAAGATCTGACGGTGTAAGTGACTTACGCCAATCGGATCTTAGCGTAAATCCGGCGTATCATGTTTTCTGAATAGAAAACAATGATACGCCAGCGGGAAATTCGAATTACGCCGGTGTAATTCCTTTCTGAATCTGGCCCTCTGTCTACACCTTCTCCCCACCTACTGCCATTCAGGTGGAGTGGGCAATCCTCCTTTTCTGGGAATCCTGGAAAGTGCGAGAAGATATCATCTGTGATACAAACCTTAACCTCCCTCTCTCCTACCGCTGTGAACCCCTTTCTTCTAATTTCCCCTGACGCTGTCCCTCTCTCGCTGGCTTGGTCTGGGCTTGCCCTGTTTGGAACCTTGTGAGGAGAAACTTGAGGCCTAGGTGTCGCCCCCCCCCCCCTTCTTCCAGGGGATTCACCTTGAGGAAACTGTCCCAATCTGATGCAGATTGACCTTTGATTGTTTTTAACTGTCCAAAGTGGGCCGTATCTTGAATGTTCCAAACTTATGATCTTTTCATTTAAATTCTCCTGAAGAAGTGATACTCTCTGTTCCCGAAATGTGTTGGGCACAATGAGAAGAGAATACAACGCTACCACCTCTATGAGAATGAGAAGAAGGGAAAAGGGGTTTGCGACATTTGAGGTATATGAGAGCAAGCTCTATAAACCTATACTTATTTTCCTGTTTTATGTAATGTATGGTCATGTTTGCGCCAATGTCTTTTACTGTGTACTAATAAATTGTATATACAGTGGAACCTTGGATGACAAGCATAATCTGTTCCAGGAGAATGCTCGTAATTTTTTGAATTGCGCACACTCATGGGATGGCGACAAACTACAGTACCTAAAAATCTCCATAGGCGCTGTTAAGACCTGCAGTGGTTAGGGTACTGCGGCCTTCTTTCCGTCTCCCAAGATGATTCTTCCGAATGGTTAGAGTGTTCCCCATCCCCAAGCATGAGCCAAGACTTCATGAAGGGTGTCCAGATATAGAATGACTTTATTGAGAGACAGGTTACTTATATACAGCAAAAGAAATACTTGATGTAATCAGATATACAATTACATCCTCCTCCCACATCATCATACAATGGTGTTACTAACGAGATCCCTTTCAAGAAACCTATTGTAGGAGACAGACGGCTGTCTCCGGTAGAATCCAAATGAGTTATTTACTGGTCCTTTGCCCAGACAAGGTGTTTTAGAACTTCTCACCTGCTAAACAATAGAACTTCACACAATGAACACTTCTTGAAAGACAGACTAAAGATCATTTACATGACACATTGAGATATTGAGATCAGTTTAAGGAATAAACCAATTATCTCCAGGTAGAGAGCACCCTAATTTTTCCAACGTTAGAACACCCCTCTTCCACACAAGGTATACCTGCCATTACATATCTCCTGATAGCCCCGATCTGGGGGACCAACATATCCAAATTTCACCCAGATCGGTCCAGGGGTTCTTAAAAGACAAACAGAGTCTGAGAAAATCCAGAATAAAGTCTATTTTCTTCACAGACGCTTTAAAAAAAAATTAACGGTTACGAAGTTAGAGTTACAGAGGAGGTCTAGTGCTAGAATTATTTCTCTCGCACTGACGATCACGGCGATACCTCACATTTGTGATTTGAACATCGTTTACATATTTGTGCACGACTTACGTATGCGTTTTCTTTGCTGCACAAGCTCGTAGGGACTTTTTCTGATTACATTTTTTACATTGTCACTTTAACCACTTAAGCCCGGACCATTTGTCTGGTTAAAGACCATGCCACTTTTTGTGATTCGGCACTGCGTCGCTTTAACTGACAATAGTGCGGTCATGCGACATTGCCTCCCAAACAAAATTGACGTCCTTTTTTGAGATTCCTTTGAATGGTATTTGATCACCTCTGTGGTTTTTATTTTTTGCGCTATAAACAAAAATAGAGCAACAATTTTGAAAAAAATTCTATGGGCCAGATTCAGAAAACAGATACGTCGACGTATCTCGAGATACGCCGCATAACTTTTTTCTGTATTCAGAAAACAAGATACGCCCAAATTTAGCTAAGATACGAGCGGCATAAGTCATTTATGCCGTCGTATCTTAGTTGCATATTTACGCTGGCCGCTAAGTGGCGCTTGCGTCGTTTTTCGCGTTGAATATGCAAATGAGCTAGATACGCCGATTCACGAGCGTACTTGCACCCAGTCATCGTATTTTACGTTGTTTGCGTAAGCGTAATTCCGGCGTAAAGTTACCCCTGCTATATGAGGCGCAGCCAATGTTAAGTATGGACGTCGGGACATCGTCGTATTGTACGTCGTTTACGTCTTTGCGTAAGTCGTTCGGGAATGGGGCTGGGCGTAAGTTACGTTCACGTCGATATCAATAAATATTTGTGATGTGATTTGGAGCATGCGCACTGGGATACGTTCACTCATCTCTTTTGATACCAAAGGAGACAGGAACAACAAGCGCCCAGAGGCGATTTAGTTTGCATGTGCCGCGCTATATAAGTTTTCATTCATTCAATCATTCATTCATGCGCAGTTCGGAAAAAGCGTCAATTGCGCGGGGTTAACGATTAATTTACATGGATCACGCCCCCTACCTGCCTATTTTGAATTAGGCGCTCTTACGCCGGCCCATTTAAGCTACGCCGCCGTAACTTTGGGCGCAACTTCTTTCTGAATACGGCACCTGGCTCTCAAAGTTACGGCGGCGTAGTGTAAATGAGATACGCTACGCCCGCACAAAGATACACGGATGTATCTGAATCTGGCCCTATATTTTTAACTTTTTGGTATAAGTATCCCCAAAAATATATTTAAAAAAAAACATTTTTTTCTTAGTTTAGGCCGATACCTATTCTTCTACTTATTTTTGGTAAAAGAAAATCGCAATAAGCGTTTATTGATTGGTTTGCGCAAAAGTTTAGCACCTAAAAAATAGGGGATAGTTTTATGGCATTTTTATTAATAATTTTTTTTACTAGTAATGGCGGCGATCAGCAATTTTTGTCGTGACTGCGACATTATTGCGGACACTTCGGACACATTTTTGGGACCATTTTTACACCGATCAGTGCTATAAAAATGCACCAATTACTGTAAAAATGACACTGGCAGTGAAGGAGTTAACATGTAGGGGGTGCTGAAGGGGTTAAGTGTAACCTAGGGAGTGCTTCTAACTGTTAGGGGGCATGGCTTGCCGTGACATGTTACTGATCGCTGTTACTGATGACAGGGAACAGGCGATTAGTGACATGTCAGGGGAAGGATGGGGAGATGTTGTGTTTACACTGACATCTAACCGTTCTTCAGCTCTGTGACCCAATCGCGGCGTGTGGGCGACCACAAGGCTCGCAATTGAAAGGAGATGTATATATACGCCCATTTGCACAGCTGTGCCATTCTGTCGACGTATATCCCCGTGCGACGGTCGGAAATTATCACTTTTATTGCTGTCACATGGAATGTAAACATCCCTTGTGACAGTAATAGGTGGTGACAGGTACTCTTTATGGGGGGATTGGGGGTCTAAAAGACACTAAATCCCTCCTTTACTTTTTAAAGTATTCAGATCTCCAAAAACGGCGATTCTGAATACTGAAAACCGGAAGTGATGTTGCTTCTGTGTTTACAGAAAGAAGACTGGAACAAAGCCGTTTCTGGCTTCCTTCCCGTCTTACTCTAGCTGGCGGAAGTGCCGAACCGTGGAACGGGTCTCTCCGTGGGACGGGAGAGCGGTGGAAGGCGGGGGCATCCCCTCTTGCTTCTTCGGGATAACAGCCAATCGTCTTTTAGCCGAATCCCTGAAGAGCCAACCGCCCGCTCTAAAAAATGGTACGACCCCTTAAAGCCGAGTCCGCAAATGTGCGTACGGTCAGTGAGAAGGGGTTAAACAGGAATGCAGTGCAATTCCTGGCCGAATCAAATGTGATTTCCCCCACAGCTCCTGTGTGTGTGTGTAAAGAAAGGGATTAAAGCGCCATCTAGTGGGCAGGCTAACATTTTTTAGAACTCACAGAAAGGCCCGAATTCACAAAGCACTTACGCCGACATATCTCCAGATACGCCGACGTAAGTACAAATGTGCGCCATCATATCTGTGCGCCGACCCACAAACTAAGATACGCCTAAAAATAGGCTTCATCCCACCGACGTAACTTTCCTACACCGGCCTAGAGTGGGCGCATATTTACGCTGGACGTATGTGGCGCTCCCATTGATTTTTGATTCAAATATGCAAATTAGGAAAATATGGCAATCCGCGAACGTACTTGCGCCCGGCGCATAATATACGTGGTTTGCGTAAGTCGTATGTCCGGCGTAAAGTTATTCCCCATAGATGAGGTGCAACCCATGCAAAGGTATGGACCAGGGAACACAAGCCGTCGAATTTTACGTAGTACGTGAATATGGCTGGGCGTAGTTTACGTTCACACCGTAGGCAGTGATCCGACGTATCTTAGGCAGTTGTTTCGACGTGATTGTGAGCACTGGGATGCGGCCACGAAACGACGCATGCGCAGTTAGTTCTAAGTACTTGTCTGGCACTCGGCCCATCATTTACATGGGGTCACGCCTCATTTGCATGGCTCACGCCCACTTCCACCTACGCCGGCTTTTGCCTTAGAAACCCAGCGTAGTTTTGAGAGCAAGTGCTTTGTGAATTCTGTGCTTGCCTCTCTGTGCTACGTTGGCGTAGCGTAAAGAAGATACGCTACGGCGGCATAAATATGCGCCTAAGTCTGTGAATCCGGGCCTATATATCTTGTAGCAAATAAGGGAGGTGCTCACGGGGCTGGAGATGTAGAGGTGGTCGGCCCCCAAGCTGACATCACTTCCACCAGTGGCGGCTGGTGCTAAAAAAATTTGGGGGGGGGGGGCGCAAACGGAAAAAAATGCAGCCACTGTGCCATCAATTGTCACCACTGTGCCATGCCATCAAACGCAGTCACTGTGTCATCAATTGTCACCACTGTGCCATGCCATCAAACGCAGCCGCTGTGCCATCAATTGTCACCACTGTCCCATGCCATCAAACACAGCCACTGTGCCAACAATTGTCACCACTGTGCCATGCCATCAAACGCAGCCGCTGTGCCATCAATTGTCACCACTGTGCCATGCCATCAAACGCAGCCGCTTTGCCATCAATTGTCACCACTGTGCCATGCCATCAAACGCACCCACTGTGCCATCAATTGTCACCACTATGCCATGCCATCAAAAGCAGCCACTGTGCCATCAATTGTCACCACTGTGCCATGCCATTAAACGCAGCCGCTGTGCCATCAATTGTCACCACTGTGCCATGCCATCAAACGCACCCACTGTGCCATCAATTGTCACCACTGTGCCATGCTATCAAACGCAGCCACTGTGCCCTCAATTGTCACCACTGTGCCGTGCCATCAATTGTCAACACTGTGCCATGCCATCAATTGTCACCATTGTGCCCATTGTTGCCACTGTGCATGTCACTGTGCTGTGCCCTTTAATTGTCACCACTGTGCCATGCCATCAAACGCAGTCACTGTGTCATCAATTGTCACCACTGTGCCATGCCATCAAACGCAGCCGCTATGCCATCAATTGTCACCACTGTGCCATGCTATCAAACGCAGCCGCTGTGCCATCAATTGTCACCACTGTGCCATGCCATCAAACGCAGCCACTGTGCCCTCAATTGTCACCACTGTGCCGTGCCATCAATTGTCAACACTGTGCCATGCCATCAATTGTCACCATTGTGCCCATTGTTGCCACTGTGCATGTCACTGTGCTGTGCCCTTTAATTGATACCACTGTGCCCTTTGCCGCCTCTGTGCCCATTGTCGCCGCCGTTCCCTGTAAAATTACCTTTCTGCTTCCATGTCCCTCGATGTCTTCTCCCGCCTTGGTGACGCTTCAGCCAATCAGGTTCCCGATAACCAGAATCCGGGAACCTGATTGGCTGAAACGGCCGTCAGTCTTATGCAAGGAACGCACCCCCCGTACGTTCCGAAGATAGACCTTCCGGGAGACTAGGGCTGTACTCGGAAAGCCTATCAGAGCCGCTGGCTCTGATAGGCACTTCCGCTCAGCCAACCAGCTGCCGTTATTCAGGTAATCGTCGCCCAAGGTCCGGTTATCTGAATAGACCAACCAACAATAACATACATTTGTGCAATACAATGCATGAATGTATGTTATTTGCGAGAGGGGGTGGCGCTGCAGCGCCCTCTATAGACGGCCGCCATCACTGCAGTTAAAAAGTAAAAAAGACATTTTAAGCCAAATAAAAATTCTTAAAGTGTCCGTTTTTTTTTTTTTGTGACTACAGGAGGGGGGTGGGGGCGGCACCCGGGCGTCCCCTATGGACCGACCTCCGCTGACTTACAGGGGTCCCAGAACCTCTCCTCCAGCCCTGTTACTACCTGATTTACTGCCAGATATACTATATTACCAAAAGTATTGGGACGTCTGCCTTTACACACACATGAAATTTAATGGCATCCCAGTCTTAGTCCGTAGGGTTCAATATTGAGTTGCCCATCCTTTGCATCTATAACAGCTTTAACTCTTCTGGGAAGGCTGTCCACAAGGTTTAGGAGTGTGTCTATGGGAATGTTTGACCATTCTTCCAGAAAGGCATTTGTGAGGTCAGGCACTGATGTTGGACGAGAAGGCCTGACTTAAGTCTCCACTCGAATTCATCAAAGGTGTTCTATTGGGACTCTGTGTAGGCCAGTCAAGTTCCTCCACCCCAAACTTGCTTATCCATGTCTATTGACCAATAACTGAAATTAAAAAAATATGTGCAATTCCAAATTACTTCTATATTTTAACCTCACTTTCTGAGCTTGCAAAAGCATTTGGGGCATACAAAGTGGATTTATATCTTCTGCCTCTATTGAAGAACTTATTTAAACTAAAGTTGTTGTTTTTTTGCTCAGAGTTCAGCTTTAATAGGATGCAGAAATTCCTCATTGGTATCGGAATGGGTCTGGACTTTGTCAGTAAACATGATGACTGCTTTGTAGTACAAAATATGATAAAATCATATTATAGAGGATGAAGATATTTATTAAAGCTTTATCTGTGAATTCTTTGTATTCCTTGCTTTGTAAATATGTCTAATATATGCACTGCGATAATCATAGATCGTATCAACCAGAATGCATCATAGCAACGCATTCCTCAATGTTTATTACTTTTGCTGTTTGGATGACTTTATTAAAAAAAGCATTATAGTCTATTTTCATTAAAAGAGTTGTAAATAAAAATGTTTTTTTTGCTGAAATGACTGTTTACAGGGTATAGAGACATAGTTAACTGATTCCTTTTTAAAACGATTATAAATAGATAAAAATCAATCATATAATGTACCTGTAGTTTCTAGTTTCGTTTTTGCATGTTGCTTCATGCTTCTCTGTTGCACAGAGCCAATACAGGGCAGTGATGGTTTGGAAAACAAAACTGATTGGTGCTGTGGGGTTTTAGACGCACAGTAATCACACCTTCTTGATTAGTGACCACAGAGAGAAAGCTCCCAGCTCTGTGGTTATCAGGAAACACACAACCAGGAAGTGTGGAGATCAGAATTACAGCAACTTGAGAGCAAAAACAAATAAGGAGGACATGAAAACAGCACTGCATTAAGGTAAAGGAAGCTATTAAGATAAAAATAAATTCCTTTACAAACCCTTTAAGCAAATTTTTTAGCTATGGACGGTTCACACCAGTATGTTGCGGGGGTAACATTCGCTTTTAATGTGCAGTATTTCAAGTCTGATGTGCGGTACATTAACCACTTAAGGACAGAGCCTTGTTTTGAGATTCAGGCCCAGATCTACAAAGCACTAACGCCGGCGTATCTCGAGATGCGCGGCGTAAGTGTATATTTGCGCTGGCGTAACTATGCGCCGTATCCACAGAACTAGATACACCTGATAATAGGCTTCTTCCGACCAACGTAACTTTCCTACGCCGGCGTAGCGTGGGCGCATATACAGTGCCTTGCGAAAGTATTCGGCCCCCTTGAACTTTGCGACCTTTTGCCACATTTCAGGCTTCAAACATAAAGATATATTTTTTTTGTGAAGAATCAACAACAAGTGGGACACAATCATGAAGTGGAACAAAATGTATTGGATATTTCAAACTTTGTTAACAAATAAAAAAGTGTGACTAACCTTTATCATTATTTTCTTTTCTTTATATGGCTTTTCTTTCTGTGTAATTTTCTTTTTCTTACTTTTGCTGTTTAAACTTTCCTTTAGCTCTCAATACATATGTAAATTTGATTTGTTGCTTGAATCGCCTTCTAAATTTAAGGTTTGTTCCCATCCCAGGGCTCTGGGCTGGACAGGATTATTGGTTTCATATTTCTATGCAAAAATGTTCTGTGTCCCTCCTGTATTGTTGACCCGTGGTCGATTCATAAGTGTT
This sequence comes from Rana kukunoris, assembly GCA_029574335.1. Classification (NCBI taxonomy): domain Eukaryota; kingdom Metazoa; phylum Chordata; class Amphibia; order Anura; family Ranidae; genus Rana; species Rana kukunoris. Next base: position 450,711,765 of record CM056053.1, on the reverse strand, counting down.
GTTTTCATAACCTTTTACCTGTTTTTTCATGTTTGTCCTTAATAAACTTATTTTGAAAACAAAAAAATTGATGGGAAGATGGATGGAGCCAAATACAGGACCATTCTGGAAGAAAACCTGATGGGGTCTGCAAAAGACCTGAGACTGGGGCGGAGATTTGTCTTCCAACAAAACAATGATCCAAAACATAAAGCAAAATCTACAATGGAATGGTTCACAAATAAACATATCCAGGTGTTAGAATGGCCAGTCAAAGTCCAGACCTGAATCCAGTCGAGAATCTGTGGAAAGAACTGAAAACTGCCGTTCACAAATGCTCTCCATCCAACCTCACTGAGCTCGAGCTGTTTTGCAAGAAGGAATGGGCAAAAATTTTAGCCTCTCGATGTGCAAAACTTTTAGAGACTTACCCCAAGCGACTTACAGCTGTAATCGCAGCAAAAGGTGGCGCTACAAAGTATTAACTTAAGGGGGCTGAATAATTTTGCACGCACTATTTTTCAGTTTTTTATTTGTTAAAAAAGTTTGAAATATCCAATAAATTTCGTTCCACTTCATGATTGTGTCCCACTTGTTGTTGATTCTTCACCAAAAAAATACAGTTTTATATCTTTATGTTTGAAGCCTGAAATGTGGCAAAAGGTTGCAAAGTTCAAGAGGGCCGAATACTTTCACAAGGCACTGTATACGCTGGACGCATCTGGCACTCTCATTGATTTCCTATTCAAATATGCAAATGAGGGAGATACGGCAATTCACGAATGTACGTGTGCCCGGCACAGGCTACGTGCGGTGCGCGTAAGTTCAACGTCCAGCGTAAAGTTACCCCTCATAAAGCAGGGGTAAGTCAGCAGCAGCAGGTCAGCTGGAGAGCATCTGCAGCAGCACCGTTACGGACGAGCTGAGCAACCACACTTGCAGGATGTAATGATGTGTATGCTTTGTTATACTTCAAGTTCAATTGTTATACCCAGTTCCTTATCTTGTTAGGAAACAGTTAACAGTTTTGGTCATGTGATCTGGGGGTGGGGATCTGTGGTTAGTTCTAAGATGGAGGCTACTGAATAAAGACCAAGCTCATGTTCAAGCTCATGCTGTTTGCCTATCCTTCATGCTAAATCTTTACATGGTACCAGAAGTGTGGACCAGAAGAGTCAGGAAATGTGTCTGAAAACTGGTCACAGTGGAGATAGCTGATTGAGCTTGTGTTTGCAGGTCCAGATGCAGACGGATGGTGTGACCAGCAGAAAGCAGCTCACTTTCTGATTTGTGTGGGACAAAAAGGACATGATGTGTGCAGAGCATGGCAAGCATGTGGGGACATCACTGCAGAGGACAAAAAGAAACCAGAGGTACTGTTTGCAAAGTTTGAGGCCTACTGCAACCCAAGGAGAAACTCCACAGTGCAAAGGAAACTGTTTTATGAGAGGAAGCAGTGTGGAGGTGAGTCTCTGGATGAATGGGTGTCACAGCTGTGCTTGCTTGCCAAAGACTGTGCTTTCTATGATGCTGGAGATATGATCAAAGACCGCATTCTGATGGGCAGTAAGTTTAAGGAAGTTCAGGAAAAGCTGCTGCAGGAAGAAGACTTAAATCTTGAGAAAGCCATAAGGATTGCCAGAGCATATGAAATGTCAAGAAAGGACATGCAGGTACTGGAAGGAACACAGCTCCAGATTAATGCTATAGATAATCACAGCAACAGATATGGGCAAGAAAGAACACACACAGGAGTAAAGGGCACCTATGGCCCTGGGACAAGTCAGGTCCCGTACACACGACCGAGCTTCTCGGCAGAATCCAGCGAGAAGCTCGCTGGGATCCATATTCTGCCGAGATGCTCGATCGTGTGTACGTTTTCGCCGAGCAAACTGACGAGTGAGGCGTCGAGCCAAAATAGAGAGCAGGTTCTCTATTTCCTCGACGGGCCATCAGGACTAATGGCTCGATGCATTTTTCAACAGCCTGGTCGACGAACTCGAAGGCCGGCCGAGAACCTCGTCGGGCGGAACGATGGGTTTAGCCCGACGAGGTTCTCGTACGTGTGTACGCGGCCTAACACACAAGAAGCGTGTGGATATTGTGGAAACATGCACCACAAAAATAGTGTCTGTCCAGCAAGGGGGCAGATATGCAATAGATGCAAGAAAAGAGGACATTTTGCCAAGGTTTGTAATCTGTCTTCACAAACTTGAAGGCCAAAAACACGTTCTGTACACACCACAGAGGACAATTATGACAATGCAGAGTCAGACTGCACCCCAATATATCTTGCAGCAATACAAAAACCACAACAGTCGGCAGATGAAGAAACTGTAACATTACAGATAGGTGCTAGCAAAACTCCAATCACTTTCAAAATAGATACAGGAGCACAAGTGAATTGTGTACCAAGCCACCTTAAGTAATGAATCCCCCTTAGAGACTCAAGACCTACCGAAACTAATGGGATATGGTGGTGAAAAGCTGAAAGTAATGGGTCGCTGTCATGCAAAATGTTCATACAAGGGATCTGAAAAGGTTTTACAATTGTTTGTGATAGAAACTCAAGCCCCAGCTGTGTTAGGTCTCAGAACAAGTAAAGAGATTGGACTTGTGAAGATCATAATGACTGTGGATGGTGGGCACAGAGGTTTGACAGAGGCTGACATTAAACGTGAGTACTGTGATCTATTCAAGGGCCTGGGGTGCCTCCCGGGTGTAAGCTGCATACGTATAAAAGAGGGGACACAGCCTGTCATTCACGCCCCAAGAAGAATACCTTTAACTCTTGTGGATAAAGTCAGACAAGAACTCACTAGAATGGAGAAGCTGGGGGTAGTAAAAAAAGGTCACGGAACCATCGGAATGGGTCAGTTCTATGGTTGTGGTGGAGAAGAAGAATACAGGTGCAATTCGTATATGCATTGACCCACGTGATTTGAACAAAGTCATAATGAGAGAACACTACAAACTCCCCACCATAGAGGATATATCGCACAAGCTAGTAGGAGCAACAGTATTCAGTGTACTAGACGCCCATTCTGGTTACTGGTAACTGCGTCTTGATGAAGCCAGCAGTTACTTGACCACTTTTAACTCCCCTTCGGGTCGATGGCGCTTCACAAAGGTACCTTTTGGCATAGCATCTGCACAGGAAATATTTCAAAATAAATCACACGAATTGATCGCTGGTCTACAGGGTGTTGAAGTCATAGTTGATGATTTGCTGGTCTTTGGAAAGGATCGAATGGAACATGACAAAAACCTTACTGCTTTGCTCAATCGGTGTCGTGAGAAGAATCTCACACTCAATCCTAAGAAAATGCAAATTGGGGTAGAAGAAGTTACATATTTTGGACACCTACTAACCAAAGAGGGTCTGAAGCCTGATCCAAAGAAGATTACAGCAGTTCTTAACATGAAAGCCCCAACCTCCAGAAAGGAGCTGGAGACATCACAAGGTATCTTCAACTATCTATCCAAATTCTCTCAGGGCCTTGCTCAACAGATAGCACCGCTACGTACGCTGCTACAGAAGGATGCTCTTTGGTGTTGGGATGCAAACATGAAAAAGACGTTCGACAAAGTGAAAAAACTGATCACTAAACATCCAGGGCCAATACTGAAATATTTTGACGTAAACTGTGACACTGTACTTCAAGTGGATGCATCCCAGTTTGGGTTAGGTGCTGTACTGACTCAACAAGGACGTCCTGTGGCATATGCTTCACAAGCACTGACCCCAACGCAAGCCAATTATGCCCAAATTGAGAAAGAGATGCTGGCTATTGTGAATGGATGTGAGAAATTTCACCAGTACATATATGGTCGCCCGGCAGTTGTGGAAACAGACCACAAGCCGTTGGAGTACATCCTACAGAAATCACTAGCTTCTACACCTCCATGTCTGCAGCGGATGGTTATGAAATTACAGCAGTATGATCTCACAGTAAAGTATAAACCTTGAAAGGAAATTCCAATGGCAGATACCCTGTCTAGGGTGTTTCTAGAAGGACATGAGACACGGGATGAACCTGAGTTGGAAGAACAGGTACATACAGTAGTGTTGCTCACGAATATTCGCATAGCGAATATTCGCTACGAATATTGCATATTCGAGTATTCGCGAATAACGCGAATATCGCGGCGAATATTCGCTATTTCGAATATTCGTATTTTTTAAAAAATTTTTTTAGAACAGATCACATCCTAGAGATCCCCATCGACGTGTAAAAGCATTGCTGGTATGATTAGAGACCTTGGGCCGAGTAGCTGCAGCGCTCATTTTATATTGCCGAAAAATCGCAATGCGATTATTCGGCAATAGCGATATCGCGCGATTATTTTGTATTATAATATATCACGAATATTCTGAGCCAATCAGAGTGCTCCATTCCGCATTTCTCGAAATTTCGCAATTATTTTATATTGTAATATATCACGAATATTCTGAGCCAATCAGAGTGCTCCTTCCGCATTTCTCGAATATTCGCAATTATTTTATATTGTAATATATCACGAATATTCTGAGCCAATCAGAGTGCTCCATTCCGCATTTCTCGAATATTCGCAATTATTGTGTATTGTAATATATCACGAATATTCTGAGCCAATTAGAGTGCTCGTTCCGCATTTGCCGAATATTCGCAATTATTGTGTATTGTAATATATCACGAATATTCTGAGCCAATCAGAGTGCTCCATTCCGCATTTCTCGAATATTCGCAATTATTTTATATTGTAATATATCACGAATATTCTGAGCCAATCAGAGTGCTCCATTCCGCATTTCTCGAATATTCGCATTCGCATTCGCAATTCGCATTCGCGATAGCGAAAATTCGCAATGATTTCATTTCCAAAATATATCACGAATATTCGTATTTAGCGAATATATCACGAATATTCGACTATATATTCGAGATATATCGCGAAATCGAATATGGCATATTCTGCTCAACACTAACATACAGTACTAGCGAACATTCCAATATCAGATGTACGGCTGGAGAAGATAAGACAAGACACCAAACAGGATAAAGTTCGAGAAAAACAAACTTGTGTCATGTGCAATGGCTGGCCAGAAAAACGAAAGAAGCTGTGTCCTGAACTACAGGGATTATGGCCTATAAAAGATGAGCTATACATTAACTCGGACATCATATTTATGGGTGACCGTATTCTCATTCCTAAGTCACAACAGACAGAAGTACTGAAACAAATCCATCAGGGGCATTTGGGCATCACTCTGTGTAAGCGCAGAGCGCGGGAGTTGGTCTACTGGCCTAATTTGGACTTTGATATTGAGACACTTGTGAAGAAATGTGAAACCTGCCAGACATTTCAGAAACACAATGCAAAAGAACCGCTTACACCGTGGAATGCTCCTTCACGGGCATGGCAGAGGCTGGCTACAGATATTTTTCATTTTGAGGACAACCATTACTTGATAGTAGTAGATTACCACAGCAAATACTTTGAGCTAGTGCAGCTGAGAAACTTAAAAGCAACAACAGTCATATGGGCTTTCAAAACAATCCTTTCAAGACATGGAGTGTGTGAAGAACTTGTGTCTGATAATGGGCCACAATTCTCATGTTCTGAGTTCCAGTGCTTTCTGCATGAATGGGGAATCAGGCACAAACCTACAAGCCCCTATCACCCACAGGCCAATGGTCTAGCAGAGAAGTATGTTGGCATAGCCAAGTCCATTATACTGAAAGCGCAATCATCAGGGCAGGATGTGTACCTAGGACTGTTAAACTATCGTGCAACACCTATGGAAGGTTTATGCTCAACTGCACAGCTGCTAATAGGTAGAACACTGAGGACCACAGTGCCTATTGCACCACAGAAATTGCAGCCTCAGTCCATTCCACAGGATCGAGTAAGAGATCAGAGGATCGTAAACATGAAAAGGCAAAAACTGTATTTTGATAAATCTACAAAATCCCTTCGTCCACTCTCTGCTGGGCAAGCTGTGCGACACAGAGTAACTGGGAATACATGGGAACCCGCTCGAATTGTCAAAGAAGCCAATGCACCAAAATCATATATAATTGAGACCAAGTGTGGACAGAAACTGAGACGAAACAGGCGTCATCTTCGTCCAGACACTGCTGCGGATGCATCATTGGAGGAACCGCGTGACAATGGAGATGAAGAACAAGCCCATGAGGGCACAGAAGTCCGAAACACGGATATTGAGTCTACTGAGGATACAGAGGACAGCATAAATGTACCAGCATGTGATAATGCTGGGAGTGACTCTCAACTGGACACCAATCCTACGGATGATGAGCCACCCGGTTACTTTCTCTCGCTATGGTCGAGCTATTAAACCAAAGATATGGAGGGACTTTGTCTCATATTAATTGCTTCATACTTGAGAGGGAAGATGTAATGATGTGTATGCTTTGTTATACTTCAAGTTCAATTGTTATACCCAGTTAACAGTTTTGGTCATGTGATCTGAGGCTTGGGGATCTGTGGTTAGTTCTAAGATGGAGGCTACTGAATAAAGACCAAGCTCATGTTCAAGCTCATGCTGTCTGCCTATCCTTCATGCTAAATCTTTACACAGGAAAAACAATCTGTATGCCAACATGCCAGGGGCATCCATGGTCATAGCACTACTAATGTGTTCACAGGCGCGTAGAAGGAGGAGGGCACGGGAGAGGATATACCGAACATGGGTGATTTGGAGGTGTATCGCATCTTCAGATTCAGCCCTGATGCCATCCTGGAAATAGCCACAGCCCTGCAAGATGACCTCACCAGCCAGACACGATGCTCACAAGCAGTGCAGCCACTGGTCAAGGTACTTGCAACACTCCATTTCCTTGCCAGTGGTTCGTTCCACCGTACAAGTGGAGTCGTGGCTGGGATGGCACAATCCACCATGAGCAGATGTGTGCACCAGGTTGTCCCCGCAATCCTCACACGGATGTCCCACCACATCATCAGACCCACCCATGAGCATCTGCGGCAAAAAAAATGCAGGATTTCTACAGAATTGACGGATTCCCATGCCCCGCGGGAGCCATTGATTGCACACATATGGCACTACAGCCCCCCCCCCCCCCCGTGCCACAGAGCATATGTACCGCAAACGTAAGCATTGGCATTCCATCAATGTACAGGTGATAGCCGATGCCCAATGCCTCATATGGCACGTCCGTGCCAAACAACCAGGTGCCAGCCACGACAGCTACATATACTGTCAAAGCACCATCCCAACAGAATTCGAACAGAACATGTACGGGAACAGCTGGCTGGTTGGTGAGTGACATGGGAGTCAGGCATGACTGTCCGACCCCATGATGCAGACATCACGAGGGGCACATGCACAGCTAACATCCTCCTGTCTTTTCCCTTCAAGGTGACTCGGCATATGCACTTGGGCCCATCTCCTGACTCCATACCGGGATCCCCAAACCAGAGGAGAGAGAAGATACAATGAAGCACACATACGTACCCGTGCAGTGGTGGAGCGCACATTGGCATCCTGAAGTCCCGTTTCCGATGCCTGGATAAGTCTGGGGGGGGCCTGTTGTATTCCCCAAACCTTGTGTGCCAGATCATCGGTGCATGTTGTGTGCTGCACAACTATGCCATGAGAAAGGGCCTGCAGATTTACATATGTGATGACCAGACCCCCGAACCACACAGTCCCTCCCTGAACGAGGCTACCCCATCTGCTGAGGGAAGAGCAGTCAGGGTCCTCGTGGAATGTATTTTTGCACGTTAAAACACACACATTCATCATGGCACACGGACAATGCACGCATGCACACCACTGTGGTCCATAGCTCACAAACACAACATCCACATCACATTGGATTAGCCCAAGTCCACCATGCAGGACTAGGGAGCAGCCACGCCACGCCAAGGCACCAATTATATTGCTGTCCATTCATACCACATTCACACGGCTGTGGGGATAACTTCTCCCCGACGACCCAGGGTGACACACCTTACTGGCAGGAGTGTCACCCCCACATTCACACACCAGTCACACTGTAGCCTGCACTACTGACCGTGTGCAGATACTACAAAATCAAAAAGCTCATAATCTGAGCATATAACAAAAAGCAAAAGACAATCAATTGCCCTGTCGTGGGCCAAGCCTGTTGCCACGGCTCCGGCTCCTTAGCTGTCTGGTGGGAGCCTGTGGTGGGGTGGGGGGGCATCAGGAGGAGGAGGAGCATCCCCTGGTCTTTCCCTGCCTGGCCGCCCTCCAATGCCAGGGCAATGCGGGTGAGGACCGCATTTGTCTCGGCCTGCAGCAGCCTTGTCTGCCTCCCCTCCGCCTGGATGGCAGCTGTATTAGCCTGTACGACCACTGCAAGAGTCTGGACCTCTGCCACGAGGCCTGTTGTGGTGGCCTGCAGCTCACCAAGGCAGGTGACCATCACAGCACAGTTGCCACTCATATCCTGGATGCTATCATTAATCTGGGCAGAGGAGGCCAGGCTGTCTGCCACACGACGCATCTGCACAGCTACATCACCCATATGCCGGGTCTGGCAGTCCTGTTCCCTCGCAAGATGTTCCAGGAGGAACTCTGGAACACCCCGCGTCTTCCTGGTAGCCTTCCTAGGGCCAGGAGAGGCTTGGGGCCGTCTATAAGGGGAGGCCCTTGATGGGCTAGACCTGATGGGGGTGGACCCTGAGGGGCTTCCCCTGATGGGGGTGGAGGTCTGAGAGGGCCCGGCCAAAGGGGAAGACTCCTCCAAATACAGGACAACATCCTGGTCCATATTGACCGTCTCCTCCTCAACCACCTCTAGAGGAGAGGTGTGGGCACTCCGCTTTACCACTGACTCTTGGCTTCCCAGGGGGTCAGGCTCAGGATGATGTTCGGGGGATGGCGTGCGATGGCCACCGGCAGCAGATGGCCCTGCTCCCTCCAGCACAACTGTGGATGACACAAAACATTCACATGTTGGTGGACCCACACACTTGTCACATGTTCCCTTCCAATCCTCATACTCTACACACCAGATAGGATAAAAAACACACACTTACCGGTCCTCAAGGCCTGTTCCATGGAGTCATAGCCCTCCACTTCCTTCACTTGCTCCCTCTGGAGACACCGGGCAACCACCTGCTCATCCGGAGTCAGCCTAATAGTAGTGACTGGTCCCCCTCCAGTGCCCCTGGCATGCCTCCTCATCATGCCCAGCTTCTCATGCCGCTTAGCAGAGTCGTCGGCATTGGCGGAGGCGATCGGGTCCTTCCTCCTGATCGGCTGGGATACGAGTGAGGGCAAGATGGCCCCCACCCGTCTCCATAGCATAGCAGGGAGGAAGCGACATCAAAATGTTACTTCCGCCCATGCTACTTAAAGTGACATTTTTTTTGTTGTCATTTTTTCAAATGACAATTTTTTTTATTTTTTTTTAGTCTAAATATGAGATGTGAGGTCTTTTTGACCCCAGATCTCATATTTAGGAGGACCTGTCATGCTTTTTTCTATTACAAGGGATGTTTACATTCCTTGTAATAGGAATAAAAGTGACTAATTTTTTTGTTTGTGTAAAAATTTATAAAATAAATAATAAATAAAAAAACTAATTTTTTTGCCCCATGGAATTTCTTCCAAAAAAAGTGCGCTTGTAATACCGCTGCACAAATATGGTGTGACAAAAAGTATTGCAATGACCGCCCTTTAAATTGCAATGATCGGCCCTTTAAACAGCCAGAGAAGGCGCGCACTCGCCCGCTGCACAGGTTGGGGGAGCCGATGACCGATGGCAATGCACGATCGCGGGCATGAGAGACAGAATAGGCATTTGTGTGTGTAATCGGGGTTCTGTCAGGCAGGCCCTGATTGGGACAAAAAATAGGCCCGGCATTTTAGACTGAGCAGCCTGGGGGGGGTATTGCGCAACTGCGGTTAATAATGGAATGTGGGGTTCCAGCACCTTGTACCTCTGGACCCCTTTACATTACACAGCACCGCACCTCTGGAACCTTTTACATTACACAGCCCCCACAGTTTGTTACACAGACTCCCCCTAACAGTTCTGGACCCCCTGCATGTTACACAGACCTTCCTACAGTGCAGACCCCCTCCCTATAGTACAGACCCCCCTACATTACAGACCCCCCTACAATACAGACCCCCCTCTACAATACAGAACCCCCCTACAATACAGAACCCCCCTACAATACAGAAACCCCCTACAATACAGAAACCCCCTACATTTCAGACCCCCCTGCAATACAGACCATCCTACAATACAGAATCCCCTTGACAATACAGCCCCCCCCCACAATACAGACCCCCCTTACATTTCAGACCCCCCCCCCACAATACAGAACCCCCCTACATTTCAAACCCCCCTACAATACAGAAGCCCCCCAACAATACAGAATCCCCCTACATTTCAGACCCTCCTACAGTACAATACCCCCTACATTACAGACCCCACTACAATACAGAACCCCCCCCCTACATTTCAGACCCTCCCACAATACAGAACCCCCTACATTACAGACCCCCCTACAATACAGAATCCCCTTACATTTCAGACCACCCCTACAATACAGAACCCCCCCTCTACAACACAGAAACCCCTTCAGACCCATAATGTACCTCAGATCAGTGCAGGACTGCATGTCGGGTCCCCTCCCCCTGTGTAGACATAAAGGAGGAGGGGGGAATCCCTCCCGCAGCGCTATCGTGTTCTGCCAATGGGGAGCCTTCCTGGTCATCCTTCCATTTTGCTTTTAAATGTCTTTATTTCTTCTGAGAAATCCTCACTTCCTGTTCTTCTGTCTGTAACTCCACACAGTAATACAGTAATGCAAGGCTTTCTCCCTGGTGTGGAGTGTCGTTCTCTTCCCCTCCCTTGGACTACAGGAGAGTCAGGACGCTCTCTACGTTGCAGATAGAGAAAGGAGCTGTGTGTTAGTGGGTGTCCTGACTCCCCTCTAGTCCAAGGGAGGGGGCGAGCACGACACTCCACACCAGGGAGAAAGCTTTGCATTACTGTGTAGAGTTACAGACAGAAGAACAGGAAGTGAGGATTTCTCAGAAGAAATAAGGACATTTAAAAGCAAAATGGAAGGATGAGGTAAGTGAAGGACTGCACTAAGGTAAAGGAAGCTATTTAGGGAAAAAAATTACCTTTACAACCCCTTTAAAGATTAGAAAGCTGTATTATATTACTTTTTGGTTTGTTGTCACTGGGAGGGTGGTGGAGAGCTGTACAGTGCCATATTAATAGCATCATGGGCCCCTGGGCAAAGAAATGCATTGGGGCCCAAACAATGAAGATGGTGACCTGCGGCGTGCTACGCTGTCTGAGTCTGAAGAAGAGATGGGTGGAGCCGATCTACAGTAGTTTTCCAGCCGCGGAGGCAGCGCTATGAATGCTGGGGCAGCCGGGCGGCCAGGGATTCTAGCAACCAGTGCAGTCAAGTGGCATGCCAAAGCTTTGGAGGCTTGGCGCCTCTTTTCTGCAGCAGCTTACAGTGCCGGGGCGTAGTGCACCCGCCTGGGATTGGCCCTGCCCATCCTGATGGGGGCCCCATGGCACCTGGGGACCCTGGGCTATGCCCAGGTGTGCCCACTGGATAAGATGGCCCTGGAGCTGTATAGCTCTGACATGGATCCTTGGTCACTCTTTTAAAACTAGAAAAATTGACTTGCACTTTAATGCTCTCAGAAGTCACAAAACTCCTATAAACTATAAAACTCTGTCTGTCCGTTTCTATACATAACACTGAAAAAAAGGAAATAAGTCATTATCACTTGTCGCACTGCAATTAAAGTGGTGATAAGATTTCTGCGCGACATTATGCAAAGCAAACTCCTGGAGACCAAATAAATGTTCTTTTTTTTCTTTTAATTCCTGCAGTGACCAGCTTGAAAGCTGCAATTAAGGCAAGATGAAGAATGAAGTAACAAAAATTAATTCTTTGCCAAACTGTTTTTAAAATAAATGAATTAGGAAATGAATTATTAAACAGACTTGCATTATTAATAGTCATATGTCTCTGCTTAGAATACAGAAGTCAGTTACATTCTGAACGGCAAACTTAGAAGTTTATTTCCTTTTTTTTTTTTATAAATGGAACATTAAATGAATGCGTTCAGTATGCTCAGTGTCACAGTCAGGCTTTTTTTTTTCTAACTCAGATATTGCAGTGTGGAATTAATTATTAACTTGAAAAAAAAGCTGAAAATGTCCAAAAAATATTAGTGGATCTTAGTAAAATTTATTTTGATTAAAGTAAGCCTATCAAAAGGGGATAGCTGCCGATTCCGCAGCCTCTTTATAAAAATGCTGATTGCCTGGCTGTCAAATTACCCACTTGCTCCAATACACTGGGCCAGATGAAGAGGATCGAACAATCGCCTGACCATAGTGGTTGGCTGTCACAATGGTCACATTATTGGGAGTTGGTCCCACCGGCTTCTGATCATCAGACCGCTGTGACTGGCTGTCATAGTGATCACATGTTTGGGAATCAGTCCCACCGATTCCTGATCATTAGTACAGGTTGTTTGTCACGTACCTGGGTGAAGTCTGAAATGACGAGGTCAGCCTCTCTTGAATCTCCGGCCCTGGTCCCGCTGAGAGTGGAGACAGGGGAAACCAAGGGCCAGGGGAGACACGAGTCCCTGCAGATGTAACTCTGGAATCCCGCAGCAGGTGATGCGAATCTTGAAAGGCAGGGAGTCGCAGCAAGTTGCAGGGACAAAGTCGCAGCAGGTTGCAGGGACAAAGTCGCAGCAGGTTGCAGGGACAAAGTCCCAGGTACCCGGGAAGTAGAGCGGAGCAAAACAGGAGACAGGATCGTGGTCACATGGGAAGCCGGGTTCAGTAACGAGCGGGCAGCAAGGCACAAAGTCATCAGACAGGAAACAGGGTCACGTGGGAAGCCGAGATCAGGAACCAAGAGTCAGGGGTGAAGCGAGTCCAAAAGCAAGGTCAAGGAAGCCGAAGTTCAGTAACCGGGATTAGGAGCACAGGCACAGGATACAGGGCCTGGAACCGCTGAGATCCGTCAGCACTTGGCTGGGGTCAGTGCATCCTTCAAATAAGCTGTCTGGTGCCAAGGGACGCAAATACTGCAGCTGCTGATTATTAAAATAAGGAAACTTACCTGTCCAGGGCAGGGCTGTCTTAATGAGAGGACACACCTGGGCACTGCCCAGGGGCCCCAGCTGCATGGGGGGCCCCTGCACTTTCCCCAAAGCAGCTGGTCCTTGAGCCCATGATCCCCCGAAATTGGGAGCCCCATGATGGCACTGAGAGTGATAGATACACAGGGGAGGCAGTCTGCCTCCTACCTACTTGATGTCTGTTTACCTGCACTGTCATCATTGCAGGTGCCCCAGAGCATCACTTTGCCCAGGGGCCCATGATGCTATTAAGACGGACCCAGGGCACCCGCAAAGTCAGCCCCCGGAGCCGATCTTTCCCTTGGCTCTCGGGTGGAGGCGCCACCATCTTCGGTAAGGGAATCAGGAAGTGAAGTCTTGCGGCTTCACTTCCTGGTTCCCTACTGTGAATGCGCAACTCATGCTGCACGATCCCACTGGTCCCTGCTGTCTTCTGGGACCTGTGTGTCGCCCAGAAGACAGCGGGGGATGGATGAGGCACCGGAAGTGGCGTAGATAGCTGCGGGTGGCTCGGCTATCTATGCCCGGAAGTGAGAGCAAAGTACCTTTATTAGACAGGTATCTGCTCCCCCCTTCCCCTTGAAGGGTGCCAAATGTGACACCGGAGGATTCCGAAAAGCGAAAGTTACATTTTTAGGTGGAACTCCGCTTTAGGTTAAGAGGTCATGTCCATTTGGTGAGTTTTCCAGGGTGGTGGTGATTCACGGTGTTGGATTAAAGCACGGAAGAAACTATTATACTAAAGAAATATTTTGTTGCACATAACGCACTGAGCACTTTATAGAGGGAAATACATTTTGCTAATAAGGACTTATTTTGAGATCTGTATGTTGAACAAATATTTTTGGAGCACTACCGTATACCGGAGAAGAGAAATTACATCATCTCATACTGCCCGCATCACCGCTCTCCTGCAGCTCCTCGCTGTGTGAAACATAGATTCCTTGTTCAGCCGGCGCAGATTGCCTCTGAACAAGGGAAGGGAGACCAGATCAATAAAGCTATGCTTTATTGATCTGGTGACAGGCAACATGGCTAGTGGCAATCCACATCTTGTGGCAGTAAGCATGACAGTGTGGCAAGTGACATTCCGCATCTGGCAGCAGGCGACAGTGGCAAGTGACACATCAAGGCTCCCACTGATTCTACATTATAGTGAGTTGAACTATTTAATTTATTACTACAATGTAATAATAGAAAAAATGGGTTTCTATCACCCTGGCACCATAACAAGCATGGTGCCGGGATGATTGAAGCGCTAACACCAGCAATTGCCCGCGAAAAATTGCCCCAGCCCCTGTTTAAATCCAATCCGGCGACAAAACTGGGGACAGACTTGGTCCGGGGACAGTGTCCTCAAGCCGGTGACTGTCTCCAGAAACTAGGGATGTCTGGTTACCCTATCTTCGGTGCTCCTTGCCCCTCACTCCTGTTAAGTGCCCCCACGGACAGCAACTTGCAGTGGAGGCACCCAAGCTGAGTCACATCTCCCTGTGTCCACACAGGGACGGGTCCCAGGCTCGCCCCTTTCTCTCCTCATTGGCTGACTGACTTTGATTGACAGCAGTGGGAGCCAATGGCAATCCGTTTCTGTCTCAGCCAATGAGAAGGGAAGTCCCGGGCGGCCAACACACTCCTGGAACATCGCTGGATCCAGAGGGACCTCAGGTACATATTAGGGGGGGCTGAGGGGACAGCTGCACACAGATGGCTTTTTATCTTAATGCATAGAATGCATTAAGATAAAAAAACCTTCTGCCTTTACAATCGCTTTAAAGTGGATCTAAAGTTGTCAATACTCACCTCCCCTTCAATGGGCGAAGTCAGCAAGGTCTCTTGCCGCCACCAGCATCTTATCCCCAGCTTATTCCAGGTGCCAAGTCTTCAGCTGTCTCAATTGGCCAGTGCAGGATGTCTGCACAGAAGTTAGCTCATCTTGGCACACAGGCACTGCGATGAGAACGTACCCTGAGTTGCGCATGCACATTGCATGTATCTTCTGCAATAAAGCGTCTGCCTGCTCAGTTTTTAATTTTAGATTTTAGTTACACCTAATCCTAATGTCTTTGGTACGTTGCAGAGTTCAGATCACTTGAAGAGTAAAGCTGGCCATACATCATACAATTTTCTTGTACATTTTTTCTTTAAAATTAGCAAAACCATATTAAACAGTTTTTATAATATGAGGTCAAACCTAAACACTTTCAATTTGTAGTCGATCAGGCAGGCCCTTGCACTACTTAATTGAAGGTAAATCTAAAGGAAATTTAATAAGAAAATTGTATAATGTATGGGCAGCTTTATTCCACTTTGATGTAACAAGAGTCATTGGCCCTCATAAATGACTCCTAGTATTCTTTAATAGTTACCATGGGAAGACCAATGACTTTTACAACTTCAGACAGGATTTATTCTTCAAGTGATCGAAACTGTGTACTGTACCAAAAACCAGGTAAACGCTACATAAGTTTCCTTTAACCGCTTAACGCCCGCCGCACAACTATGTACGTCCACAGAATGGCACGTACAGGCAGATGGGCGTACATGTACGTCCCTGCCTTCTTGCGGGTCGGGGGTCCGATCGGGACCCCCTCCGCTGTGTGCGGCAGGTGGCTTACCTCTGGGAGCGATCCGAGACAAGGGGGCAGCTGTTTGTTTTTGTCTGCCCCCTCGTCATCGCTCCCAGCCAATCCCCTGAGCCTCCACCGTGTCACTTCCTCTGTATGTGTAATGTAAACACAGGCAGAGGAAGTGATGTTAGCTCTCCTCTCGGCGGTATTTTCAATCCGGCGAGAGGAGAGAAGACATCACAGTAAGTCGCACCAACACTACACTGACACCACACACATAGACACATTAACCCCTTACGATCAATTGTCTGTTAAAGCGACGCAGTGCCGAATTGTAAAGACGCCTCTGGGCATTTAGCAGCATATTGGTCCGGGGCTTAAGTGGTTAAAGAGTTGGTCCTCTCTACATATATTTCTCTACCCTGGCAATTTGATAACAGTTAAACCTCCATCCATGTAGATCAAAAGAATAACATCTATGCAGACTTCCTGACACAAATACAGTTCAATCTCTGTATTAACGGACGATAATAAGCTAAGCAGGGCAATAACTTCTCTGTAGGATGTGGAAACTTTCCAAGAAGATCTGAACAAATTCACCACTTGCTTACTGGGCACATACACCCCCCTCCTGCCCAGGTAAAATTTCAGCTTCCGGCACTGCGTCGCTTTAACTGACAATTGCGCGGTCGTGCGACGTGGCTCCCAAACAAAAGTTACGTCCTTTTTTCCCCACAAGTAGAGCTTTCTTTTGGTGGTATTTGATCGCCTGTGCGGTTTTTATTTTTTGCGCTATAAACAAAAAAGTGTGACAATTTTGAAGAAAAATACAATATTTTTTACTTTTTGCTATAATAAATATCCCAATTTCTCAGTTTAGGGCGATACGTATTCTTCTACATATTTTTGGTAAAAAAAAAAAAAAATCTCAATAAGCGACTGGTTTGCGCAAAAGTTATAGCGCTTACAAAATAGGGGAGAGAATTATTATTTTTTATTATTTTTTTTTTTACTAGAAAAGGCGGCGATCTGCGATTTTTATTGGTACTGCGACGTTATGGCGGACACATCAGACACTTTTGACACATTTTTGGCGCCATTCACATTTATACTGCGATCAGTGCTATAAATATGCACTAATTACAGTATAAATGTGACTGGCATTGAAGGGGTTAACACTAGGGGGTGAGGAAGGGGTTAAATGTGTATCCTAGGTGTGTTCTAACTGTGGGGGGAGGGGGGGTGACTGGGGGTGTGACCGATCTGTGTCCCTATGTACAAGGAACACAGATCGGGCTCCTCCTCTCCAGAGATAGGACGCTGTCTCTGTGTAAAACGGCAATGAGAGATGATCTATGAGATCATCTCTCATTCGCCGCACAGATCGCATCGCAAACGGCCACTCTGATTGGCCGTTCGCCGCGATCTGTGATTGGCCGTGTCCAAGGGACACGGACAACACAGGGCTTCCCCGCAGCGCGCACTACAGCGAGCGCTGGGAACGCCCAAAGGAGATGCCGTCAAATGACGGCATGTTGGATATTCAGACCCGCGCTGTTGCCGTCATTCGACGGTAGCGCGGGCCTGAAGTGGTTAATGGGGTGGGCAACTACATGGCAAAAGAGGTTTAATGTAGAAAAATGTAAAATAATGCATTTAGGTGGCAAAAATATGAATGCAATCTATACACTGGGGGGGGGGGGGGGGAGAACCTCTGGGGGAATCTAGGATGGAAAAGGACCTGAAGGTCCTAGTGGCAGGGCCGCCATTGGGGGGTACAGGCAGTACACTTGTAAGGGGCCCGGATGGCAACCCCCTTTTTTTGCTTTTTTTTATATGTGTAATTTTTTTTTATCTAAAGGGCCCAGAGGTACCCAGGGCCCTGGATGGCAACCCCCCTTTTTTTAATTAATTTTTTATAAAGAAATTTTTTTATATTTTTTTATTTTATTTTTTTATTAAAGGGCCCATAGGTTTATTAAAGGGCCCAGAGGTCCCCAGGGTCCCAGATGTCAACCCCCCTTTTTTTGTATTTTATTTTTATATAATTTTTTTTAAATATATATATATATATATATATATATATATATATATATATATTTATATATATATTTTTTTTATTATTATTACAGGGCCCAGAGTACCCCATGGTCCTGGATGGCAACCCCCCTTTTTTTTTTATAAAGAAATATTTTTTTTTTTATATCTTCTTTTTTTTCTTTTTTATTAAAGGGCCCAGAGGTCCCCAGGGCCCCGGATTGCTACCCCCCCTTTTTTTTATCATTTTTTTTATACATATTTTTCTTTATTTCTTTTTTTTTGTAAAGGGCCCTTCCCGCAAAGGGGATTAACTTCAGAGATAAAACAATAATTCTCCCACTTTTATGAGGAAAGGTTGTTAGCGCTAAACTTATTCTCTCTGGAGAAGAGATACTTGAGAGAGGATATGATTTCAATTTACAAATACCGTACTGGTGACCCCACAATAGGGATAAAACTTTTTTGCGGAAGGGAGTTTAATAAGACACGTGGTCATTCATTAACCACTTCCTTACTGGGCATGTATACACCCTTCCTGACCAGGTGAAATTTCAGCTTGCGGCACTGCGTTGCTTTAACTGACAATTGTGCGGTCGAGCGATATGGCTCCCAAACAAAATTGGCGTCCTTTTTTCCCCACAAATAGAGCTTTCTTTTGGTGGTATTTGGTCACTTCTGCGGTTTTTATTTTTTGCGCTATAAACAAAAAAGGACGACAATTTTGAAAAAAAATACAATGGGCCAGATTCAGATACACTTAATATTGCGCTGCGTAATCTAAATACTCTATGCTGCCGTATTTCACCAGGCTCTACACCGAATCCTGGTAGATTTTTGCCCGTACGCTACGGCGGCGTAGTCTATTTCTCGCCGCGTAATCGAAATACGCGATTGGGGGGCGTGAAGCATTTAAATTAAGCGCGTCCCCGCGGCGATCGAACTGCGCATGCTCCGTTCAGAAATTTCCCGCCGTGCATTGCGCGAAATCACGTCGTTACGTCATTCGTTGTTTGAGTAGTGTCGTTTACGAACATTCCTATTCCCGGACGACTTACGTAAAAAATAATAAAAAACTTCGGAAAACGTTGAAATTCGACGCGGGAACGACGGCCATACTTAACATGGGCTGTCTAATATTAGAGCAGCAAAAAGCTGGTATAGTGTTATGTAAAAAAAAGATGACAAAGATGCCGTTAGAGATTGCGATTGAAGATCGTAATTTCTGGGATCGCCGGCAAAAGCTCATTAGCATACCCCGACGCGGAAAACGACGGGAAGTCCACCCAGTGGCCGCAATTTTATTGCAGCGTAGATCCGAAGGCGTACGAACACGTAATCCAGTCGGATTGAAGCCCGCAGCCGTCTATTCATGGTTTGAGGTTTCCGACTAGCTAAAAAACGCGCGTAATTTGAAATTACTCCAGTCTAACACCAGTTAGACAGGCGTAATCGCTCTGTGAATCTGGCCCAATATTTTTTACTTGTTGCTATAAAAAATAGCCCAATTTAAAAAAATAAAAAATCAGTCTAGGCCGATACGTATTCTTCTACATATTTTTGGTAAAAAAAAAAAAAAAAATCGCAATAAGCGACTGGTTTGCGCAAAAGTTATAGCGCCTACAAAATAAGGGACAGAATTATTATTTTTTATTATTTTATTTTTTTACTAGTAATGGCGGCGATCTGCGATTTTTATTGCGACTGCGACATCATAGCGGACACATCGGACACTTTTGACACATTTTTGGCACCATTCACATTTATACTGAAATCAGTGCTGTAAATATGCACTAATTACTGCATAAATGTGACTAGCAGGGAAGGGGTTAACACTAGGGGGTGAGGAAGGGGTTAAATGTGTATCCTGTATAGTGTTCTAACTGTGGGGGGAGGGGGGTGACTGGGGGGTGACTGATCTGTGTCCCTATGTACAAGAGACACAGATCGGTCTCCTCTCTCCCCTGACAGGACGCTGTCATTGTGAGAGCCGGCAATGAGAAATGAGCGCAGGCTGGGAACGACGAAACAGAGAATTAGAACCACCCTGCGGCCGTATATAGTTGTACGGCCGTAGGGAAGTGGTTAAAATTAGGCCACGTACACACGATCAGTCTATCCGATGAAGCTGACTGATGGTCTGATGTGCCTACACACCATCGGTTAAAAAACGATTGTGTCAGAACGCGAACAAATGAAGTTGAATGCTTCCAAGCATGCATCGACTTGATTCTGAGCATGCGCGGCTTTTTAACCAATGCTTTTGCATACCAACGATCGGTTTTGACCTTTTTTGATTGGTTAGGCGTTCTATTTTTTTTGACCGAAGGGTAACTGACCGATGGGGCCCACACACGATCGGTTTGGACCGATGAAACGGACCTTCAGTCCGTTTTCATTGGTTTTTACCGATCCTGTGTACGCGGCCTTAGAGGAAAAGAGGTTTAAGCTTAATCTACGTAGAGGGTTCTTTATTGTAAGAGTTGCAAATGATGTGGAATTCCCTTCCACAGGCGGTGGTCTCAGCGGGAAGCTTTGATAGTTTCAAAAAACTATTAGCTAAGCACCTCAACGACCACAACATACAGGGATATACAATGTAATACTGACATATAATCACACACATAGGTTGGATTTGATGGACTTGTGTCTTTTTTCAACCTCACCTACTATGTAACTATGTACAGTAACTAGGTAACAAATGATGGGATTCTGTAACTAGAACAGGGCTCCACAATTTTCACATCTCCCACGCTTTTCTTGGACAATACCATCTGCCTTTCTATGGTGTTGGCGCAACCTGTATGGATAGAGATGTTGCTGTATTTTCCCAACACTCATTACAACTGAAAAAGCAGCATGGAGAAGCTACGAATCTTCTTGAACATTATAAAACAAGTCCAGTTGAATGTGACTAACTACTACTAGCTATACCATGACCTGGGTGATTGAGAACCTTCACAGACACACATGCACATTTTCATACACTACTGCCTACCAATGGTGGTTCCAGTTATAAATACCCATACATGCAATGCCTTATTTGTTCTAACAGCATAGCATGCGGGTCCTTGGGAGCTGTTCCTTTGTTTGGCACTTTACATTTCACCTTTAGCACATGAGTGAGTAATTGTGCTTCTTGTCACATTGTATCTTATTTGTATTAATTTTTTTTATTGTAAATGATCATTGAGTTTTCAGATAAAGAGCTCTCGTTCTCTATGCTCCCCATGAGCCAAATGACTGCCCACTCCTCACGGATGTGTAGCGCCATGCTCCCATTGAGTAGGCGCTATGTGTTAAATTATAGTTGCCTGAGCTGTAGTTTAGCTCAGAATGATTATGCTAAATTGTTGGTTCTGTTTCAGTTCAGCTGGTTGCACAATTTTCCCCTTGACGGTGGGTGTAACGGGAGGGCCTGTAGGACCCAGAGGCTCCTGCAGGGTGTGGGGTACTCCTGTTTCAGCTTCACAGATGACTATTGTGTCTAAAGTCATCCTATGTCTACCAGGGGCATAGGATGACTGAGAAATGATATCTTGGACTACATGAGATGGGGCAGTAATGTAATCCATAATATATTCAAGAATGTCTGGAAGAGCTAATTACAGGTTGTTGATTCTGAACCGAACAGGTCAATAGAAGAGTGACTCATTCAAGTGGGAACGCAGACTGTTAAGGGGGTAATTCAGTCTGCTACTGTCATGTAAACTAACTTTAGTCTGGCTTCTAAAGACCTTTCATTGTGTTATGCTAATTGCCACTGTATTGTGTGAATTTCTATTGATGATAGATGTGCATTGTGAGTTAGCACAGTCTTAAGGTCAGATGTCTGACTTATGTCTACTAAAGGAATGTGTATTGTATAGCAGGTGAGAGAAGCCGAATTCATGATGTCTGACTTATCAGCTGTAGTAATTAGCTCGTGTTAATTATGTCAGACCCGGTGCCAGAAAGTCTGACTAAAAGATGTGTATTGGGGCTCATTGTATAATGTTGTGGGTGGAGTTCAGTCATTGTTCATTGGGGTTTCTAACTGTATATAAGAAGCCTGAGTTTCCTATTAAATTCTATTCGTTTGAACCTCAAATAGAGCTGTGTCTCTTTATTGGGGTTTGTCTGCCGGATTGTGAAGTGCCGGTAGCTGTCTTGGGTTCGAAATGGAATATAGTAAACGGCGTTAACCCCTGTCCTATTTGGGGTTCCTTTACAGTGGGTGTCACTGTTACCACAGGTCAAGGTTGGAAAGGCAGCAGGCTGAATGCATTGGGTATCTCTTTCCTAGAAGCAGCTCAGGGGGCGTGGTCAACCCGCTGTGCATTCTGCAGAGGGGTACTTAAGAGACAGAAGCCGTTTTGGCAGGGTTCGTTCCCCCGATCCTGACCTGATGGCCCTTCTGGCCTCAGGGATGTTGAGCTGTTTTAGAGCCTCGGGGGTGGCTGGTCCGAGGCCTCGCAACTCAGAGTAGGCCCTGGAGTTTCTGGGGTCTACTAATCCAGGGATGGTCCTTCGCTACCTTACCTATGAAAGGGAGCTGAACCAGTGGGATTCAATTGAAGGACGTAACCGGGCAAATTGACCTCACTGTGCTGCAGGCCTGGCTGAAAGATTCATGGCACCGCGAGTCGCATACTTTATTGGAACTATACAAAGTGTACGAGTGGTTACATGATCTTGTGGCAGAAGATCGTGGGACCGCCTGACAACACTTATCAAGTCTTTGGCAGAGACTTTGACGAGCTTCACACCAGCTGCTAGGCCAGTGAGAGTAGGCCTATCTAGTGGTTGCTGAAATCCAGTGTGGAGCTGAGTTAATCGTCTGGATCTAAGTTGTACCTGTGATCCGCAAAGCAAAGGTACCCGAGTCTTTCCCCATCCCTCTACCCCTCTGTTGGAGAACTTTGTTCAATAAAAACCTTGAAAGAGTCTTCGTGTTGGTGCGTACATTCTTGTAAACAACTCTTCAAGGAGAACCCCTGAAACGAGCATATGGAACAGTAAGGTAACGGCAGGCCCAAATCTAAACCAGCAGCTCCTTCAGGGGTAGTGCTACAGATGCCTACTTCTGCAATGTAGACATCAACACCTTAATGCTTATTCAACGTTGTCTTTATTACATTGTATTGATTGGGTTGTATTTATTCTAAATATTTCTTCTAGCTCACATGGGATTGTCTGCTGTTCTATACTGCTAATAAGAAGATGTGCCCAAACCTCGTGGAAGCATAGGCAAATAAATACATTCACATAAAAAAATCACATTTATAGGGAATATTTAACCAATCAAAAAAAATTGTATTTCCTTTTACGCACTTTTTAACCACTTGTCGAAACCAGGCACTGTCGTTATACGGCGGCAGGTTGGCTCTCCTGTGCAAATCACTGTGGCTGTACGGCGGCTCGCGCAGGTGCAGTTGCGGGTGGGCGCACGGTGCGCTCTCGCTCCTGCTGTATGCGGTGAGTCAGACAGACTCGATGTCCGCCAGCGACTCACGATCATCTAGTACAGAGGCAGAACGGGGATCTGCCAGTGTTAACAATCAGATTCCCCGTTCTGCCAGATGACATGGCAGGGATCTACTGTTCCCAGTGATCTCTGTCCTGTCTCTGGCAGCCCATCCCCCCCTAAAGTTAGAACACACCCAGGAAACACATTTGACCCCTTGATCGCCCTCTAGTGTTAACTCCTTCCCTGCCAGTGTAATTTTAACATTGATCAGTGCATTTTTTTTTAGCACTGATCAATGTAATAATGTCACTGGTCCCCAAAAAAAGGTAATTTGGGGTGAGATTTGTCCGCTGCAATGTCGCAGTCCCACAAAAAAAAGAAAAACGCATTACTAGTTAAAACAATAAAAAAAAGTCTCTAAATCTATCCCATAGTTTGTAGACGCAATAACTTTTTAAAAATCAATCAATAAACGCTTATTGCGATTTTTTTAACCCCAAAATATGTAGAAGAATATATATTGGCCTAAACTGAGAAATAAATTAGTTTTTTAATAAAAAAAAAATTGGGATATGTATTAGAGCAAAAAATATTGTTTTCTTTTCAAAATGGTCGCTCTTTGTTTGTTTATAGTGCAAAAATAAAAATCGCAGAGGTGATCAATAACCACCAAAAGAAAGCTCTATTTGTGGGAAAAAAGGGACATCGATTTTGTTTGGGTACAACGTCGCATGACCGCGCAATTGTCAGTTAAAGCGATGCAGTGCCGAATCACAAAAAAATGGCCTGGTCATTAAGGGGGCAAATCCTTCCGGTCCTTAAAGTGGAGGTTCACCCCTAAAAAAAAATTCTAACAATACATTGAGCCGACTGATTACACTGCGGGTATGCTGTTTTTTTTTTTTTCTTCGTACATACCTCGTTAGCGCCGTTTCATCCCTCAGCAAATAGTACAGATTCTGATCTAATTTTTCTCCATCGCAGTTAAAACAATATGAATATAGCTTGGTCAAGGACCTCCCTAGCCTGTGGATAGACAGTTTAAGTTGCTAATACTAACTATTCCTTAAAATGTTCCCTCCCTCCTCCTCCTCCTACATATCCTGCCTAACCTGTATAAAAAAGATCTAAATATTTTTTTTTTTTAACTATTTTTAATCTGCTCCGGTTAGATGATCCTGCAGATCCGCCTCCTCCTTGTAAGTGAGCACTCGCCAATGGCTGTGGATTCCTGGAACCATGACATCACCCATAGCCTTCCATGGCTCAGTTGTTGACGGTGCTCCCTTCTCTCCCCTGCAGCAGCTGCTCACGGACACAGGGGAACAAAACCTGCAGGATCATGTGTCTGCACAGAGTAGATAGTATTAGCCTTATTTTCCACTTAAAGCGGATGGCCCCTTAAAAAAAAATATTAAAAGCCAGCAGCTACAAATACTGCAGCTGCTGACTTTTAATATTAGGACACTTACCTGTCCTGGAGTCCAGCGGCGGTCGCAGCAGAGGATGACCGATTGCTCGTCTCTCTGCTGCTCCCCCCTCCATCCATGGTGAGGGAACCAGGAAGTGAAGCGCTCCGGCTTCACTGGCCGGTTCCCTACGGCACATCCTCGAGTCGCGCTGCGCCCGCCGATTGGCTCCCGCTGTGTGCTGGGAGCCGAGTGTTCCCAGGACACAACGGGAAAAACCCGTCTTTTGCCCGAGACTGCGGGCCGGAAGTGGGTGCAAATACCTGTCTTTAGACAGGTATCTGCACCCCCCTCCCCCCTGAAAGGTGTCAAATGTGACACCAGAGGGGGAGAGGGTTCCGATCAGCGGATCTTCACTTTAGGGTGGAGATCCGCTTTAAGGAGCAGCAGCCCTGTGCTCTCTGTTCCTATTGTTGGTTATGTGATAAGATGAGGCACATTTTTTTTTACTTTCTGCTATAATACATAGTGTATCCCCCAAAAAATATAAAAAAACAAATGTATTCTTCAGTTTAGGCCAATATATTCTCCTACATATTCTTATGCCGCGTACACACGATCACTTTTTGCGATGAAAAAAACCGAAGTTTTTAATCATGAAAAAAAACGACGTTTTTCAAACTTCATTTTCCAAAACGACGCTGCGTACACACCATCGTTTTTCTACAAAGCTCTAGCAAAGCGCGGTGACGTACACCACGTTCGACGGCACTCTTTTGCATTGAAGCTCCGTCTCATAACTTGCTTCTGAGCATTTAAAAATGTCGTTTTCAACATCGTTTTGCCCACACACCATCACTTTTTATGACACAAAAAACTACGTTTTGAAAAACGACACAAAAAATTCAAGCATGTAGGGATTTTTTTTTTGAAGACAAAAAATGACATTTTGCCCACACACGATCAATTTAAATGACGTTTTAAAAAAAACTTCGGTTTTTTTCATCGCAAAAAGTGATCGTGTGTACGCGGCATAATAAAAAAAAAAAAGGAATCGCAATAGGCTTATATTGATTGGTTTGCGCAAAAGTTATCACTTTTACAAACTATGGGATAGATTTAGGGACTTTTATTTATTTTTTATTGTTTTTACTAGTAATAGCGGGGATCTGCAATTTTTTAGTGGGACTGTGACATTCCGGCGGACAAATCTGATCCCAAATGACACTTTTTGGGACCAGTGACATTATTACATTGATCAGTGCTATATAAATGCACTGATTAAAGGGGTTGTAAAGGTAAATGTTTTTTCACCTGAAATTTCATTTTACTTACCTTACCCCTCGAAAGTCCTGAACGCATCCTCGTGATCCTCTTCGGTTCCCAGCCTGGCCGTTGATTGGCTAGGCTGGACGGATTGATAGCAGCGCAGCCATTGGCTGGCGCTGCTGTCAATCACATCCGATGATGCAGTGCAGCAGGGGGGCGGTTCCGAGTGATAAAGTCGGCGGCTGTGCCCGCCGCTGTATCACGGGAGTGCACCCGCAAAAGCTCGCTCGCATAAAGGTGGAAAGCTTTTGTGGGGAGGAGCCGACACAGCTGCCGAGGGACCCCAGAAGACCGTATTCGGGGACAAAATGGGCTGCACAGTGGAGGTAAATATAACATGTTTGTTATTTAAAAAAAAAAAATGTTGCCTCTAGTGTTCCTGGCAGGGAAGGGGTTAACACTAGGGGAGCGATTAAGGTGTTAATTGTGTTCCCTAATGTGTGTTCTAACTGTAGGAGGGGATGGGCAGCAAGGGACATGTAGATCTAGGAACAGTAGATCTGTTCTGCATCTGTACTAAGCGATTGCAGGTCGATGTCCGCCCAACCCGCGTGCACGCTAGGGTAAGGTGACCAGATTTTTAAAATTAAATCCGGGGACATATTTTTTTTTTTTACTAGTAATGGCGGTAATCAGCAAATCTCTGCCCATCGCTGCCACCCACCTCACAGCCTGTCAAGTCTTACTCTCCAGGCCCCGGCTACTACTGGGTGGGGAGTAGAGGAAGATCACTCTGCCAGGGAAGGCAAGGAGATAGGCAGGCAGGCGGCTGGCTGGGAACAAAAAGAAGAAAAAGAAAGGCGCACCAGCCTAGTGTGTTACCGTTGATGATTTATTGAATAAAAATGATAATAAAAAACTACTCACAAGAGAAAATGGTGTAAAAGGCTTGTCAACAACGAATTGTGATAGATACCCCTCGAACCACACTCGAAACTAGGAGGGATGGAGGTGTGTTACTGCCGGCTTACGCGTTTCAAGGCAGCAAGGGCCTCTTCATCAGAGCCCAGCAGTACAGGCGTCTGGCTGGGACTTGAGCCAAGGCAGAAGAACATGCGAGCGGAAATATTCCCTCCGCTCCGACCAGCACATGACCTTTAGAAAGGGGGACAGATAATGGAAAAAAATACACCCTGCTAAGCTAGTAGGAGCGGTTGAGCGGGGGTGTGTAATTCTGTTTTTTTTATTATTAATTATGCACCGACCGTTCTTGAAATTGCCCCAGCCCCTGTTCAAATCCAATCTGGGGACAAAACTGGGGACAGACTTGGTCTGGGGACAGTGTCCTCAATCCGGGGACTGTCCCCTGAAACCTACGCTAGGGTGACCATGTGTCCCATTTCCATGTTGCCCGGGACAGTCCCGCATTTTGCAGGTCTGTCCCAGGCACATTCATTCCAGGACAATACAGTGTCCTGGAATGAAACTGGCACAGCCACCCCCCGGGGGCCAATCTGATGCCCCCACCAAAAAAGGCCGCCACATCACCGCTTTACTCACTGACAGTACTTGTCCTGGCCATGAATGCCTGGAGGAGCACAATCCCCGCCCCCTGTTTGTGATTGAAGAAATAATAAATCTCGTGTCCAATCACTGTGTTGTGATTCGTTACAGCACAAGCTGATTTTTGGGAAGGGGGGGTGTCCCTGAATGGTGGTTTGGAAATGTGGTCACCCTAGTGCACGCTCGGAGGCACGCTTGGGAGACGGTTTTCCAGCATTATTTAGAGGCTATTCCTAGCACTAAAACACCTGAAAACCGCCTCAGGGGGTCATAAAGTCAGAGGCAGCCAGGGAGATAGCATTTTCACAACTAGGTCAGCAACTGCAGCCTCCGCATTTCTTTCTTTCCATAAAGAAGAACCAATGAGCAAAGTTTCCATTTCTCTGGCAGTTTTTAGTATCATAAAACATGCAGAGTAAAATATAATTCCTCTAATGATATTGTTGAATGTGGATCTTGACAGCTGTTATCAGGTCAGCGTGGGCCCCGCTCTGTTTCTCCAGCTGTAAATTGGATATGAAGGCAGCAGCGAGGCAGGCAGGAAGAAAAGCAGAATAAGATGAATCTGTATATATATATTTTTTTTTTGGATTGTCTGCTAGACAGTCTGACACTTCAGTTACGGGAGCTGCAGGGAAGCCCCGAGCGTTCATCGTTCAGACTTTTTAAAACCTGTCTAGGCACAGCAATAAAGGTTTAACGACACATCTCCTAAAATGGCGATTATTAACAGCGATACAAAACAATTAACTCCCTGATCCTAGGTTGTTGTGATTCTGTCGTCCTAATTTCCTTGGGGAAGAGGGATGTGATGATTATTCCCCCTTGTACAATTATCAAAAAGTAAGAATTGCTCTAGAGAATGATGAAGATCTCTATGGGAAGTATTGGATTACATTGTATATTACACCCCGCTCGCCACGTTCCACCTTGGTTTTCTAGTGTAGCTGTGCCACCTGTATTATTAAAGCTAAACTCCAGGCAAACTGCTAAAAACACAGCTGGGATACGTATAAAGGAGCTTCCAAAGCATTATTTCTGTCCATCCTGTACTGAGATTTGCACAGCCAGGTGGAGGACACAAATAAGGAATACAGCCCGGATTCAGAAACGATTTACGTCGGCGTATCTCCAGATACGCCGCCGTAATTTCAAATGTGTGCCGTCGCATCTTTGCGCCGATTCACAAAGCGAGATACGTCAAAAAACATGGCTTCAGCCGTCCGACGTAACTTGCTTACGCCGGCGTATCGTGGGCGCATAGTTACGCTAGACGCATTCGGCTTTCCCATTATAAATATGCAAATGAGTAATATACGCCGATTCACAAACGTAGATGCGCCAGCCGCTTCATATACGCGATTTGCGTAAGGCTTACATCCGGAGTAAAGTTACCCCTCATATAGCAGGCGCAGCTAATGCAAAGGTATGGGCCAGGGAACGACGCCGTAGAATTTTACGTTGCGTACGCCGTTTACGTAGTACAGCGTGAATAGGGCAGTGCCATGCCATCAAACGCAGCCACTGTGCCATCAATTGTCACCACTGTGCCATGTCATCAAAAGCAAACACTGTGCCATCATTTGTCACCACTGTGCCATGCCAAATGCAGCCACTGTGCCATGCCATCAAACGCAGCCACTGTGCCATCAATTGTCACCACTGTGCCATGCCATCAAAAGCAATCACTGTGCCATCAATTGTCACCACAGTGCCATGCCATCAAACGCAGCCACTGTGCCATCAATTGTAGTTTTGTAAAATAACTCTTATTATGCTTTTCTACCTTAAATTAATCTAAACATTTAATGTTACTAATTTATATTTAATTTATATTAATTCATACATACACACCGTCCATCTTCTCTTGGTCTGGCCCCCGGGTCCAATATATGAACCCATTGTGGCCCTCGAGTCAAAAAGTTTGCCCACCCCTGGCCTAAACTGATGAAGAAATTTGTTTTTTAAAACCATTTTTGGGGATATTTATTGTAGCAAAAAGTAAAAAAAAATATTGTTTTTATTATTTTTTTAATTGTCGCTCTTTTTTTGTGTATAGCACAAAAAATAAAAACCGCAGAGGTGATCAAATACCACCAAAATAAAGCTCTATTGATTGGTTTGCGCAAAAGTTATAGGGGCAGATTCACAGAGAAATGGATTATCGTAGCGTATCAGAAATACACTACGCCGCCGTTTTTTACCTTGCTCTACGTGGAATTCAGGTAGATTTTCTACGGTAAACGACGGCGGCGTAGTGTATTTCTCCCGTCGCAATCCATCTGCGCGAGTAGGGGGCGTGAAACATTTAAATTAGGCGCGTTCCCGCGGCGATCGATCTGCGCATGCTCCGTTCGCAAATTTCCCGCCGTGCATTGCGCGAAATCACGTCGTGACGTCATTCGTTGTTTATGTAGCGTACTTTACGGGCGATCCACGTCCCGACGAGTTACGTAAACAAAAACATTTTTTAAATATATTCGAAGCGGGAACGACGGCCATACTTAACATGGGCTACGTAAAGTTAGAGCAGCAAAAAGCTGCTCTAACATTACGTATAAAAAAATAGACGAAAACGATTGCGACGCCCGCTCGTATGTTCGTGAATCCCCGTAAAAACACATTTGCATATCCCGACGCATCAAAACGACGCGAACTCCTCCCAGCGGCCGCAAATAGATGGCAGCGTAGATCCGAAGGCTTACGAAGACGTAAGCCTCTCGGATCGAAGCCCGAAGCCGGCATATCATGGTTTGAGGATTCAAACTAGTGATACGCCGCGCGAAATTTGAAATTACTCCTGTCTAACCCCAGTTAGACAGGCGTAATTGTTTTGTGAATCTGCCCCATAGTGTCTACAAAATAGGGGATAGATTTATGGCATTTTTATTTTATTTTTTTTACTTGTAATGGCACTGATTTTTAGTGGTATTGCGACAGACAGATCGGACACTTTTGACACATTTTTGGGACTATTGACATTTATACAGCAATCAGTGCTATAAAAATGCACGGATTACTGTTTAATGACACTGGAAGGGAAGGGGT
This sequence comes from Rana kukunoris, assembly GCA_029574335.1. NCBI lineage: Eukaryota > Metazoa > Chordata > Amphibia > Anura > Ranidae > Rana > Rana kukunoris. The sequence continues at coordinate 450,681,297 of CM056053.1, read as the reverse complement.
TAACACTAGGGGTGATCAAGGGGTTAAATGTGTGTTGCCTCAGTGTGTTCTAACTGTATGGGTATAGGACTGACTGGAGGAGACATATCGCTGTTCCTACCTACTAGGAACAAACAACATGTCTCCTCTCCTTTGACATCACAGGGATTTGTGTGTTTACAGTACAGTGTAGCATGACCGCGCAATTGTCATATAAACAGCGACAACGCAGAAAGCTGAAAATTTGCTTGGGCAGGAAGGGGCGTAAGTGCCTGGTATTGCAGTGGTTAATATCTACCTTTGCCCACTCCTCAAAATCATCAGCAAACAGGACCTGTGCTACCACTCATACGCTGAAGACACTCAACTCTACATTCGCATCACCGGGAAGAAAGTACAATATCACGGACTGGAAAACTGCCTCGCATTAATCAATGATTGAATGACTGAGAGCTCCCTTAAACTCAATGGACCCAAAACAGAAATTCTTCTCCTCCACGCAAACCGAAAGACAAAAGATAAGACTTCATGAACACCACCCACCATTCTTGGACAAACCATTACCCCGAGCACCAAAGCCAAAAGTCTCTGAGTCATCTTTGATTCGGAGATGTCGATGGACGCACAAATAGGATCAGTAGTCAGCGGATCGCACCATCTCCTCTGCCTGCTGCGTAGACTCGTCCCCTTCATCCGAGAAGATGAAATAGCAGTAGTAGTTGGAACAATCATCAATTCCCGACTCGACTACGCAAACTCCCTCTATATTGGACTACCTAAATACCAGATTTTGCGCCTACAAGTCGTCCAGAACAAGGTAGCAAGGCTGGTAAATGGGAAAAACCCTGGGAATCCATCACCCCTTTTCTGGGGACCCTTCATTGGCTAACTGTAAAGGATCGGATCACATTCAAGACCCTCTGTCTCACCCACAAGTGCACACAAGAAAACGCTCCTGAATACTTATGCGAGAAAATAAAACACTACACCCACAATCGCGCTCTCCGATCAACCAACCAAAACCTCCTCCACATCCCCAAGTCCCGCTACAAATCGAAGGGAAAACAGATTTGCAGTCCAAGGACCACGGCTATAGAACGTTCTACCCACGGACATCTGCATGGAGGAAAACCATTGGGTCTTCAGGAAAAACCCTAAGGCCTCGTACACACGAGGCAATCTATTTGTTCAAATCAGTCGGACCGACCGATTTGATCAAATCTGTCTGATAGGAATCTGTCTGCTGGGACGGTCTAGCAGACCGTTTCCAGCAGACAGATTTGATCATGGGTACGAGGCCTTAGAGCCACCTCTTCTAAAGATTAGGATGTCACTGGATTCAAAGCGCCTTGAGGCGATTAAGTTCGCATTTGTAGCGCTATACAAGATATTCGCTCACTCACTCAAGATTCATAGAAACTGATGCTTTATACACTGCTCAAAAAAATTAAAGGAACACTTTGAAAACATATCAGATCTCAACGGGCAAAAATCTCAATGCTGGATATCTATACTGATATGGACTGGGTAATGTGTTAGGAATGAAAGGATGGCGTGGGGGCCATTCAATGGTATCAATTTCTTCATACTCCAGGAGCTGGCTGCATGCTCTTGCCACATGAGGCTGGGCATTTGCGTGCACCAGAAGGAACCCAGGACCCACTGCACCAGCGTAAGGTCTGACAATAGCACATTATTTGATGGAAATTAAAACTATCCACCTACAGAGGGCTGAATTCAAAGACACCACGAAAATCAAAGTTAAAAAATTATATAGCAAGCTAGTCCATTTTGCAGAAATTTCATTGCAACAACTCAAAATGGTCCTCAAGTGCTTGTATGCATGCCTGACAACATCAGGGCATGCTCCTAATGAGACGACGGATGGTGTCCTGGGGTATTTCTTCCCAGATCTGGACCAGGGCATCACTGAGCTCCTGAACAGACTGAGGTGCAACCTGGCGGCACCGGATGGACCGAAACATAATGTCCCAGAGGTGTTCTATTGGATTTAGGTCAGGTGAGCGTGGGGGCCATTCAATGGTATCAATTTCTTCATCCTCCAGGAACTGGCTGCATGCTCTCGCCACATGGGGCCAGGCATTGTCGTGCACCAGGAGGAACCCAGGACCCACTGCACCAGCATAGGGTCTGACAATGGGTCCAAGGATTTCATCCCGTTACCTAATGGCAGTCAGGGTGCCATTGTGTAGCCTGTAGAGGTCTGTGCGTTCCTCCATGGATATGCCTCCCCAGACCATCCTTGACCCACCACCAAACTGGTCATGCTGAACGATGTTACAGGCAGCATAAAGTTCTCCGCGGCTCCTCCAGACCCTTTCACGTCCGTCACATATGCTCAGGGGGAACTGCTCTGATCTGTGAAAAGCATGGGGCACCAGTGGCAGACCTGCCAATTCTGGTGTTCAATGGAAAATGCCAATCTTGCCCCACAGTGTCCGGTAGTGAGCACAGAGCACACTAGAGGACATCGGGCCCTCAGGTCACCCCCATGAAGTCTGTTTCTGATTGTTTGGTCAGAGACATTCACACCAGTGGCCTGCTGGAGGTCATTTTGTAGGGCTCTGGCAGTGCTCATTCTGTTCCTCCTTGCAGAAAAGGGGCAGATACTGGTCCTGCTGATGGGTTAAGGACCTTCTACGGCTCTGTCAGCTCTCCTAGAGTAACTACCTGTCTTCGGGAATCTCCTCCATGCTCTTGAGACTGTGCTGGAAGACACGGCAAAACTTCTGCCAATGACACTTATTGATGTGCCATCCTGGAGGAGTTGGACTGCCTGTTCAAACTTTAGGCGGCGTACACACGACCGAGGTTCTCGCTAGAAACCAGCGAGAACCTCGCTGGGAGCTGCATTCCAGCGAGAACCTCGGCCGTGTGAGAACCTCGGCCTCGGCTCTCTATTTGCTCGACGGCCCGTCGGGATGAATGGCTGGTTGCCATTCCCGACGGGCGGGTCGCAGATTCTGACGGCCGGCAGAGAACCTCGACGGGCGGAACGATGTGTTCTGCCCGTCGAGGTTCTCTGCCGTGTGTACGCGGCCTTATAGTGTCCAAGTATTGCCTTGTGCTACCAGTAGTGACACTGACCCTAGCCAAATGCAAAACTAGTGAAAAACAGTCAGAAAAGATGAGTAGGGAAAGAAATGTCAGACACCTCCACCTGAAAAACCATTCCTGTTTTGGAGGTCGTCTCATTTTTGCCCATCTAGTGCACCTGTTGTTAATTTCAATTAACAGCAAAGCAGCTGAAACTGATAAACAACCCCCTCTGTATACACCCCTCCCCCTCTGTATACATCCCTCCCCCTCTGTATACACCCCTCCCCCTCTGCCACTTAACTGACCATATCAATATCCGAAGATTTCTGATTAAAAAGTGTTCCTTTAATATTTTTGAGCAGTCGATTTCAAATGATTCAGCACACAAATAATAGGGAGACACAGAGAACATCTGCCCTGGAAAGTATTGATGCAATGCATCAAAGGTCCCATTAATGGTGACAGTACCACATGCAATGCAGTATATCTATAGCAAAGGGTCAGAGCTAAAGTTGTAAGCCAAGGCAATTTTTTTTTTTAGCTTGAACTTATTTGCAAAGAAGAATGGGCAAAAATGTCCCTCTCTAGATGTGAAAAGCTGGTAGAGACATCCCAAAAAGACTTGCAGCTGTAATTGCAGAGAAAGGCAGTTCTACAAAGTATTAACTCAGAGGGGCGCCATACAAATGTACCCCACACTTTTCACATATTTATTTGTAAAAAGAATTGAGAAGCATTTATGATTTTCCTTCCACTTCAAAATTATGTGCCACTTTTTGTTGGTCAATCACCTAAAATCCCAATAAAATACATTTATGTTTTTGCTTGTAACATGACAAAATGTGTAAACTTTTAAGGGGTATGAATACTTTTTGAAGGCACTGTATATTCTCCCAGTATTTCGCAGGCTTGTCTAAATGTCATGCAGCAAACTTTAAACAAGCTTCAACATGCTTTTTCTTTAGCAATGAAGTCTTGAGTGGTGAGCGTGCATACAGGCCATTGCGGTTGAGTGCATTATCTATTGTTTTCTTTAAAGGGACACTAAAGTCAGGTTTGTTTTTTTTTTTTAAATAACAAACATGTTATACTTACCTCCACTGTGCAGTTCGTTTTGCACAGAGTGGCCCGGAAAGCTGTCTTCTGGGGTCCCTCATCGGCTGTCTGGGCTCCTCCTCGCAAAAGCTTTCCCTCTTCATGCGAGAGCGCTCGCACGGAGGAAAGCTTTTGCGAGCGCGCTCCTGTGATACAGCGGCGGCCATACCTGCCGACTGTATCACTCAGCTCCGCCCCCCGGCGCGCCGCGTCATCCGCTCTGATTGACAGCAGCGCTAGCCAATGGCTGCGCTGCTATCAATCCGCCCAGCCTAGCCAATCAACGGCCAGGCTGGGAACCGAAGAGGACGACGTGGACGCGCCCGGGAGTTTCGAACGGTCCGGTAAGTACAACGGGGCCTCGGGGGGGGGGGGGCGGTGCTGTAAGATGTTTATTTACCTTAATGCATAGGATGCATTAACCACTTGCCGACCAGCCGCCGTATACGGCGGCAGGTTGGCACTGCTGCGCGAGAGCCCGTAGCTCTACGTCGCGCCTTTCGCGGCCACTAGGGGGCGCGTGCGCGCCGCCGGCGGCCCGCGCGCGCGCCCCCCGCTCGCCCCCGAGTCCTGTGCGTGTGCCCGGCGGGCACGATCGCCGCCGGGCACACGCGATTGCTCGTTACAGAGCGGGGAACGGGAGCTGTGTGTGAAAACACACAGCGCTCGTTCCTGTCAGCGGGGGAAACGCTGATTTTCTGTTCATACAATGTATGAACAGAAGATCAGTGATTCCCCCTAGTGAGTCCACCCCCCCCATACAGTTAGAACACAAATAGGAACACACTTAACCCCTTCCCTGCCCCCTAGTGTTAACCCCTTCACTGCCAATGGCATTTTTATAGTAATCCAATGCATTTTTATAGCATTGATCGCTAAAAAAATGCCAATGGTCCCAAAAATGTGTCAAAAGTGTCCGAAGTGTGCGCCATAATATCGCAGTACCGAAAAAAAACGCTGATCGCCGCCATTACTAGTAAAAAAAAAAATAATAATAAAAATGCCATAAAACTACCCCCTATTTTGTAAACGCTATAACTTTTGCGCAAACCAATCAATAAACGCTAATTGCGATTTTTTTAACGAAAAATATGTAGAAGAATACGTATCGGCCTAAACTGAGGAAAAAATATTTTTTTTTATATATTTTTGGGGGATATTTATTATAGAAAAAAGTAAAAAATATTGCATTTTTTTCAAAATAGTCGCTCTGTTTTTGTTTATAGCGCAAAAAATAAAAACCGCAGAGATGATCAAATACCACCAAAAGAAAGCTCTATTTGTGGGAAAAAAAGGACGCCAATTTTGTTTGTGAGCCACGTCGCACGACCGCGCAATTGTCAGTTAAAGCGACGCAGAGCCGAATCACAAAAAGTGCTCTGGTCTTTGGACAGCAATATGGTCCGGGGCTAAAGTGGTTAAGGTAAAAAAACTTGTACCTTTACAACCCCTTTAAAACAATTGTACCTGGTCCAGGTCTTTCTAAAGCTCTCCACGAGTCCTTGGCTCTTGGACTACCTCTTTTAGTAATTATTTTCACTTCCCTGTCAGAAATCATGCGAGGAGCACCTGGTTGTGCCTGCTTTATGGCAAAATTATGTCCTTTCCACTTCTGGATTATGGCCCCAACAGTGCTCACTGAACATTCAGAAGTTTAGAAATCTTTATGTAACCAATACCATCAGTATGTTTTGCAACAATAGGGTTGCAAAGGTCTTGCTTTTACACATCATGAGATGTTTCTTGTGTGACACCTTAGAAATGAGACACCTTTTTACAGGCCAAAACCTGAAAAAGCACAATGTCAGTGTGAAACCCTCACCTCCTTCCTTGACTGTGTCCTGGTGGCAATCCATCATATGTTTAATAAATCTGTTGGGTCGGCAAAGGTGTGCAGCCAATTTTTTCCTTTGATTCCGGAGGGCAACCTTCCGGAGGGCAAGTGGTTAAAATAGGAATGAAGGGTAAAACATTTCTGTATAGATATAAAACAAAACATTATAATCCCCTTTCTTTTACCTTTCTTATAAGTGTTCACATACCCTCTGTTCTCAGCTGCATAAGGAGCTCAGAGGAGGATAAACAGCAGCACACTGCTCCTCTGAGTGATTGTCTCTGTGGGGGGGGGGGGCTATGGGTCAGGAAAAGTCTCATCATTGGAGGAGTGTAGGCTGAGTTCCCAGCACAGCCAGAAAACGAATCATGCTGTTCTCTCACGCCTAGTGTGGTCTTTTTTTACTCAGAAAGCAGAGGAACTTGCAGGGATTTCACACAAAGAAAGCAATACAAAGAAATCAGGATCATTTTTTCATACAAGTACATGGTACAGCAGACACATATCAGGAATATGAAATGTTTAGTTTACATATTCTTCAATGCCTATGATCGTCAGCTCCATCTAGTGGTCAAAACATGGTATATTTTCTCATTTAGGTATTTCAGAAAACGATATGGCATTTTGGTCACAATTAGGGATGAGCCGAACACCCCTGGGTTCGGTACGCCCCAGAACCTGCGAACAGACCAAAAGTTCATGTGAACTTTAGAACCCTGTTAAAGTCTATGGGACTCGAATGTTTGAAATCTAAAGTACTAATTTTAAAGGCTAATATGCAAGTTATTGTAATAAAAAGTGTTTGGGGACTCGGGTCCTGCCCCAGGGGACATGTATCAATGCAAAAAAAAAGTTTTAAAAACTGAAGTTTTTTTGGCAGCAGTGATTTTAATAATGCTAAAAGTGAAACAATAAAATTGAAATATTCCTTTAAATTTCGTACCTGGGGGGTGTATAGTATGCCTGTAAAGTAGCGCTTGTTTCCCATGCTTAGAACTGTCCCTGCACAAAGTGTCATTTCTGAAGGAAAAAAGTCATTTAAAATCACTCACCTTAGGGTCTGGTATGGATATTAAGGGGAACCCTGCATCAAATTAAGAAAAATGATGTGGGGTTCCCCCCAAATATCCATTCCAGACCCTTCAGGTCTGGTATGAATTTTAAGGGGAACTCCACTTTTCTCTGTATTGGCGGGAACCGACAATTCATTATAGCCGAGAGTGATTTTAAATTACTTTTTTTCCTTCAGAAATGACATTTTGTGCAGAGACAGTTCTAAGCATGGGAAACAAGCGCTACTTTACAGGCATACTATACACCCCCCCCCCCCAGGTAGGAAATTTAAAGGAATATTTCACTTTTATTGTTTCACTTAAAGGAATTATTAAAATCACTGCTGCCAAAAAAACTGCAATTTTTAAAACTTTTTTTTGCATTGATACATGTCCCCTGGGGCAGGACCCGGGTCCCCAAACAGTTTTTATTACAATAACTTGCATATTAGCCTTTAAAATTAGTACTTTAGATTTCAAACATTCGAGTCCCATAGACTTTAATGGGGTTATAAAGTTCACACGAACTTGCCGCAAACACCCCAAATAGTTCGCTGTTCGGCGAACAGGCAATGTTCGAGTCGAACATGAGTTCTACTCAAACTCGAAGCTCATCCCTAGTCACAATCATGGGAATTCATCTATTGCAGAATGTTATTATTGTTATTATACAGGATTTACAGTATCTTACAAAAGTGAGTACACCCCTCACATTTCTGTAAATATTTTATTACATCTTTTCACGTGACAACATTGAAGAAATGACACTTTGACAAGTGGCAACCTGTGAAGCTCTGGTGAACTCCATGCCCAAGAGGGTTAAGGCAGTGTTGGAAAATAATGGTGGCCACACAAAATACTGACACTTTGGGCCCAATTTGGACATTTTCACTTAGGGGTGTACTCACTTCTGTTGCCAGCGGTTTAGACATTAATGGCTGTGTGTTGAGTTATTTTGAGTTACACTGTTATACAAGCTGTACACTCACTACTTTACATTGTAGCAAAGTGTCATTTCTTCAGTGTTGTCACATGAAAAGATATAATAAAATATTTACAAAGATGTGAGGGGTGTACTTACTTTTGTGGGATACTGTGTATATATCGCGTTTGCACTGCACTTTACAACATGAGGGCAGACAGCAGCGGCGGTCCGTCTATAGAGGGCGCTGGAGCGCCGCCCCCTCTGGCTCCGCATCGCCACTGAAATAACATACATTCATGCATTGCACTAATGTATGTTATTGTTGCCAGCTGCTGCTGGTCTATTCAGAAAACCGGACATTGAGCGCCGACCAACTGAATAACGGCAGCTGGTTGGCTGTGCGGAAGTGCCAATCAGAGCCAGCTTTCCGAGTACAGCCCTCGTCTCCCGGATGGCTATCCTCGGAACGTATGGGCACTGATGGGGCTGCACTGATGGGCACTGATGGGGCTGCACTGATGGGCACTGATGGGGCTGCACTGATGGGCACTGATAAGGCGGCACAGATGGGCACTGATGAGGTGGCACTGATGAGGTGGAATTGATGGGCACTGATAGGATAGCACTGATTGGCGGCACGGATGAGCACTGATAGGCTGCACGGATGGGCACAGATAGGGGACATGGATGGGCACAGATAGGGGACATGGATGGGCACAGATAGGCAGCATGGATGGGCATGGATGGGCACTGATAGGTGGCATGGATGGGCACTGATAGGTGGCATGGATGTACGTATTGTACTTATGGATGCCAATCAGTGCCAAACAACAATGCCTGCCAATTAGTGGAATCCATTGTGGGCACTGATTGGCATCCATTGTGGGCACTGATTGGCATCCCTGGTGGTCTAGGGTGGCATAGCTGGTGGTGGGCATCCCTGGTGGTCTGGTGGCATCCCTAGTGGTCTAGTGGTCTAGTGGCATCCCTGGTGGTCTAGTGTGGGCATCCTCGGGGGGGCTGCGCTAATAATCGATCAGCACAAACCCCCCCTGTCAGAGGAGCAGCCGATCGGCTCTCCTCTACTCACGTCTGACAGACGCGAGTGAGGAAAAGCCCATAATCGGCTCTTCTTGTTTACATCGTGATCAGCCGTGATTGGACACGGCTGATCACGTGGTAAAGAGTCTGCGTCAGAGACTCTTTACCTAGATCTGTGTTGCGGGGTGTCAGACATCATGCTGCATGTGTTCACAGTTCGGCAGCAGACAGACATGTCTTTCAGATAATATGCTGATAATAAGATAATTAGGCGGGGGGGGGGTTGGACATCAGACAGCTCTGAGCTCTCATCACTTTGTACCTGTTATTAGATGAAGCTTTGCGTGCTGCTTGGTCACATCGTCCACACCACATTCTTCTCTCTCTCTCTCACGCTCCTCCTCTTCCCATCCCGACCATATGCTATGATGCCGCGCGGAGGCTGGGAGGTGGAGCATCCACCAACTAAACAATGTGCACGCCCTGCACCTGATCTATGGGGGCTGGCACTGGCAGTCGCTCCCCACACTATATGCAGCGATGACAGACTCAGTGACACATACAGAACAGCAGTCAGCCGCGGGAGGCGGCAGGCGGCAGGCGGCAGCTACGCGGTAAACAATCTCTGCGGGTGGCTGCCTCTGTATTCGGTAAGACGTTTGGTTTTTTTTTTCGTGCGGGGGGGGGGGGCCGCCCCCCGCAAAGTGTCGGCCTAGGCCAAGATACATCTCTGCTGCCATGCCTTTGTTTCCTGCAGAAAAAAGGCACAGTCAGCATTTAAAAAATACAGTTGCCTTGAAATCCATTCTGCTTTTGCATCATGCTACTTACCTGCAGTTCTTGCACACACAAATGCACTGTGTTTTGACAGTGCAGGAACTGCAGATAAGTCGCAGCAGACAGCAGAATGGACAGACAGTGCTGTATTTCATTGCTTAAAAGGGCATAGGTGTGCCGTGTGCGCAGCCTATTACATGAGGCATGCACTTTTCTTTACAGGAAACGCAGGCATGGCGGCCCATGCAAATGAATGGGCTGCTGTGCCTGCGCAAATGTGGGCCACCAAAACACATACATGTGAACCAGCCAGGCCCAAAATAAGCCCATCAAGCAGTTAAATACAGACAGTAATGCCATGTGCTCTGAGGCCTTACTCAGCCTGGACTGCAGGTCTGGTCTGTGATTTAAAGAGTTCCTCTATTTTACACATGGCATGGGGTCCAATGGTGCTAAAGCAGAATGGACATATGGTGCTGTGACCCCATGCCATGCCATGTGTAAAATACAGGAACTTTTTAAAACACTGACCAGGCCTGCAGTGAAACATGAAATATTCTAAAGACTTTGGGCACACTCTACAGAAAACTTCTATTTACAATATAGATTAGCAAACAGTGACATACCTTGGAGTGCAGGACATGAAGAAGAAGTCAGCCTCGGGAAGAGCAAACTGGGGATGCTATAAAATCACATTCTAATTCACTTTTATATACAAGCAGCACCCAGTGGCAGGAAGGGAGAAGTGTATGTCTAAAGGGGAGCCAGGGGTGCTTTACATTTTAAAACACTCTGAAGGGAAGCAGTACTGCGTGCCGCTGATGATTTTTAGCACTGATTTGTGGGCAGCACAGGGGCTTAACGGGCGGTTCTGCTTTGGGCCCCCAACAGTGACAGGGCCCTGGGCAGCTGCCCCTGTTTGCCCTATGGTAAAGACGGCCCTGGTCAGGGTATTGAAACACTTTGCCGCCGCCTTTTTGTAATAGGGCGGACGGCAAGTGGTTATTTATTTTATTTAAAACTGTCTACAACATACCGATCATGCTAATGTACCGTGAGCTGTAGATATACAGTAATCATGTCTAGCAAAGTTTCCTTGAAAATGATTTCAAAGGTTCCTCCAGGGTAAAAAGGTTGAGATTAGGAGCACAATACTATTGTTTGTTGTACAGAACAAATATGCTCCTAGTGTTGTGTGACTACTTTACATATTTCCACCTATGGCCAGTGTAGTAAACCTTCCTCCTGGGCTGCATCTTTATAAAATAATAAGCAGGGCAGCCAGATGTGTGACCTGATTTTAGAAGATCCTTCCTCAGTTTATTATTTTTTATAAGTGAAAGGTATTTTAATGCAAGTGGCAGGGGGCTCTCTGCTAAAATGCGTCTCTATTCTGGCACCTCCACTCCTGCTTTAATTCTTCCACCTACTGCAATCTTTGATCGTTCTCCCATTGAACGGCTTTTTCGACTTTTTTCACTTGTAAAGACTCGTCACAGCTGGCAATATTTCCTTGGCAATTGAGAGGGTTGGAGCCGTGTCAATTTGGAAAAAAGGCTGTAAAATGACATTATCTGATAGCAGAACTACGGGCAAAAGAAAAAATGACCTATATGATGCTCTATCAGGGGAGTCGCCTGTGTTTTAATAACTATTGATCCTGCCAGTATACCAGTTGATTTTCCCCTTCCTGTCATGCGGTGACAACGCTTCGTGTTCTGCAGAGAAACCAGTGCAGCGTTGTTATAGTCATGGAGAGCGGCGGCGGTGCGTCCATAGTGGGCGTAGGAGCGCCGCCCTCTCTCTCCTCTGCGCCGTCACTCAAGTCTACAATACATAGATTCATGCGTTGCATGAATCTATGTATTGTCGCCGGCGCCACTGCCGCCCACTCTTCAGATGGCCGGCCCCCTGTTGATCGCCGCCATCTGAATAACAGCAGTGTGTTGGTTTTTGGAAGTGTCTACCAGAGCCATCGGCTTCCAAATAGTTAACCAGGGGACGCACATGCAGTGTGTTCCCTGGTTAACACTGACACGAGTCTCAGCCAATCAGGTTCACCGGGTCTGGTTACTGATAACCTTATTGGCTGAAGCGACATCGAGGGCGGGACTCGGAAGAAGACATCGAGGGAGCGTGGAGGGAGGATGGCTGACCCGAGAAGGGTAAGTGCCGGGCAACGGGGGGGAGCAATCTGGCAGTTTTTGAGGGGGCAAACTGGTGGCAATTGATGGGCACAGTGGCGACAATTGATGGGCACAGTGGCGACAATTGATGGGCACAGTGGCGACAATTGATGGGCACAGTGGCGACAATTGATGGGCACAGTGGCGACAATTGATGGCATGGCACCGTGGCTGCATTTGATGGCACAGTGGCTGCGTTTGATGGCACGGTACAGTGGCTGCGTTTGATGGCATGGCACAGTGGCTGCGTTTGATGGCATGGCACAGTGGCTGCGTTTGATGGCATGGCACAGTGGCTGCATTTTATGGCACAGTGGCTGCGTTTCATGGCACAGTAGCGACAATTGATGGCACAGTGGCGACAATGGATGGCATGACACAGTGGCAACAATTGATGGCATGGCACAGTGGAGACAATTGATGGCATGGCACAGTGGCGACAATTGCTGGCACAGTGGCGACAATGGATGGGCACAGTGGCGACAATGGATGGGCACAGTGGCGACAATGGATGGGCACAGTGGCGACAATGGATGGGCACAGTGGCTGCGTTTGATGGGCACAGTGGCTGAGCTTGGGCACAGTGGTGGCAATTGATAGGCACAGTAGCTGCGTTTGATGGGCACAGTGAGGCTGCAATTGATGATTTTATTTTGTTTTTTTCTTTTGTTTGCGCCCCCCCAAAGAAATTTGAGCACCAGCCGCCACTGATGGAGAGGATTGTCTTAAATGGACATGTCTTTTCAGATGAGGTCACAACCAATACAAAAACAATACCAAGAAGCATCTCCGTTGGGATTTATTATCCTCTCTTGTTAAAAACAATATTTATTATCCACCATGAGGACAGCAAAGAGGCTGGGACCCTTGCTTTATTGACGGCTATTGTGTTTGGGGTGACGCACCCCCTTATCAGTAGATTTGTTTAGTTCCAAATAATTGTTTTAACTAATTTAGACAAATACATAAATTGTAAAATATCGGAATTTTTCCGAATATTCGGAAATTTGAAAATCCGGAAATTCAGAAATCCAAAAACAAGAATAATAAAAAAATATTAATAAAAATGCCATAAAACTATCCTCTATTTTGTCGACACGATAAACACTTATTGCGTGTTTTTGTTTTTTTCTACCAAAAATATGTAGAAGAATACGTATCGGTCTAAACTGTGAAAAAAATATTTTTTTAATATATTCTATGGGGATATTTATTATAGCAAAAAGTAAAAAAATATTGCTTTTTTTTCAAACTTGTTGCTCTATTTTTGTTTATAGCGCACAAAAATAAAAACCGCAGAGGTGATCAAATACTACCAAAAGAAATCTCTATTTGTGGGGGAAAAAATGTAAATTTTGTTTGGGAGCCACGTCGCACGACCGCGCAATTGTCAGTTAAAGCGACGCAGTGTCGAATTCGCAAAAAGTGCTCTGGTCTTTGTCCAGTTAAATGGTCCAGGTTAAAGTGGTTAAAAAATGCAGAAAAAGCAGTATGACGCACAAGCGTTTATGAGCGTTTGCATTCTGTCATTCAATTATTTTCGAGAGAATATTCATTTATTCTGGCCATCAGAATGCATTAACACGCGTAAATGCACCTACAGTCTAGGTGAGTTTTTGTGCGCATTTAGCATTTTTTCTGCCCAAACGTTCCTCTCCTCAACGAGCTGGTGATCAGTATTCTTTACAAGTGCGTTTGCAGGCTAAATAAAAAATACAAATGCCTGTAAAATTGGCTTCTTTTCTACACAGTGTGCATGAGGTGCACGACCGTTTTTCGGGATGTAAAAAAATGACATTTTTAATGGTCTAGAAAAAACAATGTTTTTTTCAACCCGATTCTTGTTAAAACGGCCTTACCTACACACGGTCGTGAAAAAAAAATGCTCTAGCAAAGCGCGGTGACGTACAACACGTACGACGGCACTATAAAGTGGATGTTCCATTCAGATGACGCCACCCTTGGGCTGCTTTTGCTGATTTTGTGTTAGTAAAAGACGATTCGCGCTTTTCTGTCTGTTACAGCGTGATGAATGTGCTTACTCCATTACGAACGCTAGTTTTACCAGAACGAGCGCTCCCGTCTCATAACTTGCGTGTTTTTTTCAGGTCGTTAAAGCCCACACACGACCATTTTTTACGACGTTGAAAACGACGTGAAAAATTAGAGCATGTTCTAAATTTTTAATGCCTATTTTTTACGTCGTGAAAAATGCTCTAGAGCCCACACACAATCGTTTTTAATGACATTAACCACTTAACTACTTGCCGACTGCCCGCCGTCATATTACTGCGGGACGGTGGCACTGCTGGGCGAGAGCCCGTAGCTATACGTCCGCTCTAAAGCGGCCGCTAGGGTTCGCGTGTGTGCCCCCGCTCGCCCCCGAGTCCCGCGCGCGTGCCCGGCGTGTACGATCGCTGCCGGGCACACGCGATCGCTCGTTACAGAGCGGGGACCGGGAGCTTTGTGTGTAAACACAAAGCTCCCGGTCCTGTCAGCGGGGGAAACGCTGATCTTCTGTTCATACAATGTATGAACAGAAGATCAGTGATTTCCCCTAGTGAGGCCACCCCCCCATACAGTTAGAATACACCCAGGAACACACTTAACCCCTTCCCCGCCCCCTAGTGTTAACCCCTTCACTGCCAATGGCATTTTTATAGTAATACAATGCATTTTTATAGCATTGATCGCTATAAAAATGCCAATGGCCCCAAAAATGTGTCAAAAGTGTCCAAAGTGCCCGCCATAATGACGCAGTACTGAAAAAAAATTCTGATCGCCGCCATTATTAGTAAAAAAAAAAATATTAATAAAAACCGCAGAGATGATCAAATACCACCAAAAGAAAGCTCTATTTGTGGGAAAAAAAGGACGCCAATTTTGTTTGGGAGCCATGTCGCAGGACTGCGCAATTGTCAGTTAAAGCGACGCAGAGCCGAATCACAAAAAGTGCTCTGGTCATTGGACAGCAATATGGTTGGGGCTAAAGTGGTTAAGCCCCGAGCCTGTTTTTCAGATTTGGTATTTACGAGACTAAAACAGGTTTTTTTGCTAGAAAATTACTTAAAACCCCCAAACATTATATATATTTTTTTCTAACACCCTAGAGAATAAAATGGCAGTCATTGCAATATTTTTGTCACACCCTATTTGCTCAGCGGTCTTACAAGCGCACTTTTTTTGGAAAAAATTCAATTTTTTTAATTAAAAAATAAGACAACAATAAATTTGGCCCAATTTTTTTATATATTGTGAAAGATAATGTTTCGCCGAGTAAAATGATTCCCAACATGTCACGCTTTAAAATTGCGCCCACTCGTGGCATGGCGTCAAACTTTTACCGTTAAAAATCTCGATAGGCAACGTTTAAAAAATTCTATAGGTTGCATTTTTTGAGTTACAGAGGATGTCTAGGGCTAGAATTATTTCTCTCGCTCTAACGATCGCAGCGATACCTCACTTGTGTGGTTTGAACATATTTTTTTCATATGCGGGCACTACTCGCGTATGCGTTCGCTTCTGCATGCGAGCTCGTCTGGACGGGGCGCTTTAAAAAAATATTTTTTTTGTTTTCGGATTTATTTTTATTCATTTTATAATTTTTTACATTGAAATAATAATAAAAAAAAAAAATTATCACTTTTATTCCTATTGCAAGGAATATAAACATCCCTTGTAATAGAAAAAAGCATGACAGGTCCTCTTAAATATGAGATCTGGGTTCAAAAAGACCTCAGATCTCATATTTAGACTTAAATGCAAGAAAAAAAAAAAATTGAAACTGTCATGTTTTCAAATGACAAAAAAAAAAAGTTTCTTTAAGGCCACGTACACACGATAAAATCTATCTGCTGGAAACGGTCTGACAGACCGTTTCAGCAGACAGATTCGATCGTGTGTACAGGCGGCCAGACAGATTTTTCCAGCCAACAGATTTTAAAGCATGCTTTAAAATCTGTCTGCTGGGAATCCGTCCGTCCGACATGTCTGCTGGTTAGTACGCTAACCAGCAGACATATCTGCTCGCACATGCGTCGAATGGATTCGACGCATGCGCGGAAGTGTTTTACTTCCTGGTGCGGTGACGTGGCGGCGTCAACGTCATCGCCACGTCACCGCGCTGTCTGCCGGCGGGGATTTTGGTTTGATCGTGTGTACAGCGATCAAACCAAAACAGCCCAGCAGACAAATCTGTTCAAATCGGTCTGTCAGACCGGTTTGAACAGATGTATTTGGTCGTGTGTACGCGGCCTAAGACGCTGGGCGGGACTGACGTGTTGACGTCACTTCCGCCCAGCAGAGCTATAGGGACGGGTGGGGGCGATTTTTCCCTCACTCGCATCCCCACACAGCCGCCGAACAGACCCGATCGCCTCCGCCGCTACCGACGGCTACGGTAAGCGGCGGAGGGCACGGGAGAGCGGTGGGAGGGGGGGCCTGGAAACCGCCGTTATCGTAGACAGGCCCGCCCACTGAAGAGATGGATATCTCGGTTGTGGCAGCAGCTGCTGCCGTTACCGAGATATCCATCTTTAAAAAGAGGACGTATATAAACAGTGGGCGGGCGTTAAGTGGTTAAAAAAAAAACGTAATTTTTTACAACCCGAAAAACGGTTGTGTGTAGTGCTTTATAACCTAACAATAAAAAATATATATACACAAACAAGCAATATTTATTTGCAAAGTAACAAAAAGAAGTGGATTCAACTCATTGCAAATGAGCACCAATTGTTTTAAGACACTTCTGTACAACCGCAATACAACGGTTACACTAGCCGGTGTAAGGTGACCAGGCGGCCGCGGTTAGAGATACCGTCTCCCTGGCAGATGGCTTATCTTGCAGTTTTAGTAAAACAACACCATACACAAGGGAGAAAAAAGAAAGAGCGCTCCTGCTTCTCCTCACCCCCACCGTCATTCCAAGCCACTCACGCTCCAAGCGTACAAAGGGTCTTTTCAGAGGCTGTTTCTGCAGACGGTGCTTAAGTATAAGCTGTTTAGGTAAAATGCCAAATCCTGTTGTAGCTAAGATTAGGCTTTCCTGGCTCTGGAATAAGACTACGCCCACCTGTTTAATTTGTAGTGATATTTAGGCCTGCCGCCTTTCCATGCGCCAAGGATGAAGGTCTTAAAGGAAAGGTCTTTGGATGGTATTGACAAGTTCGATCATCCATTGCCTTCTTTTACTTCTATACCACTCTATTGTAGAGATCTCTGCTCTTAAATTCCCACACCCTATCATCTCCTTGTTTTTTGTAGCACTAGATTTGTTGGGGATGCACTGTATAGTACTTACCACGATTAATGTTGTGGTGTCTTCTGACATCTAGCGGCATCTACTTGTTTATTTGTACTCTTGTATTTTCTTTCTCTCCCTCTTGTTTTGTGCTAGTTGTGCAAACCTAGTGTAGCACAACCAGGGGTGTATTTAGGTTTTGTGCTGCCCTAGGCCTGACTAATCTCGTGCACCACTAATTTGAATATGACCCACCCCTTCCTGTCAAGGCCACACCCCTTGCGGTTTAAGACCCACCCTGAAATTTTCATGCGGGGACACTAGTTCTGATGGCCTGGGGGGAGGTGGGGGGGAATGAATTCCCTTGATTTTCACAGATTTCCTCTCACTTCCTGTTTGGCTATGGGACAGGAAGTGAAGGGAAATCTCTGCAATGGGATAGGGATGGTAAAAAAATTTAAGCGATGCCCCCCCCCACAGTTGCAGAATGCCAACTGCCCACATACTGGAAGCAGTGCAGCCGATTTTTGGGGGTGCTAAACCAATTTGCCTAACAGTGTAGTGCAAGCCAGTGGGGACACTGTCCGTGTTGCCCACCTGCAAAGTGCTGCCCTAGGCCTGGGCCTTGTTGGCCTAGGCCAGGATACAGCATTGAGCACTACCCCCGAAGGACCTGCTGGTTTAGATTTTAGGTTTACGTTACCTCTAGGGATGAGCTCCGCGTTTGATTTGAACATCGTCGAAATTCGAACGTTATGGGCCGTTCGCGCCAAATTCGAGTGGCGCGTCACGGCCCATAATTCACTGCGGCATTGCGTGCTGATGATTGGCCAAGCATGCACTATGACCCGCATACTTGGCCAATCACAGCGCGCAAAAAACGGAGAGCCATAATTGGCCAAAGCCAGGGTGGCTTTGGCCAATTATGGCTCAGGGGGTTTAGTACACGCCCACACTATAAAAGGCCACCTGCAGGGCGGCCTTGTGTAGTGTGTTGCGGCAGTTAACAGAGAACAGAGAGAGAGAGTGTCATTTTTTGCAGGTAGATAGAGCAGTCAGGCAGGCAGGCAGGCTAGTCAGTTAATGTTACAGTGTGTAGAGGATATATATACATCCCAGGTGTTGTACATATATGTATACACTGTATAGTTTAGCTAGATCAGTTCTTCCTAATTTACTGGCAGGCAGGTGATTGTGCTATTTAAAGACGTTATCACAGACATACTATAGACACCCAGCAGGTACAATATTTAAAGGGATTTTTTTTTTATTTAAGCATCATTAAAATCACTGCTCCTGATGCAGGAGCAGTGATTTTAATGATGCCTAAATAAAAAAAATGAAAAATGACTTTAAATATTGTACCTGCTGGGTGTCTATAGTTTCCCTGTGAAAACGTCTTTGAGAACCCGGGTCTTGCCCGAGGGAACATGTATCAATGGAAAAAAACGTTTTAAAAAAACGGTTGTTTTTTCAGGTGCCCTGCTCCTGAAAAAAACTCAAAGACGTTTTACGACAATAACTTGCATATTAGGCTTTAAAATTAGCACTTTTGAATTTGAACGTTCGAGTTCCATAGACTTCAATGGGATTCTAAATGTTTGCGTGAACGTTCGGTCCATTCGAAGGTTCTGATGCGAACCGAACGGGGGGGGGGGGGGGGGTGGGGGTGTTCGGCTCATCCCTATAGAGAGAAGGGGAAGGTTCAGGTATGCGGTACAGAATGCAAAAAAGTATTCAAAGTTCCCATATTCACCACTCACTCCTGAGTGGGTATTGCTAGGCCCCTCTCACATGGCCTAGCAGCCGGAATGATGCACGGACAGTATAGAAACAGTCTCTGCCACAGACACAGACCATCTGAGAACACAGGATGGATAGTCAGGAATCCTCTGCCACAGGATTTCAGTCCAAAACTTCCTGCCTTATTACGAAAGAGCCTTTAAGCCAATCCGGCGGACTGTAAGACAAATTGAATAGTGGATCCCTTTCCTTAACGAGGTCACCAGTCCTATCCCGAGACATCAGCTTGCCTTGCTTGGTCTCCTCCAGGGCAGGTCCTCCTCCGGTTCCCTTCGCTAAGAAGCTGGATGGTCAGCTTGGCATCCCTTGTAGAACCATAGGCCCCAGCCAGCATAGCTGGGCCTACCTGATAGGAAAACAGCCTCGGACCAACGTGGTCCCGGGGCTGAAATCACACACACTCACCTCGCGCCAGGAGAGCCACGAGGCGAAGGACCCCGAAAAACAGCGTCTGTACCTTAAGTATCCCTTCCCAGCATGCACAGCGGGGCACCACTTCCACTGGGCTGTTGCCAAAAAGGGTCACTTAACACACCATGGTTCGCCCGAGTTCCAACATGGGCCTGAAGTGGTAACGCCACCTCCAGGCAACAAGGGAAAACTTCTACCGAGCAAAACCGCAGCCAGAACAGAGGCAAATTTACATAGAATCAGCAGAGTCTGAGCCTAACTGCGGCTCAGACGCCCCCTAAATTTTTAGTAGTGCCCTTGTCATTGGAAGCCCATTAAGTTGGCCATAGATGGGTCAAATCTCAGGCCAGTTCAACAGGGACTGGACAAGATTCAGTCTATCTATGGGCAGGCTGGTTGTACTGAAATCAGTCCATCAATCGACTTTAGTACAACCAGCCTGTTGAATTTTTGGCGCGTAAGCTCTATACGGCGCCTGCACAGTCAGCTCTACACGGCTCCTAGTCGGTGCACAGGCGCCGTGTAGAGCTGACTCACAGTTCGGATACTTTCAGAAACTCTGTGACTCTCGTGACGCGCCTATGCAATAGTAGGGGGGCCTTATTGGCAGGGGGGGAACTTTTTCTTAAGGACGTCAATCATCTGGGCGAAGTCCCAGATTATATTGCGGCACAGCATAGAAACGCCTACTCCCGCGGGAGTGAGTACCCGGAAGCCGGGTGTAAATTAGCCATAATAAGGTATGTACAGCCAAAAAAAAAGGGCCTACTGTACATGTTGGAAGTATAAAGAATATGATCTTATATACATGTTATTTGGGTTAACCTCCGCTTTAAGAAATTATCCGAAAATGAAACTCTCCTCAATACACTGCCCTCTGTCATACCCTCCACACCTCTCTCCTGTACATACTGCCCTCTGTCATACCCTCCACACTCCTCTCCTGTACATACTGCCCTCTGTCATACCCTCCACACTCCTCTCCTGTACATACTGCCCTCTGTCATACACTCCACACTCTTCTCCTGTACATAGTGCCCTCAGTCATACCCTCCACACTCCTCTCCTGTACATATTGCCCTCTGTCATACCCTCCACACTCCTCTCCTGTACATACTGCCCTTAGTCAGACCCTCCACACTCCTCTCCTGTACATACTGCCCTGAGTCAGACCCTCCACACTCCTCTCCTGTACATACTGCCCTGAGTCAGACCCTCCACACTCCTCTCCTGTACATACTGCCCTGAGTCAGACCCTCCACACTCCTCTCCTGTACATACTGCCCTGAGTCAGACCCTCCACACTCCTCTCCTGTACATACTGCCCTGAGTCAGACCCTCCACACTCCTCTCCTGTACATACTGCCCTCTGTCATACACTCCACACTCTTCTCCTGTACATAGTGCCCTCAGTCATACCCTCCACACTCCTCTCCTGTACATATTGCCCTCTGTCATACCCTCCACACTCCTCTCCTGTACATACTGCCCTTAGTCAGACCCTCCACACTCCTCTCCTGTACATACTGCCCTGAGTCAGACCCTCCACACTCCTCTCCTGTACATACTGCCCTGAGTCAGACCCTCCACACTCCTCTCCTGTACATACCGCCTGCTGTTATATCTTTCACACTCTTCTACTGCACACAGGGAATTAAAATGTCCTTCTTTACTACAAATTTGACATATTGTTTATTCTTCTTATTAAAACTCCTTTATATAAAACACTTACAACAAAGCAGTATTCCAATCCCCAGTCTTGCCCATCCTGGAAGGAGCACATTTCTGCTAGATGATCATAATAAAGAATACCAACTCTTCAAAATAAATGTCCACCAGAAGAAAATAATTTTTCATTCATACTCATTCTTAGTATGTTGATGTCGAACTCCCCAGAGATTATGTGTGGGCTGTAAAAGCACAATCATTCAGTGCTATGCTAATGCTTTTGTCTGCGAGCGCTTCTTCTTTTTTTTGCAAAGAAGTTTACAGTTAAACGCCTGCATCATATCACTTTATGAAGAACTCTTTTTATAGTCAGGGGAAGAAAAAGATTCTGTGCCACTTCCCATGGGCACAAAAAGGGCAAAGCCACCAGGCAAAGTAACTGCATAACAATGGATTCTGATTTATTCTTGTATGATTTAAAGGGAAGCTATAGTCTTTTGAAATAAACCTGTCAGTCTTATGAAGGTACTGAACAGATTGTGGTAGTATAATGTAGGCAGTTAGCATTGCCTGTACATACCCTAATGAGGAGCTGGCTTTGATGGTCCCGTTTCCTCAACTTAGTGCAGGAATAGTCAGC
Organism: Rana kukunoris; assembly: GCA_029574335.1. Taxonomy (NCBI): domain Eukaryota; kingdom Metazoa; phylum Chordata; class Amphibia; order Anura; family Ranidae; genus Rana; species Rana kukunoris. The sequence continues at coordinate 450,659,587 of CM056053.1, read as the reverse complement.
AGGCACATGGTATTTTCTTCCCTCTCACTGGCTCAAATAAACTGTCTAGGGCAGAGCTGTCCAAACTTTTTTCAGAGGGCCAGATTTGATTAAGTGAACATGCGTGAGGGCCGACTATTTTGCCTGACATTCTTTGAACCATTAAAATTCGGTCTAAGGGGTAGATTCAGGATGGAGAGCCTATCTTTAAATTGGCCTAACGTATCTAATTTACGTTAGGCCGCCGCAACTTTTTCAGGCAAGTGCTTTATTCGTAAAGCACTTGCCTGTAAAGTTGAGGCGGCGCAGCGTAAATCACCTGGCCGAATTCAAATTCGGGGGGTAGCGCAACCCCGCGCCGAACGAACTGCGCATGCGCCAGCCGTGATTGGTTCCCAGTGCGCATGCTCCAAATCTCGACGTCAATTCGATTTGTAAACAACGTGAACGGCACTTACGCAAAGCCCTATTTGCGAACGTTTTACTTAAATGACGGGAAAAAAAGCATCGGCACGCCGTCCATACTTAACATTGCCTGCGCCTCATATAGCAGGAATAACATTACGACGGTACTACGCTAACGCAAATGACGTAAAAGAATAGCGCCGGCCGGGCGTTTGTTCGGGAATCGGCGTATAGTCTCATTTACATATTTTGGACAGGAACGCCACCTAGCAGCCAGCCTAAAATATGAAAATAAGATTCAACAGCGTAAGAGACTTATGCCTGTTGGATCTTATGGAAATCTATGCTTAACTGATTCGATGAATCAGGAGCATAGATAGGAGGGCCAGACGCTGAAATAAGACGGCTTATCTGGAGATAAGCCGGCTTATTTCTTTCCTGAATCTGCCCCTAGGTGTGTTCGTCTGAGCACTAATACACTGCCCTTTGTGGCTGTGTGTGGTGAAGAGATGAGCTTGTAAGATCACTTTTATCGGGGGCAGGAGAGCCCCCCTTCCGCTGCACTCTGGTCATCTCTGCCGCTTACGGGAGCCGTTGGTAGCACTGTAGATGATCGCATCCTCTACCCTGACAGGCCTGAAGCCGAGTGAGGGAAAGATGGCCCCCAACCGGCTCCATAACATTGGACGGCCCACAGAGACATGTCACCGAGAAATAGCAGTCACCGAGACAGTGACGTGGAGCTCTGTGTGTAAACACAGAGCTCCACGTCCTGTCAGGGAGAGGAGACCGATGCTGTGTCCCTTGTACATAGGGACAACCATCGGTCACCTCCCCCAGTCACCCCTCTCCCCTCACAGTAAGAATCACTAATTAGGGAATACATTAAACACTTCCTCGCCCCCTAGTTTTAACCCCTGTCCTGCCAGTCACATTTATACAGTAATCAGTGCATATTTATATCATTGTTCGCGGTATAAATGTGAATGGTCCAAAAATGTGTCAAAAGTGTCCGCCGCAATATCGCAGTCCTGACAAAAATGGCACATCGCCGCCATTACTAATAAAAAAATAAATAATAACAAATAAATAAAAATATCATAATTCTATCCCCTATTTTGTAGACGCTATAACGTTTGCACAAACCAATCACTATACGCTTATGCGATTTTTATTTTGACCAAAAATATGTAGAAGAATACATATCGGACTAAACTGAGAAAAAAAAATATTTTAATTTTTTTATTGGATATTTATTATAGCAAAAAGTAAAAAAATTGTTTTTTTTTTTTTTCAAAATTGTCGCTCTATTTTTGTTTATAGTGCAAAAAATAAAAACTGGTTATCAAATACCACCAAAAGAAATCTCTATTTGTGGGGAAAAAAGGACTCCAATTTTGTTTGGGAGCCACGACGCACGACCGCGCAATTGTCATTCAAAACGTGACAGTGCTGAAAGCTGAAATTTCATCTGGGCAGGAAGGGGGTATATGTTACCAGTAAGCAAGTGGTTAATGTATTTTCTCTTTATTTGCAATGACGCCAGAACTGTTTCATGAAACAAAGCTCTCTTGAAGCAATCCTGTGAAGGACATTCTCAGCTTTATCCCTTCTGTTTCAAACCTCTCCAAAGTTTCAGAAAGCCTTCTCTTATCGGCACCTAGCAGGCTAAGAGACGGAACAGGTTAAAGGAGTGCGTTTGGTCGATGACTTCTAATTCCAAGGCAGGCGGGACCCGGGAGCGGATATAAAAGAATGTTTAAGGCGAACAAATAAACAAAATGTGCTTTGAAACATGGAGCCGCGGTGCCGTAAGTGCTGTAAACGTTCGGGATTTCTGAAAAGTGCATTTCATTCTCTTCACCAATTCCGCAATGCTTTTTAGTCAACTTCAAACGCAAGTCTCCTAATGAAGACGCTGGCTCTCCAGACACGTGCTTTGTATTATTTTATATGTATTCTCAAGTACAGGATGTTTTCCTTATGCTTTATCATATTTGTGTCTATGCCACTGCAAATCTCTTGACGCAGGCAACAACGAAGGGTAGTGTTTAGAGAACGTTTTACTGCTAATGTCATTTAACTGCTTCTCGTCTGGGGCAATTTTTTCATTTTTTCACACACGTTTAAAAACGGAATTCCAGAAATTCAGCTCCTTTGTATAAAAAAGAAAAAAAAAACAGGGCACACTATGAGTTAAATCCAGCAAGGAGCATGACGGCACATGGACTTAGCTCTATTATTTATATCGGACAGCTTTATACTGTAGTAGTCCCGAAAGACCCCTATTGCTGTATCCCTGGGAGAGTGACGCTGATCCTTCTGAACTATGCATCTTGAACAGGAGAGTTGCTGCAGCAGCTAAGCCCACCCCTCCCTTCCCCTGCCCATTTACAGAAGCCTTTGTATTATGTGAACACATTTACAAAATACAAAGGCTTCTGTGAATGGGCAGCAGAGGAAAGGCATGGGCTTACAGTGCAGTGAAAAATGATTTCCCCCCTTACAGATTTTTTGTCTTTTTTTTGTTGCATATTGGTCACACTTAAAGGGGTTGTAGAGGTTCGTTTTTTATTTTCTAAATAGGTTCCTTTAAAGTGGATTTAAACCCACTCTCGTCCTTTCTAAACTTCTGCCATAGTGCTGATCTATAAGGATATAGATGTCTCCTGCATGTATCCTTACCTGTCAAATGTCTCCCCTCTGTCTGTTATAAGAACTAAAAAAAACACAGATTCTGTGGGTGGATCTGTTGTCTGGAGCTCAGTGGGTGAAGTTGTGATGTCAGTAGACTCCCCGTCCTCCTCTACACTCCCCTTGTCAGCATGCATTTTTTCCTAAGTATTCCTTACACTAAATTCTGCTATGATCACTAACATCCAGTCAAAATAAAGAAAAGTAACCACATGGGGTTTACATCCACTTTAAGCTAGTGAATTGTTGGTTCACTAACCTTTTCCTTCAATTTCCGAGTGGCACACTGTCATCACCCCATTGTACTACTCGAGGTTTTCAACTAGACGGGTTTACCTGCATGCGACCGTCCGGAGCTGCAGGTTTAAGGCTGTTTTTCTGCTACAAATTGTGAGTTTTTTATTCATATGAATTTGTATATAATACATTTTAAAAAGGTTTTACACTTTCGGGGCATCCTTGTCTCTTTCCTATATATGTTAATACCGGTATCGGAGCCACTGATAAGGAGATGATTTACACCAGACTGTGTATTCCCTATTGAGCCTAGCAGTTTGCCATTTACTACATGCCATCTTTGGTCTCTATAACCAAGAGACCCATTTGTTTTGGTAAGCAGACTTGCATGCGTTGTGGTGGAGGTCTCCAGCTGATTATCACTTATCTACTACAGTCACCATCTATCGTTCCAGTTTATTCCATTAGGATCTTGTTACACCAGGGTGGATGAGAATCTGCACTTTTTCTCTTGTTCCTTCTTAAAGCGGAGCGTAAGATGTGACGCGCTATACTGGCGCTGTCCACCACGGGGGTAAGAGATTAAAATTTAACATAATACTGGAAATGATGGATTAAAAAAAAAAAAACAGCATACTGGCGCTGACGCCAGTATGCTGGATCACATGGGAGGGCTTATATTTAGGGTGAACCACCTCTTTAACTTATGATTTATTGGACATTACTGTTATTGTTATTGACAATTTATGTTAGACCCCTCCGGCAGGAGCTTATGGGCGAATTTCACATATGAGGACACCAGCACGGACTCACATTCACTTGTTTGGGTGGCTATTGTGTTTTTGATGTGTTTTTTCCTTTAGACATTTATATGTTTATTTTTTATATTCATTTATGTATATTATTTGTTTGTGTTAGCAGCGTGTTTTTTTCCTTTTCCACCAGGGGATTTTCACCTACCACCAGTGGATGGGACTTCAGTCTCCACTGGTATACCCCAGAGATGGGGGGCAGTTGGCCCAGATCCCCATCAGTATGATGGACTGAGCCCAGTCACCCTGTCTTCTCTCCAGTGGCTGAAAGGACTCCAGGGAGAAGGGCCAGTCCAGGCCTCTCCCCAGCAGCAGGCATGTTCTCTGAGAGAGGCAGAGGTTGGCTGGGTGACTAATGCTCTGTTTGGAGCAATTTATTTGGGGTATGGTATGGATACCAGCATTGGAAGACTGGAACTATGGACTAACTTCGGAGTCAACCCGTTTGGGGTTCCCTCCTGTGTCAGTCTCCCACTGAAAGGGGAGAGATGTAACGAAATGACCCGTGACGCTCAGAAACTTTTGAGGGATGGGGGGTACTCCTGTGCCAGCGTCACTGATGACTCTTGGGTCTAAGGTCACCCTGTGCCCCTTTTGGGCATAGGGTGGCTGATAAATGATAATTCATGTTTTGCAGGAGATCTGGACATATTACAAGCTGTAAATGTCAATGTTTCATTTAATGTGGGGACACATGCTTTTGAGGTGTTAATTGCGTTTCATTGTCCATTGTGTGAGGCTGTTAAAATGCTAACTAAGACTACTACTGTGGATTGAAACTGAGAGTCAGCCTGGCTCCTAGACCTCTCATTATGTATGCTAATACTGTTTTATGTGTGGAATGTGTCTTGTCAGCTGTAGTAATTAAAGGGGTTGTAAAGACAAAAATATTTTCCTCTTAAATTAAAGTCTGACAGTAGCTTAAAAAGTAAAAAGTAATGTTTTGCATTATAACTAGTTTAATACCTGTTGAAATCAAGCTGTTTTATTCACCTCCGTCACTCCTGAATCACTATTCTCACTTACTTCCTGGTTTGCGGTTCGCATTCATTGTTGCTACATTACGGCCTAATGGGAACTACAGTTCCCATTAGGCTTAGCCTCCATGCCTGTAAAGGAAAAGAGAGCATCTTCACGCAGAGCTGTAGTCATAGGGAGGGGGTGAGCACATTCTGCTTTCCACCATGCAAAACGGCTTAAAAGCTGGTGGAAAGCAAGAAGAGGAGAGACGGGAAATGGCATTTTCAAACCTGGATTACTGTATTTTGGAGGTCAAAAGGAAAAACGAGGTAAGTGATATTTAAATTCTCTAGCTTACAGCAATGAATTGATCTAATAATCTGACATAGGAATGTGTATTCTGCAGGTGAATGGTTGTTGTCAGAGACGGGACGTCTGGGGGATAATTACCTCCTCTGAATGTCATTATCTAAAAGAATGTGATTGAAATTCATTGTGTGATGTTAGGGGGTGGAGAGTTTCATTGTCCCTGTGAGTAACTGTGACATGTTTGTAACTGTATAAGAACCAGCTGAGTTTACCAATAAAGGGTTCATACATTTTGGAACAAGAACAGAGCTGCGTGTCTCGTCCTTGTTCTGGGGAATGAAATGGGTCCTGTCAGCTGGATTGTCGGATAAACTGTCGTGGTTGGGGCGATGAAATGGATATTGTAAACGATGGTGACTGTTAGGCCACGTACACACGATCGAACATGTCTGCTGAAACTGGTCTGCAGACCAGTTTCTGCGGACATATCCGATCGTGTGTACGGCCTAGCAGACAGGTTTCCAGCGGACAAAAGTTTTAAAGCATACTTTAAAACTTGTCCGCTGGAAACATGTCCGTTGGACATGTCCGCTGGTTAGTACGATTAACCAGCGGACAGAAATCCCCCGCATGCGTCGAATGGATTTGACGCATGCGTGGAAGCATTGAACAACCTGGATTGATCACGTCGGTGATGTATACGTCACCGCGTTCTCTGTTGGAGGGGATTTTCGTCCGATGGTGTGTACACACCGCCGGACCAAAATCCTGCAGGAGACATGTCCGATGAAAGCCGTCCGCGGACCGTTTTCATTGGACATGTCTCCTCGCGTGTACGGGGCCTAACAGTTACAATCTTTAACAGCCAAATTTGAAAGGAAATTCCACTACCTAATGTTGAATAATTCGTTCAGATTTTCGAATTTCCGAGTTTTCGGATTTTCGAATTTTGAATTATGAATTTCTAATCCCCGAATTTTCCCATTTACGAATTTATGAATTTTAGAATTTACGAACATTCTGAAAAATTAGGAATTTCTAATCCCCGAATTTTCCCATTTACGAATTTATGAATTTTAGAATTTACGAACATTTCCGAGTTTTCGGATTTTCGAATTTTGAATTATGAATTTCTAATCCCCGAATTTTCCCATTTACGAATTTATGAATTTTAGAATTTACGAACATTCTGAAAAATTATGAATTTCTAATCCCCGAATTTTCCCATTTACGAATTTATGAATTTTAGAATTTACGAACATTCTGAAAATCGGACATGTCTCCTCGCGTGTATGGGGCCTAACAGTTACAATCTCCTCGCGTGTACGGGGCCTAACAGTTACAATCTCTAACAGCCAAATTTGAAAGGAAATTCCAATACCTAATTTCTTGATCGTACATCACGGGACACAGAGCGCATAGTCATTACATATGGGTTATATGGGTATCTTCAGGTGTGGACACTGGTGTAATCAACTTCACAGGAAGTTCCTCCCTATATAACCCCCTCCCACTGAGAGTGCTTTAGTTTTTCCGCCAGTGTCTTAGGTGTTGGTCACGTCTAGCTGTCCCTCGGAGGTCTCGGGACCCAGGATAGCTAGCCGGATCCGTCCGAAGTGCTTCAGAGCCAAGATGTACGGTACCCGGGCCCTGCTGGAGTGGGGTTTTGCCTATAATGCCTCTCCTTGGAGGGCTGGATTCTGGGCTCCAGTGCCTTAGTCTCTTCCAAGAACTAAAAGCTACTGATGCCAGGATGCTATATAGGTCCAGGGGTGTGGGTTCCTTAACACAGGACCCCGGTCCCTGAAGGTCCAAGACAATACCCACGGAGATGGGGGAAGGCTGGGCCTCTTGCATTTTGCAATACCCTGCGGCGTGGAGCAGGTAAGAGGGAACCTGCGGGACTTGGTTCGACAGTAGGTATCCCCCTGGGGGTTCTGGGTTGGAATGCTGGTGCATCAGCCACTATCTCCACTATGTCTGTTGAGGCAGGATGGGATTCTAATGTTTACCCAGATAACATGTAGATATATGTATACTTGTGTAAGTTATATATTTGCTACTCACCCCAGGTCTGCCTGTTAACACTGATACTGCAACCCCACATGTTTTAAAGAGGAAATTGCTGGTTAAAACTCCTGTTTCTTAGGAAGCCCATGGGGACAGCTTCCTCGCTGTGTGTGCACTACAATAAGATTAGTGCTTACCTGGTGTCTGTTGGTGCTGCATAACGCTGGTCCATGTTGTTCCTCTGCTCTGCTTCCTCCATGTGGGTTCAGCGTGGTGCGCGCGATCGTGCGCGCGATCGTACGCGCGTGTGTGCGCGCGCGTGCACGCCGCCTTTTATAGCGTCGGCGTGCGTCGGGGGGGCGGGCCAGCAGCGTCAGGGTCTGTATAAAGGAAAAAACGTTTCTCTGGCTGGTCTTTACCTCCTGGTGGCAGAGGAAGAAAGGATACAGAGCGTGCAGCTGGGTCTTTTGGCCACACAGGGACACCTAGTGGCGGTTTTGTGGATCTTCAGGTCTAGGACTTAGGTCCACTATTGACCAGAAAAAAAAAAAAAAAAAAAGGTTTTTTTGCTTAAAGGGACTCAGCCTTAGATCCAGCAGTATCTGAGTCTACCTTGGACTCCGGCTAACGGGCATTGGTGTGTCAATACTCACAGGCTTCCTCGGTATTGCCACCTCCCAGGCGGGTAAAAAAAAAAAAGAAAAAGAGAGAAATTAGTTCTTTTTCATTTTTCTCATACCTGCCCTCACATTGGTTATTCCTAGCTGCAACAGTCAGGTGTTGGCTATAGGGGTGACCCAAGGTTGTACAATGGCTCCAAAGGGATCTGGACCAGCCAAGGCTGCTAAAGGTGCCAAAAAACAAAAGGGGTCTCCATCGGGGTCAGAGGATTTGGGCCAGGCTTCTACGGCCCCACCCTCGCCAGTCAGGACACCGAGTGGCATAGTACAAGAGCCATTGGGGGTGCTGGGGGCAGAGGCGGCCCCCGATCCACCCATTCCCGTTTACGTGACGGAAGAAATGCTAGCAGCCACCATGAGTGGGCTAGAGAAAAGGTTAACTGCGTTACTTTCCCGTCCTTGCCCAAGTAGCAAGCGGGCTAGATCCCCCTCACCCAGTGTGGGGTTTTCAGTTGCGGAGGTCTCCTCTTCAGAGGAACGGGACCCACAAGGGGATCACGCAGACCCAAGTCCCGACGGTTCAGACAGGGAAAATTCCACTATAGATGAATACTTTTCGGCCTCTCAAGCGGAGGGCCTGTGGATCCAGTCTTTGACAGATATGGTTCGCACTGCCTTTAAACTTCCAGTGCCAGAACTAGTAGCCCCGGAGGTATCCTCATTGGGTTCTTTAAAGGCCCCATTAACTGGTGCATCTTTTCCAATGCACCCCCTTCTGCGGAACGTGATTTACCAAGATTGGGCTCGACCTGATAGAATCTTTGTCCCTCCTAAAAGATTCTCTATTCTCTACCCTATGGAAGAGGAATATGTAAAGAAATGGGCTCTTCCTACAGTGGACGCAGCCATTTCCTGCGTGAATAAATCCCTGACTTGTCCGGTGGAAAATGTCCATATGTTCAAGGATCCGGTCGACAAGAAATTCGAGACCCTACTGAAAGCAACTTTCACCTCAGTAGGTGCCATGGTTCAGCCAGCAGTAGCAGCCATTGGTGTTTGTCAGGCCTTGAAGGATCAGGCAAAACATATATTGAAGGACATGCCGGCTCAGCATACTCATGAATTAGCAGAATTCCCTAGGGCTCTCTGCTTTGCAGTAGATGCTATTAAGGACTCCATCCAACAGGCATCCCGTTCATCTCTACTGGTGGTTCACATGCGTCGTCTTTTGTGGCTAAAGAACTGGTCAGCAGAGGCACCCTGCAAAAAGCTTCTAGCAGGGTTTCCCTTTCATGGGGGAAGACTATTCGGGGAAGACCTAGATAAATATATCCACACCATATCAAGTGGAAAAAGTACTTCCTTACCGGTCAAGAAAAGACCGCGTGGGCCCACGTTTAAACGACAGGCCATGGTAGGCTCGGCCCCTTCGACTTCCCGTCAGTATCGACGGCCTCCCGGGCGGTCAACAGCTAATAGCCGCCCACAGGGACAAGCCGCGGCAAACAAGAGGCCCTGGTCTCGCAAGCCGGCTAAATCAGTCATCAAATCAGATTCATGAAGGGGCGCCCCCACTCTCTTGGGTGGGGGGAAGACTTCAGTTTTTCTCCGAAGTCTGGAAGGCCAGAATTCCCGACTCTTGGGTTCGGTCCGTAGTAGCCTCAGGCTACAAACTAGAGTTTCGAGAAATCCCCCCTCCTCATTTTCAGGGGTCAAGTCTTCCAAGCGACCCATTAAAGAGGGCCTCTCTCGTAAAGGCGTTGGATCGCCTCTTGCTCCAAGGAGTAATTGTAGAAGTACCAACCCAAGAAAGGGGTCTGGGATTCTACTCCAACCTTTTTGTTATACCAAAACCCAATGGCGACGTCAGGCCTATATTAGACCTCAAACGCCTAAATCGCTTTCTAAGGATTCAGACCTTCCGTATGGACTCCATACGTTCAGTGACAACCAGCCTGCATCAGGGCGACTTCCTAGCATCTATAGACATAAAGGATGCATATCTGCATGTGCCGATTTACCCAGCACATCACAAGTTTCTTCGTTTTACGATAAACCAAAGTCATTACCAGTTCGTAGCCCTCCCTTTCGGGTTGGCAACAGCTCCACGGGTATTCACAAAGGTGTTAGCCCCGGTACTAGCCGTCCTAAGGACAGAAGGCATCTTGGTCCTAGCATACCTGGACGATCTCCTGGTTATCGACAGTTCAGCCTCCAACCTCAATCATGCAGTAGTCCGCACAGTGCGGCATCTAGAAGAGTTCGGGTGGATTGTGAACCAAGAAAAATCAAGGTTACAACCCACAAGACAGTTGGAATATCTAGGCTTTCGGTTAGATACAGAATGCCAGAGGGTATTTTTACCTCAAAAGAAGATCAGGTCATTAATTCAAACGATTCAAATAGTCTTAGGCAAAAAGAAGCCGACTATTCGCCTATGCATGCGACTGCTGGGAAAGATGGTGGCCGCCTTCGAAGCAGCGCCCTATGCCCAGATCCATACCAGAATTCTGCAAGCAGCTATTCTCTCTGCTTGGAACAAGTCCATACAGGCATTAGACCGTCCATTAGTTCTTTCCCCAGGAGTCAGGCACAGCCTGTACTGGTGGCTGATCCCTCAAAAATTATCAAAAGGGAAAACCTTTTGCCCCATCTCGTGGAAAATAGTAACCACAGATGCCAGCCTAACAGGTTGGGGGGCAATCTTAGGAAAACGGACCCAGCAGGGACAGTGGTCAGAGGCAGAAAGTCTGCTTCCCATCAATGTCCTAGAGATCAGAGCTGCTCGGTTGGCCCTGGTCGCCTGGACTCTTCCCCTGCAGGGTCTGCCAGTAAGGATACAGTCCGACAATGCCACGGCGGTGGCATACATAAACCACCAGGGGGGCACAAGGAGCCTAGCGGCTCAAAGGGAAGTAAACCTGATTTTTTCATGGGCCGAAGCCCATGTACCCTGCATCTCAGCAGTGTTCATCCCAGGGATAGACAATTCTCAAGCAGATTTTTTGAGTCATCAACAGTTACTCCCGGGAGAGTGGTCTCTTCACCCCCAGGTATTCCAAGAGATTTGCCAAAGATTCGGAGTTCCCGATGTGGACATTATGGCAACAAGATTCAACAAGAAATTGGACAAATTCGTATCCCGAGCCAGGGACCCCTCGGCCTACGGGACCGATGCGTTGGTTTGCCCCTGGCACCAGGTTTCTCTCCTGTATGCGTTCCCTCCACTACAGATGATTCCCCGCCTTCTACGAAGGATCAGGGTGGAGCGCAGGCCGGTGATCCTGGTGGCCCCAGCCTGGCCCAGAAGGGCTTGGTACGCACTCATCGTGAGGATGTCAGTAAGGGCACCGTGGCCACTCCCCCTGCGCCCAGATCTGCTGTCTCAGGGCCCGATCTACCACCCTGCTTCACAGCAGCTAAATTTGATGGCTTGGCGGCTGAATCCCTAATTCTTAAGGGCAGAGGCCTCTCAGCCCAGGTCATATCTACGCTAATTCAAGCTAGGAAACCAGTTTCTAGAAATATCTATTACAGAGTCTGGAAGAACTATGTGGAGTGGTGCGAGTCTCAAGGAGGGCATCCTCGCAAGTTTTTTATTGACAGGATCTTGCGATTCCTACAGGTTGGCGTTGACAAGGGGTTAGCTCTTAGTACTCTAAAGGGGCAGGTGTCTGCCTTAGCGATATGGTTTCAAAGGCCTTTGGCCACACATTCGCTTGTGAAAACTTTTTTGCAGGGGGTCTTGCATGTGAATCCCCCTATTAGAGCTCCCCTCTGCCCCTGGAATTTAAATCTGGTCTTGTCAGCTTTACAAAGGCAGCCGTTTGAACCTCTGACAGAAATCCCTCTTGTGCTGCTAACCCGAAAATTGGTTTTCTTGGTGGCTATGGCTTCGGCCAGAAGGGTCTCCGAGCTGGCAGCCTTGTCTTGCAGGGAACCGTACCTGATTCTGCATAAGGACAGAGTGGTTCTGCGGCCTCAGCCTTCTTTCCTTCCTAAGGTCATATCCAGTTTTCACTTGAATCAGGACCTAGTCCTACCATCCTTCTTTCCTACTCCCCAGTCCAGAGAGGAAAGATTGCTTCATACTTTGGACGTGGTCCGAGCCATGAGGGTTTATCTCAAGGCTACAGAAAAGATTCGGAAAACAGATGTGCTTTTCGTTCTCCCGGATGGCCCCAAGAAGGGTCAGCCGGCTGCCAAGTCTTCCTTGGCTAGGTGGATTAAGCAGCTGATTTTTCAGGCCTATGGTCTGAAGCGCGTTCCACCGCCCTTATCAGTTAAGGCCCATTCTACGAGGGCCATGAGTGCCTCTTGGGCGGCACACCATCAGATCTCTATGGCACAGGTTTGCAAAGCAGCAACCTGGTCTTCCGTACATACGTTTACTAAATTCTATAAGTTGGACGTCACAAAGGCTGCGGACGCAGCATTTGGGCAGGCGGTCCTACGGGCAGCAGTATAGAATCCTCTGGCCCGGTTCACGCCCCCTTTTTTTCTGTTGGTGGAGCTATTTTACCTCCTGATATAGTTTCTGTTTGGCTATTTTTGGCCTTACGGTCTCCCTCCCTTCATGGAGCATTGCTTTGGGACATCCCATATGTAATGACTATGCGCTCTGTGTCCCGTGATGTACGATCAAGAAAAAGGGATTTTTAATAACAGCTTACCTGTAAAATCCTTTTCTTGGAGTACATCACGGGACACAGAGCTCCCACCCCTCTTTGTGGGAACATTGTGTAACCTCAGAGAAATTGCTTGCTACAAAACTAAAGCACTCTCAGTGGGAGGGGGTTATATAGGGAGGAACTTCCTGTGAAGTTGATTACACCAGTGTCCACACCTGAAGGTACCCATATAACCCATATGTAATGACTATGCGCTCTGTGTCCCGTGATGTACTCCAAGAAAAGGATTTCACAGGTAAGCTGTTATTAAAAATCCCTTTATTGAATAGTTAGTTCAGATTTTCGAATTTCCGAGTTTTCGGATTTTCGAATTTTGAATTATGAATTTCTAATCCCCGAATTTTCCCATTTACGAATTTATGAATTTTAGAATTTACGAACATTCTGAAAAATGTGTTAAACGGGTTTGCGCTAATTCTGATGTTTCCGAATGAATGAAATTGTCAAAATGTGTTAAAAGAATTCGGAACGAAACAAATTGCATATGTCTAAAATGTATTCATGCGGACTGGAGAAGTTACTCGCCTCCACTTTAAATGCCCATTTTTGGGATGGCATGTTCCAGGGTTTTACCCAGAAGTCATGATCCTTATAGAAAAGTGAATCTAAACCAGAGAGGTGCAAATATGAGAATTTTTAGGCTGATAACGATAAGGCCGCGCCCCCACCTTTACCTATAATTAGGGTCGATTTTGATTTAAAGGTACAGTTACCCTTTAAATGTCTAGTTACAAAACAAAGTACTTTTTATTCTTTCTGAAACTTTTTTGAAGATAAAAGTAGCAGACCCCATTCTGGCTCATTACACCATGACACTCGTCTCTCTTTAAACCTTTCCTCGGTACAAAGCTGTGTCAAAGCTCAGATCTGTTTGATGTGAGATTCGGTTTCCTTTCTATTTGACGCAAGTCGCTTGGCGCTTCCTGTTTCTGCAGGATCACAGAGATCTAGAACAACTAGAAAAAATGCTGCAATATCTGAGCAGCGTGGTGCACTTGTAGGTTCACTTCCTTTCTTTGTTAGAAGCAGCGGGAGAGTAAATATGTGTCTACATCAAAACAGGTGTCTGAGATTCCGAAAAAACGAAATGAGTAACTGAGATTGCTCTGCGAGGCTCGGTTCATAATTTTATGCATTGCGGGAACACGTTCTGCAACGCCCGTGTTACTGCAATGCGCCAAGACGTGTGTGCTGGGGGACTGCCGTGCCATTCATTTTTAGTAGCACGAGGCCCAGATACATGCCCCCCTCCCAGATTTTAGTTACACAAAAGTCCCTCTTTACATCAGATGTCCCCATCAGACTCCCCCTTTACATCTGATGTACCCATCAGAGTCCCCCTTTACATCAGATGTCCCATCAGAGTCTCCCTTTACATCAGATGTCCCATCAGAGTCCCCCTTTACATCTGATGTACCCATCAGAGTCCCCCTTTACATCTGATGTACCCATCAGAGTCCCCCTTTACATCTGATGTACCCATCAGAGTCCCCCTTTACATCAGATGTCCCATCAGAGTCTCCCTTTACATCAGATGTCACCATCAGAGTCCCCTTTCATATATGATGTACCCATCAGAGTCCCCCTTTACATCAGATGTCACCATCAGAGTCCCCTTTCATATATGATGTACCCATCAGAGTCGCCCTTCACATCAGATGTCACCATCAGAGTCCCCTTTACATCAGATGTCACCATCAGAGTCCCCTTTACATCAGATGTCACCATCAGAGTCCCCTTTACATCAGATGTCACCATCAGAGTCCCCTTTACATCAGATGTCACCATCAGAGTCCCCTTTACATCAGATGTCACCATCAGAGTCCCCCTTTACATCAGATGTCACCATCAGAGTCCCCCTTTACATCAGATGTCACCATCAGTGTCCCCTTTACATCAGATGTCACCATCAGAGTCCCCTTTACATCAGATGTCCCCATCAGAGTCCCCCTTTACATCAGATGTCCCCATCAGAGTCCCCCTTTACATCAGATGTCCCCATCAGAGTCCCCCTTTACATCAGATGTCCCCATCAGAGTCCCCCTTTGCATTAGATGTCACCATCAGAGTCCCCCTTTGCATCAGATGTCACCATCAGAGTCCCATTTCATATCTGATGTACCCATCAGAGTCCCCCTTTACATCAGATGTCACCATCAGAGTCCCCTTTCATATCTGATGTACCCATGAGAGTCCCCCTTTACATCAGATGTCCCATCAGAGTCCCCCTTTACATCAGATGTCCCATCAGAGTCCCCCTTTACATCAGATGTCCCCATAAGAGGCCTCCTTTACATCAGATGTACCCATCAGAGTCCCCCCTTTACATCAGATGTCCCCATCAGAGTCCTCCTTTACATCAGATGTCACAAGAGTCCCCCTTTACATCATATGTCACAAGAGTCCACCTTTACATTAGATGTCACAAGAGTCCCCCTTTACACCAGGTGCCTCCCTTTACATCAGGTGTCTCAATCAGAGTCCCCCTTTACAACAGGTGTCCCCATCATCATCTCCCTATACATCAGGTGTCCCAAAAAGTGTCCCCCTTTAAAGCAGGTGCCCCCTTTACATCAGGTGTCCCCATCAGAGTCCCCCTTTACATCAAGTGTCCCTATCAGAGTCCCCCTTTACATTACTTTTCCCCTTCAGATTCCCCCTTTACATCAGATGTCACCATCAGAGTCCTCCATTACATTAGATGTCTCCATCAAAGACCCCTTTACATTTGATGTCCCCCCCCCCCCATACTCACAGCAAGTCATCTGTCGACCACCTTTGGACCCGTCAGGCACAGGACCTGTCAATCACACACCACAGCAAGGAACAATGCTACAGTGGGAGTGTTCAGGGCGCAGAGTTCTGCGTTCCAAGGACTTTCCAAAGGAAGCCAATAGAGATTGTTTGCAATCATGTGATTGCAAACACGTCATGCTTACCATACACCTGTGTGTCCGGAATCCCACACACACTTAAAGGCCATTTCATTTTCTCTGGGTACGCCGGTTTCCTCCTACACACCAAAAACATGCTGGTAGGTAAACTGGCCCTCGTATGTACACTGTATTTATGAATGCAAGTTAGAGACCTTTAGATTGTAAGCTCCCTGAGGCCAGGGACTGATATGAATGTACAATATATATGTAAAGCGCTGCATAAAATCGATGCCACTAAATAAGCACCTGTAATAAATAAAGTAATTTACATCTGGCTGTGTATATAAATATATGACACAGATCAGCCCCTGCAGCAGCCTCTAATCTCGCAACAAAGTTACATTGTACAGTCTGATTATTGACTAACTTCAAATTTAGTTCCTCAATAAGCCATCAAGCAGCTTTCCAATTCAATGGCTAATAGAATATAATCATTCCACTGCTTAGCTTTGCTATAAATGTCAACTCTCTTATCGATTTTCAGTGAATAAGTGAAATGCAATTGCGTCATGTAAAATATTTTATTCTCTGTAATATATACAGTGGGCCAGATTCTCAAATATTTTCGGCGGCGTAGCGTAAGCCAGTTACACTACGCCGCCGCTGCGTACTGGAGCAAGTGCTTTATTCTCTAAGCACTTGCTCCGTAGGTTTCGCCTGCGTCGCGTAAATCGCGCAGCGTAAACCCGCGCAATTCAAATGGGGCGGCTTGTATTTAAATTAAGCGCGCCCCCGCGTCGAACGAACTGCGCATGCGCCGGCCGGGGAAAAAGCCCAGTGCGCATGCTCCAGCTCACGTCGGAAAGCGTTGTTGAAACCGACGTCAAAACGACGTGAGCGTCATTTACGCAAGTCCCTATTCGCGAACGAGTTAGTAAAACGACGTAAGCGACGGAAAAAGCCGACGCTGACCCGACGCCATACTTAACATGGCGTCCGACGGGACACGACGGCATCCGACGGGACCTCGTAAGGTTACTCCACATAGAAGCTGGGGTAACCTTACGAGTTCGTAAACGACGTACGCGACGACGGGGCGGCGTAAAAGCGATCGAGAATCGGCGTACTACTTCATTTGCATATGCAAATGAAAAAACAACGTAAAGGCCACCTAGTGGCCGGAGTTGTCATTACATCTACGATCCGAAAGTGTAATTGTATTACACTTGTCGGATGTAGAAGCGTATCTATGCAAAAGTGATGCTAAGCATCACTCGCATAGATACGAGTAAAAAAAAAAGGCGATACGACGGGGTATCTGAGATACTCCGTCGTAACGCCTCTGAGAATCTGGCCCACAGCCATTAATGTCTAAACCGCAGGCAACAAAAGTGAGTACACCCTGTAATGTTGGGGGTTGTTAGCTTCTGTGTAGAGCATACCAGTGAGCAGAGTCCACGCCAGTTGTGCTTTTTAGGGGCCTGTTGGCCCACTTTTATTAAAGAAAGAAAAAAACGTCCATCCAGAATTCCCACGCAGGGGGTTTCAAGTTGCTACAGCAATAAAGTAATAATCAAGCGAAAAAAAGCAGAGCCACCTGGCTCTCTTCAGAAATACTGCCGATTAGGCTTTACGCTTCAGCCCTCTTTGTCATGTACCAAATTTCCCGTAGAATCACTGTACCTTCTCTCAGATTCCGTGCTGTTCAGCCCACAGCTTTGGGTCCTCTGTCTATACCATGCATTCATGCATGCTTCTCCCTTGCTTACCTGGACTCCTTGGGCGGGTGGGGCCCAGAATCCTATTCCTCATGGCCCGTACACACAATCCGAATATCGTACGACGGATCGTACGATTTTTTTCGCTTAATAGTCGCAATTAAAATGAAATATGTTATTAACCACTTCCCGACCGCCGCATGTAGATTTACGTCAGCAGAAGGGAACGTTAAAGGGGAGTTCCACCCACAATTTCACTTTTTAAATATAAATACCCCTGTAACACACAAGCTTAATGTGTTCTAGTAAAGTTAGTTTGTAAACTAAGGTCCGTTTTGTTAGGTTGTGACAGCATTTAGATATTATAATCTAGAAATAGACCGTGGCCATCTTAAGTGTGGGCATCATGAAGCCAGACTGTATGACTTCCTGGATTTCAGCTTTGCATATCTCGCACATGCTCAGTGCTGCACAAGCAATGTAATAGGTTTCAGTCAGGTTTGCAAGGACTACTGGGAAACATGATGCCTATCCCAGAAACCCTTGCAAATAGCCTTGTGACTTAATAGCCTAGGCTAATAAGGAGGAGGAAGTAATGAAGGACTACAAAATAAGGGTATTTACAAGCAACAAAATAAATAAAAATTGTCCATTCTGAACACTATGAAATTAGGGCATGTAGCACAGACAAACATAAAAAAATGGGTGGAACTCCACTTTAAGGCAGAAGCACGTATATATACGTGCCTGCCTTTGCTCGGGTCGGGGGTCCGATCGGCAGTCGGAAACCCACGGGGAGCGATCCAGGACGAGGGCGCAGCTATTCGTTTCTAGCCACCCGCTCGCGATCGCTCCCCGGAGCTGAAGAACGGGGAGAGCCATATGTAAACGTGGCTTTCCCGTGCTTCACTGTGGCGGCTGCATCGATCGAGTGATCCCTTTTATAGGGAGACTCGATCGATGATGTCAGACCTACAGCCACACCCCCCTACAGTTGTAAACACACACAGGGAACACAAAAATCCTACAGCGCCCCCTGTGGTTAACTCCCAAACTGCAACTGTCATTTTCACAATAAACAATGCAATTTAAATGCATTTTTTGCTGTGAAAATGACAATGGTCCCAAAAATGTGTCAAAATTGTCTGAAGTGTCCGCCATAATGTCGCAGTCATGAAAAAAAATCGCCGATCGGCGCCATTAGTAGTAAAAAAAAAAAATGCAATAAAACTATCCCCTATTTTGTAAACGCTATACATTTTGCGTAAACCAATCGATAAACGCTTATTGCGATTTTTTTTTACCAAAAATAGGTAGAATACGTACCGGCCTAAACTGAGGAAAAAAATACATTTTATATATGTTTTTGGGGGATATTTATTATAGCAAATATTGTCGCTCTATTTTTGTTTATAGCGCAACAAATAAAAAACGCAGAGGTGATCAAATACCACCAAAAGAAAGCTCTATTTGTTGGGAGAAAAGGACACCAATTTTGTTTGGGAGTCACGTCGCATGACTGCGCAATTGTCTGTTAAAGCGACGCAGTGCCGAATTGTAAAAACGCCTTTGGGCATTTAGCAGCATATTGGTTCCGGGGCTTAAGTGGTTAAAGTCACGAAAATTCTCGTACAACAGAAAAAAAAAATCGGAAGTGATGTCATGTGTTGTAATGTATTTGTATTGTATTTTCGGACGACAACTATAATGACTAAACAAAAATCGGAAAATGTTCGCGCTTGTCCGATCGAATAATATCGGATGAACGGTCATGATCGGCTCTCGAAAGTAGTGTACACACGATCCGAAAATCGTATTATCCATCATCGGACAATCGTTTTCGTCCGATATTCGGATCGTCAGTACGGGCCATTATTCTGCTATAAGCCCAGGATCCACCTGCTCAATCAACCAGCCAAACTCCTGGCTGTTTCCAAAACCCGGTCCCGGGATTGGAGATTCCATCCCACCCATATCGCTATGGAATCTCCGGGCTCCAGGTTCCCAAGTGATTTTACAAAATTTGGAGGAAACAGATTCCTCCAAATTAAATAACTCGGGAGCCCCTCAACCTGCCTATTTGATAATCCTGGGCAACCATTACCAGGACAGGGAACTTTACTATCACAACCCCTAAGTGAAAATGTCCAAATTGGGCCCAAAGTCTCAATATTTTGTGTGGCCACCATTATTTTCCAGCACTGGCTTAACAGGTTGTCGCTGGAGTCCTCTTCCCCTCCTCCATAATGACATCACAGACTGGTGGATGTTAGAGACCTTGCGCTTCTCCACCTTCCGTTTGAGGAGCCCCACAGATGCTCAATAGAGTTTAGGTCTGGAGACATGCTTGGCCAGTCCATCACCTTTACCTTCAGCGTCTTTAGTAAGCCAGTGGTCATCTTGGAGGGGTGTTTGGGGTCGTTATCATGTTAGAATACTTCCCTGCGGCCCAGTCTCCGAAGGGAGGGGATCATGCTGTGCTTCAGTATGTCACAGTACATGTTGGCATTCATGGTTCCCTCAATGATCTGTAGCCCCCCAGTGCCGGCAACACTCATGCAGCCCCAGACCATGACACTCCCACCACCATGCTTGACTGTAGGCAATGACATATGCAAACACACATATATATTTGAGGGCAATTAGGAGAGGGCTATAACAGACCATTTAAGCTCTGAAGAAAGGGGTGCGCCCCAGAAACGTTAGGCGTTCTGCCGTTGGGGTACCATTCGATCCTCGGCATCATCAGGTCCTGCGGGCAGGAACCGAGAGACCAGTCTGATTGTTTTACAAGCGTGTATTCAGCACTGACAGGCTGAATCCCCCCCCCCTCCCACCAGAATGGATTTGATTTAAATCAAGTCAATTTAAATCATAATTTTTAAAGAGTAATTGTCTCTGTCCCACGGTGGCTCCTCCTCTGACCCGCTGTTGACTAACTGACAGTCCCATTCACTTTAACAGGACACTGGTGATGCAGCAGTGACACAACAAGGTGAGGGGCGTGGCGGCAGCAGCTGAGTGGATGCCCGCTAACAGGTGCTGCCATCATGGATCTGAAATGACAGGTGCTCTTTAAATGTAAGGACTTATTCTTGCCGGTAGTTAGAATCTTTAATATTAGCAAACAAAATGAAGGTTCACTTTTTGGAATAATAAGCTGTCAGTTTAGTAAAACAGCGATATCAGAACCGATTCTATCATACAGTTTGTAGTGTGCATAGATTTGCAAAACAATGGGATAAAGGAATATTCCTGAACTTTGGTTTATCTCATTGTGTAAATGCAATAATGCATGTTATCTCAGCTTGCAGAGCTTGGATTCTTTAAATGAGTTTACCAAAACTTTTAATATTGCAGAATATACATCCTCATGCTACATAACTAAGCTCCATTTCATGCTGAATAAACTAAATTATTAATGTATCTTAAATAGAAAACTATCTTTAGATAGATTTTTACTCAAAAAAAAAAAAAAAAATCTTAAAATAAATTTGATAAAAATAAAAATAAATCTTATTTTAATTTTTTTTTTTTTTTAATCATTGATTTATAGCCACCCTGCCCCCAACTCTTAATCCTCTGCAGCAATGCTGGCAGCACTCATTTGTCTATTTCCCAAAGACAACCTCTGGATACTCTGAGCACTATTTGGACAACCATAGCGAGGCCTGTTCTGAGGGAAACCTGTCCTGTTAAACTGCTGTATGGGTTGGCCACCGTGCTGCAGCTCAGTTTTGGGGTCTTGTCAATCTTTATAGCCTAGGCCAAAAAAAGAATTGTTGCTCTACATAAAGATGACCTAGGCCAGTGATGATGAACCTTGGCACCCCAGATGTTTTGGAACTACATTTCCCAGGATGGTCAAGCACCCTGAAGTGCAGTTGAGCATCATGGGAAATGTAGTTCCAAAACATCTGGATTGCCAAGGTTCGCCATCACTGGCCTAGGCCATCTTTATGTACAGCAAGCAACAATTCTTTTTTTATATCCTCAGAGAATTCTTTGCCATGAGGTGCCATGTTGAACTTCCAGTGACCAGTATGAGAGAGTGAGAGCGATAACACCAAATTCAACACACCTGCTCCCCATTCACACCTGAGACCTTGTAACACTAATGAGTCACATGACACTAGGGAGGGAAAATGGCTAATTGGGCCAAATTTGGACATTTCCACTTAGGGGTGTACTCACTTTTGTTGCCAGCGGTTTAGACATGAATGGCTGTGTGTTGAGTTATTTTGAGGGGACAGAAAATGTACACTGTTATACAAGCTGTACACTCACTACACAACATTGTAGCAAAGTGTCATTTCTTTAGTGTTGTCACATGAAAAGATAAAATATTTACAAAAATGTGAGGGGTGTACTGACTTTTGTGAGATATTGTATATACCATCGTTTGTGGTCTCTTTAACTTTCCTACAGACTAAATAATGACTAATGGTTTGGGTTATTTTCATCATAGAAATGTAACAGAATACGTAAAGTTTGGCCTACATTTATAAAGATTTATTTGAAACATTTTATAACAGAAATTAACCTCTTCAGCCCCGGACCATTTTGCTGGTCAAAGACCGGACCACTTTTTGCGATTCTGCACTGCGTTGCTTTAACTGACAATTGCGCGGTCGTGCGACGTGGCTCCTAAACAAAGCGTCCTTTTTTCCCCACAAATAGAGCTTTATTTTGTGGTATTTGATCACCTCTGCGGTTTTTATGTTTTGCGCTATAAACAAAAATAGAGCAACAATTTTGAAAAAATTCTATATTTTTTACTTTTTGCTTTAATAAATATCCCCAAAAATATATAAAAAAAACATTTTTTTCCCTCAGTTTAGGCCGATACATATTCTTCTACATATTTTTGGTAAAAACAAAAAACGCAATAAGTGTTTATTGATTGGTTTGCGCAAAAGTTATAGCATTTACAAAATAGGGGATGGTTTTATGGCAATTTTATTAACTATTTTTTTTTTACTACTAATGGCAGCGACCAGTGATTTTTTTCTTGACTGCGACATTATGGCGGACACATCGGACACTTTTGACACATTTTTGGGACCATGTGTCATTTTCACAGCGAACAGTGCTATAAAAATGCACTGGTTACTGTGATATTGACACTGGCAGTGAAGAGATTAACCACTAGGGGGCGCTATAGG
Source organism: Rana kukunoris (assembly GCA_029574335.1). Lineage (NCBI taxonomy): Eukaryota > Metazoa > Chordata > Amphibia > Anura > Ranidae > Rana > Rana kukunoris. The sequence goes on along the minus strand of CM056053.1, from coordinate 450,637,111 downwards.
GGTTAAGTGTTCCCTGCATTGTGTTTCTAACTGTGGGGGGGGTGGGCTCTCTGTCACATGACACTAATCTCCGCTCCGAGTACACAAAGCCGAGATCAACGTCATTCTCACTAGGCAGAGCAAGGAGATGCTTGTTTACACAAGCATCTCCCCGCTCTATACCTCCGTGAGGCGATGGCAGCGATCGAGTCTGCGGGACCCACGGTCCAACTCAGAGGGAAAGGCGGCAGGGTCACAAGCGCGCCGGCGGTGGCACGCTTGAGATCACGCGGCAGGCATTTAAAGGGCCGCGTACAGGTACGTGATAATGCCTGTCCGACATTCTGCCAACGTATATATTACGACCCAGGCCATTATGCAGCTAAAGGACCTGGCCCCTTTTTGTGATTCGGCACTGCGTCGCTTTAACTGACAATTGCGATGTGGCTCTCAAACTAAATTGGCGTCCTTTTTTCCCACAAATAGAGCTTTCTGTTGGTGGTATTTGATCACCTCTGCGTTTTTTTTTTTTTGCGCTATAAACTAAAGTAGAGCGGGGCTGGACTTGTGACATCATTGATCATCTTTCCCTATATCAGGGAACAGACGATCAGTGACACTGCCACTGTAAAGAACAGGGAAGGTGTGTTTCAGCTCCTGTGACCGATCGCGGGACACTGGCGGTGATCGGGTCCGTGGGTCCCGCGGCCATGGTCACAGAGCTTCGGACCTGGTCGCGGGCTCGCGAGTGACCCACGGCTGGGCACTTGAAGGGGACGTACAGGTACGTGCCTGTGCCCAGCCGTGCCATTCTGACGACGTATATCGGTGTTAGGCGGTCCTTAAGTGGTTAAGCGTTTTTTTTTGTTTATTTAGCAAAAAGATAAAAACCCAATGGTGATTAAATACCACCAAAAGAAAGCTCTATTTGTGTGAAAAAAAAGATAAAAATATCATATAAGTAAAGTGTTGCATGACCGCGCAATTGTCATTGAAAGTGTGACAGCGCTGGGCAGGAAGGGGGTAAAAGTGCCTGGTATTGAAGTGGTTAAAAAGTGTTTATGAACTGTGAATGAGGCCGCAGCCCATCATTTTCTTGCTGGATGCAAACTTTGGCAAACAAATTCTCTCCTTTAGCCATCCAATTTATTTTAATGATATTACCAACGATTCAATTTGCATTTCAAATAGTTTTGATTTGTCGAGCAATGCATAAATTCGCTGTGTATTTGTATCATTTTATACGGCTGATAACAAATTAGCCGTCCTTTTTTTATGCATTACATAATGTTCTCTAATGACAAAAGAGTCTGCAAGTTTCAGATAATTAGGTAGATTAAATTAAAGTGTAATGCATTTTAATGGACTCAAGAAATGGGTTGTTCAAAACATTTTTTATCGTCAAGTGGTAATAGAGGAACTTCAGGTGTTTTTTCTTTTTACCTTGGTCTTGTTTATTTTTCCTCCTAGTTCAGTTTAATATTGTTAATTAAATCCCCAATGAATGTAGCATTAGATTTATTACAGTGGCGGTGCGTCCATAAGGGGCACATGGGCGCCGCCCCCTCTCTCCTGCCACCTCTCTATCACCATAGATAGATTCATGCATTGCATGAATCTATCTATGGTCGCCGCTGCCACCCCCTATTCATGTGCCCGACCCTTTTTTGGGCACCGGGCACTAGGGGGTGTATTTTTTGAAAGCACCTGATTAGAGCCATAGGCTCTATTAGGCGTCCAAAAAGATGAACAGCAGGCACCATGCTGGGTGCTTGCTGTTCACTCAGCGTTGTTTTAGGAAAGCAAATTAATCGCTTTCCTCACACTGAACCGCCTCTCAGCCAATCAGGTGCTCGGGTCTGTTACCTGTCACCTGATTGGCTGAAACGACAGGCACTGTGATTGTACGCCACCTATAAGGCATCCAGTCATAGCAGAGAACGGGAAGAGAGGATGGGAGAAGACATTGAGGAGCATTGAGGACACCGCCGTGACCTGCTGCCCCATCGAGACAAGGTAAGTGCCGGGCAGGCGGGGAATGCACAGTGGCAGCATTTGATGGGCACAGTAGCGGCAATTGATGGGCACACTGGCAGCAATTGGTGGGCACAGTTACGACGATTGATGGGCACACTGGCAGCAGTCGATGGGCACAGTAGCGGCAGCTGATAGGCACACTGGCAGTAATTGATGGGCACAGTAGCAGCAATTGATGGGCACACTGGCAGCAATGGATGGGCACAGTGTCAGCAATTGATGGGCATAGTTGCGTCAATTGATGGGCACAGTGTCAGCAATTGATGGGTACACTGAAAGCAATTGATGGGCACAGTAACGGCAATTGTAGGGGAACATTGGCAGCAATTGATGGGCACACTGGCAGCAATTTATGCGTACAGTAGCTGCGTTTGATGGCACAGGGGCAGCAATTTATGGGTACAGTGTCTGCGTTTGATGGGCACAGTGGCTGCATTTGATGGGCACAGTGGCTGCATTTGATGGGCACAGTGGCTGCGTTGGGCATAGTGGCTACGTTTGATGGCACAGTGGAGGCAATTGATGGGCACACTGGCAGCAATTGGTGGGCACAGTAACGACGATTGATGGGCACACTGGCAGCAGCTGATGGGCACAGAAGCGGCAGCTGATGGGCACACTGGCACCAATTGATGGGCACACTGGCAGAAATTGATGGGCACAGTAGCAGTAATTGATGGGCACACTGGCAGCAATGGATGGGCACAGTGTCAGCAATTGATGGGTACACTGGCAGCAATTGATGGGCACACTGGCAGCAATTGATGGATACAGTAGCTGCGTTTGATGGCACAGTGGCAGTAATTTATGGGTACAGTGGCTGCGTTTGATGGGCACAGTGACTACATTTGATGGGCACAGTGGCTGCGTTTGTTGGGCATAGTGGCTACATTTGATGGCACAGTGGAGGCAATTGATGGGCACAGTGGCTGAAATTGATGTTTTTTTTTTTCAGTTTGTTTGCTCCCCCAGAATTTTTTTTTGAGCAACAGCCGCAACTGATGTGTAAGCGTAACACTTCCAGGTATTGATTACCTCCCACAGGGACCACACTACTTCAAGGAATGGATGGTAAGATTGTGCTGCAGTGAAGGATTATGCCTGGAGATAGGCTTTAGGGCCGGCTCACACCTGAATCGCACAGGAATGCAGTTGCTTGAATGGGTTGAAATTGCAGAAAAAGTAGTGCATGCACTACTGTGCAAAAACACACCATGCCGGATCACATATTACTGCGGTAGCGTGCAATCCGATGCAGGCGAATGCCCTACAATTGAGGTGTCATTAGGATTATATTGACCCCCGCAGCAGACCCCGCAGGACCTCTTAAATATGAGATTCTGGTAATACGAAGCCCTGTGCAAACCTATCTAACTTTTCACATCTCTTACAATAAATAAGTATATTATTTCATTGTACTAGGGCTTAATCTTAATTTAGAATTTTTAATATGAAGCTAAGATCAAGAGCACAGGGACATGACCTCAGGCTAGCAGGAGGAAAATTCTAAACCAACCTTAGAAAGTATTATTTTACCGAAAGAGTAGTTGCTGCTTGTAATAGACTTCCAGCAGAGGAATTGGAGTCAGTTAACAGTAGGTAAGTTCAAAAATGATTAGTGCCCATCAGTGGAAAAGAGTACCGCTCCATGCCCTGTGACCTATGCTGTGCTCCCACCCTGTAGTACTGACCAGTGCAGACTCTGCGCTAATCCCTGGAAAAAATAAATGATCCTGGACTGATAGGCGATTTATTGAAACAAAATGAACAAAGGATAAAATCCACAGCTGTATGACATCCAAAAATTCATGCAACACTGCAATCAATGGTAGACAGTGGACATAGGGGACCAAAAAGCTAACATGTTTCACATCATGGATAGATGCTTAGTCATAGCTCAGTGCCGCCTATTAACTCTCTTCAGTACCACCTATCACATAAGTGCTGCATACCAATGCCCATCAGTAGTACCACCTATCAGTGCCCATCAGTGCCTCCTCATCAGTCCCCACCAGTGCCGCCTCATTTTCTGCCCCGCTGACCCCATCCTCTACTCCACTGTCCACATATGTGGCCTGAGACGAATCATGTCTCAGGGTCTGATGAGGAAGCCACAGCTGTTCGCTGTGAATGTCTGCAGCTTTCTCATCAGATCCCAAGACAAAAAAAACAGTATACCGAGGCTGGTGTGACACAAATTTAGATGGGGGGGGGGGTGCCCAATTTTCAATTTTAGCCTTGCGTAGGGCAGCACAAAACCAAAATACACCACTGATTGGCTCCCCTTACTGTCATTCAAAGCCAGTGACAAGGGAACGGGGCTCAGAAGCAAGCATGCACTAACCCCCCAATGGAAAGGGGCCTCCTGGAAGTGCACTGGACAGAAAGGAGGAGCCAGGAGCACCAGCAGGGGGCCCAAGAAGAGGAGGTTCAAGGCTATTCTTTGCAAAACAATTGCACAGAGCAGGTAAGTATAAAGATGTTTGTTATTTTTCAAAATAAAGTGTTCCTTTACAACTTTTTAAGATGGTGTGGGGATGGGGTGTGGATCTCAACAGTGCATTTTTAGCACCCCTATCTGCATGGCTACATTTGCCCTAACTGAATTTCCCTTCTACACACCCTCTCCAATTCTAGATGCCACGTGCACATGACCGTTTTTCGGGTTGTAAAGAATTACGTTTTTAAGCAACTAAAAAAAACTACATTTTTTTCAACCCGATCATTAAACGGCGTTACCTACACACGATCGTGAAAAAAAAATGCTCCAGCAAAGCGTGGTGACGTACAACACGTACGAAGGCACTATAAAGAGGAAGTTCCATGCGGATGACGCCACCCTTGGGGCTGCTTTTACTGATTTTGTGTTAGTAAAAGACGATTTTAAGACGCGCTTTTCTGTGTGTTACAGCGTGATGAATGTGCTTACTCCATTACGAATGGTAGTTTTACCAGAACGAGTGCTCCCATCTCATAGCTTCTGAGCATCCACGTTTTTTTTAAGTCGTTAAAGCCTACACACGACTATTTTTTACCACCTTAAAAACGTCAACGTTAAAAACGTTGTAAAAAATTAGAGCACGTTTGAATTTTTGAATGCCCTTTTTTTAGATTGTGAAAAAATCTCTGGAGCCCACACACAATTGTTTTTAATGACATTAAATAAAAATTAAAAAACGTCATTTTTTAGAACCCGAAAAACAGAAAAGCGGTCGTGTGTATGCGGCATTAGACGACTTTTATTGAGACCTTCTGCCCAAAGCTGAACAGAACTCAAGAATCCAAACTCCAATCACCGGCAGGTGACTTCCTGCGATTAGAATTCAGTCCATGCTCCCAACCAGAATGCTACAGGCATACTTCATTGCACATTAGTAAGATTTCCTTGAGTCTCGAAAATTAAATTGCATGATGATTTAGAAATTATCGTCTCACCTTTCAATTCTAGATTAACATTTCAAATCAGCAATATTAATATCCAGAGACTTGGCTTTCTATAGGATTCCCTGCCTGCTCTGTTCCCTGCTATGTAATCTTCCAGACAATGCCGAACACAGGGGAGATTGGCTGTGTGGTTATATAAAAAAAAAAGAAATTAATATTAATGCAAGGCTTTTCAGTTAAGTCTCCTTTTCAAGATATGAGGATCTTCTATTCAAAATTCACTTTCATCTCATCTATTTTAACTTTAAAAAATATTTAATTGTAACTGTCCGCCTGAGAGGCAATACATTTAAAGGCTCATTTAAGTTTAAACTGAGAAGCGCAAAAGTACCGACAGCTGCAAAGAGCAGAAAAAAATATAATATAACCATAGAGTTTCTGTTTGGGAGTATTCTCCAAACTGTAGCCCCTTGGCCAGATGTGGCCCTTTGCATGCACTGTTCCTCCCATTAACACCAATGATGGGTCGCTATTCCTCCCACTGACACCAATGATGGCGCTCTATTCCTCCCACTGACACCAATGATGGCGCTCTATTCCTCCCACTGACACCAATGATGGCGCTCTATTCCTCCCACTGACACCAATGATGGCGCTCTATTCCTCCTACTGACACCAATGATGGCGCTCTATTCCTCCTACTGACACAGCTGGCGCACCCGGGACCCAACTATTCTCTATCTCGGCTGTGACCTGTCTCACGCAGCCAAGCACAGTGATTGAACCCGCCGCCCTTTCCCCCTCCTGGCCTCCTACCCCTCCTCCCTGTAGACTACAGGTGCGGTGTGCCAAGCATCATGTCCCACTGAACTGCGCTATTCATCTGAGGATTCTGAGCCGAGGCGACAGATCACAGGCGAGGTACATAATGGGTCTGAAGGGGGGGTCTGGGTCTCCACTGTAGGGGGGTTGCAGCCAGGTGGAAGGGAGGACATGAGGGTTGCAGCCAGGTGAAGGGGAGGACAGGGGGTTGCAGCCAGGTGGAAGGGAGGACAGGGGGGTTGCAGCCAGGTGAAGGGGAGGACAGGGGGGTTGCAGCCAGGTGGAAGGTAGGACAGGGGGGTTGCAGCCAGGTGGAAGGGAGGACAGGGGGGTTGCAGCCAGGTGGATGGGAGGACAGGGGGGTTGCAGCCAGGTGGAAGGGAGGACATGAGGGTTGCAGCCAGGTGAAGGGGAGGACAGGGGGTTTGCAGCCAGGTGAAGGGGAGGACAGGGGGGTTGCAGCCAGGTGGAAGGGAGGACAGGGGGGGTTGCAGCCAGGTGGAAGGGAGGACAGGGGGGGTTGCAGCCAGGTGGAAGGGAGGACAGGGGGGTTGCAGCCAGGTGGAAGGGAGGACAGGGGGATTGCAGCCAGGTGGAAGGGAGGACAGGGGGATTGCAGCCAGGTGGAAGGGAGGACAGGGGGGTTGCAGCCAGGTGGAAGGGAGGACAGGGGGGTTGCAGCCAGGTGGAAGGGAGGACAGGGGGGTTGCAGCCAGGTGAAGGGGAGATAAGTTCTTACCTTGGATGATGATCCCCCGCAGCTGCAGCTCTTCCTGTGTCCCTTCACAGAGAGCCTGTCAGCAACGGCTGATGGGGTCGGCATCAGCACAGCCTGAAGTGCAAACTATTTTTCGGGGGGGGGCAATTCACATGCACAGCAAGGCAGTTTAAAAAAGCCTGGTTACAAAAAAAAACCAAGCAAGTGTGACATGATTGTCTCGGAGGGGGGGGGGGGGGTTAATTGCCCTGTTGCCCCCTGGATCCGCCGTTGCTAGGCGTACACGTTCCTGAAGCCCTGTACACACGCTCAGTTTTCACCGTGGTAAAAAGTCCGCCGTGGAAACTGAGGGGAAAGCCGAGAACCCGGCAGGAAAACTACCATGGAGCTTTGGCCGGGAATCCCGGCCGTGTGTGTATGCTTCATGGGCACTGCCTCGCAGTGTTTCCCATAGAGCATTAGTAAATCTGGTTGAAAAAAGCCGCAGGGAATCCCGACGGGAAAATAGAGAGCAGGTTCTCTATTTTTTCCTGACAGAAAAACTGCGAGGAAGCATACACACATCTGTTTTTCCCAGCCAAAAGCTCTCCTGGTAGTTTTCTCGAAAAACGGTTGTGTGCACGAGGCTTGAGAGAGGAACCCCTGGAGATGGCTGTAAAGTAAAACACACTGGCCCGGATTCACAAAGCACTTGTGCCGACGTATCTCCAGATACGCCACGTAAGTACAAATATGCGCCGTCGCATCTGTGCGCCAAACCCACAAACTAAGATACGCCTTAAAACAGACTTCATTCCGGCGTAGAGTGGACGCATGTGGCGCTCCCATTGATTTTCTATTCAAATATACAAATGAGGGAGATACGCCGATTCACGAACGTACTTGCGCCCGGCACATGATATACGTGGTTTGCGTAAGTTTTATGTCCTGCGTAAAGTTATTCCCTATAGATGAGGTGCAACCCATGCAAAGGTATGGACCAGGGAACACAAGCCTATGTATTGTACGTTGGACGTCTGTGAATATGGGCCGACGTGGGTCTGGCTGGACGTAGGTTACGTTAACGGCGTACACAGTGATCCGGAATATCTAGGCAGTTGTTCCGACGTGGTTGTGTGCATGTGCGCGGGGATACATCCACGTCTTGAGGCATGCGCAGTTCGTTTTAAGTCCCTGGTTTTACTGAGGCTGGCAACCCTGATGGGGCCCCCTAGTGGCATGGGGCCCTCGGGCAGTGCCGAGAGCCCAAATGGTCAGTCCGCCCCTGGCTGCCACTATGTTTCTTGATTGGGTTACTTATAAACAGAAAAAAAAACAGCCCCTGGAACTATTACATGCATGAGTCAATATTCACAGGCTCGTGAGATAAACACATTTCATTTTTATTTATTAGGATAAGCCCCTGAAGCAGCAGAAATTCCACCCGCTGTGTAAATCGATCACGTTAGAATTCTGCTTCGGTATTAGAAAAGATTTCAGTAATGTAATGAATTCATGCATTTCACACTGCTGCCTGAATCATTAACTGGGTTGTATTAACTGTATGTGTATTGTACCCTCTCCATAATGAGGAAAGAAAGGCGAAAACCCCCAACAAATAACCTTTGATCTCAGCCTCTTACAGTCCCTTTACAGCAGGGTTGGCATGTGAGAGAAAGAAGCAGCACAAGGAGTCAATCAGTTCATGTGCTGACTGACAATAAGCATGTTGATAATAACAGAATCTCAGTATGGCAAGCAAGAGAGCTACTGTATTCTCATACCCTGTGATACCATTTAGCCTGGATGTGTCTTAACCACTTTCCAACCACTGCACACCATTTTACATCGGCACAATGGCAGCGGTGGGCAAATGGACGTACCTATACGTCCCCTTTAAGAAGTTGCTTGCACGTGCCGCGCTCTACATGGTCACGCCCGCGGACTCGGCAAACTCAATGTCCGCCAGCGGCCTGCGATCGTGTCACGGAGAGGCAGAGCGGGGAGATGCTGATGTAAACAAAGTATTTCCCTGTTCTGCCTAGTGACATGACAGGGATCTACTGCTCCTTGTCATCAGGAGCACTGATCTCAGTCATGTCATTTGTAGCCCACCCCCCCACAGTTAGAATCACTCCCTAGGACACACTTAACCCCTTCATTGCCCCCTAGTGTAAACACATGCAAACTGAGGGCCAGATTCTCAGAGGTGCTACGACGGGGTATCTCAGATACCCCGTCGTATCGCCGTTTTTTTCCCCGGGTATCTATGCGAGTGATTCCTAGAATCACTTAGGCATAGATACTGGTGAAGATCCGACAAGTGTAATACAATTACACTTGCGGATCGTAGATGTAATGACAACTCCGGCCACTAGGTGGCCTTTACGTTGTTTTCTCATTTGCCTATGCAAATGAGGCTACTACGCCAATTCCCGAACGCTTTTACGCTGCCCCGACGTCGCTTACGTCGTTTTCATACGCGTAAGGTTACCCCTGCTAATATGTGGAGAAACCTTACCCGGCCGGCGCATGCGCAGTTCGATCGACGCGGGGGCGCGCTTAATTTAAATACAAGCCGCCCCCTTTGAATTACGCGGCCTTACGCTTGGCCATTTACACTACGCCTCCGCAAACTACGGAGCAAGTGCTTGGAGAATATGGCCTGTGTGCCGCCGATCTCCGTTCCCTGCGACGTTACAACGCACGGGGGCGGAGAACGGCACCAAATTCAAAAAAGTAAACAAACACAGTACATAGAGTACTGTAATCTATAAGATTACAGTATACTGTATGTAAAAAATACACACCCCCTTTGTCCCTATGTCATGGTCTTACCTCTTTGCAGGCTTCTCATTACTGACTTGTGCTAGCAGCCATCTTGCTTCATGGGGTTCTTGTAACCTGCCACACCCTGCGGCTCCTCCTTCCCACTGGGAGGAGCTGGCTGCTCAGCATATATATAGACGGCAGCTGCAGCATTTCCTCGCTTGGGCCTTTCGTCTGATACCCCTTCTGTGATCGTGCTGCTTGCGCTTGGTCACCGACCCGGCTCTTATGGACGTTCCTTCTGGTCCCTGATTCCCGGCTTCGTTTCACGACTTCTCTGGCTACAGACTCCGGCTTGGCTGACTCTCATCCCTGGCTATCGACCCTGGCACTGGTGGACTACTCTTCTGGCTGTTTTGATCGTCAGTTTGGACTTTGACCTTGCTGTTTGGTTGTTCTCAATAAAACCTTAATATTCATTTATCTGTTTATGTACAGTACGTCCGATTCATGCTTCCATGACACCCTAGTGGTCTGCCCAGTGCCCTGCATGTTCTTTTATATAATAAAAACTGTTCTTTCTGCCTGGAAACTGGAGATTGTCCATAGCAACCAAAAGTGTCCCTTTATGTCAAAAATGGTTTAGAGTAGCTAGAAAACAGCGATAATAAATTATAATCACTTGCAGAATTGAGCGACAGCGATTTGTGGGAAAATTCATCATAAAAAAAAAGTAATGACAGCGACAATTCTGCAACTGAGCAAATTTCAGTGATTTTGAGTTGATTACATTACTGAACAATTTTTATCATAATTATATTATTATTTGTTATAATTATTTATAATAATTTATTATATTATAATTTATAATTTTGTTTTAAAAAAAATCATACCCGGGATGACTATTAGACATTGGTCAGATTTAAGTGAGTTATTCCTAAGAATTGCAGGCCTACAGTATAAAACGCCAAATTTCCTTGCAAATAATGGTACCGCTTTCAGCACCTAAAATCTGAAATAATCATACCGCCAGGGAGGTTAAGGGCAGTTATGGGACGACGGTGGTTAGGGTCTTTGGGGTCGAGGGTGTTTTTTTTTAGAATTGGTTTGATTATACCTTGTTTCAGCAAGGGTGGCACCAAGCCCTCCTTGAATGACTGGTTTATGAGCTGCATGATAGCTGGTGCCAAAAAACCTGGACATTCTTTCAGCAGTTTTGTGGGGATGATATCATTGGGCGCTGTGCTATTTCGCAGAGTCCCGATGATATTTTTAGTGGCACCGATGGAAATGGTTTTTAGAGTGAAGTTAGGTGATTGCGGCGGAATTATGTGGGTATTAGGTTTGTGATTTATGGGGGGGTAGATGGAGGTTGTATTTTGCTGAATACTTTCACGGATTCTTTCAATTTTGTTGATAAAATAATCCGATAATTTGTTGCAAAATTCTTGTGAATCAGAATTAGGGGCTTCTAGACAGACTAAGTTCATGGTCTTGGTGACTAGATTGAAGAGTTCACGGGGGCGGTTTAGGGCATTGGTGATAATATTGGAAAAATGATTTTTTTGGGCAATAAAGATTTCTTCATGGTATTTTTTAGTTATTATCTTATAAATAGAGAGGTTTTCCTCTGAAGAGCTTTTTTTCCAGGCTGCTTCAGCTCTTCTGCGCTCTTGCTTTAGCAACGACAGCTGGTCGTTAAACCAGCTGGAGTTGTTTTTCCGGATGAACGTTGTGCGTTTTGGCGCTACTAAGTCGGCTGACTGTAGCAGAGCCTTGTTTATAGCATCAAGAGTTTCTGTGGCTGTTTGATGTAGTTGGATTGTTTTTATTTTGTTCCCTAATGTAGTTTTGAAGTGTTCTGAATGGAGCTTCTTCTGAGATCTAGTCCAGTGTGTTGTCACCGGTTTTATCGGTTTTTTTAGGGGGCATTTATGTTTGTGAATTTAATGGCATGGTGATCTGTCCATGGTTGTGGCTCATTTTCCAGAATATTGATTTCCAGATCTTGTCTGAAAATGAGATCGAGCATGTGACCTGAAGCATGTGTGGGCCCACATACTAGTTGCTGCAGACCTAATCCTTCCAAATGGTCAATGCAGGCGTCGGCAAAAGGGTCCTGTGAGGAGTTGGCCCAGAGGTTAAAATCTCCGAGCAGCAGGAGGTGTTTGGTGTTTAGGGTATAGGTGGAGATGAACTCTGTCAATGACATGAGCAGGTGCATTTTTGGACCCGGTGGTCTATAGCACAGGAGTATGTGAACAGTGTCCTGGGGATTTGTTTGCAATTGCAGAGTGAGGGTTTCCATGAATGTAAGTGAGTACTAAAGGCCTTGTTTAGTGATCGAGAGATGAGTCTTGTGGATCACCGCCAGGCCTCCTCCTCTTTGCCCCACTCTGTTTTCTGTTAGAATGCAATAATTCTCTGGCATCAATTCTCCTAGGATGGTGTTACAGTCGCCTGTGAGACAGCTTTCTGTGATAAAGAGGCAGTCTAAATAGTTTTGTAGAATGAAATCATGGATTTCTTGTCAGTGTTTTACTGCCGATCTTGTATTGACTAAAGCGCATGATATGTGCTTAGGTTGGGGTAAATGTGTGTAATTTTTGACTGTCGATCGTCGATTGATTCTTAACAGTTGCTCATTCCTTAGAGCTTTTTTGGTGATGGCTGGTAATATTGAGGCGAATGGCTTTAGACCCCAAATGATTTTTTGCAGAGTATCTCAGATTAGGCATAATCGCAGAAAAACGCAGGGGAAAGTGATATTGATCGGAGAGGTATTCAATGACAATGGGAAGGGTGATTTTTAAGTGGGTTCCCCACTCGGCAAATCTTCCTCCCCGTTTGATCCAGAGGAAGGCGAAAAAAAACTCTGGCCGTGCTATGCCAATCTGCCGTGACCGGGGGAAAAAAATTCCTTCCTGATCCCACAGGGGCGATCGGGGGAGCCCTGGATCAAGCACTAAGTGGTGGAGGTCCCTGGAATTGGAAATGTTGGACCTGAGGATGTGGGAGTGGGAGCCAAATCCCAGCTTTTGGGCTGGGGAAGGGGAGTGGGGCTACGTCCCAGCAATTTCACAGTTGCTGGGTGTAGCAAGATGGCTGCCGGGACTAGGCCCAAGCCGGGGGCTGTGTAGCTGGGTGAGGCCCGGTTGTAGGGAGGAGGGGGCTCTGCGGCACCCAGGGGCGATGGTAGAGATCCTCCAGGGTCAAGGGTGGTTTAGTGAAGTTTGAGGGGGTTTGTGAGGAGCAAGCTGAAGCCACAGACTTTCCTAAACGCGATCGCCGCGAGCTTGCCGCGGAATTGTTCAGGCCGAGGTGGGATTGAGAATGGAGGCAGCGGGGATGCCCCGATCGCGGCTGGGAGTGTGGGGGATGAAAGATCTGCCCGTTTTCCCCTTTGTTGGGCCGCAGCTGTGGCTTATCCTGAAAAGGACAGCCGCAAATTAGCCCAAGGGGAGGTAGATAGGCCTGAACGAAAAAAAAGGCCTTACCTTGATGATGTTAGGGAGGAAAGAGGAAGACCAAAGGTGGGGGAAGAGTAGCTGTCCTGGATCCTGGCTGAGGAGACCCCTGCCTGTCTGGCCCTGGGAGTGAGAGTAATGCCGCGTACACACGGTCGTTTTTTGCGATGAAAAAAAACATAGTTTTTTACAACGTCATTTTAATTGATTGTGTGTGGGCAAAACGTCGTTTTTCAAAACTTCGTTTTTTGTCTCACAAAAAGTCACCGTGTGTAGCACAAACGTCGTTTAAAACGACGTTTTTCAACCCGCGCATGCCCAGAAGCTAGTTATGAAGCGAGCTTCAATGGAAAAGAGTGGTGAACGTAACCTCGCTTTTTGTGAAAAAAACGATGGTGTGTATGCAACATCGTCTTTGAAAAGTGACGTTTCAAAAACGTCGTTTTTTACTTCACAGAAAACGTCATTTTTTTTCATCACAAAAAATGATCGTGTGTACGTGGCATTAGGAGTCGGCGCTCGGGGTGCTGGATGTCCGGCTGGATTTTGGAGGCTGGAGTACTGCTGACTGCACTACCTAACCTTCCTCTGGCAGTAGGTGCTTCAAACCTCACTGCAAGCAGGACAGAGGGCAAATTACAATTGACTCCTGCTGGTGATCCCACGAGTGGTCCCAAAATAGCATCAAAATTGTCCGATGTGTCCGCCATAATGTCGCAGTCATGATAAAAATCGCAGATCTCCGCCATTACTAATAAAAAAAATATGCCATAAACGTATCCCCTATTTAGTAGACACTATAACGTTTGCGCAAACCAATCAATGTACGCTTATTGCGATTTTTATTACCAAAAATATGTAGAAGAATACGTATCAGCCAAACCTGAGAAATAATTTTTTGTAAATTTAGGGATATTTATTATAGCAAAAAGTACAAAATAGTGGGGGTTATTTACGAAAGGCGAATCCACTTTGCACTACAAGTGAAAACTACAAGTGCACTTGAAATTGCACTGAAAGTGCACTTGGAAGTAAAGTCGCTGTAGATCTGAGAGGGACATGCAAGGAAAATAAAAAACAGCATTTTAGCTTGCACATGATTGGATGGTAAAATCAGCAGAGCTTCCCCTCAGTTCAGATATACCCCTCAGATTTACAGCGACTGCACTTCCAAGTGTACTTTCAGTGCAATTTCAAGTGCACTTGTAGTTTTCACTTGTAGTGCAAAGTAGATTTGCCTTTCATAAATAACCCCCGTTGTGTTTTTTTTTCTTAAAAAATAAAAACCACAGAGATGATCAAATACCACCAAAAGAAAGCTCTATTTGTGGGGAAAATGGATGTCAATTTTTTTTGGCTACAGCGTCGCACGACTGCGCAATTGTCAGTTAAAGCAACACAGTGCCGAATCGCAAAAAATGGCCTGGTCATTCAGCAGCCAATTCCTCCGGGGCTGAATGTATTACAAATATACAGTTAAAAAAGAGAAGGAGTTGCAAAGAGATGAGCTCACTGTTGTGCCGCTTTTCCTTTCACTGTCCAGTCACAGTCTTGGGGATGGGTCCAGGTTGACCTAGGCTCAGAGGAAGTGGGTTGAATGATGCTGGCCATCAGAATGAGGACCTCTAGCGCCAGTAAATGAAGTACTGCAAGGGAAATCTCTGGATTGAAGGTGAATATAGAAGTAAAAGCTGGTTTTGCTATTTTATATTTTAATTTGCTGTTCATAGTTATCTTGTTATTTTAGCTGAAGTTCTGCTTTAACATTGAAGGTAGCAGGCTGTATTAGAAGCGCTGTCTCAGAAGATATTTATTCTTAGAACACTCTGGAGCCCCTTATATTATACTGGACTATGACTAAACAGCAGAGAGCCAACAAGGTTTGGGCTTAATGATGTGCTTATCTATTACAGAAATCCTTTGATCTTCTGGTAAATCGACCCAGTTCTCGGACTCCCTGTTGTGTTGCTGAGGAAGCCTAAGTCATAAAACATGTTCTATCATGCTTGAATAATACAAGCCCAATAACCAAAAAGTTGGGGCGCTGTGTAAGGCTAGGTTCACACTGCTGCGAATTCAAAACTGATTTTACCACGATTTCGCGACCGTGAATTTGCTGCGATTCGTGGCCTCGATTTCAGGGAATGAGGGACATGCAAGGAAAATCGTGGCCGCGATTTCAGGGAATGCCAGTCTATAGAGCTGAATTCGCATCGCACACGGATCAAACTTGCACAGGACCCTTTTTTCCCCGCAGCTTAGATTCGCACCGCACTCATGTGAACTGCACTAATGGAAAACAATGTTATTTTAATGACTTGCGAATTTGAGAAATAGCAGCGGCTCAAATTCGCAATAGAGTGCAATGATTTGCAAATCTCATGAACCCAAATTTTATTCAGTAGAAAATAGAAACCATATCAAATGTTTAACCACTTACAGACCGGAAGATTTGCCCCCTTAATGACCAGGCCATTTTTTGCGATTCGGCACAGTGTCGCTTTAACTGACAACTGTGCGGTTGTGTCCTTGGTTCCTGGCTCTGCTTTTCTATCCACCAACTCAGGTAGACCACCAAGGGTTGGTGGCCTAGTGACACTATAAAATTCAAAAATGTCCTAAGGTGCTAAGAAGCACAACTTGTGTCGGCTATCAAACACAACCCATTGAAGCACATAGACTATGATTGTCCAGCCCAAATCTTCACCACGTATTAGCTCCTAGCCCAACCTATTTAATTGAGGGTGGGGAAGCTTTGCCTGCCCCTATCACTTTCACTGACAGGCCACGTACAGACGATCAGACCGGTCCGACGGACCGTTTTCATCGGACCACGCTGAAGTGGTCTGATGTGCGTACACACCATCAATCCAAAATCCCATCGGGCCAGAACGCGGTGACGTAGAACACAACGACGTGCTGAAAAAAGAAGTTCAATGCTTCCAAGCATGCGTCGACTTGATTCTGAGCATGCGCGGGTTTTTGGTCTGATGCTTTTGTGTACTAACCATCGTTTTGGTCCGACGGACAGGTGTCCATCGGACAGATTTTAAAGCAAGTTTTAAAACTTTGGTCCGATGGACAACGGTCCGATGGGCCGTACACTGGTCTGAAGATCAGTTTCATCGGACCGGTCTGATCGTGTGTACACGGCCACATAAGAACTGCTATTAGACACAAAGCATCTTTCCTTGCTAAGTGACAGACTGGTGCACACCATTGACCAATTGCTCTATCTGTCTGGTTTACTGTAGGAACATGAAGGTTGTAGCTTGGCTGGGCTTCTGCCTAGGTTCCCTTGTGACCTATCCTGCTCTGAACTCAACCCTCTGAAACACAGCAAGCAAAGCTACTGATTGCCAATAATATAAGTACAGTGGCTAATCGGTTAGTACTTCTGCCTAGTAGCACTAGGGTCATTGGTTCGATTCCCAACCAAGACATTCTCTGCCTGGAGTATGCTTTCCATTGCTAGAGGAAGCAGAGCCAATGCTTCCTGTATAGCGCCATCAACTGTAACATGGGCAGGGCAAAATTAGGTTTTGCCTAGGGTGTCAAAAATCATTGCACCAGCTCTGGGAGAAAATTAGATGCTTATTCTATAATCATTTATGAATACTTGTAAAAGAATGCTTAACAAGCTAGTTTAGTTTCTTGAAATGCACGTAAATCACAAGATAGTTTCATTTCTTAAAATGCACGGAAGTCACAAGATAGGCTTGTTTTTATCTAAGTTGGTAAGGCTAAGCTACACCTACTTCTAGGAAATGAAAATAAAGGTTAAGCCCAGATACTTATGTCAACCAATCATTGTCCAAAAGAGGTGACTGAGTCGATGCTTGTAAAAGTATATAAGATTTTGGTTAATCATTTGCCAATTAGATAAGCCCAAATAGGCGTCTATCAGGCTAATTGCTGTGTATGCTGCCCTATTGCACGGGTAACAGTA
The DNA here is from genome assembly GCA_029574335.1 of Rana kukunoris. Classification (NCBI taxonomy): domain Eukaryota; kingdom Metazoa; phylum Chordata; class Amphibia; order Anura; family Ranidae; genus Rana; species Rana kukunoris. The sequence continues at coordinate 450,620,007 of CM056053.1, read as the reverse complement.
ATTAGAACCAATAGGCAAATATCTGTTCTTTTGTTGTATCTTGTCTCCTCGTACTAGAAATAAACTTCTTAAAGCGGAGGTTCACCCTAAATATACACTTTTCCAGGTGATCCAGCATACTGACGTCAGCGCCAGTATGCTGTTTTTTTTTTTAAATGCCCCACTTACTGTATTATCTTCAATTTTGATTTAGCTCCCCCGCGGTGGATGGCGCCTGTATAGCCTGTCACTGGTTCCGAAAATACCCGATTTAGGACTCGGGTATTTCTGGCGCAATACGGCGCCTGCGCACAGAGCTAGGAGCTGACTGCGCAGGTGCCGTATTTCTCCGAGTCCTATGCGTCACGCCCTCCGAAAAAAGACAAAATAGGACTCGGAGAAATACGGCGCCTGCGCAGTCAGCTCCTAGGTCTGTGCGCTGGCGCCGTATTGCGCCGGAAATACCCGAGTCCTAAATCGGATATTTTCGGTACCAGTGACGGGCTATACAGGCGCCATCCTCCGCTGGGGAGATAAATCAAAATTGAAGATAATACAGTAAGTGGATCACCTGGAAAAAGTGTATATTTAGGGTGAACCACCTCTTTAAAGCAGAGGTCCACCTAAAAAAATTATTAAAAGCCAGTAGCTACAAATACTGCAGCTGCTGACTTTTAATATATGGACACTTACCTGTCGCTAGGCTCTTGGCTGTCTCGCCGCCACCTTTGGTGAGGGAATCAGGAAGTGAAGCCTTGTGGTTTCACTTCCTGGTTCCCTACTGTGCATGCGCGAGTCACTGTCATGTACCAGGTGTGACCATAACTGTGTGGCTAGCAACAGAGGAACACCAAACACTTATAAGTGAAAATATAATGATATGACACAGTGCAACAAACCAACCAACAGACAGAGACCCACAAATAACAACAGACAGATATGTACAATAAATGGGAAATGCCGGAATCATAAACAATAGCCAGGCCAGGGTCATACACAGCAGATCGGCAGATGGACAAAGGGATATTCCAGAAACATAAACGTTAGCCAGGCCAAGGTCATACACAGGGAGATCAGCAGATGGGGTAAGGAACACAGGACAGGAAGAGAATAGATGATCAGGACAGGGAGGCAGGACCAGAAACTCAGGTAGCAGATTTCAGGAACAGGTTTAGATAATCAGGAAGCAGGTACAGGGCACAAGGACGATACCAAGGTGTGTTTGCACTTGCCGGGTATTTATAGGAATACCTGTAATTGGCCTCAAGTCACACCTGAGAGCAAAAGGTGCTGTCTGCTCCACACTGCCAGGATCCATCCGCTGGTGGACGCCAGTACTGCGGCCCAAGGATGACATAACACCAGCAGCAAGAAGTTCCCCTGACAGTTCAAAACTGCCAGGAGATACCTGCTGGTGGACCTCAGTACCGCATGCCAAATGATAGATATTACCAGCGGATGGAACCTTTCCTTTCCTGCGCGTCCTCACTGGTCCCTGCTGTCTTCTGGGACATGTGTGTGGGCGAAGGAAGTGGCGTAGGTCACTGCGGCAATCTATGCCAGGAAGTGGGAGCAAATACCTGTATTGCACAGATATCTGCTCCCCCCCCCCCCCCCTGAAGGTGCCAAATTTCAGACCGGAGGGGGGTAGGATTCCAAAAAGTGGAAGTTAACATTTTTGGGTGGAACTCCACTTTAACTTGATCCTGAGTGTGGTCTAAGGTGAATTTCCCTCACACCAGCCCTGCCAAAGACATGCTGGTAGGTTAATTGGCTACTGTTCAAATTGGCCCTAGTATGTGTATGTATGATTGTGAGTTAGGGACCTCACATTGTAAGATCCTTGAAGGCACAGACTGATTTGAATATATAATATATATGTAAAGTGTTGCGTAAATTGACGGTGCTATATAAGTACCGGTAATTAATAATAAATAAAGGAGCTTAAATAAGCTAACTCTGCCTTCACAAAAGTGTTGGAAAGGCTGGGCTGATTATGACTTCAGCTTCATACATTATTACAGAACTGTCACTCAACACCACCACCTGGGGCAGGGTCCCTACTTGAAATTTCCCACTTTAGAAGGACATCGCTTCTTATAAGATAAAATCTCTGATATATTTATTGCTGCTTTATATTCATAGAACCGATAGGGGTGAAGGTTTCTCTGATTGTCAGTCAGTCATATTTTTCTCAAATCCATAACAGCGAGATAAGTGGGCCATAGAAATACATGTTTTTAATGATCCTCTTAGTTCTTGTTTTGTAGATTCCATTGCATGCTATGTCAAATTGCTTAGATAAAAGCATTCATTTTTTGAAATACAAGACGGGATGATTTCAGTGCGCTTCCTGGTATTTTCCAAAACAAGTTTTTTCAGACAAACAAATCAATAAGGAATTAGAAACAGGAAAAAAGTGCCTCTAAGTGTAGTATCTTTAAGCAATTTATTAGTACACAAAAAGTGAGTGACGGTGCAGGAGAAGAAAGCCGTCGACTCTTGTCCAGATCACCAGAGGCGGAACACTCCATGGAGCACATCGTTGACCACAATCCTGACGTGGTGACATCACCAGGAGTGCAGGACATATGTCGGAGCATGCATCTTCTTTAGGCCGGGTTCACACTGGTACGTCACGACAGTCGTACCACTTTGGATCCGACTTCAATGCACTGTGTCTGGTATGAATCTTTAGGTGGAACTCCACGCCAATTGTTAAAAAAAAAAATGGCATGGGTTCCCCCTCCAAGAGCATACCAGGCTCTTCGGTCTGGTATGGATTTTAAAGGGAGTCCGAACGCCGAAAAAATCCCCAAAATCCATACCAGACCCTTATCCGAGCACACAGCCCGGCAGGTCAGGAAAGGGGGTGGGGACAAGCAAGCACCCCTCCCCTCCTGAACTGTACCAGGACGCATGCCCTCAACATGGGGGGGTGGGTGCTTTGGGGCCAGCCCCCCACCCCAAAGCATTTTGTCCCCATGTTGATGAGGACAAGGGCCTCTTCCCGACAACCCTGGCCGTTGGTTGCTGGGATCTGCAGGCAGGGAGCTTATTGAAATCTGGAAGCCCCCTTTAACAAGGGGGCCCCAAGATCCTGGCCCCCACCCTATGTGAATGAGTATGGTGTACATTGTACCCCTACCTATTCACCTAAAAAAAGTGTCAAAAATAAAACACATTTTACAGGTTTTTAAAGTAATTTATTAAGGCAGCTCTGTCGTCTCTTCCGATCTCTTCTCCCCTCTCCAGCTGACGTCTTTTGCCTCTGCTGGTTTTTCTCCCCTCTCCGTGTCTTCTCTGCTCTCAGCTGATGTCTTCTAGCCCTCTCCTGTTCTTCTCCCTCTGTCCGCTGTCTTCTGCCTCTCTCCCGCTCTAATGCTGGGTGCGCGGTGTGCCACTACTTATATTGGCATGGGGCGGGGTCACCGTGTGATGTCACCTGGAGCCCCCTTATGACGTCACTGCCCGCCACATGCCAATATAAGTAGTGGCACACCGCGCACCCATCATTAGAGCAGGAGAGAGCGTTGAGTCAACAACGGAAGAAAAACTGAGGGAGAAGATAGCAGAGAAGACCTGGCAAAAGAGCGAGAAGATAGCGGAGGAGACCCAGCAGAGGCAGACGAAAGCAGACAGAAGGAGAAGAACCGGAGAGTGCTATAAGATATCAGCGGAGAGTGGAGAAGACCCAGGGAGGGGAGAAGAACTGGCAGAGGCAGAAGATGTCAGTGGGGGAAGCAGAAGAGCCGGAGAGGGGAGAGGAGATTGGAAGAGACGACGGAGCTGCCTTAATAAATTACTTTAAAAACCCACCCCCCCATGTTGAGGACATGTGGCCTGGAATTGTTCAGGAGGGATGGGGCCGCTCGCTCGTCCCCACCCCCTTTCCTTACCTCCTGGGCTGTGTTTGGATAAGGGTCTGGTATGGATTTTGGGGGGGGGGGGGCCATGCTGTTTTTTCACAGCACAAGTCGCATGCCAAAGTTGGATCAGTAGGATGGCAATCTGTAGTGCAGGGAACATTTTCAAAGTCGGACCGACTTGTGTAGGACCAGTTAAGAAGGCTCCCATAGGGAAACATTGATTTTCACACGTCATTCGACATGAGCTCCTAATGTCATAGCGTTTGTCCTACCAGTGTGAACCCGGCCTTAGGCTTTTATTCCCTTATTTTTACCTGGTGATCTGGCCAGTAAATCATTTATTTAACAGATCAAGCAGTCCTGCATATGTTGTGTAGCACTACCCCCGAAGGAGCTGCTGATAATTAAATGGGATGGCACATTTACCTCATGGCTCTTCTTCGAATTCCTATGGGGTGAATGATGCATACAGCAGCAATAAAGAAATGTCCGGAAAGAAGTGTCTTTTTATGTGCTCTTTATTACCCAGCCGGGCAAAAACGATGAACCGGTGATGAAAAGGGATAGAGATTGAAAAGAGAACAGTAGATTCAGGCGCAGTATTTGGAACAGTCCTGCTCCTATATGTAACACTTTTATACCACTCCTGCTTGAGTGGGCTTAGTGTACCCGGATGGGCCTCTCTCAATGACCTAGCAGCTGGAGCACCGCTCAAACCTCTTTAGGATAAAGTCTCTGCCATAGCCCCTCTCGAATGAATGTCAGAAAGACACCTCTGCCACAGGTCCTTTCTGATTGCAGATACGGAGATAATCCTCCTTGATAGAACTACGCCTGGATCTTCTTCTTAACGTCGCACAGGTACCTACTGAATACTGATAGGTGATCAATCCTTCAGTGTCCGGCTACCTTGATCCCCGGTGGTTCGTCAAGATCCTTTTGAATTGCCAGCCTCTCATTGGCGCTCCTCAGACGGACTCCCCACCGAATAGCAGTACCGTTTGGGATCCTCAAAAGGTGGGAACCCAGTCAATCACCGGGTCCCCGCCGCTGCTTAAACTTTCCGGACCAACAAAGTCCCGGAACAAGGAACACTTTGTAGCACGCGCGCCCCGGCCAGGTAGGCCATAACGCCAGGGTGCGGTCATGTGGCCACCCTAAAGGTGGGTGCCACACTGGACTCAGAAACAAAGACCCAGACTCCCCAGCGTCTGTCCCATAAATACCCTCTCCCGCCGGGATGCCCAGTGAGGCCCAACCCTCCTGATTGGCCGCTGAGAAAGAGCAACCAAACCTTGACTCCACTGCTGCCACCTACCGCATCGGGGTGGGAAGAGCACCCCAGTGCAACAGAATGAGCCCACAGCCAAGCTGAAACAGAGATCCTACTTAACCACTTGCTTACGGGGCACATATACCCCCCTATAAGCGACTGGTTTGCGCAAAAGTGATAGTGCCTACAAAATAGGGGACAGAATTATTATTTTTTTACTAGTAATGGCGGCGATCTGCAATTTTTTTATTGGGACTGCGACATTATGGCGGACACATCGGACACTTTTGACACATTTTTGGCACCATTCACATTTATACTGTAAATAAATATAAATATGCACTAATTACTGTATAAATGTGACTGGCATTGAAGGGGTTAACAAGAGGGGGTGAGGGAGGGGTTAAATGTGTACCCTGCATAGTGTTCTAACTGTGGGGGGTGACTGGGGGAGGTGACGGATCTGTGTCCCTATGTACAAGGGACACAGATCGGTCTCCTCTCTCTCTGACAGGACGTGGATCTGTGTGTTCACACACACAGATCCACGTCCTTGTCTCTGTAACCGCCGATCGTGGGTGCCTCGCGCACCCCCCCAGTGGCCCGGAGGAGCGGAGGACGTAAAAAGGCGGCGACCCAAAGATTTAGAACCACCCTGCGGCCGTATATAGTCGTACGGCCGTCAGGAAGTAATAAAACATTGCAGTTGAAATCAGAGTAATTTACACTCTGATTACCCACTGAAGTTTCGATAGCACCGGTACTTGGAAGTAACCCAGCGCTACAGTTGTAATTAGAGGGTTGAGTCAAACCATTTACTACTGATGGGGGTGCTTACACTGATCATATTTTATTTATGTAAAACTTTTATCCCAAAAGAAGAAAAAACAGCTGTCCCTGCCTATTAAGTATTAGCTGTAATTTAGCTTCAATATATTACTATATCTAAATCTGCTAGTACACCTAAAACTTCTCAGAATGCACCTTGCCCAAGCCCAGAGGTGGTCAAATACCACCAAAAGAAAGCTCTACTTGTGGGAACAAAATGATAAAAATTTTCATTTAAACAGCGACAGCGTTGAAAGCTGAAAACCTGGCCTGGGCAGGAGGGGGGTGAAAGTGCCCTGTATAAAATTTTTGCATAGTTGCATCCAGGGCTTTTTTTTCTTAAACAATAGGTGCTGGAACTTAACCATGGCCCCACAAAACCCCACCACCCACACACACCCTCCAAATCACATCAAATAGTGGGTGTGGTCAGTCAAATTTCACGAAAACGGTAGGAGGGTCTTAAAGGGGCATTAAATACCAGGATTGCATTACATACAGAGTGCAGAACTGTCACTTGTAAACGCAGAAGGCAGGCTTCTGTGCTTACAAGTGATTGTGGTTAGCAGGCACCAAAGGGTCTGAGCCAGAGGTGTTGGAACTGAGTTCCACCACGTTCCCCCTGAAAAAAAGCCCTGGTTACAACTGATCTACAGAAGATCACTCAACCCAGAAATCCAGGCATCTGTTTCTCGTAACTGGACAGATTTGAATTTTCATGTCAATCAAAAGACGGTGCCTATGTGCAAATCTTAAATGATTCGTTTATCACAGCCAGTCACAGGACATTCCCTGCAGGGCTGGTGCAAGGATTTTTGACACCCTAGGCCAGGCATGTCCAAAGTCCGGCCCATGGGCCAATTGCGGCGCACGTTCTGGTTTAATGTGGCCCCCCTGGTAATTTGGATATATATCTTTTTTTAATCGGCGCTGCCTCGGAGGGTACAGGGGGGGGGGGCGGGATAAGTGCCATCAGATTAGATTCAGGAGAATCTCCTGTTTACTCTGCAGCGTCTGTAATAGGAAGTTGGCCATTGGACGGTTGTTCTGTCTGTCATAGGAGGCGGGACTCTGTATTAAAGAGGCCGCCATGTAAACAGGAGATTGTCTTGTATGTAATTTGTTGACACTTGTCCCGCACCCTCCCTGTCCCCTCCGAGGCTGCAGATGGGCATCGATCAGGCTGTACTGATGGCAATAGTGAGGCTGCATTCAGAGGCTGCATTTATGGCAATAGTGAGGCTGCATTCATGGCAATGGTGAGGCTGCATTCATGGCAATGGTGAGGCTGCATTCATGCCAATGGTGAGCCTGCAGGTGGGCACTGATTAGGCTGCATTGATGGGCACTGACCCTTATTTTTCTCCATAGTTCTTAATTTAAAATTGCATGTGTTTGCCTGAAACTTCCCTCCTAAAGTGAAGGTGCGTGTTATATGACGATAAATACTCTATATCCAAATAACACACCCACGCTCATCTCTTCACCACACACAGCCAGAAAAGCAAGAGAATTTTTGTTGGACAGTATATTAGTTGCTCGAACGAACACCTTTAGGGCCAGATTCTCAGCGGCGCTACGACAGAGTATCTCAGATACCCCGTCGTATCGCCGTTTTTTTTGCCTCGTATCTATGCGAGTGATTCCTTGAATCACTTTGGCATAGATACGCCTGAAGATCCGACAAGTGTAATACAATTACACTTGCGGATCGTAGTTGTAATGACAACTCCGGCCACTAGGTGGCCTTTACGTTGTTTTCTCATTTGCCTATGCAAATGAGGCTACTACGCAGATTCCTGAACTCTTTTACGCCGCCCCGTCGTCGCGTACGTCGTTTTTCGTCCGCGTAAGGATACCCCTGCTAATATGAGGGGTAACCTTACGCAGTACCGTCGGGTGCCGTCGGATGCCATGTTAAGTATGGCGTCGGGTCAGCGTCGGCTTTTTCCGTCGCTTACGTCGTTTTACTAACTCGTTCGCGAATAGGGCATTGCGTAGTGACGATCACGTCGTTTTGACGTCGGTTTCAACGACGCTTTCCGACGTGAGCTGGAGCATGCGCACTGGGCTTTTTCCCCGGCCGGCGCATGCGTAGTTCGATCGACGCGGGGGCACGCTTAATTTAAATACAAGCCGCCCCCTTTGAATTACGCGGCCTTACACTGGGCCATTTACACTACGCCTCCGCAAACTACGGAGCAAGTGCATGGAGAATACGTCACTTGCTCTGTTAAGTTGCGGCGGCGTAGTGTAAATGGCTTACGCTACGCTGCCGGAATTATGTGAGAATCTGGCCCTTAGACCGAATTTTAATGGTTCAAAGAATGTCAGGCAAAATGGTCGGCCCTCATCAAATCAAATCTGGCCCTCATTTGAAAAAAATTTGGACACCCCTGCCCTAGGCGAAACCTCATTTTGCTGCACCCCCCCCCTTTGGCTCTATCCCCTTTGCCCTGCCCATGTATACCCCACCTTTTTAATGAAGCGCCCATTGAATGCAGCCCACCAACACCAATCAAATGCAGCCTCACTAGTGCCCATCAATGCAGCCTACAGCGCCCATCAAATGCAGCCTTTACCAGCGCCCATCAAATGCAGCCTCACCAGTGCCCATCAATGCAGCCTCACCAGTGCCCATCAATTCAGCCTACCAGCGCCCATCAAACATAGCCTCGCTAGCGCCCATCAAATTCAGCCTCACCAGTGCCCATCAAATGCAGCCTCACCAGCACCTATCAAATGCAGCCTCTCCAGCACCTATCAAATGCAGCCTACTAGTGCCCATAAGTGAATGTTTGCTTGCTTCCATTCATTCGGGAGTTGGGACACAGACACAGTCCTCCACGGCCGCTGCGCCTCTGACACTATGTATGAATGGAGCGGTGGCTTCCTGCTGATGCTGAGACTTAGTTGCTTGTTGCAGAGAGAAGAGAGTAGGAACACCAGTGGCCAGGCGCCCCTAGGCAGAAGTGCGCCCTAGGTGGCTGCCTAGTTTGCCTAGGTGTAGCACCTGCCCCGATTCCCTGCCAGGACGGTATCTTGTGTAGCGCTACCCCGGAAGGAGCCGCTGGATTGTTTTGCGATCGGCAAATTAAGTTACCACAGCTTGGTCTAGGGATGCACCAGAAGAATTAAGTAGTAAACGGAGGTCCACACAGTCAATAAAGGTTTTCTCAATGCTTTAATTCCAGGCCAACATTAGCCAACATCAACTTTGGTGAAGGAAGGATAGGAGAGAGAAGAGAAACTTTCGATGTCAGGCCTGGATATACACAAGGCAGATCAGCCCTTAGTAGCACAAATTTTCACACGTCGCAACTCCTATGAGACTGAGTGGGTAAGGTGCCCCCAGACAGGTGTCTCTCACACGGACCTGGCAGCTGAGGCGCCACCTCGAATTTTAGCTGGGAGTAACGGGTCTCTCTCACAGGCACGGCTCTAGGCCTCTGCCACAGGCCAGTTCATTTGGATAGACTAAATGTGCGAACAGAGCGAATCCTCCCAGTAATTTGTCAGCATAAGTCACCGGGTGACAGTAAAGCGTACCTGCCAGCAACCTGGTCACCGAATCCCCATCTGGGATTCTCTTAAGCTTCGGGAACCTAGTAAGTCACTGAGGTTCCTTGATTCTCGTCTCCGGCTGAGACTCAGGAAGGCCCAGGAACCTGGCCAGGCGGGCCGCACCGGCGCGGTCCATGGGCGCGAACACCCTGAAGGTGGATGCCACACCCCGAGTCCGGGACCCCATGCACGTGAAGAAGAACCCCGAAGACCCGAACTAGGTCCCAGATATACCCCTCCCCAGCTTGCCCAGCGAGGAAAAACCCTCTCCAATTGGCTGCTGAGGAAGACTCCAATTGCCAGAAATCCCGCTGGCTCCCACTGCAGGCCAAGGATGAAATTACATCCCCAGAATGCAGTCCGAGCCAGTGGACCTTTCCAGACTGACATAGGTCAACAACCTAAACAAATCACAACTAGGAGCAACTTAACTCTCCTAGTCCAACTAGTTTTAACGCAGTGCCCATGCAAAAAATAAGTGGGCGCTACACACTCCCCTCCCCCAAAAAGACACTGTCCCCAGTGTCCAAAGCATTTGAATATGAATACTGGCCTGACATCAACTTGACCAGATAGCAAAGGAAGAAGAAAAGAAAAGGAGACAGAACACACATGGCAAATCACATTATCACATATGATTTATAACATACACAACCCTATCTAAGCACTAATATACAGAATGACAAAGAACAGAAGGAGGGGAGTCCTCCAACAAAAGAAATCCGGGAGGAAAGGTTGCTGTAATATTGGTGGAAGAATTCCGTTGTGTCAAATTTAACACAAAAAAAAATTCTATTTAGGTTTTATCTTAAAAAAAAATTTAAATGATGCATTCTATGACTTTACAGTTCAACACATGTTCATGTTTACACCTTTTACCCAACTCTCAGCCTTGGCCTCCATGCACTCACTCTAAAGCACATTGAGAAGTATTGCGACGTTACGTTCCGATGAACGGATGACGTGGGAATGAACAATGACAGCACAGTATAAGCTTATACAAAGGAGCCTGCAGCTAGGAACAGGGAGCCTCACAATTGTCACAATGTAATTCCTTTATTGTGCAAGAGGTGCATTCTGCTTATGAACTGAAATAACCTCCTTTCAAGCTCTGCTATAGAACGAGTAAGAGATAAACCAAATGTCATGTGGAAATCCCTCATTAAAACTCTATCATAGGAACTCACACACACACGAGATGATCTTTGCCCTTGTCTTGACCAATTTGTTTGTATTCAATACAAATAGTCTTTTACAAAACCACACAGCATTAAAATATCCCTTGTACAGTAAAAACAACCTGTCCACATGCATTGTGACTTATTGTAAATAGTACAATAATAAAATAAAAAAATCGAAAGAACTTGGAATTTCTAAGAGAAATATCCACTTGTGCCCTTTCTTTATACCAGTGGTCTCCAAACTGTGGTCCAGGGGCTGGATTAGTGGCATGTCAATAGGGGGCGCAGGCGCTACTGATCATTAAAAAAAGGAATAATAATAATGGCCCATTAAGAGTGTGCGGGACGCCGGACACACAGGTGCTCTATTGGCTTCCTTTAGAATGTCCTCGGGCGCAGAGCTCTGTGACCTGAACACTCCCACTGTAGCATTGTTTCCTGCTGTGGATTGTGATTGGCGCGTTCCGCGGCATTACTTCCAGTTTCTCGAGTGACTCATCCTGGCCGGTCTGAAGGTGGAGATGGGGGTGGGGTGGGGGAGAGAGTGATACCTGATGCTGCTGGGAATGCCTGATGTAAAGGGGGACTCTGATGGGGACATCTTATGTAAAGGGGGACACTGATGGGGACGCCTGATGTAAAGGGGGACTCTGGAGACACCTGTTGTAAAGGGGGACACTGATGGGGACGCCTTATATAAAAGGGGACTCTGATTGGGACACCTGATGTAAAAGGTGACTTTGATGAGGATACCTGATGTAAAGGGGGATGCTGATGGGGACACCTGTTTTAAAAGGGGACTCTGATTGGGACTGTGGGAGTTGATGCTTTTGCAGCTGTGACTCCATTTCGTACATTCCTCAACTTCATTTCAGATGTTTGTCCTTGCACGTACTTGCCTGTGACGTATCGAAACTTTCTTCTTTCATTTCTTGATAAGATGTTCTTTCTTGGTTTCTATTTCCCCAAAATGACGGTTATAATTTCCTCATTTGCATTTGCCTGTAGAATGCTAAGAAGTTATCTTATGTAAATGTATTTTACACCCCTCTTTACACCGTATAAAAGGCCCAGGCGGGGTCTTAATAAACAGAGTTTGGTTTCACCTACTACTTGTTTCTGTGTCTTTCTCTTTGGTGAAACCGATCTCCCAGGTACCTGCAGACACAACACGAGTCGACTGATAGTCGGGGACTATCAGAATGGAGGGAGGTCCGGGTACCTACCTACAGTACTTACCTACAGCTTGGGGGCTCGTCCGGGATCGGCACGTCAACCCTACTCACCCACCCGGTAAGTTGAAATATTTTAATTTCCAACTGTCCGGGAGGGGAGGGCTCTGACTAAGTTTCCGATCCCTGAACCTAAGAAACACACTCTGGAAGTGTGAACGCTCTGGGAGTGTGGACAAAATTATAAGAAACACACTCTGGGAGTGTGAACACACTCTGGGAGTGTGAACAAAGTTATAACAAACACACTCTGGGAGTGTGAAAAAAGTTATAGCAAACACGCTCCGGGAGCGTGAACAAAATTATAGGAAGCACACTCTGGGAGTGTGAACACTCTGGGAGTGTAAACAAAATTAATATTTCAGGGAAATATTAATACGTCTCGGGTAAACAAACTACTGACCCGTGTTGTGTCTAAAACTGCTTTGCTTCTCTTATCTGTCGCATAGAAGTTTAAGATAATCTGTGTGTATGATCCAATAGTCCGGTTGGTAAGTGTACGGACTGTGATCATTGACTGAATTTAAAGTAATAAGAATTATTGAATATTTACTTCAGTGTATGTCTACTGGTCAATCCACGGTGATGGTCAACAAGATACGGGCTGGCCCGAGCATGAGACTGGTCTAGGCTGATTCCACCCAAAGACCAGGTTAACCTTGATTTTATTACCAGGGTTAAAACCAGTTGAGGGTGGAGTCGGAGCGAATGAAGAGGTTCATGCTGCATTGAACATCACAAATTTGATCTAACATATACTGAAGCTGTATTTATGACAAGTAGAGACTGTGTTAACTGATGACCTGCCCGTCCTGTACTCAGTGTCTAAATTTTGACATAACAAATCATGAGTTAAATGCTGCCAAGTTAGTCTCCATAACCCCACCTGCAGGGCAAAATAAATTCTTAGGTAGACGAGTTATTTCCTGCCGTCCCGAATGCAGAACAGTTTATTACAGAATCAATTTCCATGGAGAAATGGACTGTAATCAACTCGGGCTTACTTACTGGCAGGTTAGAAACATCTGCCATCTGCAACCACATATATTTTGTAGCAGATAGACTGCCAGTACTGCAAGGATAACGAACCACTGGTTGTCTTTCTGTTAGAAAATACTAATTACACATATAAAGACATTAATGACATGCAAAGATTGTGTCTGTGGAATATTGTGTTTGTGTAATTGAACTTAAGCATACTAAAGCTGACAATAACTTACGCCTTGTTAGACAATTGAAGTGAATGAAGTGATTGTTTGTGATTATGTGAAGGTATATGAAAGTCTTATACCTCCATGGTGTTCTATGAGTTACTGTAATAAAAAAATTACAAATTCTGATAGTGAGGGTCAATGGACACCCCAGACCGAAAAGATGAGTGAACCCCGCTTTTGGCAAAAGAGCGGCCGCAATGACAACCGTTATTGTCATTAAATTTTGTTATCAGTGGTCAATAACTAATCGGTGTCTGGAGTCCATTGGCTAATACAAAAACAAAAGATTTGAAAAATGTTAAGTGTGAGTGAAGTTTCGCAGAAGACCCTTAGGGTTTTCTGTGAACGAATTAAAAGTATTCTGTGTAGCCGGGTTGATTAACCACTTAAGACCCGGACCAATACGCTGGCAAATGACCCAAGGGGTTTTTGCGATTCGGCACTGCGTCGCTTTAACAGACAATTGCGCGGTCGTGCGACGTGGCTCCCAAACAAAATTTGCGTCCTTTTTTTCCCACAAATAGAGCTTTCTTTTGGTGGTATTTGATCACCTCTGCGGTTTTTATTTTTTGCGCTATAAACAAAAATAGAGCGACAATTTAAAAAAAAATGCAATATTTTTTACTTTTTGCTATAATAAATATCCCCCAAAAATATATAAAAAAACATTTTTTTTCCTCAGTTTAGGCCGATACGTATTCTTCTACATATTTTTGGTAAAAAAAAATCGCAATAAGCGTTTATCGGTTGGTTTTCGCAAAATTTATAGCGTTTACAAAATAAGGGATAGTTTTATTGCATTTTTATTAATTATTTTTTTTTTACTACTAATAGCGGCGATCAGCGATTTTTTTCGTGACTGCGACAATATGGCGGACACTTCGGACAATTTTGACACATTTTTGGGACAATTGTCATTTTCACAGCAAAAAATGCATTTAAATTGCATTGTTTACTGTGGAAATGACAGTTGCAGTTTGGGAGTTAACCACAAGGGGGCGCTGTAGGGGATGTGTGACCTATGTGTTGTTTACAACTGTAGGGGGGTGTGGCTGTAGGTGTGACGTCATCGATCGCGTCCCCCTATTACAGGGATGACGCGATCGATGCTCCGGCCACAGAGAAGCACGGGGAAGCCGTGTGTACACACGGCTCTCCCCGTTCTTCCGCTCCAGGGACGGATCGCCGCACTGCAGCGGCGATCGGGTCCGCGAATCCCGCGGTCCCGGTCCTGGAGCTTCGGACCGGGTCGCGGGCGCGCGCGCCGCGGGCGCGCGCCCGCGACCCACGGCTGGGTACTAAAACCAACGTATATATACGTTGATGTGCCCAGCCGTGCCATTCTGCCGACGTAAATGTGCAGTAGGCGGTCCTTAAGTGGTTAAGCATGCAGGAATATTAAAAGGAACTTGTGCATTTATTATTTTTATTGTTTAAATGAGCTGCAAGCTGACTGTATATGGGACTCATCCAATGTGGGTCCGATAAAATAGTTGGCATTATGCCAAATGTGTATTTTTCTAAACAAGAGGTTTATTTTGTTTAAAAATATTTTTTATTTTTTTGCACATTAACAGCCACATATTAGTGAGAGACCATATAACCTACACCATGTTTTTGCTGCAGTAGACCCCCCAGGCGCTGTTGCAAGAACCAAGTATTATATAAATGTAATTGTTATTTCTCTGTACCAATTAAAGATTACATTGGGCAGACTCTGGGTTGATTACAGCTGTTCATTGATTGTTTCAGTGGTTTTATGTCCTGGTAATGGTCGCTGCAGAGTCTGAACATAGTCCACCCCAACCGGGTGAGGATTGTGAGGATTATGTGGCCCGCATTTGTGGGACCGGTTATTTAATTAACCCATTCATAGATAATTTAAGTGCATGGACCAAGAATATGAACAGTTGTAACCCGTTCCCCATAGAGGAAGGAGGAGGATTAATTGTTGAATCTTCGGTGTTACCCATTGATGCTTTCACTGAATCATACATTGTGACCATGTATAACATGCAGGCATATCTGGATCCTCCGGACCTGTCTGAAGATGTTTTGGCCACAGGAGAGTATGACACTGGCCTAATCTCCTGTGCCCCTTACAGGGTCACTCTGAAACCTGACCTCCATGCCGTGCTTGCCAACATACCACATGATGCCACACATTTTACTGTTATAGACTTAAAGAATGTTTTTCTTAGTGTCCCTGTTGACAAGAAGACCAGACCTTTTGTTTTCTTTTTTTCTTTTTCCCTTGTTGGCGAACCCCAGTTAAACTGGTTGAAAGTGCCTCAAGGATTTGTGGACATTTCCCCGTGGTATACAGTACTGTTTTTCAGTCCACACTCGGGCCATGGCACTCCCCCCAGGGTTCGGTAGTACTACAGTATATCAATGATTTGATGGTCTGTAGTAAGTCTAGGGAGGCCTGTCAACAAGACAGTGAATCACTAATGTTATGGTTATGTGAATGTGGTCATAAAGTGTCTAAGCAAAAGTTGCAATGGTGCAGTGAAAATGTTGAATACTTGGGCTTTGTCTTCACCAAATGCAAAAGGAACATCAGTATTTCAAGTATCCATGCAATAGTGGGCCTGGTCACCCCACAAACCAAGAGGGAGATGCTATCCTTCCTTGGTATGATTAATTATTGCAGGCAATGGATCCCTGATTGTTCCTTTTATGATAATGTTCTGAGACAAGCCACTCTGAAAGATTCTCCTGAAAATGTTAAATGGTCTAATGAAATGTTGCATGCCTTTGAGGCATTAAAGGAAGCTATAGTAATGAGTCTTTGACTGAGCCTCCCTGACTTCATTGATGTTTAATTTGTATGCTAGAGACAATTGTAAAACCATGGCGGGTGTGCTGGCCCAAGAACACGGGGGCAAGCTACGACCTGTAGCTTATTTTTCAAAGGTCATGCCTCTATAGGTCCAGGGTTTATCGTCCTGTTTTAGGGCTCTGGCAACATGCGCTATGGTGGTAGAAATGGCATCTGTGTTCACATTAGGACATCCTACAACCTTACATACCTCACATGATGTAGTAAGCCTGCTTAAAGGCATACACATCCAACACATGTCAGCTCAGGGATTAAGTGAGTATGAGGTTATTCTGCTCAGTAATCCACAGCTGTATATTGAGTATAGTGCCAGTAACTCGGGCCCGGCCATGATCCTAGATGCACTTCTAGGCATGAAGTCATCTGAGGATAAAGGACCCGATTGTCATGACTGTCTGGAGGCAATCAAAATGGTTACTTCCCCCAGACTGGACATGATGAACACACCCATCCCGGGTGCAGATGTTGTCTTTGTGGATGGTTCATGTACCGAGCCCAATGACAACGCCTGCCTGGCAGGGTATGCAGTAGTTAAATTACCTGGCGTGGTTCTAGAAGCCAAGTCCATCCCTTACCAGTCAGCTCAAGCAGCCAAACTCATTGCTCTTACTAGAGCATGTGAAATTTACACAGACCAACCGGTGACTGTTTACACTGACTCGAAATACGCACATGGGGTTGTCTTTGATCATGGGGTACTGTGGTCCCTAAGGGGATACGTAGGAGCTGATGGGAAAATAATTTCCCACTCACAGCTCATTGACAAACTTCTCAGAGCCATCACCCTTCCCAGTAAACTTGCTGTTATACACTGCAGAGCACACACTAGGGGCACTGATGAGATCAGCAAAGGGAATGCCTTGGCTGACCAGAAAGCAAAGCGAGTGGCCCAAAGAGGGGATACCTTGTTGCAAATGCCCGCCCTGGTCCCTATTCTCCCAGAAGAAGCCCCACTGGTTGCTGATCTCCAGCGCTCAGCGTCCCAAGGACTGGTGTTATCCTGTTTTTGCAGAGAAATCCTAAAACTGGATTGATCTGCAAAGAGGGGAGACATGCATTCCACAGTGTAGTGCCCCAATACATTGCACAGGCATCCCACAGTGTAGTGCCCCAATATACATTGCACACTATCATGGGATAGGACACCTAGGTTGGAAACACACTCTAAAACAACTACTAAAAGATTTTTATGTTACAGATGCCAGGCAATTGGTAGAAAGTTATGTCAAAAGGTGCATTACATGCATCAGGAGTAAACCCAATAACCCACATCGGATTGCTCCACCCCACAACCCCGTTCACACACCTTCAAATTGATTTCACCCACATTTCACAGCGAAAGGAGGACAACAACCAGTCTGTATGATTACAGACGTGTTCTCCCGCTGGCCTGAAATGTTTCCCACTAAGAGGAAAGATGCTAAAACGGTAGTGGGAATCCTCACAGGGGAAATCATCCCCAGGTGGGGAATACTACTACAAATAAATTCAGACCAAGGCCCAGCATTTACTTCCCAAATCAAAGACAAGCCGAGGAAAGCTACGAGAGGTACGTTTAAAAAGTGAAAAGATACCTCCAGCTGTCTTTGCTGAGATAAGAATGGCACCAAATGCAACCCTAGGATATTCTCCTTTGAAATCCTGATGGGTGGGCCTTTCCCAACACCTTTGGCCAGACGCACATTCATGACACAAGACAATCTTGACAACATTAGGGATGAATATATGAGAAAGTTGATTGAAACTTTAATAGAAGTCAAAGACAATGTTACTCGCAAGTTTCCGTTTCTTCCACAGGGCAACACTCACCCTCTCAAGGAAGGAGATGTAGTGGTGATAGAACAGCTGAAGAAGGGAAACTAACTAACTGAACACAGTCCTACCTGGATCCATGCTGCTGGTACGCAGGGAACCTGAGTCAGAGGAAACAGAGTCAAGAAAGGAGGTACTAACGAGAGCAGACAGCTCTGACCTCGAACAGGACCCAGAAGCAAGCAAGGAGGTACTAACGGGGGCAGACAGCCCTGACCTCGAACAGGACAGTCAAGAAAAGGGGGTATTAACGGGGGCAGACAGC
This sequence comes from Rana kukunoris, assembly GCA_029574335.1. Taxonomy (NCBI): domain Eukaryota; kingdom Metazoa; phylum Chordata; class Amphibia; order Anura; family Ranidae; genus Rana; species Rana kukunoris. Next base: position 450,601,945 of record CM056053.1, on the reverse strand, counting down.
CCTGACCCTGTAGAAAATGACAATCCTGATTTCACCGGATTCGGGCAAATTGTGGCTACTGATAGGACTGGTTTCATTTTCAGTGTTCACCCTCGTGTGGATCACAACTAACTGCATTTATCATCCAGAGGACTTGGGCGGGCTGTCCCTGATCCCCAACAAGTAGCAATAACACAAACTGGGGGGACACCTGTTATAAAAGGGTTTGGTGATGGGAGGGATTATTTTTGGAATATGAAGGGGGCTCTTACTACTTTCTGGTTTAATTCCTCTAGTACCCAGGTAGCGACATTTATGTTCAACCACAGCTTGTGTGACCGTATCATAATACCCACGAGAGCTCAGGCCCCATTTAGGTCTTGTGCCCCTCAATATCCCTTCCAACCAAGAGAAATGTTTCTTAAGTCTCTTCACCCCCACACCCACTAATGACACGCTTTGCGAAAAATGGAAGAAAGAGTATCCTATCTTATCAAAAAAAAAAAATCCAGGTAGTCATATCACCATATACCCGGGGAATTATACTTGTTATACGTCCAATGGCACGGATAAGGGTAAAGGTAGAGACCTCCAGGTATTTCCTGAGGGTTATTGCCATGAGAGAAGGAATACAACAATTGTGAACCAAACGAGGTCCCTCGGGGACATTTACTGGATATGTGGTGATATGAAATTAAGAACCAAATTAGATTCCCCATGGAAAGGGGATGCGCCCTGGCCAAGGTTATAATGCCCCTACACATAGTGTCAGAAAGTGATCCTGATAATGGTCAGATTTCCCCCAACTCCCTAAGAAGAAGAAAAAGAGAGTCCCCAGGAGGAAGTTTTGATCCACATGTATATATAGATTCGATAGGGGTGCCAAGAGGGGTCCCCAATGAATTTAAAGCAAGAGATCAAGTTGCTGCAGGTTTTGAGTCCTTAATCCCTATCATAACCATAAATAAGAATGTTGATTGGATAAATTATATTTATTACAACCAACAAAGGTTTGTTAATGATACAAGGGATGCCCTAAAGGGGATAGCAGAACAGCTTGAATATACGTCCCAAATGACTTTCCAGAATCGGATGTCTCTAGACATGATTCTAGCCGAAAAGGGGGGCACATGTGTATATATTGGTAAAACTGAAGGATGTTGCACATATATTCCCGACAATACTGGTCCCAATGGTAAGGTCACTCTAGCAATCCAGAAACTAGAGAACCTATCTGTGGAACTGAAGAAGAATTCAGGGTTAGACAACCCCTGGGATCAGTATTTTGGGTGGTTCGCTAACTGGAAACAAGTCTTAGTCCAACTAGGAATTTTTATAGTCATAGTACTCCTTGTAATAGGAGTAATAGTCTGCTGTGTGATCCCCTGCTTTCGCAAAATATTTAGCAAAGGTATAGATAATCTTTCAATGCTTTCCACTATGACCTCCGACTTGGAGGTCCCTTTTAACCCCTCCCCCCAAGGATATGCTGATTACATAAAGAAACATAAGCTAAGAAAGAAACGAAACCTCGTTGTTTAGGATGGGTGGAATAGGTCCTTTTTCTACTAACAAGGAACCCAAGGACCCCAATCGCCTATTCACACTTTTCACACCCAGGGAGACTAGGTCCCTGATGACATCCTTCACACGAAGATAGAAAAATCATTTTTGTACATATATGATTTTAAGAGGGGATTGTGGGAGTTGATGCTTTTGCAGCTGTGACTCCATTTCGTACATTCCTCAACTTCATTTCAGATGTTTGTCCTTGCACGTACTTGCCTGTGACGTATCGAAACTTTCTTCTTTCATTTCTTGATAAGATGTTCTTTCTTGGTTTCTATTTCCCCAAAATGACGGTTATAATTTCCTCATTTGCATTTGCCTGTAGAATGCTAAGAAGTTATCTTATGTAAATGTATTTTACACCCCTCTTTACACCGTATAAAAGGCCCAGGCGGGGTCTTAATAAACAGAGTTTGGTTTCACCTACTACTTGTTTCTGTGTCTTTCTCTTTGGTGAAACCGATCTCCCAGGTACCTGCAGACACAACACGAGTCGACTGATAGTCGGGGACTATCAGAACGGAGGGAGGTCCGTGTACCTACCTACAGTACTTACCTACAGGGACACCTGATTTAAATGGGGGCACTTGCTGTAAAGGGGACTCCGATTGGGATACCTGATGTAAATTTTTTTTCATGAAATGTGGATGTGATTGGCACAGTGAGGCTGCATATGATGGGCACAGTGAGGCTGCATTTTGATGGGTACAGAGAAGCAGCAATTAATGGGCACATTGAGGCTGCATTTGAATGGCACAGTGAGGCTGCATTTGAATGGCACAGTGAGGCTGTGAATGAAGAGGACAAGGAGGCTGTAATTGATGGGCACAGTGAGGCTGCATATAATGGGCACAATTTTATCTAGCAGTACTGATACATAATCACCTGATAAATGGCTATTTACAATCCTGCATTACTAACAGTTTTTGTTTTTTGTTTTTCAGCACCAGCAGCCACTTTGCTTGCTATTATCCAGCTCCATGGGGCACTATTCCTCTCACTGATATTAGACACCATTCATCCTACTGACATCAACAACAAGGCCATTATTCCTTCCACTGGTAACAACGATGAAGCACTATTTCTCCCACTATTACCAATGATGAAGCACTCTTCCTTCCACTGACACCAATGGTGGGGCACTATTTCTCCCACTATTACCAATGATGAAGCACTCTTCCTTCCACTGACAACAATGGTGGGGCACTATTTCTCCCACTATTACCAAAGATGAGCACTATTCAACTGACCACAGTTGTTATTGAAGCACTACCCCCGGAGGAGCTGCTGAGTAATTTTGGGTGGCATGTTACCTCTATCTTCTCGCTGTCCAGGGTGAAAAGAGAGTCCAAAGAATTTCAATGTCCACACAATGCACTTCTTTTTCTGGGATTTATTTGCAGAATTTTAGTTGAAAAGAAGTTGGAGGGGTGGAAGGGTAGATAATAAGGTTCAGGTGTATAGTCACAAATAGGAAACACTCCTGCTTCCAGCAGACACAGTTCTCGTCGCCACTCTAGCCAGAGTGGGTATTGCTCACCTGGATAGGTCCCTCTCACTGGCCTAGCAGCCGGGATGGTGCACAGAATAAAGTACAGTCTCTGCCACATAATTCCTTTATGAGGAGACACTTTTGGTCCAGAATCCCCTGCCACAGGATTCAGCACCCGGATCTCTCCAGATTAACTTTGTTAGAACTTTAGTGTCCCGACAGGCGACAATGCCAAGCCTCTCAGTGCATGGTGCATCCTTCGATGAAGTTTCCAGGCCTTCTCCCAAGGTATCAGCCTCTTGCATGGTCCCCTCCAGGATAGGTCCTCCCCTGGCTTCCTTCATCAAGTAGCTTCCTCCTACAGGACGGACACCACAGGATCACCTCTTCAAACAGCAGGCCCCAGTCTGACTACTGGGCCCACCAGGTGAAGCGTTGACCCCAGACCAACGTGGTCCCGGAGCCAGGATTCAGGACACGCACCTCAGGCCAGGCGGGGTACGAGGCCCGCACCAATGGCGTCTGTCCCTTAACCACTTAAGGACCAGGGGCTATGTAATATAAAGGGGTCCAGAGGTGCAGGGGTCTGTGTAATGTAAAGGTGTCCAGAAGTTACAGGTGGCTATGTAATGTAAAGGGGTCCAGAGGTGCGGTGCTGTGTAATGTAAGGGGGTCCAGAGGTGCAGGGTGCTGCTTAAGGACCGCCTACTGCACATATACGTCGGCAGAATGGCACGGCTGGGCACATCAACGTATATATACGTTGATTTTAGTACCCAGCAGTGCGGCGATCCGTCCCTGGAGCTGAAAAACGGGGAGAGCCGTGGGTAAACACGGCCTACCCGTGCTTCTCTGTGGCCGCAGCATCGATCGCGTCATCCCTGTTATAGGGGGACGCAATCGATGACGTCACACCTACAGCCACACCCCCCTACAGTTGTAAACACACACACAGGGAACACTCAAAGTCACAGCGCCCCCTGTGGTTAACTCCCAAACTGCAACTGTCATTTCCACAGTAAACAATGCAATTAAAATGCATATTTTGCTGTGAAAATGACAATTGTTCCAAAAATGAGTCAAAATTGTCCGAAGTGTCCGCCATAATGTCGCAGTCACGAAAAAATCGCTGATCGCCGCTATTAGTAGTAAAAAAAAAAAAAATAATAAAAATGCAATAAAACTATCCCTTATTTTGTAAACGCTATAAATTTTGAGAAAACCAACCGATAAACGCTTATTGCGATTTTTTTTACCAAAAATATGTAGAAGAATACGTATCGGCGTAAACTGAGGAAAAATTTTTTTTTTTTATATATATTTTTGGGGGATATTTATTATAGCAAAAAGTAAAAAATATTGATTTTTTTTTTAAATTGTCGCTCTATTTTTGTTTATAGCGCAAAAAATAAAAACCGCAGAGGTGATCAAATACCACCAAAAGAAAGCTCTATTTGTGGGGAAAAAAGGACGCCAATTTTGTTTGGAAACCATGTCGCACGACCGCGCAATTGTCAGTTAAAACGACGCAGTGCCGAATCGCAAAAAGGGGCAAGGTCCTTTACCTGCATTTTGGTCCGGGTCTTAAGTGGTTAAAGTGGTTGTCCGCTGCCTAAAAAAAAATATTAAAAGCCAGCAGCTACAAATACTGCACCTGCTGACTTTTAATATTGGAACACTTACCTGTCCTGGATTCCAGCTCCGTCCGCAGCAGAGGACGAGCGATCGCTCATCACTCTGCTGCTCCCCCCTCCATACACGGTGAGGGAACCAGGAAGTGAAGAGCTCCGGCTTCACTGCCCGGTTCCCTACGGCGCATGCGTGAGTCGAGCTGCGCCCACCGATTGGCTCCCCCTGTGTGCTGGGAGCCGAGTGTTCCCCTGCATTCAAATGTTCTCAGTATTCTGGATTGAATTATGATAGACATCTTTCAACACAGAATATTTAGAACATCATGTGGTTTTTCCAATCTTCTATTGTCCAATTTTGGTGAGCCTATGTGAATTGTAGCCTCAGTTTTCTGTTCTTAGCGGACAGGAGTGGCACCCTGTGTGGTCTTCTACTGCTGTAGCCCATCTGCTTTAAGGTGTTGTACGTTCAGAGATGGTATTCTGCATACCTTGGTTGTAACGAGTGCTTATTTTACTGTTTGTCTTCAGCACATCTAAATGCCTAAATGCTTTGAGTTGCTGCCATGCGATTGGCTGATTAGCAATTGTGTTACCAAGCAATTGAACAGGTATACCTAATAAAGTGGCCGGTGAGTGTATATACAGTATCTCAGAAGTAAGTACATCCCTCATATTTTTGTAAATATTTTATTCTATCTTTTCATGTAACTCAACACAAGGCCATTCATGTCTAAACCGCTGGCAACAAAAGTGAATACACCCCTAAGTAAAAATGTTCAAATTGGGCCCAAAGTGTCAATATTTTGTGTGGCCACCATTATTTTCCAGCACTGCCTTAAAGGGACACTAAAGTCAGGGCTTTTAAAAAAAAAAAGATAACAAACATGTGATACTTACCTCCACTGTGCAGTTCGTTTTGCACAGAGTGGCCCGGAAAGCTGTCTTCTAGGGTCCCTCGGCGGCTGTCTGGGCTCCTCGCAAAAGCTTTCTACCTTCATGCGAGGGAGCTCACATGGTGGAAAGCTTTTGCGAGCGCGCTCCCGTGATACAGCGGCGGCCATAGCCGCCGACTGTATCACTCGGCTCCGCCCCCCGGCGCCCGCGTCATAGTTACATAGTTAGTCAGGTTGAAAAAAGACACAAGTCCATCCAGTTCAACCATAAAAAACAAAAACAAACAAACAAACAAAATAAAACACAGTACATCCCATACACCCAACTCCATACCCACAGTTGATCCAGAGGAAGGCAAAAAAAACCAGCAGAGCGATGATCCAATTTGCTACTGGAGGGGAAAAAATTCCTTCCTGATCCCCCGAGAGGCAATCGGATTTACCCCGGATCAACTTTACCTACAGAACTTAGTACTCAGTTATATTATGAGTACTAAGTACTGCTGTCAATCCGCTCTGATTGACAGCAGCGCTAGCCAATGGCTGCGCTGCTATCAATCCGCCCAGCCTAGCCAATCAACGGCCAGGCTGGGAACCGAAGAGGACGACGTAGACGCGCCCGGGAGATTCGAACGGTCAGGTAAGTACAACGGGGGCTCGGGGGGGGGGGGGGGGGCGGTGCTGTGAGATGTTTTTTTTACCTTAATGCATAGGATGCATTAAGGTAAAAAAACTTGTACCTTTACAACCCCTTTAACCCTCTTGGGTATGGAGGTCACCAGAGCTTCACAGGTTGCACCTGGAGTCCTCTTCCCCTCCTCCATTATGACATCACAGAGCTGGTGGATGTTAGAGACCTTGCGCTCCTCCACCCTCCATTTGAGGATGCCCCACAGATGCTCAATAGAGTTTAGGTCTGGAGACAAGAATACATATCGGCCTAAACTGAGGAAAAAAAAAATTTTTTTTGTATATTTTTTGGGGATATATATTATAGCAAAAAGTCAAAATTTAGATTTTTTTTTTTTAATTGCCGCTCTTTTTTTCTTTATAGAGCAAAAAAAAAAACAAAAAAAAATGCAGAGGTGATCAAATACCACCAAAAAAAATCTCTATTTGTGTGAAAAAAAAGAAGGTAAATTTTGTTTGGGAGCCACGTCGCAGTCAGTTAAAGCGAAGCAGTGCCAAATCGCAAAAAGTGCTCTGGTCAGGAAGGGGGTAAATTCTTCCGGGGCTGAAGTGGTTAAAAATTCCTTTTTTTAAGTTACAAACTCTTCTTGTTGTAAAGCTTCTTTTTTTTTTAGATCCTTTATGGCCGTCTCTGCCTGGACAGCATGTCCTTTTCCCTTTCTGTGTCATATTGCTCTCCTCTATGGCGTTTCCCCATGCCTCTATGGCCTTTTCCTGTAATTACATTCACCTAAACCTGACTCCAATTTCTAGGTGATGTCCTTTTCTTTATTATTGCCTTTAATAGTTTTATTCTCTCTTTATTGCATTTTGCAACCTCTTGTTCTGACAATACCCTGCTTTCTATTAATTCATCCTTGCAGCTCAGTCCTCAAATGGCCACACTGCTTCGGCCCTACCAAGGATCCCATTGTTGCCAGGCAACCTCATTGCTACCATACAGAATTTCAGTACACTGATAAAGTTTAATGAAGAACGAAAGACAAGGTTTTACTATTAATCCAGAGTATGGGATGGAATGGAAAATATAATCTTTAGCTGCTGGTTTGATCTTCAAACTAGATGAGACGTTTGAGATATTCCAAAATTGGCCAAGGCTTGTGGTATGTTCTAGGTGAAGCGCTACCCCATTCAGGAGCCGCTGATTAGATTGGGATCGGCGGATTAAGTTACCTCTGTGTGGTGTCTAGGGGTGGATGTAGTGAGCAGAGCAATAACGAATGTCCAACCTGTAGCTGAAGTTTTCTGAATGCTTTATTTTCCTGGTCCAACACGACCAACACATCAACTTGAGGTAAAGAGGAAAAGGCTGATGAAAGTAGAGTAACTTCGCAGAGACAGGCTTTTTTTTATTTTTATAAATTTCTTTTTATTAAAGATTTTGGATACATAACAAAAATATACATTTCTTGGCTAGCCACCAAGCATATCTAACGGTCAACATGACCGGTTACATACTAAATACAAACCTTGCCATCGCAGATAGCAGTCATAACAACTAGGGTTGTCCCGATACCACTTTTTTAGGACCGAGTACAAGTACCGATACTTTTTTTCATGTACTCACCGATACTTTTTTTAAATGTCATGTGACAGTTTTCAAACCACAATACAGACTAAGGATATTTTCTTTAGAATTATGAAGAACTCTAACTCAAGACATTATAAAAGAATAAAAATGAGTAAAAATGAATAAAAATGTTTTATTTTCTTGTCACGCAGTAGTAAAAAACTCAAAGAATTTTCACAGAACATGTTGATAAATACAAAAAAAGTATTCTATTTAGGTATCGGGAGCATTTGCGCGAGTACAAGTACTCCCACAAATACTCGGTATCGGTCCCGAAATAATAACATTTGCGCGAGTACAAGTACTCCCGCAAATACTCGGTATCTGGACAACCCTAATAACAACCTAACCTAAAATACCCCCCCCCCCCCAAACACTCAGTTCCCCAGTCCCCTTCAAGATCAGCATCAATCAAGCGATATAATAGCCTCCTCCACCCCCATTGTGACAGGAAACAGCCCTCAAAGCTTGATGCGCCCGGCCTAGAGGAGTAACATCAGTATTACAAGGTCCCCCTTAAACTGGGAAGACCCACAATTCTACCCCACCGTTAAGTCAGATTTCCCAACACAGCCCCGAGACAGGTAGGTCGCCCTATAAAACGGGATCATAGCATTCACCAGCCCCTTCCAAAAAGCAACGTCAGGAGCCCCCGGACTTCTCCATTTAAGCAAAATAGCCTTTTTCCCATAAAATAGTAGGATAGTAAGCAAAGTTCTGTGTGCTCTTGATGGGACCACCTCCTTTACCAACCCAAGCAAACATACACTGACGACCTGTGGAATCGGTACCCCCAGAACTTCCGCTATACAGGAAGTGACCCCAGACCAAAACAGCTGGATCTGGGGGCAGCCCCAAAATATATGATGGGCGTCCGCCGGAGCATACGTACATCTCCAGCACTCCGAGGGCACTAAGGGGTATATTGAAGCCAGCCTGGCGGGAGTGTAGTACACTCCATGCAAGAACTTGAACTGAATAAGCCGATCTCTAGCAGCCACTAAATACTGAAATGGACGGTCCCACATATCATCCCATTCCTCCCCCAGTATACCTGGACGCAGAGTCAGGCTTGGATAAAGAAAGCAATCCTGCCTTCTGTAATTGAGTCAATCACGTCGCCACTCCAGCCGGAGTGGATACAGTGCACCTGGACAGGCCTCTCACAGGTCTGGCAGCCAGAGAGTCACCGAGAATGCTGAGAAGGAACAAGTCACTGCCACCGACTTGGCTCTAGAATAAGGTGACCAGATTTTTAACATGAAATCCAGGGACATATTTTTTCTTTACTAGTAATGGCGGCAATCAGCGACTCTCTGCCCGTCGCCGCCCACCTCACAGCCTCTCAAGTCTTACTCTTCGGGCCCCGGCTACTACTGGATGGGGAGCGGAGGAAGATCACTCCGCCAGGGAAGGCAAGGAGATAGGCAGGCAGGTGGCTGGCCGAGACTTGAGCCAAGGCAGAAGAACATGCGAGCGGAGCTGAATGGGCATGCGCCTGAAACGGAAGAAATATTCCCTCCGCTCCGACCAGTGCATAATCATCATAAAGGGGCACAGATAATGGGAAAAATACAACCCCCCCATGCTAGTAGGCACGGCAGAGGGCGCGGGGGGGGGGGGTGTAATTCTATTTTTTTTTATTTTAATTCTGCACTGACTTTCTTTGAAATTGCCCCTGCCCCTTATTAAATCCAGGGACAGACTTGGTCCGGGGACAGTGTCCTCAATCAGGGGACTGTCCCCTGAAACCGGGGATGTCTGGTCACCCTACTCTAGAAGATTAGTAGAGGCCTCTGCTTTTTTTTTCCTCTGCAATCTAATGTGTGTTGCGGTGGTTTACAGAGGCAGAGAGAGAGAGAGAGTGTAATTTTTTGGAGTTAGATAGAGCAGGCAGGCAGGCTAGTCAGTTAGAGTTACAGTGTGTAGAGGATATATATGCATCCCAGGTTTTGTATATATATTTATACACTGTATTGAGTTTAGCTAGACTAGATCCGCTCTTCCTAATATACTGACAGGTGACAGTGTATACTGACAATGTAAAGGGGTCCAGTGGTGCAGGGTGCTGTGTAATGTAGAGGGGTCCAGTGGTGCAGAGTGCTGTGTAATATAAAGGGGTCCAGTGGTGCAGGATTCTGTGTAATAAAAAAGGGGCCCAGAGGTGCAGGGTGCTGTGTAATATAAAGGGGTCCAGTGGTGCAGGATGCTGTGTAATGTAAAGGGGTCCAGAGGTGCAGGGTGCTGTGTAATATAAAGGGGTCCAGTGGTGCAGGGTGCTGTGTAATATAAAGGGGTCCAGAGGTGTAATGTAAAGCGGTCCAGAGGTGCAGGGGTTTGTGTAATGTAAAGGTGTCCAGAGGTCACAGGTGGCTATGTAATGTAAAGGGGTCCAGAGGTGCGGTGCTGTGTAATGTAAAGGGGTCCAGTGGTGCAGGGTGCTGTGTAATGTAAAGGGGTCCAGAGGTGCAGGGGTCTGTGTAATGTAAAGGGGTCCAGAGGTACAGGGTGCTGTGTAATGTAAAGGGGTCCAGAGGTGCAGGGGTCTGTGTAATGTAAAAGTGTCCAGAGGTTACAGGGGGCTATGTAATGTAAAGGGGTCCAGAGGTGCAGGGGTCTGTGTAATGTAAAGGGATCCAGAGGTGCAGGGGGCTGTGTAATGTAAAGGGGTCCAGAGGCACAGGGTGCTGTGTAATGTATCTGTATCTAAAGAGTCCAGGGGTGCAGGGGTCTGTGTAATGTAAAGGTGTCCAGAGGTTACAGGTGGCTATGTAATGTAAAGCAGTCCAGAGGTGCAGGGGTCTGTGTACTGTAAAGGGGTCCAGAGGTGCGGGGGGATGTGTAATGTAAAGGGGTCCAGTGGTGCAGGGGTCTGTGTAATATAAAGGGGTCCAGAGGTGCAGGGTGCTGTGTAATATAAAGGGGTCCAGAGGTGCAGGGTGCTGTGTAATGTAAAGGGGTCCAGAGGTGCAAGGTGCTGTGTAATATAAAGGGGTCCAGGCGTGCAGGGTTCTGTGTAATGTAAAGGTGTCCAGAGGTTACAGGGGGCTATGTAATGTTAAGGGGTCCAGAGGTGCAGGGTGCTGTGTAATGTAAAGCGGTCCAGAGGTGCAGGGGTCTGTGTAATGTAAAGGTATCCAGAGTTTACAGGTGGCTATGTAATGTAAAGGGGTCCAGAGGTGCAGGGGTATGTGTACTGTAAAGGGGTCCAGAGGTGCAGGGGTCTGTGTACTGTAAAGGGGTCCAGAGGTGCAGGGTGCTGTGGAATGTAAAGGGGTCCAGAGGTGCAGGGTGCTGTGTAATATAAAGGGGTCCAGAGGTGCAGGGTGCTGTGTAATGTAAAGGGGTCCAGAGGTGCAAGGTGCTATGTAATGTAAAGGGGTCCAGGCGTGGAGGGTGCTGTGTAATATAAAGGGGTCCAGAGGTGCAGGGTGCTGTGTAATGTAAAGGGGTCCAGAGGTGCAAGGTGCTATGTAATGTAAAGGGGTCCAGGCGTGGAGGGTTCTGTGTAATGTAAAGGTGTCCAGAGGTTACAGGGGGCTATGTAATGTTAAGGGGTCCAGAGGTGCAGGGGTCTGTGTACTGTAAAGGGGTCCAGAGGTGCAGGGGTCTGTGTACTGTAAAGGGGTCCAGAGGTGCAGGGTACTGTGTAATGTAAAGCGGTCCAGAGGTGCAGGGGTCTGTGTAATGTAAAGGTATCCAGAGGTTACAGGTGGCTATGTAATGTAAAGGGGTCCAGAGGTGCAGGGGTCTGTGTACTGTAAAGGGGTCCAGAGGTGCAGGGTGCTGTGTAATATAAAGGGGTCCAGAGGTGCAGGGTGCTGTGTAATGTAAAGGGGTCCAGAGGTGCAGGGGGCTGTGTAATATAAAGGGGTTCATTGGTGCAGGGGTCTGTGTAATGTAAAGGTATCCAGAGGTTACAGGTGGCTATGTAATGTAAAGGGGTCCAGAGGTGCAGGGGTCTGTGTACTGTAAAGGGGTCCAGAGGTGCAGGGTGCTGTGTAATATAAAGGGGTCCAGAGGTGCAGGGTGCTGTGTAATGTAAAGGGGTCCAGAGGTGCAGGGGGCTGTGTAATATAAAGGGGTTCATTGGTGCAGGGGGCTGTGTAATGTAAAGGGGCAACGCAGAGAGAGGAGTCAGAGGAGGAAGGTGGCTTTGAGGAGGTGGAAAACCAACCACAGCAGGCGTCCCAGGGGGCTTGTTGTCACCTTTCAGGGACCCTTGGTGTTGTACGTGGCTGGGTGGAGGAAGAGACATTCAATGACATCAGTGAGGACAAGGAACGGGACATGGCTAGCTTGGTATCCAACCTTGTGTAAATGGGGAGTTTGCGGTTGTGCATATGGACTGTTTTCGGTTGTTTGCGGTGCATTAAACGGGGAGTTTAGTCTGTCACTGTGAAGCGGGCCTAACCCTTATGCCGCGTACACACGGTCGTTTTTTGCGATGAAAAAAAACGACGTTTTTTGTGAAGTAAAAAACGACGTTTTTGAAACGTCACTTTCAAAGACGATGTTGCATACACACCATCGTTTTTTCACAAAAAACGAGGTTACGTTCACCACACTTTTCCATTGAAGCTCGCTTCATAACTAGCTTCTGGGCATGCGCGGGTTGAAAAACGTCGTTTTAAAAGACGTTTTTGCTACACACGGTGACTTTTTGTGAAACAAAAAACGACGTTTTGAAAAACGACACAAAAAATTCAAGCATGTTGGAATTTTTTTTTGGTCGTTTTTTTTAAGACAAAAAACGACGTTTTGCCCACACACGATCAATTTAAATGACGTTTTAAAAAACGTCGTTTTTTTTCATCGCAAAAAACGACCGTGTGTACGCGGCATTACATTACCTGATCGATACAACATCATACCTGATGTTTTAAAGCACGTTATTCCAAACAATTTAGGAATGTTTGGTGATTTGATTGATGCCCTTTATGGATTAAAACCTGACTCTGCGTCAACTACGTGATTTTCCATGGGAGTTTTGCCATGGATCCCCCTCCGGCATGCCACAGTCCAGGTGTTAGTCCCCTTAAATCAACTTTTCCATCACTATTGTGGCCAGAAAGAGTCCCTGTGGGTTTTAAAATTCGCCTGCCCATTGAAGTCTATGAGGTTTGCCGGGTTCGCCCGATTCGCGAACATTTGCGGAAGTTCACGTTCGCTGTTTGCATTTTAGGGACGAAGCGCATATACATTTAGGAACGTATGTCAGGCACGTAGCAATTAAGTATACTGTATGCAGTTTATATTTGCGTAGGAGAGGCAAGTTTAGCTGAGCTGAGTTGAGAGTGTATGTCTCTTTAAGATTTTCTACAGCGGACAGCTGAAGCCACACTAAGTAATCCCAGGCAGCAAAAAAAAAAAAAAAATCCATAATCCAGAATTAAATACAGTACTTGATAAGGGCAATATATAAGCAGGTAACTTTAAGCAGTATTTGCAGCAGCAATTGGATTCTTCTATGGAAGGTCTCCTGGTGGGGGATATCTTGCGGTGTCCACAGCAGCTCATGTAAGGTTGGCAACGCAGATCCAGGCATGGATGGTACCCAGTTAAAGGATAGATGGTACCTGTAGTTTAAAAGTAGCCAAGCCGGCCACGGCTGACAATAATAGAACAGTGTGCAGTCTGCACACTGTTCTATTTATAGGTCGGATGCAGGTGTAGTGCATAAGCACTAATTCAAGCCGCCCTTCCGCGTTTCGAGCTGGAACGCACGCGGCGCCGAGCGATGACATCATCGTGCGGTCGCCGTATGCGTTCCAGCGTGGAACGCATTACTGCACTGAGAACGCCTGTTACACCCTGACCTCTATAGCCACTTGCATTATGAGTAGGGCTGTTACTGATTACAATTTTCATGTTCGATTAATCGATTTTTTTTTCTCATCGATTAATCGACTAATTTCGATTAATTATAAAAGAAGACTGTAATATCCACAATCTCCCCCACTGTAATATACACAATCTCCCCCATTGTAATATCCACAATCTACCCCACTGTAACAGACATCTCCCCCCACTGTAATATCCACAATCTCCCCCACTGTAATATCCACAATCTCCCCCACTGTAATATCAGACATCTCCCCCCACTGTAATATCAGACATCTCCCCCCCACTGTAATATAAGACATCTCCCCCCCACTGTAATATCAGACATCTCCCCCCCACTGTAATATAAGACATCTCCCCCCCACTGTAATATCAGACATCTCCCCCCCACTGTAATATCAGACATCTTCCCCACTGTAATGGACATCTCCCCCAGCAGACATACCAGAATAGAAGCCGGCAGACCCCCTCTGTCTGGATCCATGAGCAGTTGAGGGGTGATGACGTCAGCGCGCCGCTCTAGGAGTGCTCACCTAGGCTACGCTGAAGCCGCAGACTTTCCTATGGGCGAGGCAGCAGAGACCCGTAAGACGGCAGAGTGGTGAGTAACCGATCAAAATAATTAACAATTAATCAAAGGATTAATCGTTAATTTCCGCAGCCCTATTTATGAGGTAATTTATTCTGAGAGATCCTTAAAGACTCTGAAGTTAAATTTCAGTCCATTTCCAAACAGCTTAGAAGCACCTGCCAATAGTCTGTAGCAATATAAAGTAGAAGGAGATTTTAGTGCCTCTGTTGTAAATTTTAAAGATACATTTCTCCATAACACCTATAGCTGCAGGTGAACAGCGTTGGGCAAACAGTTTGAGCCAAGCATAAGTTTGGCCTGAACATTGGCTGTTTTCCCATTCAGCATAAACCCAAATTGGGTGTTTTACTGTTCGTTTGGCCCACAGAATGCCCCATTAGAAGACCTGGTTGACTAAAGCAATGAAGGCTTTGCCCAATCAGGGCACAAAGAACTGTAAGGCCTCGTACACACGATTAAATGTGTCTGTTCAAATTGGTCGGACCGACCGATTTGAACAGATCTGTCTGCTGGGATTTTGGTTTGCTCGCGTGTACACCGCTCGCGTTGACGCCGCCACGTCACCGCACCAGGAAGTAAAACACTTCCGCGCATGCGTCAAAACCATTCGGCGCATGTGCGAGAAGACATGTCTGCTGGTTAACGTACTAACCAGCAGACATGTCGGGCGGACGGGTTCCCAGCCGACAGATTTCAAAGCACGCTTTGAAATCTGTCGGGTGGCCAAATCCGTCTGTTTGCCCGTACACACGATCGAATCTGTCTGCTGAAACGGTCTAGCAGACCGTTTCCAGCAGGCAGATTTGATCGTGTGTACGAGGTCTAAGGCCTCGTACACACCATCGGACTTATCCGATGAAAATGGTCCGCGGACCATTTCCATCGGATATGTCCGATCGGGAGTTTGATCCGATGGCGTGTACACACCATCGGATCAAATTCCCCGCCGCCGGACGGCGCGGTGACGTGGCGGTGACGTTGACGCCGCTACGTCACCGCTACGTCACCGCACCAGGAAGTAAAACACTTCCGCGCATGCGCCGAATACATTCGGCGGCGGTGCGGGACGACATGTCTGCTGGTAAGTGTACTAACCAGCAGACATGTCGGGCGGACAGATTCCCACCGGATAGATTTCAAAGCTTGCTTTGAAATCTGTCGGGTGGACAAATCTGTCCGCTAGCCCATACACACGAGCGGAGATGTCTGCTGAAACGGTCCATCGGACCGTTTTCAGCGGACATATCCCCTCGTGTGTACGAGGCCTAAGAGCCAAGATTTGACACATTCATAATGACTTTCTCCAATCATGGATCCAATCATGGATCCAATCATGGATCATTGCTCATAGACCCACCTCACACTATAAAAGTTTCCTTTCCAGAGCAGCCATTTTTTTGGTGTGATATTGGAGTGAAGATAAATAGAACAGGGCTCTGTTAAGTGTTACTAGTGAGTTAGTGTGCTACAGTGTCTCACAAAAGTGAGTACACCCCTCACATTTTTTCTGTTTCAATCTGTTTATTCAATTTTCAGAATTACAGTTAATACAATAGAGTTCAAAATGGCTCCGCGAACGTGAACAGTCAACAACAAGTTATCAATAGCATGTTTTAAATCTAAGGGATAAAGACCTAAATCCATGGAGATCCGCCATTGGGTATTAGAGACTGTGACATAGTGTTCAACTTATAAGAAAACTTTCATTGGATTATGGGTGTCTTACATCCTGGGCTTGGCTGTATTGTACGGCGCCTGCTTTACATAGTTACGCCCGCCGATGTATGTCACATGACTAGATCTGAGCTTGTGTCTCCTCCCCGAACGCACGCCATAGTATCAGGTGCGGCGTTGCGTTGGTATGGCAACCATCTATCTTATATTCAGGTGTACGCCGTCCATCCCCACATCCGCTGAAGAAGTCCTGCCTTAGGGACGCAACGTTCGGTGGGAAGGACATGACGTCACCCGAAGCCGTCCACAGTTTGTTTTCATTCTGTTGTTTCGCCAGACACTGGTTTAGTGCCTTTGTTTGTGAGTTTTTTATCTTTATAATATTAAAATTCTTATTTTTATTTGCGGAGAGCACTATGGTATCCTCCTCTTTTTTACATGATTGAATATATGACTGTACCCCTCGATATCACCTACTTATCCTATTACCTGGTTCCTGCTGGATCATTGTGTGGATTATACACTAATGGGGAAGCCAGTTTGACCCTATTTAACAGAGGATCAACACAGTGAGGTGAGCGGCCATTTCAGCTACTGGTGGAAGTGTTATTCTTCTTTTTTCCACGCTCATCACCTGCATGGTGTCTGCATTTAGTCACTATTTAAGATCACGTGGATGATCTCTATATGGACTTGTTATTAGCGCTGCACTATCTCTTACATATTTACAATAGGATTTTTTGATTTTGACTCCTAGTGTTCAGCTGATTTTTATTCTATGTCATTTTGTGTTTATTGCGCTGATTTGTTTTCTAATATATTCATCTACCTAGAAAACCTATAAGCATAATAATGAAATTATTACAACCATAGTGACCATTATGTCATCCAACACTGAACTTAATTACCATACCCCCAAAAATATATATACGTATTGTACAGTGCCTTGCAAAAGTATTCACCCCCTTGGCATTTTTCGTGTTTTGTTGCCTCACAACCTGAAATTAACATGGATTGTTTGAGGATTTGCATCATTTAACCACTTGCTTACTGGGCAATTTTAACCCTCCCCTCCTGCCCAGACCAATTTTCAGCTTTCAGTGCTGATACACTTTGAATGACAATTGCGCGGTCGTGCAACACTGTACCCAAATCATTTTTTTTCCCACAAATAGAGCTTTCTTTTTTGTGGTATTTGATCATCTCTGCGGTTTTTGTTTTTTTGTTAAATGTTTTTTTTTTTAAAGAAAATTATATATTTTTTTATATTTTGTTATAAAATTTTGCAAACTGGTAATTTTTCTCCTTCATTGATGTACACTGATAAGGCTGCACTGATGGGCACTGATGGGCTGCACTGATAGGCGGCACTGGTGGGCACTGAAGGGCATTATAGGTGGCACTGGTGGGCACTGATGAGTGGCAGTGATGGGCACTGATCAGTTACACTGATAGGCAGCATTACTAGGTGGCACTGATTGGCATCACAGGTGGGCATTGATAGGTGGCACTTGTGGGCATTGATAGGTGGCACTACAGGCACTGGCAGGTGGCAATGGCAGGTGGCACTGGCAGGCGGTATTTTTAAGCACAGAGGAGGCATATGTGCCTCCTTCATCTGAGGCCGTGTACATACGGAGGGACATGTCCGATGGAAACGGTCCACGGACCGTTTTCATCGGACATGTCTCCTTGGGATTTTCGTCTGGTGGTGTGTACACAAAATCCCCGCCGGCAGACAGCGCGGTGACGTGGCGTTGACGCCGCCACGTCACCGCACCAGGAAGTAAAAAACTTCCACGCATGTGTCGCATCCATACGGCGCTTGTGCGGGCAGATATGTATGCTGATAAGGCTGCACTGATGGGCACTGATGGGCTGCACTGATAGGCGGCACTTAGTGTACTAACCAGCGGACATATCCGACGGACATGTCGCCGGCGGACACATTTTAAAGCATGCTTTAAAATTTGTCCGCCGGTCAGACATGTCCGCTAGCCCGTACACACGATCGGATTTGTCTGCTGAACTGGTCCATCGGACGAATTCGATCGTGTGTACGCGGCCTTAGGGACCGATGTCCCTTGTAAACAAGCCGGTGATTGGCTTCTTTTTCTCCTTACGCTGTCAGATAAAAAGCCAAGGGGGGTGAATACTTTTGCAAGGCGCTGTATACCATGTCAGATTCAATACTTGCACTGCTTGCATTAAACATACATTTAATGATATATTATTGTGTGTATTATTTTATATCTGCCTGGAGTTCAGCTTTATTTAGAAACTATATATGTTGGTACCTTGTCATTTACAAGATCGGCTAAAGAGAATTTTAAAGCCTTTGGCAGGTATAACAGTGAAGACACATTTTATCAGTGTCGGTAGCCGTTAGCCTGAAGTTCCCCTTAAATGTTCAGAGCTTGGGAGCTATCAATCAGAATATCAAGCAAGATTTAAAAACATCAACACTTATGAGTACATGTTTTGATTCAGGCATTTAGTAGATAAATGAATCATATATTAAGATTTTCTACTTGTCACATTTAGCTAGTATGTAAATGGAGGAGGGAAAACATGTAAGTGACTCTCTGCTGCCATCCAGTGTGTCAATTTGGGAATGACAACCCTTAAATTATAACTAAAGGCAAAGGGGTGTTTTTTTTTATGTTTTGGATAGAAGTGGAGAAGAATTAGAACATCAGTTTTTTTTGTTTTGCTCTATCTTTTTTCCTTTAGATATACTGCAAAAAAAAAAAAATGATTTCTAATTTCTGTTATAAAGAATATCCAGTAAAATCAATTTTCTTCATAAATTTAAGCCAAAATGTATTTTGCTACGTCTTTGGTAAAAAAAAGAACAGCGCAATAAGTGTATATTAACCACTTCACCCCAGGACCATATTGCTGCCCAATGACCGGGCCCCTTTTTGCGATTCGGCACTGCGTCGCTTTAACTGACAATTGCGCGGTTGTGCGACGTGGCTCCCAAACAAAATTGGCGTCCTTTTTTTCCCACAAATAGAGCTTTCTTTTGATGGTATTTGATCACCTCTGCGGTTTTATTTTTTGTGCTTTAAACAAAAATAGAGCGACAATTTTGGAAAAAAATGAATATCTTTTACTTTTTGCTATAATAAATATCCCCAAAAATATATATAAAAACAATTTTTTCCTCCGTTTAGGCCGATACATATTCTTCTACATATTTTTTGTAAAAAAAAAAAAAAAAAATCGCAATAAGCGTTTATTGATTGGTTTGCGCAACAGTTATAGCGTTTACAAAATAAGGGAGTTTTATGGCATTTTTATTAATATTTTTTTTCACTAGTAATGGCGGCGATCAGCGATTTTTTTCAGTACTGCGACATTATGGCGGACACTTCGGACACTTTTGACACATTTTTAGGACCATTGCCATTTTTATAGCGATCAGTGCTATAAAAATGCATTGATTACTATAAAAATGCCACTGGCAGGGAAGGGGTTAACACTAGGGGGCGAGGAAGGGGTTAAGTATGTTCCCTGTGTGTGTTCTAACTGAAGGGGGGATGGGACTAACTGGGGGAAATGACTGATCGCTGTTCATACATTGTATGAAGAGACGATCCGCATTTCTTCCCCTGACAGGACCGGGAGCTGTGTGTTTACACACACAGCTCCCGGTTCTCGCTCTGTAACGAGCAATCTCGGGTGCCCGGCGGCGATCCCGCTTACCGGGCAAGCGCGCCAGGATCAGGGAAGAGCGCACCCCTACTGGCTGCTGGGAGAAATGACGTATAGCTATGTGCTCTTGCCCAGCAGAGCCGACCTGCCGCCGTATAACTGCGGCGGCTGGTCGGCAAACAGTTAATTGGTTTGTGGGAAAGTTATACAGTAGAGTCTATAAACTGGTATATATATATTTGAAAATGTATCAATCCTGATGTACTAACGGCTCAGTTCTTCCCTTTTGAAAAGTAGACTGTCAAATGTTGTAGTCTGATAACTGAGGGAGAGGAGACTGAAGAAATGCTTCCTCCTGCCTGCAGCAGAATGATGGCCTCATCTCAGCCTAGGAATGAAGCTTTTTAATTGATAAAAGGTGGGATGCTGGTAAAAATGACACCATTGCTGTATATTGTGACATGCCAACAATAATCAGGCAGAACTTGTACAGTTACTGAAAGTTCACTTTAAAATGGTATTATTATTTGTTTTAATATAAATCTTTATTCATCTTTTTTTTTTTTTTATAAAAAATTAAAATGGTATTAAACTCAAAAGCAAACATTTATTATATTACAGCTTACTAATTCTTAGATCTGATGGCTGCATTCATTTTATTTTTTAGGCTTTCTTTCTTCTGTTTTCATCTGGTGATTTAGCCAGTAAGTCTTTTGTTTTTCAAAAGTACAAACTCTCTTGCAGGAGTATAGGTTGCAAGGATGAGACAAACCATTTAACATTGTCAGGGGTGCTTACAATGATCAGATTTGATATATTCATGTAAAATCTTTATTCCCCCCCCCCCCCCCAAAAAAAAAAACACAATTTGCTGTAACTGATTATAAAGGGTGAGCTGGAGGTTGGCTTTAATTTGTTAATGTATCTAAATTTGCTAATACATCTAACATTCCCCTCCCCCCAGACTGACAATGCTGCTGTCCAAATGTGCTCCCCTGTGCTCCTTCGTCCAGAGCAGGGGTGCTCTAATACAGGAGCTGTTTTACTGGTCAGTTGATCAAGTGAAAAAGGCCTAAAAAAAAGAAAACAAATGCAACCACCACATCTAATGATTGGTAAGCTGCAATAAATTAAATGTTTTGGGTTTAAAACCACTTTTAGCTGTTAGAATAAGGTGACCAGATTTTGAAAATGAAATCCGGGGACATATTTTTTCTTTACTAATGGCAACAATCAGCGACTCTCTGCCCGTCGCCGCCCGCCTCACAGCCTCTCAAGTCTTACTCTCCGGCCCCGGCTACTACTGGATGGGGAGCGGAGGAAGATCACTCCGCCAGGGAAGACAAGGAGATAGGCAGGTGGCTGGCCAGGATTTGAACCGAGGCAGAAGAACATGCGAGTGAAGCTGAATGGGCATGCACCCGAAACTGAAGAAATATTCCCTCCACTCCGACCAGCACATGATCATCAGAAAGGGGCACAGATAATGGGAAAAATACACCCCCCCGCTCCGCCGTGCCTACTAGCATAGTATTTTAGTAATTCTAATTTTTTTATTTTAATTCTGCACTGACTGTCTTTTAAATTGCCCATGCCCTCTATTAAATCCAATCTGGGGACAAAACCAGGGACAGACTTGGTCCAGGGACAGTGTCCTCAATCAGGGGACTGTCCCCTGAAACCAGGGATGTCTGGTCACCCTATGTTAAAAAGAATCATTGGCAAGGCTAGTCTTCCCCCTAGTGGCCAATCTGCAAACCTCCATATTTAATACAACAATAATAGCTCAGTCATACAACACTGTAACCAAATGACATTTTTGTCTTTTTGTTCCCACAAATAGAGCTTTCTTTTGGCGGTATTTGATCACCTCTGCGATTTTTATTTTTTTTTGCTATAAATGAAAAAAGAACGAAAATTTTGTAAAAAAATGAATTTTTCTTAATTTCTATTATAACATTTTGCAAAAAAAGTAATTTTTCTTCATAAATTTGGCCTAAAATGTATACTGCTACATATCTTTGGTAACAAAACAAAAAAAAATGGATATTATTTAGTCTGGGTGAAAGTTATAGGGTCTACAAGCTATGGTACCAATTACTGAAAATGTATCAATTTGATCACATCTGATGTACTGACAGCCTCTCTCATTTCTTGAGACCCTAACCTGCCAGAAAAGTACAAATACCCCCCAAATGACCCCTTTATGGAAAGAAGACATTCCAAGGTATTTAGAAAGAGGCATTGTGAGTTTTTTTGAAGTTGTCATTTTTTTCCCACAATTCTTTGCAAAATCAAGATTTTTTTATTTTAATTTTTTCCCCACAAAATTGTCATATTGTCATATGCATACCACAAATTACACCCCAAAACACATTCTGCTATTCCTCCCGAGTATGGCGATACCACATGTGTGAGGCCTCGTACACACTATCGGACATATCCGATGAAAACGGTCCGCGGACCATTTCCATCGGATATGTCCGATCGGGAGTTTGATCCGATGGCGTGTACACACCATCGGATCAAATTCCCCGCCGCCGGACGGCGCGGTGACGTGGCGCTGACGCGGCGGTGACGTTGACGCCGCCACGTCACCGCCACATCACCGCACCAGGAAGTTAAACACTTCCGCGCATGCGCCGAATCCATTCGGCGGCGGCGCGGCGGCGGTGGGGGACGACATGTCTGCTGGTAAGTGTACTAACCAGCAGACATGTCGGGCGGACAGATTCCCACTGGATAGATGCTTTGAAATCTGTCGGGTGGAGAAATCTGTCCGCTAGCCCATACACACGAGCGGAGATGTCTGCTGAAACGGTCCATCGGACCGTTTTCAGCGGACATATCCCCTCGTGTGTACGAGGCCTTAGACTTTTACACAGCGTGGCCACATACAGAGGCCCAACATGCAGGGAGCACCATCAGGCGTTCTGGAACACCCAGACCAATTCTGACATTCCCCTCCTACATGGAAACATCATCATTTATTTGCTAGAAAATTACATAGAACCCCAAAACATTAAATATGCTTTTTTAGCAAAGACCCTAGAGAATACAATGGCGGTCGTTGCAACTTTTTATTGCGCATGGTATTTGCACAGCAATTTTTCCAACACGTTTTTTTTGCTTTAAAAAAACAAAACAGTAAAGTTAGTCCAATGTGTTTGCATAATATGAAAGATGAAGTTACGCCGAGTAAATAGATACCCAACATGTCACCCTTCAATATTGCACATGCTTGTGGAATGGCGTCAAACTTCTCTACTTAAAAATCCCCATAGGCGACACTTTAAATGTTTTTACTGGTTACATCTTTTTAGTTGGAGAAGAGGTCTAGGGCCAAAATGATTGCTCTCGCTCTAACGTTCGCAGCGATACCTCACATGTGTGGTTTGAACACCGTTTTCATATGTGGGCGGGACTAACGTGTGCGGTCGCACCTGTATACGAGCACACGGGTACAGGGGCGCTGTAATTTTTATTTTTTTTATTGTTCATTTTACTTTATTTATTTTAGTTTGGCATGTTTTTTCCCAAAAATAAATGTTTTGATTACTTTTATTCCTATTACAAGGAATGTAAACATCCCTTGTAATAGGAATATAGCATAACAGGTCCTCTTTACAGTGAGATATGGGGTCAATGAGACCCCACATCTCACCTCTAGGCTGGGAAGCCTGAAAAAAAAAACGATCGCAGAGTATTGCGCAGGGAGTATTGCGTAGGGAGTATTGCGCAGGGGTATTGCGCAGGGAGTATTGCAGTGTCCATCAGTGCCACCCCTCAGCGTCCATTAGTGCCACCCCTCAGTGCCCATCCATGCCCAGTGCCCACCTATCAGTGCCCATCTGTGCCACCCATAAGTACCCATCATTGCCACCCATAAGTGCCGCCCATGAGTGCCCATCTGTGCCGCCTATGAGTGCCCAGTGCCGCCTATGAGTGCCCATCAGTGCCGCCTATAAGTGCCCGTCAGTGCCACCTATAAGTGCCCAGTGTCCCCTATGAGTGCCCATCAGTGTCGCATACCAGCGCTGCCTATCGATGCCCATCAGTGCCGTCTATCAGTATCCTCACAGTGCCCATCAGTGCTACCTCATCTGTGCCCATCAGTGCCACCTCATCGGTGCCCGTAATCGAAGTAGAAAATGTACTTAATTTTTTTCAACATTTTCAGTCTTTTTTTAATTGTTGCGCAAAAAATAAAAATCGCAGAGGTGATCAAATACCACCAAAAGAGAGCTATATTTGTGGGAACAAAATTATAAAAAAATTGTTTCGGTACAGTGTAGCATGACCGCGCAATTGTCATTCAAAATGCGATAGCGCTGAAAGCTGAAAATTGGCTTGGGCAGGAAGGTGCGTAAGTGCCTGGTATGGAAGTGGTTAATATCCTGGTTATTCTGGTTACCTTGCAGGATTCATCTTATTGGAATGTAAACTGCCATTTTCCTTAGAAGGTCATTTTGCTCTGAAGGTGGGCTTGACTAATTTCCTACATATAAGACCTTTATACCCTAGATAGAACTTGTAGGGTTAGTCTCATCCAGAGCTCCATCATGCAACATGCAAGTATCTGGCCTGATTGCCTGGCCATGCCTTTATGGGGGACTCCGTGGTGAAACGGCATCTTTATTTAAGTATTCTTGTCATATTTTCTTTATATTTATCTGTATTTGTCATTACTTTTAATAAATGTTATATTTATAAGTACTCGTGTGATTGCACATATCGAACACAACCCCAAAAACGTGACAAAACAGTTAGGCACACATTTAACCCTTTGATCGCCCCACTTCCCAGCCAGTTTCATTAGTACAGCGACAGTGTATAGTATGAGCACTGATTATTATTTAGGTACTTATATAGCGCCGTCAATTTATGCAGCGCTCTACATATATATTGTACATTAACATCAGTTCCTACCCTCAAGGAGCTTACAATCCAAGGTCCCTAACTCACATTCATATACTAGGGCCAATTTAGAACAGAAACCAATTAACCTACCAGCATATCTTTTGGAGTGTTAGAGGAAACTGGACTTCCCGGAGGAAACTCACGCAGGCACAGGGAGAACATGCAAACTCCAGGCAGGTGTCATGGTTGGGATTTGAACCAGCGACCCTTTTTACTGCTGGGCGAGAGTGCTACCCACTACACCACTGTGCCGCCCTGATCACTGTATTAGTGTCACTGGTGATGTTCTACCACTCCAATCTAATCACTGAAAGTGTGATCTCTGTAACTTACAGTTGTGGTGAGATAGCGATAACCCAATCTTAGCTGAATTAACTACTTAAGATCCGCGCTATAGCCGAATGACGGCTACAGCGCGGACCTGAATTGCCTCAAGTGACGGCCTGTCACTTGCATGTTCCCCGCACGTGCTCCCGAGTGCGCAGCGGGGAAATTCTCTTGGACACAGCCAATCACAGATCGTGGCGAACGGCCAATTAGAGTGGCCGTTTGCTATGCGATCTGCGCGGCCAATGAGAGATGATCTCATATGTAAACATATGAGATCATCTCTCATTGCCGTTTTACACAGAGACAGCGTCCTGTCTCTGGAGAGGAGACCGATCTGTGACCCTCGTATATAAAGACACAGATCGGTCACCCCCTCCCCCCACAGTTAGAACACAATGCAGGGAATACATTTAACCCCTTCCTCACCCCCTAGTGTTAACCCCTTTAATGCCAGTCACATTTATACAGCAATTAGTGCATATTTATAGCACTGATTGCAGTATAAATGTGAATGGCGCCAAAAATGTGTCAAAAGTGTCCGATGTGTCCGCCATAACATCGCAGTCCCAATAAAAATTGCAGATCGCCGCCATTTCTAGTAAAAAAAAAATAATAAAAAGTAATAATTCTGTCCCCTATTTTGTAGGTGATATAACTTTTGCGCAAACCAGTTGCTTATTGCGATTTTTTTTTTTTTACCAAAAATATGTAGAATACGTATCAGCCTAAACTGAGAAATTTTTTATTTATTTTTATTTTTAATTGGGCTATTTATTATAGCAACAAGTAAAAAATATTGTATTTTTTTTCAAAATTGTTGCATTTCTTTGTTTATAGCGCAAAACATAAAAACCGCAGAGGTGATCAAATACCACCAAAAGAAAGCTCTACTTGTGGGGAAAAAAGGACGTCAATTTTGTTTGGGAGCCACGTTGCACGACCGCGCAATTGTCAGTTAAAGCGACGCAGTGCCGGAAGCTGAAATTCACCTGGGCAGGAGGGGGGTATATGTGCCCAGTAAGCAAGTGGTTAACAGACAGTGAATCAATCCAGATGACACCTTGAAGATCTTGTGAAGTTTAATCCATAAATTGTGGATCTTACAACAATGAACATCTGCTAGGTCAAAAGATCATAATGTGATCCATTCCATGAGACATGAGGCTGAGATGCATTACTGGGAAAATGAAGGGTGGAGCTAACTATACAGGATAAACTGAGCTAAGGGAAGGGGAGGAGCCAGGGGCAAAAGATCACATATAACATTTGAAGGCATGTCACAAGCATGTGAAACATGACAGGTGATGCCAGTGACAGTAAGTCAGTTCCCACCCAGCTTCAGTTAGTGTCAGATTGTCCACCTCACTATCGAATCCCCATTATAAGTCACTGATCACTGCCATTACTAGTATAAAAAAATCCAGTATATATCCCATAGTTTGTAGACACTGTGGCCCGGATTCACGTCAGACTTACGCCGACGTATCTAAAGTCGTAAGTACAAATGTGCGCCGTCGCATCTCTGCGCCAATTCACGAAACTAGATACGTCGAAAAGCAAGGCTTCAGCCGCCCGACGTAACTTGCCTACGCCGGCGTATCGTGGGCTCATAGTTACGCTGAACGCATTCGGCGTACCAATGTTAAATATGCAAATTAGTAAGATACGCCGATTCACGAACGTACTTGCGTCTGGCGCATGTTTTAGGCGATTTGCGTAAGGGTTACGTCCGGTGTAAAGTTATTCCTCATATAGGTGGCGCAACCCATTCAAAGGTATGGAGCAGGGAACAGCCAACGTATTTTACGTAGTTTACGTAGTACTATGTGAATAGGGCTGTGCGTAGGTTACGTTCACGTCGTAGGCAGTGATTCGACATATCTTAGGCAGCTATTTCGACGTGACTGTGAGCATGCGCACTGGGATGCGTCCAAGAGACGACGCATGCGCAGTTCGTTTTTTGAAGCTCAGCCCATTATTTGCATGGTGTCACGCTTCATTTTAATATATCACGCCCACTTCCACCTACTTTGACTTACGTCGGCTTACGCCGACAACTATACGCTACGCCGGCGCAACGTTGAGAGGATTTGCTTTGTGAATACCATGCTTGCCTCTCAACGTTGCGCCGGCGTAGCATAAAGAAGATACGCTACGCCGGCTGAAAGATGCGCCCAGGTATGTGAATCCGGGCCTATGACTTTCAGGCAACCCAATCAATATACACTTGTTGGGATTTTTTTTTTTTTTACCAAAGACATGTAGCAGAATACATTTTGGCCAAAATATAAATGAAAAAAGACCAAAAATTTTGAAATAAAAAAACCAATATTTTTTACTTTCCTAAAAAAAAAAAAAAATTCTTCCTAAATGAAGAAATTCAATTTTTTTTAGAAAAGTAAATAATATTGTTTTTTTTTTATTTCAAAATTTTTGGTCTCTTTTCATTTATATATAAAAAAATAAAAACCCAGTTGTGATGAAATACCACCAAAAGAAAGCTCTATTTGCGTGAAGAGAAAAAAATGATATACATTTTGTTTGGGTACAGCGTTACTTGACCGTGCAATTACCAGTTAAAGTAAAGCAGTTCCAAAATAGCAAAAACGGCCTGGTCATGAAGGGGGAAAAACCCCCGGAGTTGAAGTAGTTTTACTTGGGGGGAAAAAAATAAAAATAAAAAATATTATGAAAAATAAAAGTTTCCTTTTACAGCCATAATTGTACAAGGCTTGGCGTTGTGTGGCATGAGTTTGTTTATAAACATATGTGCTTCTTTCTTACCAGGGGTCTCCAAAGTTTCTAAACAAATGGCAAGTTTACTGTCTTTCAGACTTTAAAGGGGTAGTTCCCCCAAAAACCTTTTTTTTAACATTGATTGAGGCTCGTTTTGTCAAGGGGAATCGGGTGGTTTTTTTTTTAGAAACGAAGCAGTACTTACCGTTTTAGAGATGCATCGTCTCCGACACTTCCGGGTATGGTCTTCGGGGAAGGGCGTTCCTATTTGATTGACAGGCTTCCGACGGTCGGATACATCGCGTCACGATTTTCCGAAAGTAGCTGAACGACGGTGCGCAGGCGCAGTATAGAGCCGCACCGGCGCTCGGCTTCTTTCGGCTACTCGTGACGCGATGTATGCGACCGTCGGAAGCCTGTCAATCAAATAGGCACGCCCAGACCAGACGATCATACCCGGAAACGACGGAGACGATGCATCTCTAAAACTGTAAGTACTGCTTTGTTTCTAAAAAAAAAACACCCGATTCCCCTTGACATAACGAGCCTCAATCAATGTTAAAAAAAGTTTTTTTGGGGAATTACCCCTTTAAGGGGGTCCAGACTGTAGCCATCAGAAGTACAAAATGTCCCAACATCAGTGGGAGTAAACAATCCCCCATCATTGGTGTCATTGGGAGGAATTGTGACTAGAGTTGAGCGGACACCTGGATGTTCAGGTTCGGACCCGAACCCGAACTTGACCCTAACTTTGACCCGAACCCAAACCCCATTGAAGTCAATATTGATCCAGACTTTTGACTACTAAAATGTCTCTAAAAAACTAAGGGAAAGGGCTGGAGGGCTGCACATGGAAGCAAAATGTCGGGAAGAGCATGGCAAGTACTCTGAAAATAAATGTGGATAGGGAAATAACTTAAAATAACATAATAAAAATAATAATAATAAATAGCAGGAACCTGTCCCTAAACAATGTACTGGACACACACAGTATATCACAGGTGACAGGTGCAGTGCTGGTGAAATATACAGTCACTTATATATTTCTGTCGCTATAGCAAATAGCAGGAACCTGTCCCTAAACAACGTACTGGACACACAGGGCCGCCATCAGGGGGGTACAGGCATTACACCTGTAAGGGGCCCGGGGGTCCCCAGGGGCCCGGATGGGAACCCCCTTAAAAAAAAGGGGCCAATTTTTTTTCTTTTATTATTTTTTAGGGGTCCGGAGGCCCCCAGGGCCCCAGGTGGCAACCCCCTCTTTTTTTATTTATTTTTTACAAAAATATATAATTTTTAATATATTTATTTTTTATTTTTTATTAAAGGGCCAATTTTTTTTTCTTTTATTATTTTTTAGGGGTCCGGAGGTCCCCAGGGCCCCAAATGGCAACCCCCTCTTTTTTATTTATTTTTTATAAAAATATATATTTTTAATATATTTTTATTTTATTTTTTATTAAAGGGCCAATTTTTTTTCTTTTCTTTTTTTTAGAGGTCCGGAGGTCCCCAAGGGCCCGGAGGCCCCCAGGGTCCCAGATTGCAACCCCCTCTTTTTTTTTTTTTTTTATAAAAATATATATTTTTTTAATATATTTTTATAAAATGTTTTATTAAAAGGCCAATTTTTTTTCTTTTAATATTTTTTAGAGGTCTGGAGGTCCCCAAGGGCCCAGAGGCCCCCAGATGGCAACCCCCTCTTTTTAAATTTATTTTTGATAAAAAAAATATTTTTAAATATATTTTTATTTTATTTTTTTATTAAAGGGCCAGAGGTCCCAGGGCCCCAGATATTAACCACCCGGGGCCGCGGGTGGCTACCCCCTTTTTTATATACATTTTTCTTTATTTCTTCTTTTTTTGTAAAGGCCCCCCCGCTTCTCAATTCGCAGCAGACCCCCCCC
Organism: Rana kukunoris; assembly: GCA_029574335.1. Taxonomy (NCBI): domain Eukaryota; kingdom Metazoa; phylum Chordata; class Amphibia; order Anura; family Ranidae; genus Rana; species Rana kukunoris. The sequence goes on along the minus strand of CM056053.1, from coordinate 450,572,461 downwards.
CCCCCCCCCCCCCCGCTTTTTCAATTCGCAGCAGACCCCTACCCCCCCGCTTCTCAATTCGCAGAAGACCCCCCCTTCGCTTCCCAATTTCAGGCGGCAGCACCCTCCCGGTTTTCCAGCCAGAAGCTGTGTAAGGGGCCCCATAATTCCTGATGGCGGCCCTGTGGACACACACAGTATATCAAAGGTGACAGGAGCAGTGCTGGTGAAATATACAGAGAGTCACCTATATATTTCTGTCCCTATAGCAAATAGCAGGAACCTGTCCCTAAACTATAAGATGCAGATCTCACAGAAATAAACAGTGCTGGTGTAGATTTCTCAAGCAGGATAATCCTATCTAACACTCTCCCTCAATCAGCAGCAGCCTGTCCCTACCCTAGCTAAAGCAAAGTGACGCGCTGTGCTGTGTGCCTCTATCTGATATAGAGGCTGGTCACATGCTGGGTCACATGCTGCACTGGCCAATCACAGCCATGCCATTAGTAGGCATGGCTGTGATGGCTTCCTAGTCACAGTAGTAAAACAAATGGCGATTGGCTGCTGTGCAGCGCGCCGTAACATAGCCGAACTCCGAACCTGAACTTTTTCCAATTATTCGGGTTCGGGTACAAAAAAAAAAAACAAAGTCGGGTTCGCTCAACCCTAATTGTTACCCATCATTGGTGTCATTGGGAGGAATTGTGCCCTTCATTGGTGTCAGTGAATAAAATAGCACTCCAAGGGCCGGATAAAAGCAAGCAACGGGCTGAAAACAATTCAATCTATATCTATATATATCTATCTATATATATATAGATAGATTTATATAGATATAGACAGAGTGATGCTGCCTGTAGGTGGCTATAAATCCACAATCTGTGCTTCAGGGATAATGGCTGGTTTCTTCTCCCTCAGTTGTTAAAGTGGAGCTCCACCCAAAAGGGGAAGCTCTGCTTGTTTTCCTCCTCCCCGTCCCCCTCCGCTGCCACATTTTACACCTTTCAGGGGAAGGTGGGTACCTGGTCAGCCAGAAGTTCGGCCACCTTCTCCTTCCCCCGCTGCCGGGCCATTCACAGAGTGCAGCAAGCTTTGAGCATGCTCAGCTGGGAAGTGGCTGTGAAGCCGCAATGCTTCACTGCTGGTTTCCCTTAGCCTGAGATGGCGGTGGCAGCACACGAGAGCCGTTTGTAAAATAAGTTTGGGTGAAGACACCACTGGATTTATGGACAGGTAAGGTGTCCTAAGAATAAAAGTTAGCAACTACGATATTTTTATCTGCTGACTTAAAAAATATTCTGGCAGAGAACAGAGCTCTGCTTTAAAATTGAGTCTGAGCTCCAAGGATGCACCTATTTCCCTTTCTCAGGCGGCGTACACACGGCCGAGGTTCTCGCTGAAAACCAGCGAGAACCTCGCTGGAATGTGCATTCCAGCGAGGACCGACGGCCGGCAGGGAACCTCGACGGGCGGAACGATGTGTTCTGCCCGTCGAGATTCCCTGCCGTGTGTACACGGCCTCAGAATGAGGGATAATGGGAACTTTTATTAACCAAACTTTTTCTGGTTTCTGCAAAACAGTGCATTTATAATGGGCTCCACCTAGTGGCCACATTTAATATTGCAGGCAGGACAACTTAAAGAGGAAGTAAAGTGTGGCTTTTGTTTTCTCTTAGCTGCAAAGTAAAGGCATAATGTGCTAGTATGTAACACATACTAGCACATTATGTGAAACTTACCTACAAATTAAGCCCTCGTTGACAGCGCTGGAGGCCTCATCCATTTTCGCCTGTCTTTCTTCCGCGTCTGCGGACAACAGCTATGTGACTGGCCAGAGCCATGTGACGTCACTTCTGCGCATGCGCAGGGGTGCCGCCGGTCATGGCACAGGGCTCTGAACAAACAGCAAAAATGTCCGTTTCTTCAGAGTGCATGCGCCGATGACGTCATCGGCTGCATATATAGTAAATATCTCCTAAACGGATAAATATCTCCTAAACGGATAAATATCTCCTAAACGGTGCATGTTTAGGGGATCTTTACAGTATCTATAGGTAAGTCTTATTATAGGCTTACCTATGGGTACAAACAATCCATGGATGTTTACTTCCTCTTTAATTTCCCTGCTGGAGGCAGAAGAGTGCACAAGTCTGCAAGGTGACAACGCAGGAGCACAAGTGTCACTTCATTACAGGAAGGACCTAAAGAACAAGCACCAGGTATTATGAAAACTGTAGATTTAAAGCGGAGGTTCACCCTAAATATAGTCTTTCCCATGTGATCCAGCATACTGGCGTCAGCCCCAGTATGCTGTTTTTTTTTTTTTAAATCCCCCACTTACTGTGCAATCTTTATTTTTTATTTCTTTCCCCCGCGGTGGATGGCGCCTGTATAGCCCATCACGGCTTCCGAAAATAGCCGATTTTGGACTCGGGTTTTTCTGGTGCAATGCGGCGCCTGTGAGAACCTAGGAGCTGACTGCGCAGGCGCCGTATTTCTCCGAGTCCTATCTCGGCTTTTTTCGGAGGGCGTGACGCGCCATAGCCGTAGGACTCTGAGAAATACGGCACCTGCGCAGTCAGCTCCTAGGTCTGTGCGCATTGCGCCGGAAATACCCGTGTCCTAAGTCGGGTATTTTCGGAAGCCGTGATGCGCTATACAGGCGCCATCCACCACGGGGAAAATAAATAAAAAATAAAGATTACACAGTAAGTGGGGGATTTAAAAAAAAAAAAAAAACAGCATACTGGCGCTGACGCCAGTATGCTGGATCACATGAGAAAGACTATATTTAGGACGAACCTCCTCTTTAAATACTGTATTTATCGGCGTAAAACACACACTTTTTTCCCCTTAAAATCAGGGGACAATCGTGGGTGCGTGTTATACGGCAAACGGCTGTCTCGGAGGGAACGAGCGCTGCCGAAATAGACAGAGCCGAGTGTGCTGTGCACTCAGATCCGCTCACAGTCATGCCTCCTGCCATTGGACCGGTGTTATGTCCATCATAGGAGCCGGGCCAGGGTGCGGGACTGCGAGATGAGCCGAGTACACAGGACATCCGGCTCTGTGTATCCTCAAGGCTGCAGATTGACACTGGATAGGGGCAAGCCTGCAGATGGATGGCAAGGCGGCAGAAGAATGGCAAGGTGGCAACGCAGCAAGGCTGCAGATGGATGGGGGCAAGGCTGCAGATGGATGGCAACGTGGTAAGGCTGCAGACGGATGGCAAGGTGGCAAGGCTGCTGATGGGCGGCAAGGCTGCAGATGGATGGCAATACGGCAAGGCGGCAAGCCTGCAGATTGATTGCAAGGCTGCAGATTGACTCTGGATGGGGGCAAGCCTGCAGATGGATTGCAAGGCGGCAGAAGGATGGCAGAGCGGCAAGGCTGCAGATGGATAGGGGCAAGGCAGCAGATGGACAGCAAGGCTGCAGATGGATTGCAAGGCTGCAGGTGGATGGGCAAGGCTGCAGATGGATTGGCAAGGCTGCAGATGGACAGCAAGGCTGCAGGTGGACAGCACGGCTGCAGATAGATGGGCACGGCTGCAGATGGAATGGCAAGGCTGCAGATGGACACTGATAAGGTTGCGTTGATGGGCATTTAAAATGTAATTTTTTTCCTTAAACTTCCCTCCTAAAAGTTATTTTCCTTAAACTTCTTAAAATTAGGGTGCGTGTTATAAGCCAGTGTGTGTTATACGCCGATAAATACGGTACCAGCTTTTAAATTTATATTGACTTGTTAAAGCTTAGTTGAGATTTTAGCAATGGGTTTAGGTCAACTTTGAATATAAACAGCAAAAAAAAATATAACCCCTTAGCACTAGCTGTCTGCACTGCTTGTGGCGGTACAACAGTTGGCTTTAATGCTGAGGTGCCACATAAATGCGTAGAGCCGGCATCGATATTCTTTGCTGGGCGCTCACAGACTTTTAAAGGACTGGCTGCCAACAAATGGAAATGTTAGGCACTTGAAAAAATAAAGCAAATATACAAAAAAAATCCTTTCAATACAGAATTCCTATTTAACCTTTTCACTTCCACTGAAGTATGCCATTCATTGGCAGCGGTGGAGATTGTTACGCATAATGGGGTTTATTTACTAAAAAGCTGTGCATGGTGGCCAATCAGCTTCTAACTTCAGCTTGTTCAATAAGGCCCCTTTCACACTGGTTTTTTTTCTGAGCATTATTCAAGCGATTTTTCGAGCGTTATTTGAGCGAAGCCTCATCTGCAATCCCAATGTTCTGGTAAAGCACCAATAAGACCCTAACGTTTTAGGGCGTTTTTGCGGTGCCTCAGTGTGAAAGGCGTTTTTACAGCGCTTTCAAGTCATTTCAATGGAGAGGGGCGTTTTTGGAGTGTTTTTTTCAGCGCCCAAAAGCTGCTCCGAAGATGCTGCTTGCAGGACTCGGTGTGAAAGGGTCCATTGAGATGCATGGAGAGCGTTTGAGCGTTTTAATGGCGCTATTTTTAATGCTAAAACACTGTAAAAACGCTTCAGTCTGATGCCGCATACACACGATAATTTTTTGTGATAAAAAAAAATGACGTTTTCAAAAACGTCATTTAAAATCCCTGTGTGTGGACAAAACGTCGTTTTATGTCTTCAAAAAAACGACCAAAAAAAAATTCAAACATGCTTGAATTTTTTGTGTCGTTTTTCAAACCGTCGTTTTTTGTGTCATAAAAAGTGATGGTGTGTGGGCAAAACGATGTTTTTAAAGCCGCGCATGCTCAGAGGCAAGTTATGAGACGGAGCTTCAATGGAACAGAGTGCCGTCGAACGTGGTGTACGTCACCACGCTTTGCTAGAGCATTTTGGAAAAACGATGGTGTGTATGCAACGTCGTTTTGGAAAATGAAGTTTGAAAAACGTCGTTTTTTTTACATCACAAAAAATTATCGTGTGTACGCGGCATTAGGCTAAAACCTGGAAGCTGTTTGGTTTCTGTGCAGCTCCAGAATCGCTTTCCCCAACTTGTTCATTCCCCGACTTAGTTGACTTAGGGGGTGCCACGTGACCTTTGACCTCTGGGAACCCACCTTCTGACCTTTGACCTCTGGGGAAGGTCCCTGTTCCAATTCCTGAGTCCTAGCCTTATTCTTCAATGGGAACCCCTAACCATGACCCTGACCCCTGCTCCAGTTTTAGTAGGCATGCCGCCAGGTAGACTGAATTTTACAGATATCAGCAGCCATTTTTACTGAATGAAACTGATTAATTCAGTGTATTGTTTTAATAAGATGTGATTGGCCACAGCTAATCACATGGTATAGACAGGCTGCAATTGGCCCTGTCTATACTATGTGATCACTGTGGCCAATCACAGCTAGAAACACAATTGTACACAATGAATGGCATGAAAGGAAGCCATGCATTGTTTACAATTGTCATATGATCTGCTGTGATTGGTCACAGCACTTACATGGTACCCGCAGCGGGCCAGTACACTGATCAGTCATCCGGTGGACAAAGCTGGTGACAGATCTCGTTGCAGTGACGTATATGTCCTGCCCAGCCATCTTGTAACAATAGGCTGGGCGGGAAGTGGTTAAACATATGTGTAAAAATTGCAGTGGTGGCTGTGGACAGGGGGGGGGGGGGGGGGACAGAGGTGTCTGTGGGTGGGGAGGGGGGAACAGCAGTGGCTGTGGACAGGGAGAGGGGGATGGAGAGGGGGATACAGATGTGGCTGTGGACCAGGGCTGTCTTAATGAGAGGGCACACCTGGGCACTGCCCAGGGGCCCCAGCTGCATGGGGGGCCCCTGCACTTCCCCCAAAGCAGCTGGTCCTTGAGCCCATGCTGCCCTGAAATTGGGGGCCCCATGATGGCACTGAGAGTTATAGATGTAAAGGGGAGGCAGTCTGCCTCCTACCTGCTTAATGTCTGTTTACCTGCACTGTCATCATTGTAGGGGCCCCAGAGCATTACTTTGCCCAGGGGCCCCTGATGCTATTAAGAGGGCCCTGCTGTGGACAGGGGGTACAGCAGTGGCTGTGGACAAGGGGGGACTCAGAGGTGGCTGTGGACAGGGGGGGTAAAGCGGTGGCTGTGGACAGGGGGGGTACAGAGGTGGCTGTGGGTGGGGGGGGGGGGGGGGTACAGCGGTGGCTGTAGACAGAGGGGGGATACAGAGGTGGATGTGGACAGGGGGAGGGGGTACAGATGTGGCTGTGGACAGGGGGGGTACAGCAGTGACTGTGGACAAGGGGGGATACAGATGTGGCTGTGGACAGGGGGGGGTACAGCGGTGGCTGTGGACAAGGGGGGGATACAGAGGTGGCTGTGGACAGTGGGGGTACAGCAGTGGCTGTGGACAGGGGGAGGGGGTACAGTGGTGGCTGTGGACAGGGGGGGTACAGAGGTGGCTGTGGGTGTCGGGGTGTACATCGGTGGCTGCAGACAGAAGGGGGATACAGAGGTGGATGTGGACAGGGGGAGGGGGTATAGATGTGGCTGTGGACAGGGGGGGGGGGTACAGCAATGGCTGTGGACAAGGGGGGGATACAGAGGTGGCTGTGGACAGTGGGGGTACAGCGGTGGCTGTGGGTGAGGGGGGGTGCAGTGGAAGAGTTAAAAGATGGCATGGATGGCACAGTCAGACCCCCTTAGATTTTAGAATTCATACACAACGTTCCCATATCCATCAGATCTGCCCAGAGGACCCCTCACAGTACCATAGATAGTTATTTTAGGATTTGTCTCTCCGGCGGCGTCCTATTTCTAAGAGTCTACTTCGAGAAAACTACGAGGGTAGCAGGATTTTTAATATAACTCACGTCGCGCCGCTGTGGTGGGATCGTTAACAGGGTGCATGAACTGCTGAATCAGGATCCGGCGGTACTAAATTGTGACAAATGTTCCCCGCGCTCAGCCCGGGTCTTGTTAGCTGTATAAACACGCTGCTGTTCTGTGTCTATAGTGCTAAGTGGAGCAGATTACAATGATTAAGTGTTCTTTGATCTAACTTTACATCACCATATGTCCCCTGACACGCTACGGAAGACTATTGTTGCTTGTAAACAGCTTGAAAATGATGCAACAGATAAATAATTATTTTTGTGCTTCTTGCACAAGCATATGGCGACATTCGTCGGGTTTTGGGGATCATGGCTGCCACACGGTGGACACATTTTGTACTGCATTTGTATACGTTTTTAAAGCGTATTTCTACTTTTGAAGCCAAATTGGAATAACATCTACTTTGTATTTGTTACATGTTCCCATTAGTGTAGCACAACTAAAAAATAATACATAGAAAATTGCTGGTTACCTTTTTAAAGTGGATGTAAAGCCACTCCCATCCTTTCTAAACTCCTGCCATAGTGCTGATCTATAAGGATATAGATGTCTCCTGCATGTATCCTCATCTGTCACATGTCTCCCCTCTGTCTGTTATAAGAACTGAAAAACTGCAGATTCTGTGGGTGGGTCTGTTGTCTGGAGCTCGGTGGGTGGAGTCGTGATGTCAGTAGTTTCCCCGCCCTCCTCTACACTCCCCTTGTCACTATGCATTTTCTCCTGTGTACTCCTTACACTAAATTCTGCTATGATCACTAACATCCAGTCAAAATCCAGAAAAGTAACCACATGATTTTAGTGGGGGTGGGAATTAAAAAAATAATGCCTGTCTCCAGGCCAGTGCATGACATATGTAAATAACCTGTCACTCACAGCAAGGGGGAAGAACAGACAAAAGTTTTCTCCTGTTTGTCCGTTTATCTCACTAAAAAAAGAAAAGAGGATTCCTCGTACAATGTCAGATCGTACGATTTTCGTTTAGTCAGTACAGCCGTCGTCCGACAATACAATACAAATACATTACAACACGTGACATCACTTCCGATCTTTTTTTTCTGTCGTACGAGAATTTTCGTGAGTTTAATAACCTATTTTATTTTACTTGCGATTATTAAGCGAAAAAAGTCGTACGATCCATCGGCCGATATTCGGATCGTGTGTATGGGCCATTAGGGCTCTTTCACACGTGCAGACCGTTTTTTAGATCAGTTTTTTATCATCAGTTGATCCGTTTTTCATCCGTTTTTTTTTTGTTAGAACTTTATTTTTATTACATATTTTGATGAAAAACGGATGTTAGCGGATCGGATGTTAACGGATCGTCTGCTAACATCTGTTTTTCATACGTTCCGTTTTTTTTGACGGAAGAAAAATAGGGTTTTCTTCCGTTCAAAAAAAACGGAGCTTAACGGAGACAGATGTTACTGGACATTAGCGGATGCTCATCCGCTAACGTACGCTATCCCATTGGAATGCATTGCAGTCCGTAAACAGACGTATGAAAAAACGGACGAACGTGTGAAAGGACCCTAAGGGTAAAACAAACCTTAAGGAGGAACTGCAGCCTTCTCACATAATTTGCAATAAAAACATCTTTGCCATTCTGAAGCTTCCCTCCAGCCACTTTGCTTATTATTTTATATATACTGTGATTCTATGCTTGCCAAATATGCTGCAGAAATCTCCCTCCACTGAGTCTGGCTGCATCCGTTTTAACTGCGGGCAGCTGAAGCTGCTGTCTGTTCATTTCCTGGATTTACAGAGACACACAGAGGCACAGCTGCAGCTCTGAAGCTCTCATTGTCCCTCTTGTGACTCATTCCCCCTCTATTCCTGGAAAAATCTCACAAGAGTGAGAGAGAGAGCTGTGTATGAAGTCATAAGCTTAGGCCAATGATCAGAAAAGAAACAGGATGTGGGCTGTATATGGGATTTACTGGCAGAAAAAAAAATATTTTACTATCTAATGTTAAAACCAGTGGCGGTTCGTCCATAGAGGGCGCTGGAGCGCCGCCCCCTCTGGCTTTCACCGCCACTGAGTCTAACAACATAGATTCATGCATTGCACGAATCTATGTTATTATCGCCGCTGCCGCTGTGACTACCTGAACAACCCATTAACCCGTACCCATGTGTTCGTCTCACCCCTTAACCATAAAAAAAAGACTCGGACAACATGTTATCCTTGAATGGACGTAGGGGTCGGCCACAGCTTTATTTTTTTCTTTAACCATAAAACATCTGTAAACCTTTAGTACCATCTCATGGTAAGATTACAAGGGGGAAGCAACCAGCCAGCCGCCGGCCTGAACCGACGGGCATAATAGCCTTCCCCCGTTCCTTCATTAATATTACCGCCAGCTGTGACTTAACAATAAATATCTCACATCATAACGTGAACAAACAATGCCTGTAAAACCAAAACCTTAAAATTGTAATAAAATACAGCAATAACCACCGTCATAACTCCTCAGTACAAAACTTGCTTGACCAATTTTATTTTTTTATTTTTTTATAACTTTATTACATTCGATCCTCTTTTTTTTTTTTTAAACACCTGAAACTGTGTAATAAAACGGGAAACAAGGGCGGGAGGGTGGGAGCTCACTTGCTGGGGGGCTGCTGCGGGTAAGAGGAAGAAGGTGGGAGGGAAACCCACCTTGAAGCCTTGGTCACATGCCCACCCCAAATACCTCCCCCATGGGCATCTTTAATTGGCTCTATCTGTCAGAGCACCACCCTCCCAGAGGGAGGGGGAAGGAGGGGGGAACTCAAGAGGGGAGAGACTCATTTAACCCCTTTCCTGACTGTCCCATCTCCTCAGCTAGTCCGTGGCACCTAGCCCTATTTGGGCCGGTGCCAGCCAGACTACCTGAACAACCCATTAACCCGTACCCATGTGTTCATCTCACCCCTTAACCATAAAATAAAGACTCGGACAACATGTTATCCTTGAATGGACCTAGGGGTCGGCCACAGCTTTATTTTTTTCTTTAACCATAAAACACCTGTAAACCTTTAGTACCATCTCATGGTAAGATTACAAGGGGGAAGCAACCAGCCAGCCGCCGGCCTAAACCGACGGGCATAATAGCCTTCCCCCGTTCCTTCATTAATATTACCGCCACAGGAGGAGCACAGCCCCTCAAACTGGGCTCCGACCCCCACCCATGATGTAAAGGGCCTGTTCAATGCCATCCTGAAGGCCAGACAAAAAGATATCAAGCCCGATATCATTGAGATGGACCCCATCCTGACCCATGAGCCGCCTATTGTCCCCTTCCAGCTGCCTGTGCCTCACCACTACCCCTGACCTGGCCCTGACGTACCGGGACATGCGGGCATTAATTGTTCTGCGAGCTCTCTCAATTGCAGCCGCATCCCTATCCTCCTGCCAGGTGACCCGAGGGACAATTTCGGACCAAACCAACATGATTTCCGAAAAAAGAAACACCATTTTCTCCAAATCCATTCTCATTAGGGTAATGATCTCCGGAACCCGCAGGGAGCGAATATCGTTCCCCCCTGCATGGATTACCAACACCACCGGCGACCGAGATACTCCGCCAATCTGAAAGGCTTCCATCAATATCCGAGACCAGGAGAGACCCCCAATACCTCTCCAATGAACCTCCCAGGGACCTGCCGCCCGGCCGACAGATGGCCCTCTGCGCGGCCCGATGGATATATGAATGGCCCAGAATGTGCACCACCGGCGCACGAGGACCTGAAAAAGGGGGAAAATTCATTATAGCAGCAATTCCGGGCGAACATAACCTGCATAGCACCCCGACTTCCACCGACCAATTCTTTGAATGTCACCCATTGTTAGCCCGGCCCTAGCCGCTTCCGTAGCCGCACCAATTCGGAATGAATTTGTGCCAAAATCGTTCGCTGAAAACCCGGCAGCCACAAGGCAGCGTTTGAAAACCGAACTGAACTGGTACCGTGTAAGGGGGGCCCCCGAAGCATGCACCAAAAACTTTTCCCCACCAGGACTCACCTTCAGGAACTCCGTTACCATTGCAACTGGACAAAGTGTGCCCCCCACTGCCCCAAGGCGCAATCAAGAACCTTTTCCCAGCTGGTCTGTTTTAGACCTTCTCACCCGAACCTGCAACACACCGTTAGTCAGTAGGACGTCATCCCTGAAAAGGCCCCCAGGACCCGTAGTCGCGGACGCCACTAGCTCGCTTATCCGTAACGCTCCGAAAAAAGCCAGGCAAAACGCAGTAGAAAAAAGAAGCCCTTCGTAAGGAGAGGAACACACCGTAACCGTAACCCCGACAAGGGAGTTCAGCAAGGCAAAGGAAACCGGACGCCTAGCGTCCTTTTTCCCGTGCCTTTTCCGCCAACCCTTTAATGCCTGCAGGATACCGAAATGCTTTGTGCAGTCCTGCCACCCGTGCAGCTTTAAGTGAAAACCAACCCCCCCCCCCATGCGGCGTTGAGCCACCGCGGCGGAACAACCAGAAAGCTCCAAATTCAACAAATAGTCCACCGTAACCTGAAAACGTAAATTCCCACAGGAAGCCACGTCCCTGCCGCCCGCCACCCCCAACCAGGCATTCCACGCCTTACCATGATTGGACCAGGTAGCCGGAGTCACCGAAGCAGCAATGAGGGGCATCAAAGTCCTGACACCAGGGTCCATAGGGACTTTGGGCAAGGCAGGCCTTCCTGATCCGCACCCGGGCAAAGAGACCGGAACTCCTGGAAACGAGAACGAGACAATAAGTCAGCGATAACGTTATCAACAGTGGCGGAACTTTCAGTGTCGCTGCAGTCGCAGTTGCGACTGGGCCCTGCCGTTCTGCCGCTGTGGGGGGGGCCCTAGTTCCCGGGTGCCTTCATCACACAATACAGTCATGTCATAATTACTTCAGTGGAGGAGTCTAAGCCGCGGTAGCACTGGCTCCTGCACGCAGAACCACCTCCACCTTCTGTCCACTGGTTGCTAGAGCCGCTTGGCGTGTAGCAACCAGTGACATCACGGCTGCAGTGCCCCCCCCCCCCCCTCCGTGTTCAGAGCTGAAAGCGCGGGAGGATTTCACTTCCTCCTCCGACCTCCGCGCTACTGCTCTGCCTCTGTCTCCAGGGGTCCAACACAGCTTAGCTCCAAGGCTGCCCCTTGACATTCCAGAGAGGCACAGACAGGTTCACAGCATCTGAGGGGGAGAGCAGCAGCAGCAGCAGCATCTGAAAACAACAGAGAGGAGTGGGGGCCCCGTGAGCAGCAGGAGGCTGACAGGAAGGAACAGCACGAGAGAAGACCTGACCAGCAGTGACATCCTCCCAGTCCCAGAGCCTGCACACCTTCCCCCAACGTCTGCTCCAGCTGTGCCTGTCATCAAGAACAAGAAGAAACATAGGCTGACAGAGGACAAGGATGGTCTGGAGGTAGGTGCAACACACACACCTACCCACAGACAGTGGCTGGGACAGGGGGTACAGGGGGTACAGGAAGGACTGCAGGCCAGCTTAGGTGGTCAATTTCACTCACCTCTCTCTCTCTCTCTCTCTCCCCCCATCCCCCTCTTTCATCCATCCCTTTATTTCTTTCTCTCTTTCTTTCTTTCTTTCTTTCTTTCTTTCTTTCTCTTTCTTTCTTTCTTTCTTTCTCTCTTTCTTTCTTTCTTTCTCTTTCTTTCTTTCTCTTTCTCTCTTTCTTTCTTTCTCTCTTTCTTTCTCTTTCTTTCTTTCTTTCTCTCTTTCTTTCTTTCTCTCTTTCTCTTTCTCCCTTCTTTCTTTCTTTCTCTCTTTCTCTTTCTCCCTTTCTTTCTCTCTTTCTTTCTTTCTCTCTTTCTCTTTCTCCCTTCTTTCTTTCTCTCGTTCTTTCTTTCTTTCTCTCTTTCTTTCTCTCTTTCTCTTTCTCCCTTCTTTCTTTCTTTCTCTCTTTCTCTTTCTTCCTTCTTTCTTTCTTTCTCTGTTTCTTTCTCTCGTTCTTTCTTTCTCTCTTTCTCTCGTTCTTTCTTTCTCTTTCTCTCTTTCTCTTTCTCCCTTCTTTCTTTCTTTCTCTCTTTCTCCCTTCTCTCTTTCTTTCTCTCTTTCTTTCTCTCTTTCTTTCTCTCTTTCTTTCTCTCTTTCTTTCTCTCTTTCTTTCTTTCTCTCTCTCCCCCCACCCCCCTCTTTCATCCATTTCTTTCTTTCTCTCTTTCTTTCTCTCTTTCTCTTTCTCCCTTCTTTCTTTCTCTCTTTCTCCCTTCTTTCTTTCTTTCTCTCTTTCTTTCTTTCTTTCTCTCTTTCTTTCTCTCTTTCTTTATCTCTTTCTCTCTTTCTTTCTCTCTCTCCCCCCACCCCCCCTTTCATCCATTTCTTTCTTTCTTTCTCTCTTTCTTTCTCTCTTTCTTTCTTTCTCTCTCTCCCCCCATCCCCCCCATTCATCCATTTCTTTCTTTCTTTCTTTCTCTCTTTCTTTCTCTCTTTCTCTCTCTCCCCCCATCCCCCCCTTTCATCCATTTCTTTATTTTTTTCTTTCTTTCTTTCATCCATTTCTTTCTTTCATCCATTTCTTTCTTTCTTTCATCCATTTCTTTCTTTCATCCATTTCTTTCTCTCTTTCTTTCTCTTTCTTTCTTTCTCTCTTTCTTTCTCTTTTTTTCTTTCTTTCTCTCGCTTTCTTTCTTTCATCCATTTCTTTCTTTCTCTCTTTCTTTCTCTTTCTCTCTTTCTCTCTCTCTTTCTTTCTTTCTTTCTCCCTTCTTTCTTTCTCTCTTTCTTTCTCTCTTTCTTTATCTCTTTCTTTCTCTCTCTCCCCACCCCCCCCCCCTTTCATCCATTTCTTTCTTTCTTTCTTTCATCCATTTCTTTCTTTCTTTCTCTCTTTCTCTCTTTCTTTCTTTCTCTCTTTCTCTCTTTCTTTCTTTCTCTCTTTCTCTTTCTTTCTTTCTCTCTTTCTCTCTTTCTTTCTCTTTCTCTCCCTTTCTTTCTTTCATCCATTTCTTTCTTTCTCTCTTTCTTTCTCTCTTTCTCTCTCTCTTTCTTTCTCTCTTTCTTTCTCAGGAATTGTCTCTCTGGTGACCCTGATGCAAGGAGGATCTGCACTCAGTTATGTGACAATATATACATATACACACAAACGTATATTGTATACATGTGTATACCCACCCAAGCATATGACTTTCTTTACTTGCTTTCTACACTGCTATGGGCTCTAGCCCGAGATCTTTTATAGACCTAGCAATGCCCATGGGGGGGCCCTTCATGGTTTCTTGCACCGGGGCCCTGAAGATCCTAGTTACGCCTCTGGTTATCAACACCTGGGACATGACGAGATCTGAACCAGATATTATTCTCCAGGCATCTGAGCACCAGATGACGGAGTAGGGCCAGAACCGGCAGCGAAGAGGAAGACAGACCGTTGATGCAATGCACCACACTGCTATTGTCGGTCCAGAAGCATACCTTTTTTGTCCCTGAGCTGCTCCCCCCAAAGTTCAACCGCCACGACGATGGGAAAAAGCTCAAGGAGAGTCAGGTTGCGACATAACCCCTGCTCCTGCCACTCTAGTGGCCATGATTCCGCGCTCCAGCTCGCCCCGAGAATCGCGCCGTACCCTCCCGAACCAGCCGCATCAGTGAAAAGAGACAATTCCTGATTGCCTATTTCGACCGACAGGAAACACGTGCGCCCGTTGTATGTGCCCAAAAAACGCCGCCACACCGACAGGTCCGCTTTTAGGGAACAAGTCAGTCGGATCCGATGCTCAGGCCTCTTGGCCCCTTTGGTGGCCAGAGACAACCGGCGTGAAAAAACACGACCCATCGGCATGATACGACATGCAAAGACGAGGAGGCCCAATAGCGACTGCAATTGCCGCAGAGTAACTTTTTGAACTTCACAAAACCCTTCGATCAAGCCTAATAGCTTTTCGAGCTTATCTGCTGGTAACCGAAAGACCATCTCAAGGGAATCGATTTCAATGCCCAGAAAGGACAGCCTGGTGATTGGGCCCTCCGTTTTTTCTGCGCAAAGCGGAACCCCGAACCTGCTCATCACAGCACAGAAAAAATCCAGCAAAAATTGACACTGAGAAGATTCGGCCGGGGCTACTATCAGAAAATCATCCAAATAATGAATGATGGATCTACAACCCGTTGCACATCGTACCACCCATTCCAAAAAGGAACTGAACATTTCGAAATAGTGGCACGATATGGAGCAGCCCATAGACAAACAAGTGTCATAATAGAAGAGGCCATCCACACAGCAACCCAGAAGGTGGTAGCAATCCGGGTGCACTGGCAGTAGCCTAAAAGCCGATTCAATGTCAGTTTTAGCCATCATGGCACCTCTGCCGGCCCGTCGGACCAACAACACAGCCTTATCAAAGGAGACATAGGAAACAGATGCCTCATCCTTTGAGATGCCGTCGTTAACCGATGAGCCCCTGGGATAAGATAAATGGTGAATTAACCGAAACTTACCGCTCTCCTTCTTGGGGACCACTCCCAAAGGAGAAACCCTCAAGTTAGGAAATGGTGGGGATGAAAACGGACCCTCAATGTGACCCAAATTAACCTCTTTACTAACCTTGTCCCGCAGGGCATCCGGGTAAAGCGCAGCCGATTGCAAATTGCCAGCCAGTTGGTGTGAATCTGAGGGAATGAAGGGGATAAGAAAACCGTACAAAAAACCTATGCGCAACTGCTCAGCCTCCGACCTATTGGGGTAACGCTCTAGCCAGGGGAGCATCTCTTCCACGCTCACCGGCGTCTTTCCCTTCAACAGGCCCTGTACCCCTATGCACCGGTTTTGCGCCGCGGGGGCAGCTAACTGCCCCGTGGGCGCCACCGCAAGAGGAGCACTCGTGCTTGAACTTGCACAACCCAAAGAACTTGCAATGACCCTCGTTAAAGAACCAGCATGTTCCGGGTCTCTTTGTGGCCGCTGTGCCCTGCTGACTTGCTGAGGAGGCAGCGGCCCCGCCAAGAAAGGGAGTTTGCCTCTGCGCCATCATAAGCCGCAGCCAGACATCCGTCGCCTTGCAGCCCCAACCCACCTCGGGTTGCAACGCCAAGCGTCTTCTGAACTCTTCGTCATATTTCCACCAAGCGCTGCCGCCATGGGACTTATAGGCGTTGCATACTGAGTCCAAATAGACGAAGAGCTCCGAACAGCGCTCGGGGTGTTTTTCCCCCATAATACCACCCAGCACGGCAAAAGCCTGCAACCAGTTACCCATTGTCCTGGCAACCCGGGGCCTACGCTCAAAAGACCTGTCAGTATAGGGCTTGCGCTCCTTATCAATGGTATGCTGATCAGCTGAAACCAAAGACCATATATCTATGTACTTATTTTCCCAAATTTTTTGTTTGATGTCCTCAGTAACGTGTGATCCTAACGGGCTAATCCCACAGAAAAAGGACTCCTTGTGTACACCGGCCCTTGGCGGAGACGGAGGACGCCTGCCCGCAGGAGGCGTAACCACCCCCTGGGAGCCGGGCTCCAGCTGCGACAATAATGCTTTTAAAGCCGGTACCAAAGCATGCGTCCCACCCCCGGCCCCCCAGGCCCCTGCGAAGTCAAACTCACCAGTTACTGCCGAAGATGGAGGAGGAGGAGGGATCACTGGAGGTATCGCAGCTGACAATACCGAAGGAGCGGGATGCGGGGAACAGGCGGAAGGAAAACCGGCACTGAAGATGGAGCCACCGAAACCGTCGTGGCCACGGGAGCCACAGAGGAAGCAGGCACGCCGGACGGCTGGTCCGCGTGAGAAGGCCGCCTGGAGCGCCTCGATGAACCCTGTCTAGACCTAAGCCGACCCTTGCGGCCCCTGGATCGGCTCCTGGAGGAGCTGCCAGAGGAGGATGGTGACCCCCAGCGGGAGGATCTGGATCTACGCCAGTGTCTGCTGTGACGCTTAGGGGATCTACGGCGACGGCTTCTGCTGTACTGCCCATGACGCCCAGAACTACGCGAAGAGGACCTGGAGTCCGACCGCATGTCCCGTCTACAGGACCGATCGCTCCTGAAACTCGCAGGAGGGGGGGGGGGGGGTGGGCGATGGGGGGGGACAGCGGAGGTGTTCAGGTGAGGAGAAGGACACACTATATCTTCCCCAGCATCCGCATCCACAGGTGCCTGGGGGGGGTTGCGAGCGGCATGGGCAGGATGGGCTTGCACATTCACTGCTAAGTCAGTAGCAGGGACATCTACAGTGGGGGCAGGGGCGGAGGGGATGTCTGCAGCTAAGCCAGCCTCCTCGCTACTCGAGGAGCTGGAAACATGCACATTAGCATTACCCATGATGGAGTACAGGGAGGGGGAGAGGCACACACTCTGTGTAGACACACGAGGAGCAGAAGAGAAAGGGGGCGGGGCTACCGCGTCGACCCGCGATTTGGCCCCGCCCCTTCCTCCCCCCTTTCCAGCAACAGATACAGCGGTGCCTCTGCGCCGCTGTGAAGCCTTAGGGGGACTGGGACTCAGCCTTACAGGCGGTCGGGTGGCCCTACGAGGGGCCCGCCGACCCCTTACCTGGTCATCCACAGTTGGGCACGGCGAGGGGAACGGTCCAGGCACCCCCAGGTCGGCGGCGATGCGAGCCAGGAAGCCTCCATCGGACCGCATCCGCTCCCGGATCAAACCCAGCAGGTCTTCAGCCATGACACAGCCAAGGAAGGTAAGGAGCTCACTTGCTGGGGGGCTGCTGCGGGTAAGAGGAAGAAGGTGGGAGGGAAACCCACCTTGAAGCCTTGGTCACATGCCCACCCCAAATACCTCCCCCATGGGCATCTTTAATTGGCTCTATCTGTCAGAGCACCACCCTCCCAGAGGGAGGGGGAAGGAGGGGGGAACTCAAGAGGGGAGAGACTCATTTAACCCCTTTCCTGACTGTCCCATCTCCTCAGCTAGTCCGTGGCACCTAGCCCTATTTGGGCCGGTGCCAGCCATATTCAGATGGTCGGCGCTCATGTCCGGCCATCTGAATAACGCCAGCTGGTTGGCTGTACGGAAATGTCTATCAAAGCCAACAGCTCTGATAGGCTTTCCCAGTACAGCCCTCGGGTCCCGGAAGCTTATTCTCGGAGTGCACAGACTGTTCGCCCCTTGGCTACCGGTAACCTGATTGGCTGAGACGCCTGTCAGTCATTGAGGGCGGGAGAAGACATCGTGGGACGTGGATGCCTGACTCCAGTAAAGGTAAGTGCCGGGCGGGGGAGGGGGGAAGAAAGCAATTTACAGGGCAGAGTGGGGACAATTGGCACAGCGGCGACCATTGGCACAGCGGCGACCATTAAAGGGCACAGTGGTGACAATGGATGGCACAGTGGTGACAATTGATGGCACAGTGGCTGCGTTTAATGGCATGGCACAGTGGTGACAATGGATGGCACAGTGGCTGCGTTTAATGGCATGGCACAGTGGTGACAATGGATGGCACAGTGACTGCGTTTAATGGCATGGCACAGTGGTGACAATGGATGGCACAGTGGCTGCGTTTAATGACATGGCACAGTGGTGACAATGGATGGTACAGTGACTGCGTTTAATGGCATGGCACAGTGGTGCGAATTGATGGCACAGTGACTGCATTTGATGGCATGGCACAGTGGTGCAAATTGATGGCACAGTGGCTGCATTTGATGGCATGGAACAGTGGCGACAATTGGGGGTACAGTGGCGACAATTGGGGGCACAATGGCGACAATTGATGGCACAGTGACGACAATTGATGGCACAGTGGTGACAACTGATGGCATGGCATAGTGTTGACAATTGATGGAACAGTGTTTGATGGCATGGCACAGTAGTTGCGTTTGATGGCATGGCACAGTGGCTGCGGTTGATGGCATGGCACAGTGGTGACAATTGATGGCACGGTGGCTGCGTTTGATGGCATGGCACAGTGGCTGCGTTTGATGGCATGGCACAGTGGCGACAATTGGGGGCACAGTGGCGACAATTGGGGGCACAGTGGCGACAATTGAGGGCACAGTGACGACAATTGATGGCACAGTGACGACAATTGATGGCAAAGTGGTGACAACTGATGGCATGGCATAGTGGTGACAATTGATGGAACAGTGGCTATGTTTGATGGCATGGCACAGTAGTTGCGTTTGATGGCATGGCACAGTGACTGCATTTGATGGCATGGCACAGTGGTGACAATTGATGGCACAGTGGCTGCATTTGATGGCATGGCACAGTGGCTGCGTTTGATGGCATGGCATAGTGGCTGCGTTTGATGGCATGGGCACAGTGAGGCTGCAATTTTTATTTTTTTTCGTTTGCGCCCCCCAAAATTTTTGAGCACCAGCTGCCACTGCCTTCAACTATGTAGTACAAGGGCCCGCCTGATTACATACACATTGAAAATGTTTAGGTTTGACCTCATATTATATGGTTTTGGTAAATCTAAGGGAAAATTGAATAAGGAAATTGTTAATGTCTAGTCAGCCTAATGCCGCGTACACACAATCATTTTTCGGGTTGTAAAAAACAAAGTTTTTTTAAAAAAAATGTAATTTAAAATGATCATGTGTGGGCTTCAGAGCATTTTTCGGGTTCTGAAAACCGCCCAATTTTTTTTCGAACATGCTCTATTTTTTCCCGACATTTTAAACAATGTCGTTTTTTTTTTAATGGCACCCCAAACGCGGTGCGATTTTTGCCACAATGGTCAAACGACATATCTTGCTACAATTGCGGCAAAAATCACTCCTAGCTCTGTGCCAAGATTCGGTACATGAGCTTCTTTTATTGCATTTTTAGAGTGGAGGGAGGCCCATTCAGATGAATGGTGCTGCTTCAAAAACGCTCAAGTAAAATACAAAAAAAAAAAATTAGCAACTGTAACTGTCGCTGCAGATTGCTCAGGTGTGAATGGAGTCAGGGCTGATCCGCCCTATTGCTCACTATGCAAGCCGCTTAGGGCCCCGCAAAGCTGCGGAGAGCTCCCCAAATTACTAGAGGCCCCGTCTGGGCCCCTTATCCTGCTTCTCAACTCACTGGCCGCATGGGAGAAGAGGTAAGAAGCCAGCACCCCCCGCTTCTCAATTTAATGTAAGATGTCATTTCCGACAGCAGAACACTCCCTCCACCTGCTTCTGAACTTTACTCTTTAATGTGACATGTCACTGTCGGCAGCCCCCCCCTGCTTCTCAACTTTAAGGTGACATGTAATTTTGCTTAGGGCCCCAGGGAGGTCAGGATCGGCACTGAATGGAGCCTAACTTACTCTGATACTAATTTAACCACTTAAGGACCGTCATACTGTGGCAGGTTGGCTCTCCTGGGTGAATCGCCTTAGGTGTACGTTGGCCAATTTAAGAGAGATAGGGGGCATGCAACGCAGCCACGATGTCCACTTGCCACCCGCGATCGCTCCACAGAGATCCAGAACGCAATCTCTGTCAGTGTAAACAGACAGATCCCCGTTCTGACAGGGGAGGAGAGACAGATCTGCTTTTTCTAGTGATTTTTCCTCCTCCAGTAAGTTCCCTCCCTCCACAGTTGGAAACACCTCCCAGGGAACTCATTTAACCCCTTGATCGCCCCCTAGCGTTAACCCCTTTTCTGGCAGTGACATTTACACAGTAATCAGTGCATTTTTATAGCACTGATCGCTGTATAAATGTCAGTGGTTCCAAAAATGTGTCAAAAGTGTCCGATCTGTCTGCCATTACTAGTAAGAAAAAGAATATACACTATAAATTTTGCGCAAACCAATCAATAAACGCTTATTGGGATTTTTTTTACCAAAAATATGTAGAAGAATACGTATCGGCCTAAACTGATGAAGAAATACATTTTTTTGTGAATATTTATTATAGCAAAAACTAAAAAAATATTTTATTTTTCAAAATTGTCGCTCTTTTTTTGAGCAAAAAATAAAAACCGCAGAAGTGATCAAATAGCACCAAAAGAAAGCTCTACTTGTGGGGGGGGGGGGGACAACAATTTTTAAAGTGACGCAGTGCCGCATCGCAAACAATGGCCTGGTCAGGGGGCAAATCCTTCCGGTCCTTAAGTGATTAAAAAAAAATCCTGCCCAAAATATCTGTCCCTGACATTTCACCCTTACTTGACGTAAACACTAACCCTGGCACTGACCTAGATAAAAACCTTGACCTAGGTATTTTTTCTTTATTTTTCTTTTATTTTTATTTATTATTGTTATTATTTTTTTTGTTCTCACACAATTTTTTGTTTCTCTTTGCAAAGAGAGAGAAAGATACAATGTAAATTTCCTCTTCATTCACAGGGAGAGAAAAACACAGGGACAGGCTTCACAGTGACTGATCACTGGGGTAGCCAATCGGAGGCTACCATAGTGATCAGGTGACCCGGAACCGGCGGTTCCAGATCCCAACAGTAGAACCCATACACACCAAGGCCGCGTACACACCATGAAATAAATCCGATCAAATCAGTCTGACAGACCGTTTTGATCGGATTTGTCTGCTGAGATAGATTGGTTTGATCGTGTACACACGATCAAACCAAAATCCCTGCCGGCAGACAACGCACTGACGTGGCGGTGACGTTGACGCCGCCACGTCACCGTCACCAGGAAGTAAAACACTTCTGCGCATGCGTCGAATCCATTCGACGCATGTGCGGACAGATATGTCTGCTGGTTAGTGTACTAACCAACAGACATGTCGGACGGACGGGTTCCCAGCAGACAGATTTTAACCACTTTAGCCCCGGACAATATTGCTGTCCAAAGACCAGAGCACTTTTTGTGATTCGGCACTGCGTCGCTTTAACTGACAATTGCGCGGTCGTGCAACGTGGCACCCAAACAAAATTGGCGTCCTTTTTTTTTCCCACAAATAGAGCTTTCTTTTGGTGGTATTTGATCATCTCTGCGGTTTTTATTTTTTGCGCTATAAACAAAAATAGAGCGACTATTTTGAAAAAAATTCAATATTTTTTACATTTTGCTATAATAAATATCCCCAAAAAAGATATAAAAACAACATTTTTTTTTCTCAGTTTAGGCCAATACGTATTCTTCGTAAAAAAAAAATCGCAATTAGCGTTTATTGATTGGTTAGCGCAAAATTTATAGCAATTACAAAAAAGGGGGTAGTTTTATGGCATTTTTATTAATATTTTTTTTTTACTAGTAATGGCGGTAATCAGCGTTTTTTCGGACACTTTTGACACATTTTTGGGACCATTCGCATTTTTATAGCGATCAATGCTATAAAAATGCATTGTATTACTATAAAAATGCCATTGGCAGTGAAGGGGTTAACACTAGGGGGCAGGGAAGGGGTTAAGTGTGTTCCTATTTGTGTTCCAACTGTATGGGGGGGGTGGCCTCACTAGGGAAATCACTGATTTTCTGTTCATACATTGTATGAACAGAAAATCAGCGTTTCACCCACTGACAGGAACTTAGTGGCGTGCGGTGGGGGCGCGCGCACCGGCGGCGCGTGCGCGCCCCCTAGTGGCCGAAAAGGAGAGGACGTAGAGCTACGTGCTCCCGCGAGACCTCGCCAACGTCCCGCAGTAATATGACGGTGGGCGGTCGGGAACCAGTTAAAGCATGCTTTAAAATCTGTCTGCTGGAAAAACCTGTCTGTCCGCCCGTACACACAATCAAATTTGTCTGCTGAAATGGTCCTGGCTGAATTTAGGGACAAGGCTGAATTAGGGACAAGGCTGCATTAGGGACATGGCTGCATTAGGGACAAGGCTGCATTAGGGACATGGCTGAATTTAGGGACAAGGCTGCATTAGGAACATGGCTGCATTAGGGACATGGCTGAATTTAGGGACATGGCTGCATTTGGGGACACAAGGCTGCATTTGGGGACACATGGCTGCATTTAAAAAAAAGTATCGGTAATCGGTATCGGCGAGTACATGAAAAAAAGTATCGGTACTTGTACTCAGTCCTAAAAAAGTGGTATCGGGACAACCCTAATTGACACTGTCTGTCTTGAGGGGCTGAATGTGGCCTGGCCACTCCAAACCCAGTTGTGGAGATCTCCAGATGGATGGCTTGTCCCTATCCTTTCCCTACTCGTCTGTAACCTCTCCCTGCCGCTAATCACTGCCCCTGTCAGACGGTGAAGTGCGTGCAAGCCTTGAAGTCATGAACTTAATTAGGCTATGCCTGACCCAAGATGGCTGCCAGAGTCACATGGGGCTCCAGAATCTAATCGGATAGCTTCCCCAGTGACCCTGAAACCATAGAGGAACCATTTTCTTCTTGACTTCCTCTCCCCCTGCAATGCTGCAGGGGGAGAGGAACTAGAGGAACATCTCCACCTGGCATGTGCCTCTTGACTTCCTCTCCAAGCTCACATTGGACCTGAAACCAAAGCTCATTCCTAGTAATAAATAACAATTCTCTTCCACTATGGCCTGGACTAAGTTAGCAGCTAAAAAGTACTCTTGTTCAAAGACTCAATGGCCCGGATTCATGTAGGACTTACGCCGACGTATCTGGAGATACGCCGCCGTAAGTACAAATGTGCACCGTCGTATCTCTGCGCCGATTCCCCAAGCTAGATACGTCCAAAAAATAGGCTTAAGCCGGCCGATGTAACTTGCCTACGCCGGCGTATCGTGGGCGCATAGTTACGCTGGACGCATTTGGCGTACCCATTTTAAATATGCAAATGAGTAAGATACGCCGATTCACTAACGTACTTGCGACTGGCACATGTTTTAAGCGATTTGCATAAGGGTTACGTCCGACGTAAAGTTATTCCCCATATTGGAGGCGCAACTCATGCAAAGGTATAGAGCAGGGAACGAACGCCGTCGATTTTTACGTCGTTTACGTAGTACGTGAATAGGGCTGGGCGTAGGTTACGTTCACATCGTAGCCAGTGTTTTGACGTATCTTAGGCAGTTATTTTGACGTGACTGTGAGCATGCGCACTGGGATGCGTCCAAGATACTACGCATGCGCAGTTTGTTTTTGAAGCTCAGCCCATCATTTGCATGGGGTCACGCTTCATTTAAATATATCACGCCCACTTCCACCTACTATGACTTACGCCGACGACTATACGCTACGCCGGCGCAATGTTGGGAGCATTTGCTTTGTGAATTCCATGCTTGCCTCTCAACGTTGCGCCGCCGTAGCGTAAAGAAGATACGCCCGCATAAAGATGAGCCGAGGTACGTGAATCTACCCCTATGTATTTAATAGCTCATGTACACTGCAGCTCAAAGAAGCTAAAGGAGCGGCTCCTACAAGGTTTTAAGGTTTTTTTAGCTCTTTTTTTTAATCTGCCTGGAAACTCCCCTCCATATTAACAGATTGTGTCCTAAAGGCTTATATATAACTCACCAAAAAGTATTTTTAAGAGGAGCTTTAGAGCAGAAAAGTGCCCAAAAACACGCAAAAAGGTGTGAAAAAGCACGAACAAGCTCAAAAAAGCTCAAAAACCCACGCACAAAAAATAGGAAAAGTAAGCTGAGGAGAGGTAAAAAAAATAAAAACAACAAAAAACCGCGCTAGGAAAACCCCCTCCCCCCAAAAAAGACTACAGGCTGCAGCAAGCGTGTGATAAACAAGAAACAATGGGATATAAAAAGCCGCGCCACACAGAGGTTAATAACACCAGTGTAAGTGATGGTAAAAGTAATAACACTAAAGTCCATTAACGTCCATAATGGTTGCAATAATGATGAATCTCGGAAGCGATCCTCTGTGAAGTGTCACCAAACGCACACACGTCAGAAGGTGCACCCGCCACCACATGAAAAAGCAGCTTACCAGAGGTCAGACCTATGCTAGCGTCTGACTATAACCCAGTCAACGGCCTTTGGTTCCTTGAGGTTCCCACGATCAACACGAGTAGACCAGGAGAGGGACACTTCCTGTTCTGTTCCTAGTTATCCATATGTAAAGTAAAACCAAGTTATGGACATCTTTTTGAAGTTATACTAATATCCTATAGGACTGGTGATGGTGATGATGATGATGATGATTTGGACAGTCTAGAAGTTAGGAGAGCTTGAGTCCACCCCTGTAGTCACCAGATAGCGTAGTAGATGAAGGAGACCAGCGATGGACCACAGTACAGTGTGAGAGACATGCTGAGCTGGACGGACAGGTTGGAAACTGTCTGCATTGGAGGAACAAGTTCTGCTTCCACCTGTACAGACGATCCCTGGTCCATCGCTGGTCTCCTTCATCTACTACGCTATCTGGTGACTACAGGGGTGGACTCAAGCTCTCCTAACTTCTAGACTGTCCAAATCATCATCATCATCATCACCATCACCAGTCTATAGGATATTAGTATAACTTCAAAAAGATGTCCATAACTTGGTTTTACTTTACATATGGATAACTAGGAACAGAACAGGAAGTGTCCCTCTCCTGGTCTACTCGTGTTGATCGTGGGAACCTCAAGGAACCAAAGGCCGTTGACTGGGTTATAGTCAGACGCTAGCATAGGTCTGACCTCTGGTAAGCTGCTTTTTCATGTGGTGGCGGGTGCACCTTCTGACGTGTGTGCGTTTGGTGACACTTCACAGAGGATCGCTTCCGAGATTCATCATTATTGCAACCATTATGGACGTTAATGGACTTTAGTGTTATTCAAGCTGAGGAGAGGGTTTGTAAAAAAAAAAATGTTTATGCTCAAAAAAGCTCAAAGAAGCTCAATAAAAACTTGCAAAAGAGCACAAACACACTTCTTGAATATGAAATAAAAGCGCAAATGCCTATAAAAGCAGCTTTTTTTTGTTGAGCTTCAGTGTGCATGAGCCCTAAGTCAGAAGAGAATTACCATTTTCAGAAGACTTTCGGCCATAGCAACCTCCATATTTATTAAAAAAAAAAAAAAAAAAAACTGCCCCCTGTTTTGCTTCACTCCTTTTTATTTTAGTCCTGTATTCAATCATTCTGAAATTTAACCACAAGAGGGCGGTGGTGAACTGCAGCACCAGGATTTTCTTCTGTCTACAATTCAAACAATGTAACATCGTTTTCTTCTCTCCCAATTCCTAGAAAATGATCTGATTCTATCTGCATGAAGCGTTTAACATTGATTTCACTCGTGATCGTTCTGCATTCACAGAAAATGTTATGCTTTGGAAAGACTCGGCTTTGTGATATTTCTGAAACAATTATTGCTGCTGACAATTGCTGATGCCAATAACTTTTTACAATAAACTCCACTTAAAGCGGAAATAAACTTGAAGTTTTAAAAAACTGCTGACAAGCAGGGTTTTTATAGCAAAAGAGACCCTAGTGGTCTCTTCTGTCATAGATGCTTCTCCCTGCCTGTCAGAGGTAGGGATGAGCTTCGAGTTCGAGTCTAACTCATGTTCGACTCGAACACTGCCTGTTCGCCGAACAGCGAACAATTTGGGGCGTTCGCGGCAAATTCAAAAAGCTGCAGAACTCCCTGAAAAAGTCCATGGGATAAATCTAAAGTGCTAATTTTAAAGGCTTATTTGCAAGCAGGGCCGGATTCCAGACAAGGCCAACAAGGCCAGGCCTCGGGGCGGCAGTAGGTGCAGGGGCGGCACTGCGGCTGAGAGGAGAGGACACTTTTACTTTCATATCGGGAGTTCCCCCCTGTCATGCGGATGGTGAGGGGAGAAAAAACAGAGGGAAGAGGAGGTGAGATAGTTCTTGGCAGCAGCAACTCCCCTCCAGGTTCTCAATGTCATTTTTGGCAGCAGCACCCCCCAATGCTCAATGTAATTTTTGGCAGCAACAGCACCCCCCCCCCCCCCCCCACTTCTCAGTGTCCTGCCGAAAAAGTCACCCGGCGGATAACTGTGCAGGTGGGGGCAGCATTGAAGGACCTGGCCTTGGGGCGGCAAAGGGAGTAAATCCGGGCCTGTTTGCAAGTTATTGTCCTAAAAAGTGTTTGGGGACCCGGCTCCTGCCCCAGGGGACATGTATCAATGCAAAAAAAGTTTTAAAAAAATGCTGTTTTTTCAGGAGCAGTGATTTTAATAATGCTTAAAGTGAAAAAATAAAAGTGAAATATTCCTTTAAATTTTGTACCTGGGGGGTGTCTAGTATGCCTGTAAAGCAGTGCTTGTTTCCCGTGCTTAGAACTGTCCCTGCACAAAGTATCATTTCTGAAGGATAAAAAGTAATTTAAATTCACTGCTCCTGAAAAAAATGCATTTTTTTCTCTTTTTTTTGCATTGATACATGTCCCCTGGGGCAGGACCCGGGTCCCCAAACACTTTTTAGGACAATAACTTGCATATTAGCCTTTAAAATTAGCACTTTAGATTTCAAACGTTTGAGTCCCATAGACTTTAATGGGGTTCTAAAGTTCACACAAACTTTTGGTCTGTTCGCAGGTTCTGGTGCGAACAGTACTGGGGGGGGGGGGGGGAGTTCGACTCATTCCTTACTTCTTTCCCCCCTTTCCAGCCTTTCCCCCTTTCCCCCTCCTTTCCCAATTCTGCCATGCTATGGGTCCCATGTGTTTATTCATTTATGCCTATACCTAGATATCCACAACAAAAACCCCCATGTCCGTGGGGAATGATTTGGGCCGCCCGACTCCGTGCCTTATCAATTTACTTATTGGTAAGTTATTATTGTCCTTATGCACTACATACTCTACTGCTGAATTATATTACATGTTCTTACTTTATTATGTATTCTACAGATTGGCTTTCCTGATGAAGCAGTATAATTCCGTGAAACTAGTCAACCTTGACCAATCGTTGATATGTACAATTGTTTGTTTTAAAACTTTATTTATCAATAAACTTTTTAATACAATTTTGTTTATATTGTTTTATCAGTACCGAGATAATCCCTCCATTCAACTGGGTGGGTAGCTCTAGGTTTAGCCTTAGCAACTATTTCCTTGCCCCCACCTTCCCTCTTTTCCATTAAACTCATGTAGTGGTCATGGTCAGGTGTCCTCAAGCTTTTGGCCGTAAAGTTTAAATGCAAGTTAGAGAAATGTGACTGGGCTGCTGAAGGCATGTTGGTCACTGGGAAGTGCGGAATGATTTGCATGGCTTTTCTTTACATCTTAAAAGACTTTGTTTAATGAATTTGTGATAAAAGTGATAGTGAATTAAAGTCTTCTGTTTCAAAAAGGAAAGAAGTTGCTGTATACAGGGCCCCTTACACAGCTTCAGGCATGGGCCCCCTGAAGCAGAGAAGGGGGTGCCACCTGAAATTGAGAAGCGGGGGAAGGAGGCGAATTGAGAAGAAGCGGGGGGGGGGGGCTTTACAAAATGAAGCGGGGGGCCCTGGGGACCTCTAGGCCCTTTAATGAAAAAAAAGAGAAGTATATATATATATATATATATAATATATATATATATATAAAGGGTGGTTGCCATCTGGGGACCTCTGGGCCCTTTAATCATTTTTATTATATATAAATAGAAATTACAAAAAAAGGGGGCTTTCCATCTGGGTTCTCTGGGCCCTTCAATAAAAAGAAACCTCTGGGCCCTTTAATAAAAAATAAATATATAAAAAAAACAAGGGGGTTGCCTTCCAGGGCCCTGGGGACCTCTGAGCCCATTAATAAAATAAATAGAAAATAAATATATATATATTAAAAAAAACATTTATAAAAAGGGGGGGGGGGGGTTTGATACATGGGGCCCTGGGGACATCTGAGCCCTTTATAAAAAAAAAAATATATATATATTATATATATATATATATATATATATATATATTATATATATATATAATATATATAAAAAGAAATAAAATTATATATAAATTATGTAAAATATTTTTTGTAAAAAAATGGGAGGGTTGTCAAATGGAGGCCCTGGGGACCTCTGGGCCCTTTAATAATAATAATAATATATTTTATTATTATATTATTATTATTTTATATATATAAAAATAAAAGAAATAAAAAAAAATATATAAAAAAATATTTTTTTTAATTAAAAAAAAGAGGGGTTGTCATCTGGGGCCCTGGGGATCTCCCGTCCCCTGGGGACCTTCAGACCCCTAAAAAAAATGGCCCTTTAATAAAAAATAAAAATATATTAAAAATATATATATTTTTTTATAAAAAAATAATTTAAAAAAAGGGGGTTGGCCTCAGGGCCCCTGGGGACTTCCGGACCTCTAAAAAAAAAAAAAAATTGGCCCTTTAATAAAAAATAAAATGAAAATATATTAAAAAAATATATTTGTTTATAAAAAAAAAAAAATAGGGGGTTCCCATCCGGGCCCCTGGGGACCCCCGGGCTTCCTACAGGTGTACTGCCTGTACCCCCCTGATGGCGGCCCTGGCTGTATAGAAAATAGTAAAGATCTATTGCAGAAAGACTCGCCTGTATCCATAATATGAATTACGATATCATTATCAACCAAAAAAAAAATATTTCTTTTGTAAATCCTGCAGACTTGTTCTTGCAAATCCATTGATCATTTTCCCTAAGAAAACAACAGCTGCTCTAATCCGTGTGATCATGTCAATTCCTCCTCTACCTTCTCTGGGTAATGACCCCGTGAGAGGACACAAGATTAAATGACCCCCATCGCGTCCAGCTGTTGTTCTCTGGAGTGTCAGTGACTTCACTGCAAATGCTTCAGTTATCTTTCATCATTTTCACAAGTGCAGAGAGTCCGGGAGAGGAAATGTCTTTATAATTCCAAGTGTTCTTGGAAATCCAGATTGTTTCAAGTTTCCAAAATTAATATATAAAAAAAAAAAAATGACATCGGGCAAAGCTATTAAAAAAGACAAAGCTCTGTATATATTGATATGAGTCCTCCCGAAATAATTGTTTCATTTATAACCACCCTCTTCTATCTCATGGGGTCTCAAAAAGTTAATTTACTGGAGAAACAAAGGGACACTGTAGAGGTCACCGAAAATTATGTATTTCATTTTTATGTACGGATATTTCATATTGTTTTTAATAATTACCTATACAGTGGAACCTTGGATTACGAGCATAATCTGTTCCAGGATAATGCTCGTAATCCAAAGTACTCGCATATCGAAGCGAGTTTGCCCATAGAAGTCAATGGAAACGAAAATAATTTGTTCCGCAAGTTCCGCATTGACTTCAATGGCATGCAATACCGCATGTGGCCAGAGGTGGGGGGGGGGGGTGCCGGAGAGCCTTCAAAAAGTTCGGAAAGGCCCGAGGACAACAGTAGTATTTCCGAGGTTTTCCAAGCATTTCCAAACGGCTCCGATCAGCTCCGGGCCCCCCCCCCCACCTCAGGCCAAACACTGTACTACACACTTCTGTGGCTTCAATCCTGCTCGTTTTGCGAGACAACACTCGCAAACCAAGTCAGGATTTTTAAAAATACAGTGTTCATTTTGCGAAATGCTCGTTAACCACGTTACTCGCAATCCAAGGTTTCACTGTATTTAATTTTTATGTACGTATATTTGATATTGTTTTTAATAATTACCTATATAATGCTATACATATATTTTTGTGGTTGTAAGGCCTTACATATACCCAGTGAAGTGACTATCCTCAGGTGATACAGAGATTAAACAAATCCTCCTACATAAGTTGTACCTGTCTATCTGCAATTTTCTCTTTTCTACATTTGTTCAAAATGCTGATTTTAAAGCTTGTCTGAAAGTAAAAAAAAAACAGGGGGCGGAGAGCTGAGGTTACACACTGCAGAGCTCAGTGAGGTGAGCTCTGAGAGCTGATTGGTGGGAAGGGACACACCCCCTTCACACAGTACACAGAAAGAAAACTGTGAGCGTAACCACTCGTGTACAAACTGATACAGTAGGCAATATGTGAACAATAACAGTTCATCAGTCCATATGAAATGGTACAGTAATAGTCCTAGAGAGGGGTGGTGGTGGGCGGCAGCTGTCCACAGAGAAAAGCCGACTCTGCAAGCAGGGTGAGAAAAGGAACAAACAGGAAGCACTACCTAAGTGTAATATTTAAGGTAAGGTTTATTGGTACAGTGAGTAATGCACTTACAGGATTCAGATAAAAATGGGTTCATTTTTGTCTTATCGAGCAGGGCAGTCCAGACTCTGAAGCGGCACGTCCACGGGTGGGCAGATGTTGAGTAAGGCATCTGCAGGAACAGAGCTGAGGCTGTCAATTAGCTGGAGGTCCCTCCCCTGTCACCTTTTTTTCTCTTGGGGTCAGAAGTTACTCATTCTAATAGCAGAGGAACGAAGCAGCAGACAAAAGTGACACTTAGTGCTCTTAATTGAGACAAATACACAATATAGAGGGATATGCTTTGGTTATATTTCATGTCTGAGGTTTACAACCACTTTAAGTTTGGATAGCATAAGAAAGATTTTACATTTCTGTGGAGGAACACTGGCAGCATCTGATGGGGCACAGTAGCGGCAATTGATGGGCACACTGGCAGCATCTGATGTGACACAGTAGCGATAATTGATGGGCACACTGGCAGCATCTGATGTGACACAGTAGCGGCAATTGATGGGCACACTGGCAGCATCTGATGTGACACAGTAGCGATAATTGATGGGCATAGTGTTAGCAGTTGATGGGCAGAGTGGCTGCTATTGATGTTTTTTTTTTCAGTTTGCGCCCCCCCCAAAAAAAAAATTGAGCACCAACCGCCACTGGATGAGGGCACCACCAGTGCAGAGCTTGGTCAGGATTGGCAACAGGCAAGTATGAGGACATCTGCATACACAGTGAGAAGACTTTTGGAAGATGGCCTGGTGTCAAGAAGGGCAGCAAAGAAGACACTTTTCTCCAGGAAAAACATTGGGGACAGACTTGTATTCTGCAAAAGGTACAGGAATTGGACTGCTGAGGACTGGGGGAAAGTCATTTTCTCTGCTGGATCCCCTTCCTGATTGTTTGGGGCATCCAGAAAAAAACCTTGTCCGGAGAAGAAAAAGTGAGCGCTATCATCAGTTTCCTGTCGGAAAAATTGAGAACCAGCTCTCAAATGTTTGTTAAAAAGTCAGATGGAGCCTACAAACGGTCGGAATTTCCGACCAAAAGCTCACATCGAACTTTTCTTGACGGAAATTCCGACTGTGTGTGTACGCGGCATAAGAGCTGTGAAAATGTGGACTCCCTTCGAGAGATGGAATCTTTCCTTAATCCACAAAATATAACTGGATACTAATTGTTATCGTTAAAGTTTATCCAGGGAATATCCAATTGCTTTTTGGGGGATTATGTTTTATTGTTTTTTTTTTACCTTCCTTTGGATCAACTGTGGGTATAGGATTATGTACAGTATATGGAGGTTTTGATTTGTGTGTGTTTTGGTATTTTTTTTCTATGGGTTGAGCTGGATGAACTTTTTTCAACCAGATCAAAAAAGAACACTGGGTAAAAAAAGAATTCTCCCAAGCAGTGAGATTAAAGTGGAGTTCCACCAATTTTTTTATGTGTGTCTGTGCTGCATGCCCTAATCTCATAGTGTTCAGAATGGACAATTTTTATTTATTTTGTTGCTTGTAAATACCTTTATTTTGTAGTCCTTCATTACTTCCTCCTCCTTATTAGCCTAGGCTATTAAGTCACATGGCTATTTGCAAGGGTTTATGGGATAGGCATCATGTTTCCCAGTAGTCCTTGCAAACCTGACTGAAACCTATTACATTGCTTGTGCAGCACTGAGCATGTGCGAGATATGCTAAGCTGAAATCCAGGAAGTCATACAGTCTGGCTTCATGATGCCCACACTTAAGATGGCCACGGTCTATTTCTAGATTATAAATCTAAATGCTGTAACAACCTAACAAAACAGACTTTAGTTTACAGACCAACGTTACTAGAATACATTAAGCTTGTGTATTACAGGGGTATTTATATTTAAAAAGTGAAATTGTGGGTGGAACTCCCCTTTAACTACTCGTTTTTGTCTAAGGGATTTCAAAATTGAGATATACTTACCTAATCCGAGTGCAGGAGCGATCCCCACCGCTTTTGCGCCCCCCCCCCCCCACACGTCAGTTGTCTTGTGAGTGGACTGTTCCTGACGTCATCACACCCATAGACTGGCTCTGGACGCGAGGAACAGTTCACCGCTGGACATGGGGAGCACAAGTATACGGGTACTGTAAGTATAGCTTTTTAGTGCACTTCTACACAAATCGAGCAGTTAGCCATGTGCCCCACTGAGGTTGTGCCCCACTGCATCGTAGATTTTTTTTTTTTTTTTTTTCATGGAGTAACTAACCATTGGAGTATTCTTAACTACTTGAGATCCGCGCTATAGCCGAATGACGGCTTCAGCGCGGATCTAAATATCCAACACGCCGTCAATTGACGGCATGTCACTAATGCGTTCCCCGCGCGCGCTCCAGAGCGTGCCGCGGGAAAACTCTGTGTTGGCCGTTTGCGATGCGATCTGTGCAGCCAATGCAGCCAGTGCAGCCAATGAGAGATGATCTCATATGTAAACATATGAGATCATCTCTCATTGCCGTTTTACACAGAGACAGCGTCCTGTCTCTGGAGAGGAGGAGACCGATCTGTGTCACTTGTACATAGGGACACAGATCGGTCACCCCCCCTCCCCCCACAGTTAGAACACTATGCAGGGAATACATTTAACCCCTTCCTCACCCCCCTAGTGTTAACCCCTTCAATGCCAGTCACATTTATACAGTAATTAGTGCATTTTTATAGCATTGATCGCAGTATAAATGTGAATGACGCCAAAAATGTGTCAAAAGTGTCCAATTTGTCCGCCATAACGTCGCAGTCCCAATAAAAATCGCAGATCGCCGCCATTTCTAGTAAAAAAAAAAATAATAATTCTGTCCCCAATTTTGTAGGCGCTATAAATTTTGCGCAAACCAGACGCTTGGCATATTTATTATAGCAACAAGTAAAAAATATTGTATTTTTTTTTCAAAATTGTCACTCTTTTTTGTTTATAGCGCAAAAAATAAAAACCACACAGGCGATCAAATACCACCAAAAGAAAGCTCTACTTGTGGGGAAAAAAGGACGTCAATTTTGTTTGGGAGCCACGTCGCACGACCGCGCAATTGTCAGTTAAAGCGACGCAGTGCCGGAAGCTGAAATATCACCTGGGCAGGAGGGGGGTATAAGTGCCCAGTATGCAAGTGGTTAAGAAGGTTGATGTCTCCATTGAACATATTGATATGCTGTGTTTAATCCACGTGCAATTGAGTGCAGTGCTTATTATGCAGTTTATTGATTTTCACTACTATGCTTAGACCATGGGTCTTCAAACTACGGCCCTCCAGTTTTTCAGGAACTACAATTCCCATAATGCCTAGTCATGTCTGTGAATGTCAGTGTGTTACAATGCCTCATGGGATGTGTAGTTCTACAACACCTGGAGGGCCGTAGTTTGAGGATCCCTGGCTTAGACAGTGGCGCTCTCTCTCTCTCTCTCTCTCTCTCTCCCTGTCTTTTGTTTTACATGACCATTGTTGGAAAGACTCCAGGACTTGAAAGAGGGACTGCTGAAAGTGTAAACGTGTATTCCTTTTATTAGATCCATTATATGGACTTTAGTTTTTATGAGTACCGCCAAATTTTTTTTTATTCAGCAGCTACAAATTCTGCAGCTCTTGACTTTTAAAATATGGACACCTACCTGTCCAAGGCACCCACGTTTTTGGCACCCGAAGCTGATCTGTCCCTCGGCTCTCAGGTGGAGGCGTCGCCATCTTCGGTAAGGGAATCAGGAAGTGAAGCCTTGTGGCTTCACAGCCTGGTTCCCTAATGCGCATGCACGAGTTGCGCTGCTCATCCTCGCTGGTCCCTGCTGTCTTCTGGGACCTGTGTGTCTCCCAGAAGACAGCAGGGGAGAGGATGAGGAAGGGACCGGACATGGCGTAGATATCCGTGGCTACTGCGGCGATCTATGCTGGGAGGTGAGAGCAAATACCTGTATTAGACAGGTATCTGCCCCCCTCCCGCCTGAAAGGATTCCGAAAAGCAGAAGTTACATTTTTGGGTGGAACTCCACTTTAACCACTTAAGACCCCGGACCATTATGCAGGTTAAGGACCTTGCCCCTTTTTGTGATTCGGCACTGCTTAGCTTTAACTGTCAATTGTGCAGTCATGCGACGTGGCTCACAAACAAAAGCTTTCTTATGGTGGTATTTGATCACCTCTGCGGTTTTAATTTTTTGCGCTATAAAAAAAAATATAACGACAATTTTGAAATCAATATTTTTTACTTTTTGCTATAATAAATAGTCCCAAAAAAGATATAAAAAAATAAGCATTTAACGATTGGTTTGCGTTTACAAAATAGGGGATAGTTTTATGTCATTTTAATTAATATTTTCTTTTACTACTAATTGCTGTCATCAGCGATTTTTTTTCATGACTGCGACATTATGGCGGACATATTGGACAATTTTTACACATTTTTGGGACCATTGTCATTTTCACAGCAAAAAGTGCTATAACAATGCATAGATTACTGTGAAAATGACAATTGCAGTTTAGGAGTTAACCACTAGGGGGCGATGTATGGGTTAAGTGTGACCTCATATGTGTTTCTAACTGTAGGGGGGCGGGGGCTGGACGTGTGACTTCATTGATCGTCTTTCCCTATATCAGGGAACAGACGATCAATGACAGCGCCACAATGAAGAACGGGGAAGGTGTGTTTACACTCACCTCTCACCGTTCTTCAGCTCCGGTGACCGATCACGGGACACTGGTGGCGATTGGGTCTGCAGGTCCCGTGGCCGCGGTCACGTAGCTTTGGACTGGGTCATGTGCACGTGCCGCCCATTCTGCCGACGTATATGTGCAGGAGGCGGTCCTTAAAGGGGTGTTCCAGCCAAATTTTATGTTTATGAAAAGTCAGCAGCTACAAAAAGTGTAGCTGTAGCTGCTGGCTTTTCATAAACATACACTCACCTGCTCCAGCGTTCCAGCGACGCGCCGGCCGGTGCTCCGCTCCTCTCCCCTCCTCCCCGGCCGGCATCCTCATTGCTACTGTGGGCAACCGGCCTAGACAGCTTTCAGCTTCACGGCCGGGCACCCACTGCACAAGCGCTAGCGGCACTGCGCATGAGCACGCGGCGCGGCCCAGCGCTGCGCCGTCCCATTGGACAGGCGATCGCCTAGGACCTGTCAGTGTCCTAGGCCATCGCCTACAGGGAGGGGCTGCAATAAGGCGATTAAGCTTAATCGCCTTACCAGCCCCTCGGCGGAAGGAGGAAGTGGGACAGGAAGTCCCACTCCTCCTGAAGCCCCCACTCCCCCCCAAAAAAATTACATGCCAAATGTGGCATGTAAGGGGGTGAGGAGTGGGATAAGCGGAAGTTCAATTTTTGGGGGGAACTCCGCTTTAAGTGGTTAAGAATCATCATTACTAATTGCTACTTGTTCTTTTACCTTTAAACCAGAGGTTTTAAACTGGCGGACCTCCAGCTGTTGCGAAACTACACGTCCCATGAGGCATTGCAAGGCTGACAGTTACAAGTATGACTGCCACAGGAAGAGGCAGTCGCCAGTTTCAGACCCCTGCTCTAAAGGATAGTACACTGGATCTATTCCTTTTGCGCTGCGTTTCAAGCATACCCCCCTGTGGAGCTGTATTTGATATGGTTTTTCAGCCCATACATTGATCTTTTTTTTTTCTTTGCTTAAACAGGGGGTTGAATGAAAAAAACAAGTCAGTTACCCAATCCGCACACTCTCTGCAGATGGGGGATTTTTTCCCACTGTGTTATTGCATCTTACCATTACAATACAATGATCAGTGTTTCTGGCACTGTTCCTTCAGGAAAAATCTGACAAGCTGGTTGTAGTTCACAAGTCAAACCACAGATCAACTTGTATACAACCAGCCTGCCCATACATGGATCCAAATTTGGCTGGTTCAGCAGGGATCCATCTAGTTCGATGTATAGCTGGCTTTACAGGTCCTGTCCCTCCCCACCCTGTGACTGGTTAGTGAACAGAGAAGCAGAAGACTGATTAGCTTATCTCTCTCTGTGTCATACTCTTATCAACATGCTTCTTGTTATCACTGAGGCCCCGTACACACGTACGAGAACCTCGACGGGCGGAACACATCATCCTGCCCGTCGAGGTTCTCGGCCGGCCGTCAGAATCGGCGACCATCCCGTCGGGAAAGGCGACCAGCTATTAATCCCGACGGGCCGCCGAGAAAATAGAGAACCTGCTCTCTATTTTCTCTCGGCGGCTTTCCCAACTGGATGCTCGCCGAGAGTGTACACACGGCCGAGGTTCTCGGCAGAATGAGGATCCCAGCGAGCTTCTCGCTGGTTTCTGCCGAGAACCTCGGCCGTGTGTACGGGGCCTAAGGGTCCTTTCACACGTGCGGATGAAAAACGGACCGCAATGCATCCCTATGGGCTAGCGGACATTAGCGGATGAGCATCCACTAACATCCGTTTCCATCCGTCTCCGTTAAGCTCAGTTTTTTTTGAACGGAAGAAAACCCTAATTTTCTTCCGTCAAAAAAACGGAACGGACGAAAAACGGATGTTAGCGGACGATCCGTTTAACATCCGATCCGCTAACATTCGTTTTTCATCAAAATATGTAATAAAAATAAAGTTCTAACAAAAAAAATAAAAAAAAATGATGAAAAAACGGATGAAAAACAGATGACAACTCATTAAAAACGGACGAAAAACAGATAAAAAACGGACGAAAAACGGATAAAAAATGGACGAAAAACGGATAAAAAACGGACGAAAAAACGGATCAACTGATGAAAAAAAACGGCCTAAAAAACGGTCCGCACGTGTGAAAGGACCCTAAAGCACAAAGTTCTATCATCTTGTGCTGCTTCTCCATCTCTCAGTCTGAGGTTTGCTAAACAGGCTGAGAGGAACCGTCGCTTTTCACATGTATCTGCGCATGCAGAGGCGCCGTGGTTAGGGTATCTGTGGTTAGGGATGGATGCCCAAACATGGCTGTATGGCTGCTGTCAGCTTGTCATTCA
Organism: Rana kukunoris; assembly: GCA_029574335.1. NCBI lineage: Eukaryota > Metazoa > Chordata > Amphibia > Anura > Ranidae > Rana > Rana kukunoris. Next base: position 450,534,853 of record CM056053.1, on the reverse strand, counting down.
TGCACATGGGCAGAGCAGCCTCAGGTAAATGTAAGTATTGGTAATTCTGGCTGATAGAATCCACAGACGCTTGTTGCTGGAATTTACAGACTGGCCATAATCGCCCATGTGAATGAAACTTCAAGCCACATACATGTCAGGAACATGATGTAAGCCATCACCATGTTTCTCACATTTTTATGAGCATAGAGGATAGACTGAACATTCATCACTGTCCATGTGTATGTGCAAGCATACATGCACATGCGCACATGCGTGCACGTCCACTGGCCTGTTTAAACATTAAAGGGGTTGTAAACCCTCATGCTTTTTCACCTTATGCATCCTATGCGTTAAGGTGAAAAAACTTCTGTCACTGACCACACCCCCCCCCCCCCCGCGTTTAACTCACGAGTCCTGTATTTCACCGCCGGAGATGCTCTCTTAGGGCCATATTCTCGTACAATTGCCGCTAGCGTAGCGTAAACCATTTACACTACGCCGCCGCAATTTAACAGAGCAAGTGCCGTATTCCCAAAGCACTTGCTCCGTAAGTTGCGGCGGCGTAGTGTAAATGGCTTTGCGTATCCCCGCATAATTCAAAGGGGGCAGCTTGTATTTAAATTAAGCGCGCCCCCGCGTCTATCAAACTGCGCATGCGCTGGCCTGTTAAATAGCCCAGTGCGCATGCTCCAGCTCACGTCGGAAAAAATGAATGAAGCCGACGTGAGCGTCATTTACGTAAATCCCTATTCGCGAACGACTTAGTAAAACAACGTAACCGACGGAAAAAGATGACGCTGACCCGACGCCATACTTAACATGGCAACGACGGAACTTCGTAAACCTACTCCTCATATAGCAGGGGTAGGTTTACGCTTACTGAAACGACGTAAACGACGACGGGGTGGCGTAAAAACGTTCGGGAATCGTCGGATTAGGCTCATTTGCATAGGCAAATGAGAAATCAACGTAAAGGCCACCTAGCGGCCAGCGATGTCATTACATCTACGATCAGACGGTGTAATTGTTTTACACTTGTCGGATCTTCACTGTATCTATGCGTAAGTGATTCTAGGAATCACACGCATAGATACTCAGGAAAAAAAACAGAGATACGACAGTGTTTCCTACGAAACGCCGGCGTATCTCTTTTGAGAATCTGGCCCAATCTCTCTACCCGGGGTTCTCAGCTCTTGATTAAATATATTAATATCAGCGCAGCCATTGGTTCTTGCTGCTGTCAAACAAATCCAATGACGCGGGCGAGGGGGCGGGGCCGAGTTCTACATTCAGCGTCCGCTGGACTCTGGAGTTCCCCGCAAGGTGACCCCCCGGGAGAGCGACTCTCCTAAGGGGTTATACGATACGGGGAGGAGCTACCAGTGCTGCCGGGGGACACCAGAAGTCAAGGATCGGGGCCACTCTGTGCAAAATGAACTGCACAGTGGAGGTAAGCATGGCATGTTTGTTATTTAAAAAAAAATTAAAACAAAGCACTACCCCCGGGAGGAGCTGCTGGTTGTTTTGGGTGGCACATTTACCTCGTGGCTCTTCAGAATTCCTAGGGGTGAATGGTGCATATAGCAGTAGTAAAGGAATGTCCGCAACAGGTGTCTTTTCTGTGCTCTTTATTACCCAGCCGGGTAAAAACAATGAACTGGTGATGAAAGGGATAGGGTTTGCAGGAAGAAGGGGAACAGCAGATTCAGGCGTAGTATTTGGAACAGTCCTGTTCCCGTATGTAACACTTTCCGCACCACTCCTGCCTGAGTGGGTTTAGTGTACCCGGACAGGCCTCTCTCACTGACCTGGCAGCCGGAGTATCACTCGAACCTTTGTAGGATAAAGTCTCTGCCACAGTTATACGTTATACGAGCCCTTGTTATCCGGCTCCGAGCGGGGAATCCTGCGGGGAGTAGGCGTTTCTAAGCAAAGAGGAGTTGATTGACGGCTGCTAAGGCACGTCACGCCTTCCGAAAATACCCGAAGTGACACTCGGGCGTTTACGGCGCTTGCCGTGTAGAGCTGACTGCGCAGGCGCCGTGAACACCTGAGTGTCACTTCGGGTATTTCCGGAAGGCGTAACACGCTTTAGCAGTGCATCAATCAACTCCTCTTCGCTTAGGAACGCCTATGTAATCCCCCGCTCGGAGTCGGATAACAAGGGCTCGTATAACAAAAAGTACAACAACAAAAAACAGCATACTGCAGATGTTAGCAGTATGCTGGAGGGATGTAGCTAATGTCAGAAAGTTTATTTTTGGATGAACCCCCGCTTTAATGTCGCCCAGGCTACCTTGATCCCCGGTGGTTTGTCAAAATCCTTTTGAACCGCCAGCCTCTCATTGGTGCTCCTCAGACGGACTCCCCACCGAATAGCTATACCGCTTGGGATCCTCAATGGTGGGAACCCAGTCAATCACTGGGTCCCCGTCGCTGCTCAAATGTTCCAGACCAACATGGTCCCAGAACCAGGAACACTGCGTGGCACGCACGCCCCGGCCAGGTAGGACATAACGCCATGGCGCCGTGATGTGGTCACCCTAAAATTGGGTGCCACACTGGACGAAGAAGAAACCAGAACCAATGGTGTCTGCCCCATAAATACCCTCCCGCAGCATGCACAGCGAAGCTCAACCCTCCTGATTGGCTGCTGGGGAAGAGAACCCAAACCTTGACTCCACTGCTGCCACCTGCAGCACCGGGGCTGGAAGAACACCCCAGCACAACAGAATGAGCCCACAGCACAGCCAAGCTGAGACAGAGACCCTGTTTTAAACATAACAATTTGGATCAGAGTTTAACTTACACTCTGATCTACCTCTAAATTTAACTAGCACCGGTACTCCAAAGTAACCAGGCGCTACACATACAATCACTTTAACTCTGCACTAGTACTTTACTGTATGGCCTTCAGCCCTGTTCCTGTATTCCAGTCTTGATGTGTAGCCTTGATTCTGTTATTGACCCTGCTTCCTCTCTTCTGTATCCCTGCTCTTGGATTGCTCTTGCCTGCTCATGTTTGCTATCTGCCTACTGCCCCCCAGCCTGGACTACTGATCACACTTCTGCCTAGTGTTTCTGTACCCCAATGCCCGATTATTGCCAATTGCTGCCTGTTCCTGACTCTGATTTTGCTTACGTCCAGGTGTCCTTCTGTTCAGCTGTCACTTAACCAGGTGTGGGAACTGACTCCACCATCAACTGGATTTGGTGTTTCCACAGTGCATTACCAGCTAGGGTTGCCACTTGTCTGGGATTCACTTGGAGAGTCTGGGTTTAAGCTCCATTCACATCTAGGCGTTTTTACGCCCGATGCCGCATACGCCAGAGGGGAAATTTAACATTCCTCTCTATGGAGATGGTTCACATCTCCACGCCGAACGCCGAAACGCCGGACGCCTGAAGCTCAAAACAAGTCCTGAACCCTTTTTTTCCGGCGGCATTGGCGTTCGGCATAGGAGATAGTGGACCTCTCCAAAAAGGGGGTTAAAAACGAGGCGTTTTGTAGCCGCAAATCGTTGTACAAAACTCCTCACATTTGTCGCCGCAATTCGCGGGTCAGGACGCGCGATGTAGGTGTGAATGCAGCCTATGAATGAATGAATGACTTGTATAGCGCAACGCATGCGAACTGAATCGCCTCTGGGCTCTTTTTTCAGCCAGTGTCTGCTTGGCTGGTGCGGTAATTTTTACCCCGTAGGATCTTGACACGCTAGGGACACACAGTCATACACACATATATACATATATACTGGGCCAATTTTTTTTTTTTTTTTGGAAGAGGTCCAATTGACCTACCAGCATGTCTTTGGAGAAACCGGAGGACCCGGAGGAAACCCACGCAGACACAGGGAGAACATGCAAACTCCAGGCAGATGGTGTCGTGGTCGGGATTCGAACCAGCAACCCTTTTGCTGCTAGGCGAAAGTGCTACTCACTGCACCAATGTGCTGCCTAAGAATCATGTGTCTGGGTTTCAGTCCACCTAAAACCCAGACACATTATTCAGACAGGAATGTGGCTTGAAACAGGGCTTGAGAGGAGGGTGAGGGGGAGCTATGTGTGCGCCACATGACTATTCTCTTTGGAGTGCCCAAAGGTGCCCCAGGACTGTTACAATCCTATAGTGTATACTTAAAAAAAAAGAAAGTTTACTGTTTGGGTTGGGCTTGAAGAAAAGGTGGCAACCCTACCACCAGCCTGTGCTTGTCAGATACCAGTGCTCTCAAGTTTCTGCTCACAGTGTCTACATCTTGGCACTTGTGCCTTTCCTTTCCTTTGTCCCTGCGGTCCCTATCCCAACATCCAGGGGTGCTTGGACGGGAACTGTGCAAGAAGTCACCCTTGCCATCTCAGGCTCTGCATGCATAACGATGCATTACAAAATTTGTACCACATCCTTATAGGAGAAAATTAAATTCATAAATGTGAAAAATGAAGTTGTAAAGTTATCCGAGGCCAGGGTTCGACCAACTTTTTTTGTAGTTATTCAGGATGCAATGGGGAATATTTCACTTTTAGCCCGGCAGCGATCAAAATGCTAAGTCTGCAATGTATATAAGCAGGATGCAAGGCCAAATGCCATGGCAACCATGTCTTATTCATAACATACCCACAACAGTCAGGGCGCCCGGGGCATGTCAGCACTTCCACTCTGCCTCAGATCATGGAGACGATATAAACGGCGGCTCGCCAAGGTAACAATTCAAGCCCTGCCAGCGTTCTGTACGTGCGGATGTATTCAACGAGATCCTGAATGAGGAGACAACGAGCAACGCTCACTGTTATTAACTTCAGGACTAAACAGCGACCAAAGGAACGTAATCTCTCCCTGTGTGGCTGGAAGGGCGAAGATTCACCAGACTGATTTGATTTGCATTAAACAGATTGACCCCCTTTGTTAAAGGCTTCACAGGTTTCTTTGTTTACAAAATGTCAAAGTCTATTGAAGAGAAATGTTTGGTCATTATCAAAAGTACATTAATTTATTTAAAAAAAAATTCCATTCCATTACATGGAAATCCCTCTAAGGCCGCGTACACACGGAGGGACATATCCGTTGGAAACGGTCCTCGGATATGTCCGCTGGGCTATTTTGGTCTGATGGCGTGTACACACCATCGGATCAAAATCCCCGCCGGCAGACAGCGCGGTGACGTGGCAGTGACGTTGACGCCGCCACGTCACCGCACCAGGAAGTAAACAACTTCCACGCATGCGTCGCATCTATACGACGCTTGTGCGGGAGGATATGTCCGCTGGTGAGTGTACTGACCACCGGACATATCCGACGGACATGTGTCCGGCGGAAAAGTTTCAAAGCATGCTTTGGAAATTTTTTCCGCTGGAGAAATCCGTCCAAATCCGTCCGCTTGCCCCTACAGACGAACAGATTTTTCGGCTGAAATGGTCCGTCGGACCATTTCCAGCAGATAAATTCCATCGTGTGTACGCAGCCTAATGCCGCGTACACACGGTCGTTTTTTGCGATAAAAAAAAACGACGTTTTTTGTGAAGTAAAAAACGACGTTTTTGAAACGTCACTTTCAAAGACGATGTTGCATACACACCATCGTTTTTTTCACAAAAAACGAGGTTACGTTCACCACACTTTTCCATTGAAGCTCGCTTCATAACTAGCTTCTGGGCATGCGCGGGTTGAAAAACGTCGTTTTAAAAGACGTTTTTGCTACACACGGTGACTTTTTGTGAAACAAAAAACGACGTTTTGAAAAACGACACAAAAAATTCAAGCATGTTGGAATTTTTTTTTGGTCGTTTTTTTTAAGACAAAAAACGACGTTTTGCCCACACACGATCAATTTAAATGACGTTTTAAAAAACGTCGTTTTTTTTCATCGCAAAAAACGACCGTGTGTACGCGGCATTAGGCTCTTAACTGAGAGCAATAATACACCTTGAGCGTATGGGACCAAATGATGGGAGTATGGGGCTCCACACTCCATTTTGGGGGTCTCCCTTGAGCCACCTTGACGTAAGAGCTTCTAGCAGAGACTATGTAGGTTTTGGAGGAAGAACCAGTTGAAGCTCAATTTGGGCAACTATGTGCATTGTGGGCTGGGGGCTTGGGCACAGGAGACCACCTGATAATAGTGATGCGGCATGGGTTTGCATTATGGGCTGGGCACTTGGACACAGGAGGCCAACTGATAGTAGTGTAGCATTACCCCCGGAGGAGCTGCTGGTTGTTTTGGGTTGTAAATTTACCTCATGGCTCCCCCGAATTCCTAGGGGTGAATGATGCGTATTGCATTTGGTAGAAGTAAATGAATGTCCGCAACAGGTGTTCTTTGCTGTGCTCTTTATCACCCAGCCAGGTAAAAACAATAAACTTGTGGTGAGGAAAGTAAAATTGAAAAAGAAGAGAGAACAGCAGATTCAGGCGTGATAATAGGAAACAGTCCTGCACTCAAGCGTAACACTTCTCTGCGCCACTCCTGCCTGAGTGGGTTTAGTGTACCCGGACAGGCCTCTCTCACTGACCAGGCAGTCAGAGTATCACTCGGACAATTGTAGGATAGAGTCTCTGCCACAGACCCTCCTCGGTGAGCCTCAGAAAGATACCTCTGCCACAGGCCCTCTCTGGATTGTAATCATGAAGATGTACCTCCTTAGATGAATTACGCCTGGATCTCCTTCAACTTGTCGCCCAGGTACCAACTGACAGGTGATCAATCCTTCAGTGTCCGGCTACCTCGATCTCCGGTGGTTTGTCGGGGCCCTTTTGGATCGCCAGCCTCTCAATGGCACTCCTCAGAAGGACTCCCCACTAAACATCAATACACCTTGGGATCCTCAAAGGTGGGAACCCAGTCACTCAACCCAGTCGCTGTTCAAATGCTCTGGGCCAACATGGCCCCAGAACCAGGAACACTGCATGGCACACATACTCCAGCCTGGTAGGCCATAACGCTGGGGCGCCGTGATGTGGTCACCTTAAAGGTGGGTGCCACACTCTAAGAAGAAGACCCAGAACCAATGGCGTCTGCCTCATAAATACGCCTCCCCCAGCAGGCACAGCAAGGTCAAACCCTCCTGATTGGCTGCTGGGAAATAACACCCAAACCTTGACTCCACTGCTGCCACCTGCAGCACTGGGGCTGGAAGAACACCCCAACGCAACAGAATAGCCTACAGTACAGCCTAGCTGAGACAGAGACCCTGTTTTGCACTTAACAATCTAGATCAGAGTTTAACTACACTGATCGACACTTAAATTTAACTAGCACCGGTACCATAAAGTACACAGGTGCTACAGTAGTGTAGCAGTGTTACTTTCGTAGACTAAAACATTTTAGTCGACTAAAATTAAAACAATTGAGATGACTAAAATACGACTAAAACTAAAATGGAATTTTAGTCAAAAGACTAAGGGCCAGATTCCGAAAGAGTTATGCCGGCGTATCAGTGATACGCCGGCATAACTCACACTTTGCGCCGGAGTATCTTGTTTTCTGTATTCAGAAAACAAGATACGCCTGTTTGCATTAAAGATCCGACAGGCGTAATTGTATTACGTCGTTGGATCTTAAATGCGGTTTTAAAATGGCCGCTGGGGCGTTCCCGCTGATTTACGCCGAGAATATGTAAATCAGTGAGATACTCCAATTCACGAACGTACCCCGGCCCGACGCAGTCATTTTACGCCATTTACGTAAGGGTTTTCCTGGCGTAAAGATAAAGCTGCCCATAGCAGGCGCATCCTATGTTAAGTATGGACGTCGTGACCGCGGGAAATTTAAAAATGTTTACATCATTTGCGTAACTCGTCTGTGAATGGGGATTTACGTTGATTACGTTCACGTCGAAAACACCCTCATAATTTGGAGCATGCGCACTGGGATTTTACAATGGTCGACGCATGCGCAGTACGTTCAGCGCGTGGACACGCCTAATTAAAATAGGAGACGCCCCCTACCCACTGAATTTGAATTAGGCCGCCCAGTTTACGCTACGCTGCCGCAACTTTACACGCAAGTGCTTTCTGAATACAGCACTTGCATGTTAAGTTGTGGCGGCATAACGTAAATAAGAAAAGTTACGCCGCCGCAACTTTGCGCGTGGCCTTTCTGAATCTGGCCCTAAAATGGGACTAAAACTAAAATGCCCTTTAAGTCAAAAGGCTAAGGCCGCGTACACACAATCAAATTTATCTGCTGAAACTGGTCCGACGGATAGAAATCTCAGCGAATGCTTCGAATGGATTCGACGCATGCGTGGAAGTATTTTACTTCCTGGAGTGGTGACGTGGCAGCGTCAACATCACCGCCACATCACCGCGTCCTCAGCCCAAGGGGATTTTGGTCCGATGGTGTGTACACGCCATCGGACCAAAATCCGATGAGACATGTCCGCTGCAAACGGTCCGTCAGGCATGTTTGAGCGGACATGTCTCATCGTGTGTACGCGGCCTATACCGGCGTACAGACGATCGGACATATCCGATGAAAACGGTCCGCGGACCATTTCCATCGGATATGTCCGATCGGGAGTTTGATCCGATGGCGTGTACACACCATCGGATCAAATTCCCCGCCGCCGGACGGCGCGGTGACGTAGTGGTGACGCGGCGGTGGCGTTGACGCCGCCACGTCACCGCACCAGGAAGTAAAACACTTCCGCGCATGCGCCGAATCCATTCGGCAGCGGCGCGGCGGCGGTGGGGGCCGACATGTCTGCTGGTAAGTGTACTAACCAGCAGACATGTCGGGCGGACAGATTCCCACCGGATATCTTTCAAAGCATGCTTTGAAATCTGTCGGGTGGAGAAATCTGTCCGCTAGCCCATACACACGAGCGGAGATGTCTGCTGAAACGGTCCATCGGACCGTTTTCAGCGGACATATCCCCTCGTGTGTACGCGGCCTAAGACTATAACTAAATTGAAATTTGACGTCAAAATTAACACTGGTCTGTAGTACTATTGGATGAAAGGCCAATCAGTCACAGTTCAAGGAACTCTTAGCAACCTCTGGAGGAACCCTAGGGTTCTATGGTACCTTGGTTGCGAATGACTGATTTAGACACTTCCAGTGCAGTATAATGACAAGGCGGAGAAGGCTGTACTAGGGAATTAACTTTTCCTGGAGTAGTCAAGTCATTTTCAAGCACTTTCAGAGGCAGATTGCAAGTGAAAAAAATATAATTTATGGAAAGAAAAACCACTGCAAATAGGAATTTAAAAGAATTGATTTGTCTGTGGTTTTACTAGCCGTTTTAGGTTCATGACAAGGTCTCTTTAAATCCTGATGGAAGTTCTAACCTTGCATACTTTAAATCGTGTTTTCTGGTAAATGAATGTAAAGTTCACTGGAATGTATATTTAGGAGTTTATATTAAACCCAGAAGACGTAGTAGCACAGTTATCCGGAATTATTTATTATTAATACTGCATGTGTAATTCTGGGCAAATGAAACCATTTGTGTATTAATCCGTTCTGCGTCCTGCTGTGATGTATTACGGTGGACTAAACGCTAGACACCACCTCGCGGGCATCAGGTAATGGCTCTGGTAATGATTCCAATCTATCCACCTCGATTTCGTATTCCTGGCCCTGCGCGGAGAATGTATACGCTACATTCCTGCGGCCGTTTGCTTTTCTTTCATTAATAAGGTCATTCATCTAAAGTGAGCTTTGTGGATTCTTCTCCTGTGTGGATACTATTGTGCACAGCGAAGAACATTACAACTCCAGCCAGATATAAAAGACTGACACAGCTCTGTATTCTATGATACCTCAATACATTTATTTCTTTGATGCAAGCAGTATAAGTACCTACATTTGAATTGGTATTGGCCTCTTAGGCCGCGTAGACACGATCGGTCCAAACTGATGAAAACGGACTGAAGTCCAGTTTCATCGGTCCAAACCGACCGTGTGTACGCCCCATCAGTCTGTTGTCATTCAGTCCAAAGTTTTAAAACTTGCTTTAAAATCGGACTGATGGACGCCTGACGATCGGGCCAAACCGATCGTTAGTACGCAAAAGCATCGGTTCAAAAACCTGCGCATGCTCAGAATCAAGTCGACGCATGCTTGCCTTCAAGCATGCGTCGACTTGATTCTGAGCATGCGCAGGTTTTTGAACCGATGCTTTTGCGTACTAACGATCGGTTTGGCCCGATCGTCAGGCGTCCATCAGTCCGATTTTAAAGCAAGTTTTAAAACTTTGGACTGAAGGACAACAGACTGATGGGGCGTACACACGGTGAACTTTGAACTTTGGTTTTTTTTCAGCACGTCGTTGTGTTTTATGTCACCGCGTTCTGACACGATCGTTTTTTGAACTGATGGTGTGTACGCACATCAGACCATCAGTCTGTGAACCGATGAAAATGAACTTCAGTCCGTTTTCATCAGTTTGGACTGATTGTGTGTACGTCCCTGTACGTGTGACAAAGTGACAGAGAGATGACATTATCAAAAATGTAATACAAATAAGGCATTACAAAAAAGTGCAACGTTTCGAGGCCACACAGGACCTCTTCGTCAGGTAAGTAATCGATTACTTGACTGACGAAGAGGTCCTGCGTGGCCTCGAAACGTTGCACTTTTTTGTAATGCCTTATTTGTATTACATTTTTGGACGCTGTTTGCGATCCGTGGTGTACTGGCGAATATTTTTTAACTGTTTGATGGTTCCAATGCCCAGCTGGGGATCGTTTTAGTACCCACTCTCTTTCTACGAGCCATTAATCCAGGTCTGTGTGCGATTGGAATATTGACTAGATAGATGACATTATCAGTCTGCTGCTTCTCCTTTTAATGTTCAGTCACAGGGTGGGGGTGTGAAGACCTGTTAAGCCGTGGACACACGATCGGTTTGTCCGATGAAAACAGACTGTTTTCATCGGACAAACCGATCGTGTGTGGGCCCCATTGGTCTTTTTTCCATCGGTGTTAAAAAATAGAACATGTTTTAAATGTTTCCTATGGATAAAAAAAACGATAGAAAAATCTGACTGTCTGTGTGGAACTCCATCGGAGAAAAATCCATGCATGCTCAGAATCAAGTCGACGCATGCTCCGAAGCAAGTGTTTTACGTCACCACGTTTTGTCAGAGTCGGAATTTAGTCTGATAGTGTGTATGCAAGACTGATGAAAGTCAGCTTCATCGGATCTCCGACAAAAAAAAATACATTGGATTAGATTCCATCAGATATTCGATCGTGTGTACAAGGCTTAATTGATGTCAGAGCATTTTCTGAGATTCGGCACTGCGTTGCATTGACTGACAATTGCGCAGTTGTGCGATGTGGCGTCCTTTTTCCCCCCACAAATAGAGCTTTCTTTTGGTGGTATTTGATCACCTCTGCATTTTTTTTTTTTTGACAATTTTGAAAAAAATTCTATATTTTGCTATAATTTATTTTCCCCAAAAAATCTATAAAAAAAAAAAAAGTTTACTTTAGGCCAATACGTATTCTTCTACATATTTTTGATAGCGTCTACAAAATAGTGAATCCTTTTATGGCATTTTTATTATTATTATTTTTTTACTAGTAATGGCGGCAATCAGCGATTTTTATTATCATGACTGCGACTTTAGGTTGGGCACATCGAAAACTTTTGACACACTTTTGGGACCATTGTCATTTTTACAGCAATCAGTGCTATAAAATGCACTGATTACTGTGAAAAGGACACTGGCAGTGAAGGGGTTAACCAGTAGGTAGCGCTGAAGGGATTAAGTGTGTCCTAGGGATTGATTCTTACTGTTAGTGGGAGTGGCTATGAGTGACACGTCACTGATCGCTGTTCCCGATGAGAGGGTCGTGCGCACGCCCGCACGGCGGGAATTTCAAAGTAACGTATATATATATACGTTACTCTGCCCAGCCATGCCATATTGCCGACATATGTACAGGAGCCAGTCGGGAACCGTTTAAAGTAGGATTAAAGTGTTACTAAACCCACAGTAAAATCAGTCTGTATATGCAGTAAAGCATGCTTGTTATACTCACTATGGAACCTAAGGGGTTAATTTTCTGCATTGTGTAAAAAGGGTGTGTAACGGTCAGGGGTTAATGCCATTTACCATATTCCAACCCACGACAGCTTATCGACACTCCACAATCCTGCAGACGAACTAGAATAACGAGACACACAGCTCTGTTTGAGTTTCAAACGAATAGACACTTAGGGCCAGATTCACGTACCGGCCGCGTCGGCGTAGCCTATGCCATTTACACTACGCCGCCGCAACTTAAATGAGCAAGTGCCGTATTCTCAAAGCACTTGTTCCATAAGTTGCGGCGGCGTAGTGTAAATGGCCCGGCGTATCCCCGCATAAATGAAAGGGGGTGGCTTGTATTTAAATTAAGAGCGCCCCCGGGTCGATCGAACTGCGCATGCGCCGGCCGGTAAAAAAGCCCAGTGCGCATGCTCCAGCTCAAGTCGGAAAACGTTGTTGAAACCGACGTGAAAACAACGTGATCGTCACTTACGCAATGCCCTATTCGCGAACGACTTAGTTAAACAACGTAACCGACGGAAAAAGACGACGCTGTCCCGACACCATACTTAACATTGCATACGACGGACCTTCGTAAACGTACCCCTTATATAGCAGGGGTACGTTTACGCTTACGGAAACGACGTAAACAACGACGAGGCGGCGCAAAAATGTTCGGGAATCGGCGTATCAGGCTCATTTGCATAGGCAAATAAGAAAACGACGTAAAAGCCACCTAGCGGCCGGCGTAACATTACACTTAAGATCCGGATCTCGGATCTTAGTGTAAAAATGGCGTATCTTGTTTTGTGAATACAAAACAATGATACGCCGGCGGGATTTTCGAATTACGCCAGTGTATCTGCAGATACACCGGCGTAATTTTTTTGTGAATCTGGTCCTTTAACCACTTAAAGACCCCCGCACGCACATATACGGCCACAACATGGCTCGTACAGGCACAAGGGCGTAAATTTACGTCCCCGCCTGAGTGCGGTTCGGGGGTCCCATCGGGACCCCCTCCGCGGCGTGCGGGGGTCTCCCTACCTCTGGGAGCGATCCGGGATCTGCGGGCGGATGTCCGTGTTTTCCGCCCCCCCCGCGATCGCTCCCAGCCAATGGGAGCGCGCTCCCAGCCTGTCACTTCCTCCTCCTGTGTTTACACAGGAAGGAGGAAATGATGTATTCTCTCATCGCAGCGCTGTTTCCCAGCGCTGCTGATGAGAGAAGACATGACAAGTAAGTGTGCACCAACACAACACTGACACACACTCACATAGGCACATTAACCCCTTGTGATCGCCCCCCCCACCCCCCTGTCACAGTGTTACTGAATGCAGTGATTTAATCACTGCATTTAGTGTCAGTGTGACAGGCACTGTAAAAAACAGTTAGTGTTAGGTTCAGGATAGCCCCCCCACCCCCCCTAATAAAGTTTTAACCCCCTGATCACCGCCCTAGTTAACCCTTTCACTCCCTATTGCCAGCGTCACTAAGCGATCATTTTTCTGATCGCTGTATTAGTGTCGCTGTTCCCGCTAGGTAGCTATTTTTTTTTTATTGCGATTTTTTTTTTTTTACTAAAGACATGTGGCTAAATAAATTTTGGCCTAAATGTTTGACTAAAATTTAGTTTATTTGATTTTTTTTTAACAAAAAGTAAAAAATAGTGTTTTTTTTTCAAAAATGTCGCTCTATTTTTGTATATAGCGCAAAAAATAAAAATCGCAGAGGTGATCAAATACCACCAAAAGAAAGCTCTATTTGTGGGAAGAAAAGGACGCAAATTTTGTTTGGGAGCCACGTCGCACGACCGCGCAATTGTCTGTTAAAGCGACGCAGTGCCGAATCGCAAAAACACCTTGGGTCATTTACCAGCGTATTGGTCCGGGTCTTAAGTGGTTAATGGTAAACTTAGGCTTTTATACAGTTAGAAATCCCAAGGAAAAAGAAAAGAAAGGAGGGCGCACCGACCTTGTGCATTACCACTTAAAAGTTTTATTAAACAAGATAAAAAAAGCCATGGTCCTACTCACAAACCACATTGGTTTGTGAGTAGGACCATGGCTTTTTTTATCTTGTTTAATAAAACTTTTAAGTGGTAATGCACAAGGTCGGTGCGCCCTCCTTTCTTTTCTTTTTTATTGTAGTTCTATGAACACCCTTTGTTCTGTGGAGGGCTGCAAGACTTCAGACTTTGCCATCAGATTAGACTGACATAACCAGTTTGGCGATACACCAGAGCGCAGGAGAATTTTTTTCGTGTTAGAAACCCCAACAATGACTTAACTCCACCCACAACCTGACACAAGGAGCTCAATACATGTCTTTTAGGAGACAGACATCCTGTCTCTGAGATAATCTACATGAGCTAATTACTAATCATTTACCCAGACACGGTGACTTCGAGATAAGCTCTTCTCACCTGCTATATAATACACATTTATCATCAATAGAAATTCACACAATACAGTGTCAATTAGCATCACACAATGAAATGTTCTTGAGAGCCAAACTAAGGTTAATTTACATGACAGTAGCAGATGACATTAAACACCTTAACAGTCTGTGTTCCCACATTGAAGGAGTTACTCTTCTATAGACCGGTTGGGTTTAGAATCAACAACTGGTAATATTTCGAGATATCCTGGAATACATTGTGAATCATTACTGTCCCATCTCATGTAATCCAAGATATAATTTCTCAGTCATCCTATGCCCCTAGTGGACATAGGATGACTTTAGACACAAGAGTCATCGGTGAAGCTGAAACAGGAGTACCCCACACCCTGCAAGAGCCTCTGGGTCCCACGGGCCCTCCCGTTACAGGGTGTTTGATCCTGTCTTCTCTAATCCGCCCCTTCTTTTACGGTCCAATCCATCTGCTGATAGAACAGAGCCTTGGAGTCACTGTACATGCTCAGTGACACCAAAATGTCAGCACTGGGAGAGGGCTCACTGAAAGGTAAGTCTGCCATGCAAGTTTGCTACACTCAATAAGGTAAGAGCTCTGGGGCCCCAAACCAAATAAAGTTTCAGCACAGTTGAGGAGAAAATTAACAACCGAAGATGCCATGTTCCCAATGAGAAGCTTTCTAAAGAAGAACCACAGAGGCTGCCATTGCTGACCTTCTTTTAAAAATATGCTATATACTTGGCCGTTTCTTGCTTGATACTTTCTAAGTCAATGACCTAGAGAGATACAGTATACTTATCACTCTGCAGGTCAATGCCTCCAAGAAGTGAAAGTTTGAATAAAAATAGTGGCAGAGTAAGGACCTCGGAGTTCCTGCAAAATAGCTAATGCCGCATACACACGGTCGGAAAATCTGCCAAGAAAAGTCAGATGTGAGCTTTTGGTCGGAAATTCCGACCGTGTGTATGCTCCATCGGACTTTTGCTGTCGGAATTTCCGCCAACAAAAGATTGAGAGCTGGTTCTCAAATTTTCAGAAATCGTCTGTAGCAATTCCGACGTGCAAAATTCCAACGCATGCTTGGAAACAATTTGATGTATGCTCGGAAGCATTGAACTTCATTTTCTCGGCTCGTCGTAGTGTTGTACATCACCGTGTCCATCCCCCGGCCAGGTAGGCCATAGTGCCGGGGCGTCGTGGTGTGGCCACCCTAAAGGTGGGTGCCACACTGGATGAAGAAGAACCAGACCAAATAGTGTCTGCCAGATAAATACCCCTCCCAGCATGCACAGCAAGGTCAAACCCTCCTGACTGGTTGCTGGAAAAGAGCACCCAAACCTTGACTCCACTGTTGCCACCTGCAGCACCGGGGCTGGAAGAATACCCCAGTATAACATAATAAGCCCACCGCACAGCCATGTTGAGACAGAGACCCTGTTTTGCATTTAACAATCAGGGATTGCCCTGTATTGTCTAATTTTTGGTGGGATCTATATCTCTTCTTTGAGATTTCCCCTCATCTTCCAGGGCCTTAGACCCCGGAAGTTGGACTTTTGAGTATTTTGAATGATATTGTCCCTATGACTCATGCTCGTATCCTGCTCTACATGCATTTGTTTTATTTACTGTACTTAAAGGGTCACTAAAGGATTTTTTTTTTAGCTAAATAGCTTCCTTTACCTTACTGTAGTACTGGTTTCATGTCCTCATTGTTCGGTTTTTTTTTTGTGTTTTTTTTGCTTTGAAGTTGCTGTAATTCTGCTCTGATCTCCACACTTCCTACTTGTCTGTTTCCTTATAACCACAGTGCTGGGAGCTTTCTCACTGTGGTCTGAGCTGTCATTACTGTGTGTCTAAAACTTCCCAGAACCAAGCAGATTCATTTTAAAAACAAAACACTGCCCTGGATTTGTTTGTTTTTGTTCTGTGTGTCTATTTCTACTTCACAGAAACATGAAGCCAGTTTAAAAAAGAAACTATATACACATAGTAAAATAATGATAAAAATCATCAAAAGTCTTTATCAATAAAATACAGCAGCGCTAGTGATCAGGGCACAGTTCAAATCCGATCACTCATTCACATTCAAAGAGATAAATGAAAGTAAGAAAGTTCTCCAGAGCTCAGAGGGTGCACAAATATTCCGTGACAAAAAAGGGGATGCTCTTCAAGACAATTTCAACTGTCCATGATTAGTGACATCACTCGTGAGCCAAACAAAGCATGCGAAGATCCTGTGACAATGTCCCCTCAAGGATGTCTACTCACCAGATTGATGTTGTAACAGGCTTTGAACAGTAATGTCATCGGATTCCCTCTTCCTCATGGAGATGATATTCCAGCAGCATGCAGTACTCCTAATGACCATCAGGTGTCAGGGCACATAAAAAAAGCTCGATATGGTGTGATACCATTTAAAAAACTTTTATTTTAACATGCTGTTAAAAGTCATGCATACAAACAGCAACAAAAAAAGCTCCACAGAGCAGTAACTGATACAAGGTGTAATGCCTATACCCCATTAGCGCCGAGAGTGTGAAATCAGGCCTATTTTTCCCACATTTTGTTTTGTAAAAAAGAAACTAACCTGCAGTCACATTATATGATTGATTTTTATCTATTTTTAATCATTTTGAAAAGGAATCAGTTAAAGCGTATCTCCACCCTAAAGTGAAGATCCGCTGATCGGAACCCTCCCCCCCTGCGGTGTCACATTTGATACCTTTCAGGGGGGAGGGGGGTGCAGATACCTGTCTAAAGACAGGTATCTTCACCCACTTCCGGCCCGCAGTCTCGGGCAAAAGACGGGTTTTTCCCGTTGTGTGCTGGGAACTCTCGACTCCCAGCACACAGCGGGAGCCAATCGGCGGGCTCAGAGCGACTCGCGCATGCGCCGTAGGGAACCGGGCAGTGAAGCCGCAGCGCTTCACTTCCTGGTTCCCTCACCGTAGATGGAGGGGGGAGCAGCAGAGAGACGAGCGATCACTCGTCCTCTGCTGCGGACGCGGCTGGACTCCAGGACAGGGAAGTGTCCTAATATTAAAAGTCAGCAGCTGCAGTATTTGTAGCTGCTGGCTTTTAAAAACATTTTTTAATGGGCCATCCGCTTTAACTTTTATGTCTCTATACCCTGTAAACAGTCATTTCAGCAAAAAAAAACATTTTCCTTTAGTGACCCTTTAAATTGACTTTGATATTCTGGAAAAAATTTATTTCATCCTCCGCCTAACAGTTTTTTTCATTTGGGTAATGCTGATTTACCTAAGTTTAAATGGATCTACAAGGGTTGGGCATATCCCAAGAAGTTTACCAAAGTATGGCAGCCTTGCTTGGACATCTCTGAGTCTTTTTGGGGGGAGGTTTCTCTATTCCAATTGTCCTAATTGCTGTTGTAATATGTTGGTTATTGTTTTAATGGTCTGCAACTCTGTCTAGGTTAATTATTTACTGTGCATATATACACTTTATTACCAAAAGTTTTGAGACACCTAACTTTACACGCACATGAACTTTAATGGCATCGCAGTCTTAGTCCATGGAGTTCAATATTGAGTTGGCCCACCCTTTGCAACTATAACAGCTTACACTCTTCTGGGAAGGCCGTTCACAACGTTTAGGAGTGCGTCTATGGGAATGTTTGACCATTCTTCCAGAAGCACATTTGTGAGGTCAGACACTGATGTGGACAATAAGGCCTGGCTTGCAGTCTCCGCTCTAATTCATCCCAAAGGTGTTCTATTGAGTTGAGGACAGGACTCTGCGCAGGCCAGTCAAGTTCCTCCACCCCAAACTCACTCATCCATTAAGTTACAAAGGCATTCACAACTCTGCCCCCAGCTACATCACTAGCCTAGTCTCAAAATACCAATCTAATTGTCCTCTTCCACCCAAGACCTCCTGCTCTCTAACTCCCTCATCACCTCCTACCATATTTGCCTCCAGGACTTCTGCTGATCCTCTCCCATCCTCTGGAATACCCTACCCCAATCTGTCAGACTTTTAGGCAATCCCTGAAAAATGTTACTCTGCTTCCAGTTCCACCTAACAACTGCACTTTTATTTTCTTCATCAGCTCACCCCCCACGGTTATAACCCTTTCGTATCACTTGACACTCCCTCCTAGATTGTAAGCTCTAACGTGCAGCACCATCTGATTTGTCCTGTATTGAATTGTATTGAAATTGTCTGCACCAATGTTGTAAAGCTCTGTGCAAACTGTCGGCGTGTTATAAATCCTGTATAAAAATGATAAATAATAATAGTGTATGCTGGTGTGTGTGTGTATTCACATTTTTCTGGACAACTAGTACTGTCACCTACTTTTGTTGTAAGGTTGTGTGTAGTCCTCAGGATTTGAAATGTCCTTGCTTCCCTTCCCCCTGGGTGCAGTACCTTCCTAAATAGTCCATATTGTATGTACAGTAAAACCTTGGTTTGAGAGTAACTTGGTTTGAGAGCTTTTTGCAAGACAAGCTAAATTTTTGAATAAATTTGGACTTGATCTACAAGCGATGTCTTGATATAAGAGTAGCGTCACAACTGAGTATAAAAGAGAAGAGAGGCGCCTCTAAGGCCTTGTACACACGGCTGAATATATCCGCTGTGAACGGTCCCCGGACCGTTTACAGCGTATATTTACGCCGGGGTGTTTTGATCCGATGGCTGTACACACCATCAGATCAAATTCCCCGCCGGCGGACAGCGCGGTGACGCGGCGGTGACGTTGACGCCGCCACGTCACCGCACCAGGAAGTAAACACTTCCGCGCGCATGCGTCGGATCCATTCATTCATGCATGTGCGGCAAGATATGTCCGCTGGTTTGCCGTACTAACCAGCGGACATATCTGACGGCCAGCTATCCGGCGGAATTATTTCAAAGCATGCTTTGAAATTTTTCCGCCGGATGAATCCGGCAAAAAGCGTCCGTTTGCCCCTACAGACGAGGGGATTTTTCGGCTGAAATGGTCCGTCGGACCATGTTCAGCGGAAATATCCCCTCGTGTGTACAAGGCCTAAGTGTAGCAATATGGTTACATTTAATGAAGGTACAACATTTAGCAACTCACATGGTTGGCATCCGGGGTAAAGCGATCCACATAGACCATTCTCCTCACCGCCATTAATGTCATCCCTTCTACGAGTGGTTCAAGCCTTGCTTTCAGATCGCTCTACTGCAGGGTAGTCTTCCCGGTCACGATTGCAGACTGATAGCGGTGAGAGCCGGCGGTGAGGATGATGGTCTATGTCAGTGATGGAGAACCTCGGCATCCCAGATGTTTTGGAATTACATTTCCGATGATGTTCATGCACTTTGCAGTGTAGATGAGCATCATGGGAAATGTAGTTCCAAAACATCTGGGGTGCCGAGGTTCACCATAACTGGGCTATGTGGATCACTTTACCCCAGATACCCGCATACTTAGATATGCCTCTTTTAATCATCAACCATGTGAGTTGCTAAATGTTGTACCTTCATTAACCACTTCCATACCAGGCACTTATACACCTTCCTGCCCAGACCAATTTTCAGCTTTCAGCGCTGTTGCAACTTGAATGACAATTGCGCGGTCATGCTACACTGTACCCAAACAAAATTTTTAACATTTTGTTCCCACAAATAGAGTTTTTTTTTGGTGGCATTTGATCACCTCTGGGATTTTTATTTTTTGCAATTTTTTTTTTAAAAAGGCTGAATATTTTGAAAAACAAATGCTTTTTTTTTGTTTCCGTTACAAAACTTTGTAAATAAGTACGTTTTCTTCTTCACTGATGGGCACTGATGGGGCTGCACTGACGGGCACTGATAAGGCGGCATTGATGGGCACCGATGAGGTGGCACTGATGAGGTGGAATTGATGGGCACTGATGAAGGGCACTAATATGCAGCACTAATGGGGCACTGAGAGGTGGCACTGATATGCAGCATGGATGGGCACAGATAGGCTGCATTGATGGAAACAGATAGGCCGCACGGATGGGAACAGATAGGTGGCATGTATGGGTACTGATAGGTGGCACAGATGGGCACTGATAGGTGGCACGGATGTACTGTATTATATTGTAATGATGGGTGCCAATCAGTTCCAAACAATGCCTGCCAATCAGTGATGCCAATTGTGGGCACTGGTTGGCATCCATTGTGGGCACTGATTGGCATCCCTGGTGGTCTAGGGTGGCATACCTGGTGGTGGGCATCCCTGGTGGTCTGGTGGTATCCCTGGAGGTCTGGTGGCATCCCTGGTGGTCTAGTGTGGGCATCCTTGGGGGGGCTGCACTGATAATCGATCAGCACAAACCCCCCCCCCCCGTCAGAGGAGCAGCCGATCGGCTCTCCTCTACTTGCGTCTGACAGATGTGAGTGAGGAAAAGCTGATAGCCGACTATTCTTGTTTACATCATGATCAGCCATGATTAGACACGGCTGATTACGTGGTAAAGAGTCTCCGTCGACTCTTTACCTAGATCGGTGTTGTGGTGTGTCAGACTGACACCCCACCAACAACGATTTCCGCGATGCGTGCCCCCAGGGGCGCGCATTAGCTCAATATCCTGAAGACGTCATATGACATCTGATCAGGATATTGAAACCACTTTGCCGCCATCATTTTGTGATAGGGCGGGCGACAATTGGTTAAATGTAACCATATTGCTACACTTAGAGGCGCCTCTCTTCTCTTTTATACTCCGTAGCGTCTTCTGTATTTTGCTTCTAATTCCCATGGGGAGGCTGCCATTTGTGGATGAACATTTTATAGTTACACAACCTATCACATTTCTATAGTCTTTTTATATGGACTATAAACTGAAGGACTTGTGAATAAATGGTTGGGGAACGAATCATTTGAGTTTCCATTTTTTCTTATAGGGAAATTTGTTTTGATATGAGTGCTTTGGATTACAAACATGCTTCCAGAACAAATTATGCTTGCAATCCAAGGTTTTACTGTATATGCAAAATCTTAATTGGACACCTCTTTAAATTAAAAAAACATGGCGGCTTAGAGTTTCAGGAGCACAGGGCAACTGAGGCCAAGAAACCTGGGTGAAAGAACTCTTCTGTTCTGCCAAATTCCCCTTTTCCTGTCATTATACCTTTTACCTGAACGCTCTGTCACAATATCCTCTCTATGTGTTTGCAAACAGAATGTAAATCTACTGTACTGTACTTTGAACAAAATACAAAAAAAAAAAAAATAGTTTTTCAAAGGAACCTTTTGGCTTGCGTCCCAGGAGATTATAGAAAATACGTTAAACAAAAAAAAATGTACTGAGGAAAAGAATCAAATATCCCATATTGGAGAGGCGAGATGTAACACATTAGCGGGCTCTGTAATGGCACAAACAGAATTTTCAATGCAGACTGTACATAAAGAATGTAGATTGGAGAAGGCGATAAGCTTGTAGTCAAACATATGAATATACTCCTTTCATAACCCGCTGTTACTTTATTTACTGATAATATGAGATAATCCAAAGGAAATGTGATTTCAATTACAAGGATAAATTTACCTGAGGGAACACTGGAGCCGATTGCAACAACGGAGAAGGAAGTTAAATATTAAGTAAAGTAGTTCAGATAACAAGGGCATTGATAATATGATCGAGGCCTACAGGGTCTGGAACACCTTCAGAGTCTGTCGGTTTGCTGTCATGAAAATTATACGGCCCAGTAAAGGACTGGAAACCATTTAAACCTGGGGGGCAAACACAACCAAAATGGATTTTTAACATCTTCCAGAATCACTATCCTGGCATTTGGTTGCATGACATCCATAGGTGTGCGCAGCCTATTGCACTAGCGTGTGCACCCCAAAGCTCAAACACATATGTGTGCGTATATTTATCTACTGTATATATTTGAGGCCGCGTACACACGATCAAATCTGTCTGCTGGAAACGGTCTGCTAGACCGTCCCAGCAGACAGATTCGATCGTGTGTACGGGCGAGCCGACGGATTTGGCCACCCGACAGATTTCAAAGCATGCTTTGAAATCTATCGGGTGGGAACCCGTCCGCCCGACATGTCTGCTGGTTAGTACACTTACCAGCAGACATGTCGTCTCGCACAGGCGCCGAATGGATTCGGCGCATGCGCGGAAGTGTTTTACTTCCTGGTGCGGTGACGTGGCGGCGTCAACGTCACCGCCACGTCACCGACACGTCAGCGCGCCGTCTGCTGGCGGGGATTTTGGTTTGCTCGTGTGTACACGCGAGCAAACCAAAATCCTAGCAGACAGATTTGTTCAAATCGGTCGGTCCGACCGATTTGAACAAATAGATTGCCTCGTGTGTACGAGGCCTAAGTATAAGCCGACCCAAACATAAACCGAGGCACCTAATTTTACCACAAAAATCTGGGAAAACATATTGATATAAGCCTAGGGTGTCCATCCGCATGCCTCCCTGTGCCTTAGGGTGACCACGTGTCCCGGAATGCCCGGAACAGTCCCGCATTTTGCAGGTCTGTCCCGGGCACATTCATTCCAGGACAATACAGTGTCCCAGAATGAAACTGACACAGCCACCCCCCGGGGCCAATATGATGCCCCCAAAAAAGGCAGCCACATCACCGCTTTACTCACTGACAGTACTTGTCCTGGCCGGGAATGCTTGGAGGAGCACAATCCCCGCCCCCTGCTTGTGATTTGAGAAATCATAAATCGTGTTTCCAATCACTGTGCTGTGATTTGTTACAGCACAAGCTGATTTTTGGGAAGGGAGGGTGTCCCTGAATGGTAGTTTGGGAATGTGGTCACCCTACTGTGCCTCATTTTGCCTCACTCTGTGAATGTGCATGCCTCACTGTGCCCATGGCTCACTGTGTCCATGCCTCACTGTGCCCATGCCTCACTGTGCCCATGGCTCACTGTGTCCATGCCTCACTGTGCCCATGCCTCACTGTGTCCATTCCTCACTGTGCCCATGCCTCACTGTGCCCATGCCTCACTGTGTCCATGTCTCACTGTGCCCATGCCTCACTGTGCCCATGTCTCACTGTGTCCATGACTAGACTGATGTTTAACATGAAAGTCTATGGAAGGGGTGACTGGTTTTGAAAAATCAGTGCTTCCCAGCCGTAGGTTCCCCAGGCTACATATGTGCCAAGTTTGGCATCCAGGGGACCTACGACCGGCTGGTACTAGGTCCCCAAAGTCACAGGAGAAATGACTGTTTAACATGGGAATCTAAGCAAGGGCTGCACAGGTTTGAAAAATCGCGTAGGTCCCCTGGACAACAAACTTTGCACACTTATAGAGGAAGAGTGGGGCTACATGTGTACCAGGTCCCCAAAGTCCGAGACATCCAAAACTGTGCTGAAAAACTCGGCTTATACTCAAGTATATACAGTATATATAGATATATAGATATAGATATATCTATATATCTATCATATATATATATATATATACACACACTCTAAATAAATGTTAAAATGTATTAGGGCAGTGGACGTGTCAGTAGGGCAGTGGTAGTTTTTTTTAATTGCTTTTTACAATTTTATTTATATATATATTTATATGTAGCGCTGATATTCTCCCATATTGATGTGTGTTTGCATACTTTAATAAAAAGTCCATGGACATTGCTATGTTTGAGTATTTGGAGCCATCTAGTGACCAAACACTGGTAATGCAGATATGTTCTTTTTTCCTGAGAGAAGCACAAAGAACTAGACAGGAAGTGACTGTTGTTTTGGGAGGAGGAGGCTGACCTTTTTCAGCCAGGAGGTTTGGTGACCTACCCATGAACACTTTCTTGAGCAGTGCATGCTGGGTAGGAGATAAAAGGAGCCTGAGCGGCCATTTTAGGTCTCTTGCCTGCCTGAGAGGACCTGTGGGGAGACGGTGGCCGGATTGCAGAGACCCAGAGACACTCCTCCGAGCATCGGAGGACGGGATCCACCCAGTGGAGCTGAACAGAGCGATTGGCCCAGCTGACGGAGAAGCAAGTTGCAGTCACCGGACAAAAGTTACCACACAGAGCCCACAGTTTGTTAAATTTCACACGCAGTAAGACTCATATACAGGCCTCACTGGAAATTATAGTTCCACGAAGGAGCAGAGCAACTGACACTGAGAAGGCTTGAGGCCTATCTACCTTGATGTCTCAAGCAATGTTAAAATAGTTGTTACAGCTACACCAGGAGCATTTTCACTTCAATTTAACTCACCAAAACTGTGGATTACAAATAACAAGGAGCTACTTTAGCTAGCGAAGAAAATAAGATCCAGGACTAAGTACTTTAAGTGAGATCTCACACATAGCTTATAAAGTAGGGGGAGCTCCCAGGTATAAACCTATATATATATATATGTATTCTGGATTTCAAATTGTTTATATTGTAATCCATTGTGCTGTCGTCTTATGTTGGGATGACAGCACAATTACTGTAATCACTTTTTTTGCATAGTCTACAGTAAAATATATCTCTGGTTAAAGCGGATCTCCACCCTAAAGTGAAGATCCGCTGATCGGAACCCTCCCCCCCTCCGGTGTCACAATTGACACCTTTCAGGGGGGAGGGGGGTGCAGATACCTGTCTAAAGACAGGTATCTGCAACCACTTCCGGCCCGCAGTCTCGGGCAAAAGACGGGTTTTTTGGCGACATCCCGTCGCCCCCCGTTGTGTGCTGGGAACTCTCAGCTCCCAGCACACAGCGGGAGCCAATCGCCGGGCGCAGCGCGACTCGCGCATGCGCCGTAGGGAACCGGGCAGTGAAGCCGCAGCGCTTCACTTCCTGGTTCCCTCACCGTGGATGGAGGGGGGAGCAGCAGGGTGACGAGCGATCGCTCGTCCTCTGCTGCGGACGCCGCTGGACTCCAGGACAGGTAAGTGTCCTAATATTAAAAGTCAGCAGCTGCAGTATTTGTTGCTGCTGGCTTTTAATATTTTTTTCTAGTGAACCATCCGCTTTAAGTATCCAGTTGTTGTGGCGTATTGTTTTCTCCCACCAGGTGCAGTCAGTGGATCCTGGGGTGACAATACAGGTATTTTGTACTGTCTTACATTGCATTGTATTGCATTGCATCACAGCTGTGCCAAGGGGATGGAGCCAAGTTAGTTAGTGGTAGAGGTCGACCGATATGGGTTTTTCTCTGGTCGATATTTAGAAATTGCGATGGCCGATATATAATGCCGATTTATTTGGGCCAATATGTTAGGCCAATCTCATAAAATCCAGGTGTGCCCTCTCATTAAGACAGGCCTGGATCTGTGCCGTTTCTATAGTGCTTGTGCTGTGACCGTCGGCCCCCGTGCGGGACTGATGTGACACGACTCCGGCCAATAGCAGGACCGGAGTCCACCGCCCAGGAAGGAAGAGGGGTTGAAGATACGGTGACCACATTTCCAAACTACCATTCAGCGACACTCTCCCTTCCCAAAAATCAGCTTGTGCTATAACGAATCACAGCACAGTGATTGGACACAAGAGGTGGGATTTATGATTTCTCCAATCACAAGCAGGGGGCGGGATTGTGCTCCCCCCAGGCATTCCCGGCCAGGACAAGTCGTGTCAGTGAGTAAAGCGGTGATGTTTTAGCAGCCTTTTTTGGGGGCATCAGATTGGCCCGGGGGGTGGCTGTGTCAGTTTCATTCCGGGACACTGTATTGTCCTGGAATGAAGGTGCCCGGGACAGACCTGCAAAATGTGGGACTGTCCCGGGCAATCCAGGACACGTGGTCACCCTAGTTGAAGATGGACGCAATTAGATAGCGAGGACAGCGCTGACATTGCGGGCTTCTTCTGCAGGTAAGTGGCACATAATTGCGCTGACGTCATTGGCGCATGCGCACTAAAGAAAGAAAACGTTTGTGCTTTTTCTAAAAGGCCCGTGCTGTGACCAGCGGCTCCTGCGCATCCTGGGACTCGGAACAGTCACAAAGCCAGAATGCACGGTCCTGGAGGGGTGAAGATGGATGTTTGCAGGGAGGTGCAACATAATGGGCTAGTATTGCAATGCTAGCACATTATGCTTTTACTTTTCAGGGAATAAAAGAGGAAGTTTACTTCCTTTTTAAAGCAAAGCATCACGTTTGCGACATGGACATGTGCACAGCTCTGCTAGAATTCTTGGTAAAACGATTGTTCAGCCACCCTGTTTCTATCACTCCCGCTGCCAGTGTGAAACAAACCTTATGGATAAGAAGCCGCACTCTGGAATCCATCCAGCAGCCTGTGAACAAGGCTCTTCGCAGTTACTCTGTACTTGGTGATTATCGAATAAAGAATTTGGATGGATTCCAGAGAGCGGGCTTCCATATATCCATATTCCGATTTTGTGATGAGTGGGAGGTCGTCTGAACCTGGCACCTGGAGAGAAGGTACCAGTAATCAACGCGCATATTTGGAGGTTTTCACAGTTAGAGCGGTGCTACCCTGCGTTACATGAAACAAACCTTAATTCACACCAGTGCGACTTGTCATGCGATTTGACATGACAAGTCGCAACTTATTGTCAGCAATGAAACTGCGATGCAATACCGATTTGAAAAAAAAAAAATTCCTGCGTTATTTTATTTTTTCATATCAGGTGCATGAAGTCGCACAGATGTCAGCAAACTCGCACCTGAATAGACCAAGGAGACCAAGACCAATCATGTAACATATGTATATATTTTATTCTGGAATGTTTTCTTTTTTAATAGCAAGGATTTAACCACTTCAGCCCCGGAGGATTTGGCTGCTAAATGACCTGTACGATTCGGCACTGCGTCGCTTTAACTGACAATTGCGCTGTCCTGCGACGTGGCTCTCAAACAAAATGTACTTCCTTTTTTCCCCACAAATAAACATTTCTTCTTTTGGGGGTATTTGATCACCTCTGCGGTTTTTATTTTTTGCGCTATAAACAAAAATAGAGCTACAATTTTGAAAAAAAGCAATGGGCCAGATTCAGAATGGAGAGCGGATCTTTGTGGCGGCGTAACGTTTGTGATTTACGTTTCGCTGCCGCAACTTTACAGCCAGGCAAGTGCTTTATTCACAAAGCACTTGCCTGTAAAGTTGCGTCGGCGTAACGTAAATGGGCACACACGGTCGGACATCCAACAAAATTTCCCTTGGATTTTTGTCCTAATTGATTTGTCCGGTCACACCCATAGCATACACACGCTCGGACTTTTCTGCAAACTTTTCTAAAATTTTCCCATCATCACGTGGTTTTTCTGCTCTTTACTGCCACCCTTTGGTTAACTTCTGATATTGTTGGTTAATTTTAACATTGGTTCTGAGCATGCGTATTTGCACTTTGTACAAAAGTCGGTTGGCTTGCTGTACACACGGTCACACAAGGCGCCATCGGACTTTTGTTGCCGAAAAGTTGGTTCGTTCGCAGACCCAACTTTTTGTCGGATGAAACCCGAAAAAGTTGGTCCGATGGAGCGTACACACGGTCGGACAAATTCGAAAAGTTGCAGATTTTGAAGTTGGTTGGCCAAAAGTCTGACCGTGTGCTTTAAAGACGATTCACGCTTTTCTGTCTGTTACAGTGTGATGAATGTGCTTACTCCATTACGAATGGTAGTTTTACCAGAACGAGCGCTCCTGTCTCATAACTTGCTTCTGAGCATGCGCGTTTTTTTCACGTCGTTAAAGCCCACACACAACCATTTTTTACAATGTTAAAAACGACAACGTTAAAAACTTTGTGAAAAAATAGAGCATGTTCGAAATTTTTAATGCCCATTTTTTAAATGGTGAAAAATGCTCTGAAGCCTACACACGATCGTTTTTAACCACTAGCCGACCAGCCGCCGCAGTTATACAACGGCAGGTTGGCTCCGCTGTGCGAGATCACGTAGCTATACGTCATCTTGCATTTAAGCCAATGGGGGCGCGTGCGCCCCCCGATCACCCCTGGTGCCGATGCGCGTGCCCGGCGGGCGCAATCATCGCCGGGCACCTGCGATCGCTCGTTACAGAGCGAGGACCGGGAGCTGTGTGTGTAAACACACAGCTCCCGGTCCTGTCAGGGGGAGAAATGACCAATCGTCTGTTCATACAATGTATAAACAGTGATCTGTCATTTCCCCTTGTCAGTCCCATCCCCCCTTCAGTTAGAACACACCCAGGAAACATAATTAACCCCTTCCTCGCCCCCCAGTGTTAACCCCTTCCCTGCCAGTGGCATTTTTAAAGTAATCAATGCATTTGTATAGCACTGATCACTACAAAAATGCCAATGGTCCCAAAAATGTGTCAAAAGGGTCCGAAGTGTCCGCCATAAGGTCGCAGTACCGATAAAAATCGCTGATCGCCGCCATAACTAGTAAAACATTTTTTTTCAAAAATGCCATAAAAGTATCCCCTATTTTGTAGACGCTATAACTTTTGCGCAAACCAATCAATAAATGCTTATAACGATTTTTTTTACAAAATATGTGTAGAAGAATACGTATCGGCCTAAACTGAGGAAAAACTTATTTTATATATATTTTTGGGGATATTTATTACAGAAAAAAGTAAAAAAAATATTATTATTTTTTTTTTCAAAATTGTCGCTCTATTTTTGTTTATAGCGCAAAAAATAAAAACCACAGAGGTGATCAAATACCACCAAAAGAAATTGAGCTGGAAGGCAAGTTGGGACTTTGAATGAAACATGCACCTAAAAGGGTGATAATGGACAATGGGTGTCTGACCAGTAAAATGCATATAAAAGCTGTACGTACTAGCTGAATCTCTATACTCAGCACACAGGACAGTAATACATAATAATATTTATTTCATCTATATACAAATAGCATAAAATCATTACAGTACTTGGTAGTAATATACAAAAAGTCAGGCAGTTCACATAATAGCCATATACATATCATGATTGTTACAGCATAATACATTAAAAGGTAGTAAAGTGATCCCATGTAGTACATGATATTAGCATCGGAGTAGCTCGACGCGTTTCGTGCGACTTTGCACTCATCAGGAGCTGATGCTAGTATGTATCTAAAATTAAAAATATATAGACTATTGGTACAGGGTCTCAAATGAGCTGGAGGCTTTGCTACCACCAAAAGAAAGCTCTATTTGTGGGGAAAAAAAAGGACGGCAATTTTGTTTGGGAGCCACGGTGCACGACCGCGCAATTATCAGTTAAAGCGACGCAGTGCCGAATCGCAAAAAGGGGCCTGGTCTTTGACCAGCAATATGGTCCGGGGCTGAAGTGGTTAATGACATAAAAAAAAAAAAATTTAGATCCCGAAAAACGTGTATACGCGGCATTAGGGTCCACATACACTATTAATTCTTTTTAGTCTTTGATCGTATTATTTATTCGTTCCTATGTAGCCAAATGTTACTTTGTGTCAGTAGAGTTCTCTGAGTTTTTAACAAGCCCTTCCCTAGTCTTCCTTTGTGTGTCACATTGGGCAGATCGTTTCCCCCTTGTATAAAATAAAAGAGTAGGGAGTGAATGAAGCCTTGTGTCGTGTGTTTGTGTCAGAATCGGCGTTCTGCATCCTGACCCCGGGACAAGAGTAATATCATAGGAAGAAGTGGGAACAATCCGCCACTGTATTCCGCAGCCTCCACTTCATCAGAATGACAGCTAGAAGGGAACATAGAGCGACCATTGATGATACACGCAATATTCGGAGGCCGATGATAAAAAAAAAAAAGGTGATCTTTAGGAAAATATCCTCCAAGTGTTACCATTGTTTACGTACCTTCATCAAGCCGAGTTTAAATAAACAGGACAGATTTTCCGGGCCGTTCGGCAGAACAAAGCCGCCACTCTCCTGTCCAGAATTTTTTATTTTTTTTTTATGCCTTCAGCCGCGCCAACTTAATATTGTTCACTGGGCTAATTCACCGGAGAGGCAGTGTTTATATTGTATTTACCAGGGGCCGTGACCTCCTCACCGCCACGCCGCTCAAGTGTTACTTTAATAGGCTCATTGAATGGAATTTATTTGTTTCACCAGAGACGTACGCGAATGTTCTAAAAGACGGGTTGGTGGCGAGGAAAATGGATTCATTGTATAATAGGATTCTTCTCAGGAGAGAGCAACGCAAGTCGCCGATCTCTCAGATTTTCAAATGCCAGGAATTGCACAGCTCGTCCTGGTGAAAAGCTGTTTTACAGTTCGTTCTGAATGGTTTTGATGCTCGTCTTGCGCTGTTGTTAACAGATACGCGATAAAAGGGGTAACCCTGATCTGTGTTTTCACAAATTGAGGGCACCCATTTTTAAAGTTGAACTCAAGGTAGATATAAGAGACATAAATGAATAAAAGGGGTCAGTTTATGAAAAAAAAATATAATAATTCTGACCATAATTGCCTAATATGCGAAAAAAGAGGAAAGGTCTGGTGTCCCCAGTGACACACTTCCATCCCTATTACATATAATCAAAAGAAAAAGGTTCGCCCCGGGACTTTAAATCAGAGGTGCCCAACCTTTTGAAGAGCGAGGGCCACTTAACCAGCTAGGTAACCGGTCGAGGGCCACAACGAGCGGAGCGGGTGGATGGCATGTCTGTGTCTGCTCTGCATATGCAGAGGGGACAAGGACACAGCCCACTATAATTTTTAGCGCAATCAGATTAGAGGTACAGTAGGACACAAGTCGGTTTATGTCTGCCACTACTTAGACCCCATTCACACCTGAGCGTTTTGTAGCTTGAAGCCTGAAGCTACAAAACGCTGAAGAGGAAAAAATTAATTATTCTCTAAGGAGATGGTTCACATCTCCACTACAAAACGCTTGAAGCCAGAAGTTCAAAAACGCCTGAAGCTCAAACAAGTTCTGAGACTTTTTTTTGGGCGTATTTGGGCGTTTTTCTGCTTTTAACATTGGTGACCCTAGACCTGTCCAAAATCGTGGTAAAAAACGCCACACAAATCGCGGCAAGTCATGGTAAAAACGCTGCAAATATCGCAACAAAACACGGTAAAAAAACACCGCAAAATCGCGGCAAAACGCTACGCTCAGGTGTGAATGCAGCCTTAGAGGTGGATGTGGGACTGTCGGACTGGCCACGTGAAAGGGGCCCCAAGGCTGCTATCACACTGATGTGCTGCGGTTTACCCGCACCGCGGGTGCAACAGTGTACCTTTGGTATTCCTGCACTTTGCAATAGACTTCTATTATATTCTGCAGGTATAGTGCACTTTAAGAAAGCTCACCAAGCTTGCAGGTAATAACAAAAGTCTAGCTCAGTGCAGGTAACCTGCAGGTAAACTATTCTGCACCTGCGGATTAGTTTGAAAGCAACCCAGTATTCCATCCCAAAGCAGGAGGTCGTGGGCCACATCAGAGGGCTCCATGGGCCACATATGGCCCCCGGGCCACTGGTTGGGCACCCCTGCTTTAAATGAAGTGTGTAACGTTTCCGCCAGTAAAAATAACAATAATTGTATAGTATATAATTTAATTCAGGTAAAATTGTTTACATGCGTTAAGTAAAATTGTTACATACATGACACCAACAATTGCCAATTGAAACAATACATAGACAGTAAATATTAATACACAAGTATACTAGTGGACAGAGTACACGGGCATCGTACTACCCGAAACTAGGCTAGTCGGGTAGTACGATGCCCGTGTACTCTGTCCACTACTATACTTGTGTATTAATATTTACTGTCTATGTATTGTAACAATTTTACTTTACGCATTTAAACAATTTTACCTGAATTAAATTATATACTATACAATTATTGTTATTTTTACTGGCGGAAACGTTACACACTTCATTTAAAGTCCCGGGGCGAACCTTTTTCTTTTGACTAATTGCCTAATATGCTGATTTCCTATGATCATCAGCTCCATCTAGTGGCCATAATTTGGTATTTTTCATCAGAACATTACTGCATTGTGATCACTAGATGGAGCTGACCATCAAAGTATTTTTAACCAGGGCCGCCATCAGGAATTTTGGGGCCCCTTACACAGCTTCAGGCATGGGCCCCCTGAAGCTGAAGCAGAGAACCGGGGGGGGGGGGTTGCTGCCGCCTGAAATTGAGAAGCGGGGGGGGGTTCCCGCAAATTTGTAAGAAGCGGGGGGCCCTTTATAAAACAAAGCGGGGGGGGGCCTGGGGACCTCTAGGTCCTTTAAAAAAAAGAGAAATATATATATAAAAAAATAAATTATAAAAAAAAGCGGGGTTGTCATCTGGGGCCCTGGGGATCTCCGGGCCCCTGGGGACCTCCAGACCCCTAAAAAAAATTGCCCTTTAATAAAAAATAAAATACAAATATATTAAAAATATATATTTTTTTATAAAAAAATAAAAAAGAGGGGGTTGCCATCTGGGGCCCTGGTGGCCTCCAGGCCCCTGGGAACCTCCGGACCCCTTACAGGTGTACTGCCTGTACCCCCCTGATGGCGGCCCTGTTTTTAACCACTTAAATGGGTTGTAAAGGAAATTATTTTTTTCCCTAAATAGCTTCCTTTACCTTAGTGCAGTCCTCCTTCACTTACCTCATTCTTCCATTTTGCTTTTAAATGTCCTTATTTCTCTCGAGAAATGCTCACTTCCTGTTCTTCTGTCTGTAACTCCACACCGTAATGGGAGGCTTTCTTCATGGTGTGGAGAAAGCCTCTTGAGGGGGGGGGGGCGAGCAGGAGTGTCAGGATGCCCACTAACACACAGCTCCTTTCTCTATCTGCAAAGTAGAGAGTGTCCTGACTTGCCTACTCACCCCCTCCCCCCTCAAGAGGCTTTCTCCACACCAGGGAGAAAGCCTTGCACTACTGTGTGGAGTTACAGACAGAAGAACATGAAGTGAGGATTTCTCAGAAGAAATAAGGACATTTAAAACCAAAATGTAAGGATGAGGTAAGTGAAGGAGGACTGCACTAAGGTAAAGGAAGCTATTTAGGGAAACATATTTTTTACTTTACAACCCCTTTAAGGAATAGAAGGATTTGCCCACTTAAAGAGGATGTAAACTCTCAACCTTCATTTAAAAAAAAAATCCCTGCAAATGAAAGTCAAAATAAGCTAGTATGAGATCGAAGCCCCCAAAGTTCTCGTCGGTCCCCTCAGCCGCCGCCGCCATGTCTCTTGCAGTCTTCTTCCTTCTTTCGTAGCTCCGGCGCTGTGACTGGCCGGAACGGCGATTACGCATGTGCCGTAGACATCAGTGCAGTCCTTACAGCAAATATCTCCTTAACCGTGCAGGGTAAGGAGATATTTATTGCACCTACAGGTAAGCCTTATGCCGCGTACACAGGGTCGTTGTTTTGTGATGAAAAAAAAAACGACGTTTTAAAAGACGTCATTTAAAATGATCGTGTGTTGGCAAAACGACGTTTAAAACAACATTTTTAAACCCGCGCATGCTCAGAAGCAAGTTATGAGACAGGCGCTTCAATGGAACAGAGTGCCGTCGTACGTGTTGTACGTAACCGCGATTTGCTAGAGCATTTTCAGAAAACGATGGTGTGTTTTTAAAATGAAGTTTGAAAAACGTTGTTTTTTTTCATGAGATAAAACGTTGTTTTTTTTCATCACAAAAAGTGATTGTGTGTACGCGGCATTAATCTAGGCTTACCTGTAGGTGCAAGTTGTAAGGAGGGGATTAAAACCACTTTAAATCGGTTGTATAACCACACAAAAAAAAAAAAAACCTGTAGCTCATTACGAAATACTTACCTTACATCGAGGCGATGGCTTCGGATCACCTGTCACCGCAGAGGGAGCTGACATTTTCCCCTTGCGTGTCTTCCGGGTTCGCGGCGCGTCACTCCCACATCTACGCGCAGGTGTCTTCTTTCTGTCAAAGTACGGCAGCATCCACCGGGCCTTCAGCCGGACCTTCAGAGCGTATGCGCCCCTGAAGTCAGCAGCTGCATGCAAGGTGAATATCTCCTAAACTGTACAGGTTTAGAAGATATTCATTTTACCTACAGGTAAGCCTTATTATATGCTTACTTGTAGGTAAAAAAAAAAAAAAATGGGCGTACAACCACATTAACGACCAATTGCGCAGTCGTGCAACCTTGTACCCAGACAAAATTTACATCCGTTTTTCCCCCGCAAATAAAGCTTTCTTTTGGTGGTATTTGATCACCTTTGTGGTTTTTATATATTTTTTGGAAAAAATAAATTGTTATAATACATATCCCCAAAAAAATATATAAAAAAAATGTCTTCATCAGTTTAGGCCAATACGTATTCTTCTATAGATTTTTAGTAAAAAAAAAAATCGCAATAGGCCTTATTATTATATAATGGGACACTATTACTTACACTGATACCAATGAAGGGGGTACTATTCCTAACACTGATACAAATAATGGGACACTATTCCTTATATTGATATCAATAATGGGGCACTATTCTTATCACTGATACCAATGAGGGGACATTATTCCTACCACTGATACCAATGATGGGGCACTATTCCTTCCACTGATATCCACGATAGGGCACTATTCCTTCCCCTAATACCAATAATAGGGCACAATTCCTCCTACTTTTACCAGTAATGGGGCACTATTCCTTCCACTGACACCAACACTAGAAAACTGTTTCTCCCAGTATAAGGTGACCAGATTTTTAAAATGAAATTCGGGGACATATTTTGTCTTTACTAGTAATGGCGGCAATCAGCGACTCTCTGCCTGTCGCCGCCAGCCTCACAGCCTCTCAAGTCTTACTCTTCGGACCCCGGCTACTACTGGGTGGGGAGCGGAGGAAGATCACTCCGCCAGGGAAGGCAAGGAGATAGGCAGGTGGCTGGCCAGGATTTGAACCGAGGCAGAGGAACATGCGAGTGAAGCTGAATGGGCATGCACCCGAAACTGAAGAAATATTCCCTCCGTTCCGACCAGCACATGATCATCAGAAAGGGGCACAGATAATGGGAAAAATACAACCCCCCCATGCTAGTAGGCACTGCGGAGCGGGGGTGTGTAATTCAATTTTTTTTATTTTAATTCTGCACTGACTTGCTTTGAAATTGCCTCTGCCCCCTATTAAATCCAATCTGGGGACAAAACCAGGGACAGACATGGTCCGGGGACAGTGTCCTCAATCAGGGGACTGTCCCCTGAAACTGGGGATGTCTGGTCACCCTATCCCAGTAATACCAGCAATGGGGCACTATCCTTACCCTGACACTATGGCCGGGACACTATTCCTCCCAGTTATACCAGTGATGGTGCACTATTCTTCCTCTTAATAACTAAAGGCTCTATGTAATTTCTTTATTCCCATTGACCACCAAGCCAGAGACATGGTGTACTTGCACAAACATCGGGACTTTTTCCACTCCCACTGGTCACAATCCAGCCCCCCTAAAGCCTGAAGGACAGTAAACCGACCCTTTGTTTACAAAGTTTGGAGACCCCTGATTTTAGGTCATTATAGGTTACAGTTTGTGTTCACTCATCTGTAGACTGGAGTACCTTTAGAACAGTGGTTCTCAACCTGGGGGTTGGGACCCCCTTGGGGTTGGATGATGATTTGCCAGGGGTCACCAAATCCTGGGCTGTTCATGAAGCCCACACAGCTCTCCCAGGCTTTTTGCTGCCACCCAGCAGGGCTGTCCCTGGAGCCGGTGGTCTCTCACTCACCCTCTTCGCAGCCACCCATTTAGTTAACGCCATGGCTGGGGGCAGAGACCAGAGGTCAGCTCACTGGTGAGGGATGTGAAGTGGAAGGGGCTGGAGGAGACCCTATCTCCTGATTTCGGCACAGGTGTCACTGCTACGAGACACCACAAAGTCAGAGACACAGTGAGTAACACTACATGTGATTATAGTTGCCATGACTGGTGTATTACTAGTGTGCGCTGGAAACCAACCCCCCATCTATAACCCCCTCTAAATAAAAACTCGACACCTGCTGGTTTAAATGGCCAATAAAGGCCCCATTTATTAAATCCAAAAGGTGTATAAAACATATTTTCTTTACCAAACATTTAACTATAAAAATAAACATATAAACTTTTCCTTCAACATTTACAAAAATTTTTTTAACCGAATAAATTAACCAAACTAAAACACTGTAGACACTGTAGACACTGAGGTTCCTGAGTTAAAGAGAAATACCAAGTGCAAGCAATGGGCTGTCCTCCATGTAAAAAATTGTCCGGGCCTCTAGCCGCGCGTCATAAGCTCAAGAGGCCATCCCTTCCTCCTTCATTTCTCTTCAGCCCGATTGCCAGTATCCCCCACCTAACCGGAATAGGGAAGGTGCCCATCCCATGACAGGCCCCAACTCCTACCCCAATACTCAGGAACCCCCAACACCAATGCCAAACCACCTGCAAAACAAAAAGAAAATGAAAAAACACACACCCATACCAGACACTTCCCCAGGGAGGGAGGGAGGGAAAAACAGCCTGCTGCCTGTTCCTGTGATGGCGCCCGAATGACCAGCCCCGCCCCCTGCTCCTATTTATGTGGCCCCCCTCGTGGCGTGATACCCCGCCCCCCGGGCCGGACTAATGCTGCATCACTTCCCCCCTATTGTGTGCGCTTCCCTCAGTGTTCCCCAGTCATGGGACCCTGCGCCTAAGGTTCCCCCTTGCTGCGGGTTTGTCTTGACTGGTGTATTACTAGTGTGCGCTGGAAACCAACCCCCCATCTATAAACCCCTCTAAATAAAAACTCGACACCTGCTGGATTAAATGGCCAATAAAGGCCCCATTTATTAAATCCAAAAGGTGTATAAAACATATTTTCTTTACCAAACATTTAACTATAAAAATAAACATATAAACTTTTCCTTCAACATTTACAAAAAATTATTTAACCGAATAAATTAACCAAACTAAAACACTGTAGACACTGTAGACACTGAGGTTCCTGAGTTAAAGAGAAATACCAAGTGCAAGCAATGGGCTGTCCTCCATGTAAAAAATTGTCCGGGCCTCTAGCCGCGCGTCATAAGCTCAAGAGGCCATCCCTTCCTCCTTCATTTCTCTTCAGCCCGATTGCCAGTATCCCCCACCTAACCGGAATAGGGAAGGTGCCCATCCCATGACAGGCCCCAACTCCTACCCCAATACTCAGGAACCCCCAACACCAATGCCACCGCCGTATACGGTGATACCTCACACGTGTGCGGCCCGCCACAGCCCTAAGGCCCGTTGTAACCCTTCCTGGAGCCCCAGGACCCACATGTCCGTACCCACCGGTGTCAAATGCACCCCATCCCCCCTAAGAAAAAGGGGGAACTCCCTCTCCAACTCCCGATGGCGAACCACCAACCCCCCTTGACGGGCGACAAACTTTGAAATGGCTTTATTAGCCTTGATCCTAGCCCAATTAACCCTATCCACCGACCGAGCGCCCCTCCAGGCCACCCTCCCTACCATCTCCGACCAAACGACCAGGGTGTCTGGGAATGCGCTACGTAAGCGCATAAAATCCCATTTGACGTCCCGAATAAGGTCTCGGGAGGCCCTGACGCACAAGTCGTTGCCCCCGACGTGCAGCAGTAGCACGTCCGGGGCCCTGTCCAGCCTAGCATAATGCTGAACCTCCGGGACCATAGCATGCCAGGGATGCCAATCCAACGGACAACAGCCTCATCCCGAGAGAAACCCATCTGCCTGCCGTCCCTCCTGACCAGGGCCCTCTTTGCCCCCCAATGCACATAGGAGTGCCCCAGGATCCAGATCAAGCAGACCGCGCCTGAAAAGAAAAGAACGGTACACACCATAACAAAAATTAACCCAGAGCCGACAAACAACCCCCAAAGACTGAACCCCGAGACAAGGGGACACTGACAAACAGGAAAAGAAAGGACGTTGAACTCCCACCCCTCACAAAAGCTGCGGTCTCACATACAGTCTGAACCGGCGGGACTCCCAGCGGCCGATCCGCTGCAGGACCTTATCGCTCAAGCCCCACCGCGAGGCCTCAGTCACTGCCCCAATCCGAAAGGAATGGGAAGAATACTCCGCCGCACCAAAACCACCCGCCACCAAACTACGCTTAAAGACCGCCCCAAATTGGTACCTGGTCAAAGGTAGCCCATCCGCATGAACAAGAAGCGGGCCCGCCCCCAGCGGGCGCAAGCCCAACCATTCCCGAACAACCTCTACCGGACAAACCCCTAGCCCCGGGACCCTACCCAGGATCACCCTGGCACCCTTGCCCACCTGGTCGGTTTTTGACCTGCGAACAATCAACGTAACCGACTCAGGAAGAACCTCCACGTCGGACACGAGCAAACCACCTGGACTATTCTTAGAAGGGCTGACCAGTTCCCCAACCCTCAACGCCCCGAAAAAAGCCAAGACAAAAGCCACCCTAAACAAACTGGCCTCAAAAGGTGACGAACACACCGAACCCAATCCCCCTACCAACACCTCCAACATGTGAAGCGAAACCGGCCTCCTGGAGTCCGGACGGACTCGACCCCTTCTGTAACCCCCGCAAAGCCTTGCGAACCACGAATGCCTTGGTAACGTCTTCCACTCCAGTCAACTGAAACAGAAACGCCAACCCTGACATTTTTGCGTTCAAAGAAGCCACTGAAACCCCCTCTTCACTACACCTGCCCAAAAAATACAATAAGGCGTGCAAACGATCCTCGTCAGAAGGTCCCACCCCCAGCTCACTCACCAAACTGCGCCATTCTCGCCACACCCGCTCGTACGATCTCCAGGTGGAATCAGCCACTGACCTCCGGACCAACTCCATCACCGATCCCATACGAGGTCCCACAAGCCACTGGGGCACGGAACCCCCGCCTGATCCGCCTCCGGAGCCAGCCGACGGAACCTGTCCCACTGCAAACGAGAGAGCGCATCAGCCACCTCATTATTGACCCCGGGAATGTGTACAGCACTCACCACAACATTTAGAGCCAAGCATTTTAAGACCAGGGCTCGCAACAAGCGAACCACTGGCATAGACAATGCCGTCAATGAAGAAATAGCCTGCACCACGCCCAAATTGTCGCAGTGAAAACGCACCCTCCGGTTCCTGAACTCCGTTCCCCACAACTCCACCGCCACCACTATCGGAAATAACTCCAACAGCATCAAGTTCCTGATCAGCGGGGACTCCCGGAGACGCTCTGGCCACCTCCCAGCACACCATCTACCTTGGAAATAAGCCGAGAATCCTACCGACCCAGCCGCATCCGTGAACAAGGTCAATTCGCTTGCCGAGACCACCGGAGCCAGCCACATGGATCGCCCATTGTAGAGCTCCAGAAAGGAACTCCACACCTTCAGGTCCTCCCTGTGCTCACCGCTCAACCGCACGAAATGATGAGGCGCCTTAACGCCCGCCGTGGCAGCCGCCAGTCGCCGACAAAACACTCTGCCCATAGGCATTATCCTGCAGGCAAAGTTAAGCTTGCCCAACAATGACTGCAGATCACGAAGTGTGATCCGCCCACTGCGTGCCGCAGCAGAAACCGACTCTCGCAAATCCGCCAGCTTATCTTCCGGCAGCCGGCATTCCATCCTGACCGAATCAATGACAATGCCCAGGAATTTGAGCTCCGTCACCGGACCCTCAGTCTTCTCCTGGGCCAAAGGGACCCCAAACACCCTGAACACATGCTGAATGGTGGTGAGCAAAATCAGACAAGCCCGATCACCCGGCGGTCCTACCACCAAGAAATCGTCCAGATAGTGCAAAACCGATGCCAAACCCGACAGGTCCCGAACCACCCATTCCAAAAATGAACTGAACATCTCGAAGTACGAACACGAGATGGCGCAGCCCATGGTCAAACACAGGTCCACAAAATACTGACCCTCCCAACAACAACCCAGCAACCGCACACTAGCCGGATGCACCGGCAATAGCCGAAAGGCCGATTCAATATCGGTCTTGGCCATCAAAGCCCCCTTCCCGAACCGTTGGACCCAACGCACCGCCTCATCAAATGACGCATAGCACACGGTACACAATGCCGGATCAATGGCATCGTTCACTGACCCACCTTTCGGGTACGACAAGTGGTGGATGAGACGAAACTGTTTTGGTTCCCGCTTAGGAACCACCCCCAGCGGTGACACCACCAAATCCCCCATGGGCGGGGCCTCAAATGGCCCCGCCATCCTGCCCAAACCCACCTCCTTCCGGAGCTTTTCAGTCACCACCTCCGGATGGTTAAGTGCTGACTTAAGGTTGGCCGCCAAAGGAGGAACAGTACCCAAATCACTAGGAATCGGGAAACCATCCTTAAAGCCCAACCACAGCGCCCGAGCGGCTACCCTGTTCGGGTACCTACTTAGGTACGGCGCCATCTTTTCCACCCGTACCGGCGTCCTCCCTTTTTCCATTGTCCCCGGGCTTCCTCCCCTTCTTAAAACACTTTGACAAGGGATGGGTTCCCCCGCAACCAGAGCACTCATGCCGGAAACAACAGGAGCCCCCAAACTTACAGGAGCCCTCGTTGTACTGCCAACAGAAACCCTTACATTTTTCGGCCGGCGGTGAGGAGGCCCGCCCACCTCCGGCCCCCTCCCGAAAGGGCTGCGGCGCCACCCTGGCCTGAGTCATCAGCCTCATCCACAGGGCGATATCCTTCTGGTTCCACCGAATCTCCGGCCGAACCGCTTTTTTCTGACGAAACAGCTCATCGTAGCGCAGCCACGCCCCCCCACCGTACACCTTCTGCGCCTCGCTAATCGAATCAATGTAACAAAACAAACCAGTGCACTGGTCCGGCTCCCTCTCTCCGATCACGCTAGCCAGAATGTAGAATGCCTGGGCCCAGTTCGCAAAAGTACGAGGAATCAGGCGATACCGCCGTTTTTCCTCTTCCTCTTTCTTACTCTCGTCAGGCTTCACCTTGTCGAGATTGAACTTCTCAAGGGGAAGCAGGGAAAACATTTCCACATACTCCCCCTTCCAAATCCGCTCCTTCACCTCCGCCCTCAAATGAGCCCCCAACGGCGCTTCATAGCAAAGGTACACTTCGCACCGGGCCGCGTCAGACAACCTAACCCCGTCCGCCGTCACCCCCGCTGTGGGGCCCACAACAGCCCCACTTGGAGACGCCCCGGGAGGGGTCACCCCCGCAGCAGCACCGTCAGAAGTTGGGGGAGCAAGCGATGGCGGGGGCGCCACGGCCGACTGGGCCATGACTCCCGAGCCCGCCTGCCAGTCAGGGGGGGGCAACCCCCCTGTCCCGACAGGACCACCCAGGGGGACCCCCACTGAACTGGACGCGGGAACAGCCGCTGACCCCCCCACCGCCGAACCCCGCGCAGGCGGAACCAACCACGCAACCGTAGGAGGCACCGCGGCAGCCGGAGGGGGGGCAGCAGGTGCCCCGCCAGCCAGCGCCCGACAACCAGACAACAAAGATGACAACAACTGCTGCAGCAGAAATGCCCCCGGGTCATGGGCCCCCCCCAACGCGGGCTGGGACACCCCGTCCAGCGGAAGAGGACCAGAAGGAAAAACCCCGCCCAGCAAAGGACCCCCGAGAGGGGCGACATGGGGAGGGGGTGGAGGAGGGGGGGGGGAAGGAGAAGGAGACATAACAGAAAAAGTTTGAGAAGAAGACTTACCCCGTTGCCCAGCGGAAGCTGTCCGACCGGCCGATGCTCCAGATCCCAGCTGGCGCCCTGACGGGCCTTGCGACTTCCTCTGGACCCTCCGAGTCCGTGTCCGAAACTTCACCTTCCGAACGTTGGTCCCCTGGACCAGCAAGGGACGCAGAGCCCATCGACAAGGGGGACGGGGGACGGGCTGCCCTCCCGCATCTCTGAGGTCATGCTAGCGGCATTGGGGCATTGGGGGGGGGGGGGGCTGTCCACCTTTTTTACTCAGGTCAGAAGAGTTCTGCCTCCGCGTTGTCTGTCTTAGCGTTCTGCCCCGCGTTTTCTGTCATAGCGTTCTGCCCCGCGTTTTCTGTCATAGCGTTCTGCCCCGCGTTTTCTGTCATAGCGTTCTGCCCCACGTTTTCTGTCATAGCGTTCTGCCCCGCGTTTTCTGTCATAGCGTTCTGCCCCGCGTTTCTGTCATAGCGTTCTGCCCCGCGTTTTCTGTCATAGCGTTCTGCCCCGCGTTTTCTGTCATAGCGTTCTGCCCCGCGTTTTCTGTCATAGCGTTCTGCCCCGCGTTTTCTGTCATAGCGTTCTGCCCCGTGTTTTCTGTCATAGCGTTCTGCCCCGCGTTTTCTGTCATAGCGTTTCTGCCCCCCAGGTTTCTGTCATAGTGTTGCTGCCCCCCAGGTTTCTGTCATAGTTTTGCTGCCCCCCAGGTTTTCTGTCATAGTGTTTCTGCCCCCCAGGTTTTCTGTCATAGCGTTTCTGCCCCCCAGGTTTTCTGTCATAGCGTTTCTGCCCCTCAGGTTTTCTGTCATAGTGTTTCTGCCCTTACATTTTCTGTCATAGTGTTTCTGCCCCCACGTTTGCTGTCATAGCGTTCTGCCCCCACGTTCCTGTCGTAGCGTTTCTGCCCCCAGGTTTTTCTGTCGTAGCGTTTCTGCCCCCAGGTTTTTCTGTCGTAGCGTTTCTGCCCCCAGGTTTTTCTGTCATAGCGTTTCTGCCCCCAGGTTTTTTTCTGTAGTAGCGTTTCTGCCCCCAGGTTTTTTCTGTAGTAGCGTCTCTGCCCCCAGGTTTTTTCTGTAGTAGCGTTTCTGCCCCTAGGTTTTTCTGTAGTAGCGTTTCTGCCCCCAGGTTTTTCTGTAGTAGCGTTTCTGCCCCCAGATTTTTCTATCATAGCGTTTCTGCCCCAGGTTTTCCGTCATAGCGTTTCTGCCCAGGTTTTCCGTCATAGTGTTCTGCCCCAGATTTTTCCGTCATAGCGTTTCTGCCCCCAGGGTTTTTCTGTCATAGC
Organism: Rana kukunoris; assembly: GCA_029574335.1. Classification (NCBI taxonomy): domain Eukaryota; kingdom Metazoa; phylum Chordata; class Amphibia; order Anura; family Ranidae; genus Rana; species Rana kukunoris. The sequence continues at coordinate 450,491,750 of CM056053.1, read as the reverse complement.
GTTCTGCCCCCACGTTTTCTGTCTTATTTCGGCCTCAGCGTGTCACACAATTCTGTCTCAGGTTCTGTCCTTGCATTGGCTATGGCTATAGTATCATGCGTTTCTGCCCCCAGGTTTCTGTCTTAGCGTTTCGATCCACACGATTTCTGTCATAACATTCGTCATTGTATATCTGCCTCAGTGTTGCAGGTGCAGCTTTTTCTCATACCTTTTCTGCCCCGGGTTTCTGCCAAATTTGCCTCAGCGTTTCAGGCTCGGTGTTTCTATCGTACTATTCTGCCTCAGGTTTTCCGTCATTACATTTGCCTCAGCGTTTCTCTCATACCGGAAGGTTCTGCCCCAGGTTTTCTGTCATAGCGTTTCTGCCCCAGGTTTTCTGTCATAGCGTTTCTGCCCCAGGTTTTCTGTCATAGCGTTTTCTTCCGTAGCTTTCTGCTCACGTTTTTCTGTCTGGGCACTACGGCCCCCACGATTTTCTGTCTGGGCACTGCCCGACGACACTCCAGAAGCCCCTTGAACAGGCCGCACCGGGTCCACCGATCTCCCCCGCAGAGCCCCCTGGGATCCCGCAGGGGCCGCTCCCGCACCGACGCCGTCACCTCGTCCCAGACCTCCGCTTCTCCCCCGGCTAGCTGTAGCCGCTCTGGCCGCCGAGCTACCAGCCGCACCCACCGATCTCCCCCGCCGTGAAGTGCCACGCAGGGCGGGATCACCCGCCCGCGCCACCGCTCCAGAAGCCTCCCGATCTGATCTGGCTGGAGACGGGGATGCCACCCGCCGACCTGCGCGTCCTTGCTGCCTCGGTTTTTTCCCCGCCTCCCCTGAAGCCCCAGATGATGGCCGTTTTTTACCCCCCGGAGGGGCCGAGTGGGGGCTGATTCCCCTCTGAGAGCCCACAGAAGGTCCCTCGGGGCTGTACCTGGTGGGGGGCCTGGAACGCCTGGGCCGCCGCGGCGAGGGGGGGGCGGGAGGGGGACAGGTCGCAGGACGTACCCTCCCCCGGGTCAGCTAACAAAAGTCCCAGCTGCTGCTCATACCATTCCTCTCCGTTGACCCTGGCCGCCGCTCTGAGCCGCTCCACTAGCTCCTCAAGGCGATTCATGGCTGATGAAAAACAGCCTGCTGCCTGTTCCTGTGATGGCGTCCGAATGACCAGCCCCGCCCCCTGCTCCTATTTATGTGGCCCCCCTCGTGGCGTGAAACCCCGCCCCCCGGGCCGGACTAATGCTGCATCACTTCCCCCCTATTGTGTGCGCTTCCCTCAGTGTTCCCCAGTCATGGGACCCTGCGCCTAAGGTTCCCCCTTGCTGCGGGTTTGTCTTTAAAAGTCACCACTACAGTTCTCAGATCAGCAGATGACCTTGATCAATAGCACCTAAGTTGGCCGATCAGAACTTCCCCCCAATATTGCCACTTATCCCACCTCCCCCACGCGCACTGCCACTCATCCCAATCTCCCCCAGAACTGCCACTCATCCCAACCCCACCCACCCCCAGCACTGCCACTCATCCCAAACCCCCCACCAGAACTGCCACTCATCCCAAACCCCCTGCCAGCTTTGCTACTCATCAAAAAAAAAAACGGCGCCAGCACTGCCACCCATTCCATTTCCCCCACCTCCCAACCAAGGAGTAAGGCCGCGTACACACGATTTGTTATTACTGTATTTCTGAAGTGGCACAATCCAGTTTACCTGTATGTTTGGGTTAATTGGACACCCCATACACACTAATAGATTTTCTTCAGATTTTTGTGTTCAGATTTACCAAAACCATATAATAGGAGATCAAACCTTTAGGCCGCGTACACACGATCGGTCAAAACCAATGAAAACGCGGACTGAAGGTCCGTTTCATCGGTCCAAACCGATCGTGTGTGGGCTCCATCGGTCAGTTATCCTTCGGTCAAAAAAAAGAGAACTTGCTTTCAAATTTAACCGATGGACGCCTAACCGATAGGTCAAAAACGATTGTTAGTATGCAAAAGCATTGGTTAAAAAGCCGTGCATGCTCAGAATCAAGTCAATTCATGCTTGGAAGCATTGAACTTCGTTTTTTTCAGAACGTCGTTGTGTTTTACGTCACCGCGTTCTGACACAATCGTTTTTTTAACCGATGGTGTGTAGGAACATCAGACCATCAGTCAGCTTCATCGTTTAACCAATGAAAACGATCATTTGGACCTTTCTCATGGGATGGACTGATCGTGTTTACGCGGCCTAAGAGAAGGATTAAAAATAGAGAATACATGGAAGGAAGGGGAAAAGAGGAGAAGGAAAAAGGGAGAGAAAGAACAAGAGACAGCTAGAGAAAGGGATGGGGGGGACGACAAGAAATTAGGATAGAGAGGGATGAAAGGGAAAGAAAGGAGAACAAAGAATGAGTGGTACATTCTAAAATGTACCATAAGGGGTTTTAATACGGTACGAGTGGAAGGGACTTGGGGAGCGCTAAATGTCTGTAAAATAGAAGCGCAAATTACTTGTCTTGGGTGCAGACAACCGACGCTACGAAAATAATTTTACTGTTAGGGGTCCCTACAACTCGGGAAATTTTATCAAGGGGTCACCCACTGGAAAGGTTGAGAACCACAGGTTTAGAAGGATGTAGAATTCGGTAAAAAATAAATAAAAATAGTCTGTTGTTGACTAGAAGTCACTCTTCAGTCCAAATTGCCAGATTGGGGACTTTTTTTTTTCCTCTCTCATTCAAATTATATTGAGTTTTGAATGCACGTATTATAATTAGACTTATTTTTTTACTGAACAGAATTACACTTTCTTGATAAATACCAGGACGTGTATTTTGGGAAGCAAACTGAAACACTTCTAGAGTCAAAACTTTGCAAAATTATCAATCAGAAATATTTTTTTTACAGTAAAAACAAAACAGGAAAAAAAAATAATAATAAAAGGGAAATTTGAGCTGCACCTATTTTTTCTTTTAGAAATATTCCCCTCGTACTTTCCCTTTAAATTACAAGTAATGATTGTAATGCTGCCATTCTGCTCCGTGTCCTGAGGGTGGCAGCAGCGACATACATATTGGTGGTTGCCAATGACAGCACAGTAAATACGCACGGGGCTATTCAAGTTGAAACATTTCAAGGATTTTACATTTTAAGTCAGTCATGCCGGTAACACAGCTCAACTCAATATTAAAGGCTCTAGCAGAAAATGCGTGAGAATGGGATATAGATGATGCAAACTTATTACATGTGTAGCAGAATCTCTGACCTCTTACAGTCTAATGGGAACCCTCAAGGCCAAAGACAGCTGGCATCCTTCAGTATGTGGTGGGTTGTGAGGCATAGTGGGTGCAAAGGTGGTAAAAGTCATTGGGCGCCAGACACTTCTTGGATGTAAAAGAGGTTTTATTTCTTTGACAGTCCTTTTTATATTTTGCAAGGGAAAGAGGGTTAGGGCCAGGACACCCTTAAGTGGTTTCAATTTCAAATGGCAGACTTTGAGACTACAAAAGGAGGACAGTGTACAGGGAAAGGCCCCAGCAAGGTGCCACTTCTGCACGTGCAGGATTGCTGTCTCCTATGGCAACAGTACCTAAACAGTTCCTAACTCAAAGGAACAGTTCTCTCTGCTGTACTACAACTTCTCCTTGTAGTTCTTCAGCCCCTTGAACTCCTGGTCTCTCACTGGACCCTCTGATTCACTAACTCTGAATCCCGTGAGCTCCTCAAGGCTTTTGCGGTGGTATCTACCTCAAATGTCACCCACGCTTCCCTGCTGGGTTCTTAGCTTGGCATTTTGGATACCTTCAAGCTTCAACCCTGCTGATTGGCTTGGTCCCTAGCTTGACACACAACTGCTCTGCAAGCCTCACCTCCGCTGCTTGGGTCCCTGACTTGATCACCGCCTTAAGTAGGGCTGAAACAACTAATCGATTAATCGACAACTAATCGATTATGATAATAGTTGTCAACTATTTTCATAATCGATTAATCGTCCAGTTGATTAGTTGGCCTGCATATAGAATGCATTATTTGTTTACATATCAGGAAATACAGTGCAGCACACATACAGCTCAGTACACCATCCATACATGTCACCAAGTGCCTGAGAAACTGTGAATGTAAAAGTGTGAGGAGCAATGCCTCATGGGACATGTAGTCCTGGGCAGGAAGTGAGTGGTTCTAAAGGCAGAAGTTTTTTTTTTTCCCTTAAACCTTGCTATAGTGGGAGCCCTATACTATACTTTGCAGCTTGCTATTGAGGAACTCTGAAGGCAGGAGGAGACAGAAGCATCGATGAGGGACCCCAGAAGTGGAGGATCTGGGCTGTTCTGTCCAAAACCATTACACAGAGCAGGTAAGTATAACAAGTTTGTTTAAAAAAAATAAAAAATCACGTTAAAGACTCTGTGCAGGGAAGATCAGCATCTGAACCCAGAGAAAGTGCAGGTAATAGAAGGCATTATCCGATTTAGTCGATTAATCGACACAATAATCGGCCAACTAATCGATTATGAAAATAATCGTTAGTTCCCTCCGACCACGATGGGTTCTCGAACCGTCCCTTTTGGTTAAACTGCAAGCCACTGTGCCAACCCTGCGCTGCCCTCTTACTTCTGGATAGGCCCTCACATGACTTGGCAGCCTGATGCCCCTGGGATAGGCCCAATCTCCGGCCTAGCAGCCCAGGGCAGACAATACACGTCCAACCAGATTGCCATCTAGGTGGCACACAAGAACTTGAATCACCCGACCTCATGTGAATATATAGGCTCTCCCAGCAGGCCAAGAGATTCAACAGCATCCCTGCCCATTGGCTGAGATACCCCATATACCCATAACCTGACCTTGAGTTGTCCTTCTCAATCTAACACCTCCAAGTTCCCGGGCACATGGTGGTAGAAAAGAAAAGTACAACTAGGGAGAAGTCAATGGAACCCTTGTAGTAGCTACTCCTGACAAGGAATTTGGTGAGGAGCTCCCTGACTAAACCCCAGGTGAACATTAAAGAGGAAGTGTCTTCACATCAGAAATGATTGGGAACAGGTCAACATCACTAGAGCATGTTCATATTTTGAGCAAAAACAAAAAAACTTTTTGCCATAAAAGAAAAGTTGCTACCTCATGTGACCTCTAGTTGAGGCAGCCCTGGATCACATGGAGCTTACATAAAGATTTATGCACTTTTCACGAAATTAGAGACTGCAGTTGTTTTGAATTAGACAGACCCTGTCTAATAGACTTATGGTGGCCATACACACTTTGATAAATAATAGATTTTTTTTTCTATCAAACTCTCCCAAGAGGAGTACTCAATCGGTAGTCAAGAATACAATCAATCAATATGCCAAACATGGGAAAGTGGGATTTTCTCAATAGTTAGAAGATATAATCGGAAGTCATCTCTGTTTCCACCAGGCAGACTCATAATCCAATACATCAAAATACGATCAAATGTATTAACAAATCATCTCAGTGCTGCTGTTTGATGGAAAACGATCAATTATTTTCCTCCTTGGCCAAACGACTCAGTTTGACCAAATCCAATCTAAACCAAGTCAAAATCATTTGGAAGGCAAGTTATGGCTATTAGATTGGTTTTCCATTCTATTGTTTTGATTGAATCGCACATCAATCCGGAAATAACATTGAAAGGTGTATGGCCACCATTAGGCTAGACATACACAGCTTGAATTCCCTTTAAATGTTCCTATGGAATCCTGAAAAATCATCCATATTCCACTCTGCTCCTTTAAATATCCTTGTCACTATGGTCGAAAATGATTATCGATTTGACCCCCCTAACCATTAAGAAATCAAATGAACATTCAGAAAAATTTACATTTTCTAACAAATTTCTACTAACATATGGCCAGCTTTAGCAGCAATCTCCTGCAAAATGTGTAATTTTCTCCAATGACCCTGGTGGGGAGATTTAGACTGAATTCCTATTGGGAAACAAGAACAGGAAGTGAAATTAAATTGTGGAAAAAAAAAAACAACAAAGACTCTAATATTCCCCCCATTCTATGCAAAAAAAAAAAAAAGAGAGAATAGGCTGGAGCTGTACTTTTTTTTTTGATTTCAGAACAACCTAATTTTTTCACATTTGTGGTTACTTAGAAAGAAGAGATCAATATATACAGAACAGAATAAAACAGCTAAGCTTATAGTATCTGAAGGATTGGTGTTCTGTTTCAATCACCGCTTTATGCATTCATATTCCTCCTTTAAACCTTAGTCCATCCGTTCAGTATGGTTACCTGCTGAATAAGTGTCCAACTAACCCAAACATACAGGTAAACTGGATTGTACCACTTCAGAAATACAGTAATAACAAATTGCAGTTGCACTGGATTACCACTAAATGTCAGCACAAAGATATTTATACATTATATAATGAATTCAATGTGAGCAGGCATCAGCAACAATTTCCACTTAAGGGCCGGATTCAATTAATGTGAATGCATGGAGGGCCGCATTCACCTGCTAATAAATGAAGATAACATTACAGAGCCCCCACACATCTGACCTCCTTTACATTACACAGCCCCCGCATCTCTGGACCCCTTTACATTAGACAGCTCTGCACCTCTGGACCCCTTTACATTAGACAGCCCAGCACCTCTGGATCCCTTTACATTACACAGCCCCCCTGCATATTACACAGCCCCTCTGCACATCACACAGCACCCCCAACCCAGCCACCCTGAATTTTACACAGCCCCCCCCCCCAGCTATGTAAACACAGAGGGATGGGGCACTTTACTTTTTTTTTTACACTGTCCCTTTGAAAAAAAAATATTCTTATGACTTTTATTGCAGTCAGAAATAATGTAAACATCCCTTGTGATAGACAGTGACAGGTACTCTTTATGGAGGGATCTGGGGTCTATAAAACCCCAAATCCATCCTTTGCACTTAAAAGCATTCAAAACTTCAAGTTTGACTGTTTTGAATACTGTAATTTTGTTTAAAAAAATGGCACCTTGGGTTAGGTTTTTGGTTTGTTTGGTTCGGAAGGGGGGGATGGGTTGGAATGACAATGCAGAGAGTGACATTACAAGGGGCGGCCCAACTGCCCCACCCTGCAGGGGACACTTGGTACCCACAGATTTAAAAGGTTTCCAGAGGTATGGAGGATGGATTGCAGGTTAAGAGAGAAGTGACATGATGTGCCCTGGAACACATATTTTCTTTGTTTAAATGATGTGATTTTGTACCAAGTGGGTATATATTTTTTTGTTTTCTTCTTAGATCTTATTGTTATACGATGTAACGATTTTATGGCCAGAGAATGGGCCCTCATCTGTATGTCACTTTGCATGTCTTCGAAAACAATAAAAGAAAAAAAAAAAAATGGCACCTTTTGTAAACCAAAGTGATGTCATGATATTGCTCCTGGGATACTGCATCTGAGACTCGATTGAAGCCAATTCTGGCTTAGTTTGGGTCTCTGGTAGAGCTGAACGATTAATCGTTAAGAATCGAAATTGCGATTCTTTCTCCCTCGCGATCTTAACCAAGCATTTTCCAGATTCTAAGGAGAATAAACTAAGCAGTAAAGTTAGCCCAATGTTTTGTATAATGTGAAAGATGATGTTACGCCGCGAGAATCGTGATGTTTATTCTAAGCAAAAAAATTGTGATTCTCATTTTTTTCCCCCAGAATCGTGCAGCTCTAGTCTCCGGCCAGCTGGTGGACATGCTGGTTGGTCATTCAGGCCTCCCGGTGAGACAGGAGAGTCGGGCGAGCCACAGAAGACATCCCTTCCCACTGTTAGGCATAACAGCCCAGCAGCTTCTTAGCTGCATCAGTTGTTATCCCAAGAAAGCCAACCACCAGCTCTGAAAATTGTCACTGGGGTGATGCCTGTAGCTGCAGGAACCCCCCTGGGACAACCCCTTCAAGATAAGGCCGCATATTTGCGTAGGTCGATATGAAGGGGTTAAAATGTCCGGGGTCGGGTGCACGTGAACTGACAGGCTGGACATTTAGGGCCAGATTCAGGTAGAGTTAGGCTGGAGTATCAGTGATACTCCAGCCTAACTGTCACTTTAAGCCGGCGTTTCTGTTTTCTGTAACCAGAAAACAAGAAACGCCGGGTTGGAGTTCCGATGCGATCAGCGCAATTGAATTTCGCCATCGCATCGCAAACTTAATTTAAAAATGGCGCCGGGGGTGTTCCCGCTGATTTACGCTGAAAAAATATGTTAATCAGCAGGAATCGGCAATTCACGATCGTATTCGGGCGCGACGCAGTGACTTTCCGACGTTTCCGTAAGCAATACGCGGCGTAAAGATAAAGCAGCCCCCTAGTGGAGTATCCTATGTTAAGTATAGCCGTCGTCATCGCGTCGGAAAAAAAAATCGCGTCGCTTGCGTAAAACATTCATGAATGGGGATTTGACGTCATTGACGTTCACTGACAGAATTTGGAGCATGCGCACTGGGATGCATTGACAGTCGACGCATGCGCAGTACGTTCGCCGCGGGATCGCGCTTAGTTTAAATAATACACGCCCCGTACCCGCCCAATTTGAATTCCGCCGGCTCATTACGATACGCTGCCGCAACTTTAGGAGCAAGTGCTTCATGAATAACAGCACTTGCTCCTAAAATTTCGCCAAAGTAACGTAAATGAGAAACGTTACTCCAGAGCAAAGATGCTCCCATCTACCTGAATCTGGCCCTTAGTGGCGGCAGATGAGTGCAGCTTGCCGGGCATATGTTGCCGACCCCCGATGTAATGATACATGATAACCAAAACAATTGGAAATGTGGTCCTCTTTCTATGGTGGAACATTCTGTTAAAAAAATAAAAATGGGTGAATAGACAGGAATTTTAACGCAGAAGAGTCATGCTTTGTCTTTTCTGCATTAAAGTTACTTACCCGCCTGTTCGCCCACATGCACAGCTCATTGTACAAATTCGGCAATGCCAAAGCCGACAGAACTCTTGCGCATTTGCGGGAGTAACGTCATTTTGGCCCAGCCAATGACAGCGGCCGGTGATGGAGACCCAGAAGCCAGCCGTCCGAAGATGTTAGCGTCCATCGGGGAGCTCCAGGACGACACATCTCTGGTCTGAAGGTGAGTATAATTGTGCTTTAACCACTTAAGGACCCCCGCACGCACATTTACGGCCACAACATGGCTCGTACAGGCACAAGGGCGTAAATTTACATCCCCGCCTTCGTGCGGTTCGGGGGTCCCATCGGGACCCCCTCCGCGGCGTGCAGGGGTCTCCCTGGCTCTGGGAGCGATCGCCGACGAGCGGGCGGATGTCCGTGTTTTCCGCCCCCCCCCCCCCCCCCCCCCGCGATCGCTCCCAGCCAGTGGGAGCGCTCCCCCTTCGTTTCACTTCCTCCTCCTGTGTTTACACAGCAAGGAGGAAATTATGTCACCTCTCATCGCAGCGGTGTTTCCCACCGCTGCTGATGAGAGAAGACATCCACAGTAAGTGTGCACCAACACAACACTGACACACACTTACATAGGCACATTAACCCCTTGTGATCGCCCCCCCCACCCCCCTGTCACAGTGTCACTGAATGCAGTGATCTAATCACTGCATTTAGTGTCAGTGTGACAGGCAGTGTAAAATCAGTTAGTGTTAGGTCCAGGATAGCCCCCCCACCCCCCCTAATAAAGTTTTAACCCCCTGATCACTGCCCTCGTTAACCCTTTCACTCCCTATTGCCAGCATCACTAAGCGATCATTATTCTGATCGCTGTATTAGTGTCGCTGTTCCCGCTAGGTAGCTATTTTTTTTATTGCGATTTTTATTTTTTTACTAAAGACATGTGGCTGAATTAATTTTGGCCTAAATGTTTTACTAAAATTTAGTTTATTTGATTTTTTTTATAACAAAAACTAAAAAAATAGTGATTTTTTTCAAAATTGTCGCTCTATTTTAGTTTATAGCGCAAAAAAAAAATCGCAGAGGCGATCAAATACCACCGAAAGAAAGCTCAATTTGTGGGAAGAAAAGGACGCAAATTTTGTTTGGGAGCCACGTCGCACGACCGCGCAATTGTCTGTTAAAGCGACACAGCGCCGAATTGTAAAAACACCTTGGGTCATTTAGCAGCGTATGTGTCCGGGTCTTAAGTGGTTAAAGACACAAAGCCAAAAAAATACAAGAGAGAGATGCGCCAAACTAAGTGCAGTATGTCGTTTTTAATCAGTAGTAAATTGGTACAATAAAGTAACTACTTACAAACATGGAGTAATATAGGCATTGGTGTGGCTATGAGGCCGGGGTCATCATAAGAGGTTCCTCCGGAAAAGGTTTCTTCGTCCCAGGCTTGTGAGCCGCAAGTGTGGTATAGTGGACACAGGAAACCAGGAAGAGCCGTCTGATGTGGCGTGCGTTCCACCGTGGAGCGTGGCGTATCGTCGTCGCCCCGGAAGTGACGCGAGGGACCCGGCCAGCCAATCGGATTACGCGTTTCACAGCGTCAGCTGTTTCGTCAGATCCATGGCGTCCGTATGGAACGGACGTGAGTTATACGAGCAGGATAAACGTGATTGGTTGGAAATGGCACACTTTTCTGTGCTGAGATTTTCTGAAAACAGTCCTGAGTGGTCACTGATGACTTGAGTGACTGTTCCTCCTACAGTTTTCCACAGTTCTTCACACACTCCAGACAGTAGCACTGGCAGGCGCAGGCTGAGACAGGCTCCTCGTGTCTTGTCCTTTTTTTTTTTTTTTTTTCTTGCAAACACACAGCTCGCGCGGAGCTGTGTGTTTGCAAGAAAAAAAAAAAAAAAAGGACAAGACACGAGGAGCCTGTCTCAGCCTGCGCCTGCCAGTGCTACTGTCTGGAGTGTGTGAAGAACTGTGGAAAACTGTAGGAGGAACAGTCACTCAAGTCATCAGTGACCACTCAGGACTGTTTTCAGAAAATCTCAGCACAGAAAAGTGTGCCATTTCCAACCAATCACGTTTATCCTGCTCGTATAACTCACGTCCGTTCCATACGGACGCCATGGATCTGACGAAACAGCTGACGCTGTGAAACGCGTAATCCGATTGGCTGGCCGGGTCCCTCGCGTCACTTCCGGGGCGACGACGATACGCCGCGCTCCACGGTGGAACGCACGCCACATCAGACGGCTCTTCCTGGTTTCCTGTGTCCACTATACCACACTTGCGGCTCACAAGCCTGGGACGAAGAAACCTTTTCCGGAGGAACCTCTTATGATGACCCCGGCCTCATAGCCACACCAATGCCTATATTACTCCATGTTTGTGAGTAGTTACTTTATTGTACCAATTTACTACTGATTAAAAACGACATACTGCACTTAGTTTGGCGCATCTCTCTCTTGTATTTTTTTGGCTCTTCTAGAGGCTTGCTTCTGCTTCAGGTGCTGCCGCTAAGTTCCCACATCTATCTAACTGCTGAAACTGGACTGTCCGGAGTATTTTGTTACCATATGGACTTATACTGATTGATGTTTATTTCAACTTTTATTTTTAGACTAGGTTGCTTGCTCAAACTGATTGTGCGCCACAAATTTATTTTTTCTATTATTTTTTCTAAAGACACAAAGCTCAATTCATAAAGCTAACACATCAGGATAAGGACACTTATTTTCAAAAAAGTGACAGTAATTTTCAGTTGAGTCCAATGCTATTTGAATATCAAAACAGTCACATGCCTAAAAACAGAGTGCCCTTTACTTGTGTAAAGTTTTGAGAATGCAGCCTATAGCTTACACTGAGCCATAAAGTATATCAATATTATCTGTATACAATGTAACTACATGAGAAGAGTGTTGCGAAGTGAGTTCTACTTTGTTTCATAGTGTTCTGCAGCTTTTTGGTCTTGTTTAATATGTGTCAGCTTCTTTAACAAATTATTCTATCATCACTGATGTGTCATATCAGCTGTTATGTTCCTCTAAACGGTTGGATTAGGAGGAGAAAGGATGATGGATACTCTGATTCATTCGTCTTGTTAGACTCAACGCTTTTTGTTTAATTACAGACCCAGTTCAGTGGTTACAGCAATGTCCGATCTCCGGGGGTTTAGTCGGTGGCCTCAGCAGTGAGTGGCCACAGATGTTGTACATTAGTCGATTTATTCCAGATGAAATCATGGCAGTGCAGTTACATAAAGTCTTCTCTGCACTGGATGAATCATACCATTTCCAATCAATGGCAACAATACTGAGCAAAGGTATACAGTACAGTCATAGGTGACCTCATGTAAATATAGAAAACGTGAGATCTGACTCTCCGTCAGTCCCTGGTCACTTTTTTCCCCAAACTTGTTATTCAGAATATTCAGACCACTGACTCACCTTTAGAGAATAATTCCATTAATTATTTGTGTGTACTTGATAATTTTTGCTGCAACGCCCTGTACACCCTCATCAATTCCCAGGACCAGGCAAGGACCATGTTCATGTGAAAGTCAAGGCACATAAGGTCTCCGTAAGATGGGTTCAGTCCCGGTTAGTACGGGGAATCGACTGATAGAGGGGGGGGCAGAACACCAACCCCCTCGCTCTAGAAGGAACCGTACCTCCCAGTGACAGAATGGAGTACCGCCGAGCACCTAGTGTGGACCTCATGTGTTCTCTTGCTTAACTACTTCACTCTAATACCATGCGGCCAGGCACATAAGGTCTCCGTAAGATGGGTTCAGTTCCGGGTTACTACAGGGGAATTAACTACTAGAGGGGGAGTCAGAACACCAACCACCTCGCTACCGAAGGAACAGTCACGTTCGCCAGGTACCACATTTCATGACCGGCTGCTAAATACTTCTCACCAGTTCTTGGTTACCCATTGCAACTGCTCTCTAACTCTCCTTCCGTATTAACATTTTGTAGTGGCCTTGCTTCATACCCCATTTGTGCGTTATAGACCCGGTTTTTGATACGCCATAACCTACCATGCACCCCTTTAAATAACTTTAGACCAGGCTTTTAACAGTTAACAGCTTTACTGAAGATTCAGCAACACAGTTCAACAGCACAGCACGCATGAAACATGAGTTCAGCTCTTACTATTTATTATAGGCTGCACAGGTTCATACTTTCCAGAGAAGCAAAATCCATTCAGCTAAAATCCAGTAATAGTAGGTTCCTAGTTCAGGGAGGGTGACCCAGAAAGGAGCTACATGCTCCAGTTAGGGGTAGATCCAGAGTCAAGTCTCGGGAGGGGTACTGCCACCAGAAAACACTTTTTTTTGCAGGAAATTTGTCTGGCCAATGGCTGGTGTCTGTGCTGCAATCATCATGGCACCATGGTTGATATTGTGTCAGAATCAGGGGTCAAGTCCTAGGGAAAAAAGTGTGTGAACTCCCACCCAAGATCCACTCCCCACGCTTGTATGCATATATAGTTCACTGAAAATACTGTTGCTGGCCTGGCTGGTCTCGGTACTAGCCTGACTGGTCACGGTGCTGGCCTGGCTGGTCTCGGTACTAGCCTGACTGGTCACGGTGCTGGCCTGGCTGGTGTCAGGGTGCTGGCTAGCTGGCTGGCCTCAGGGTACTCGGTGCTGGCCTGGCTTGTCTCAGTTCTGGCCTGGCTGGTCTTAGGGTGCTGGCTGGCTTGTCAATCTATAAATATACAGTATATAAATTAATATTATAGCAGGGTACAAAAAGGACCTTTTTAACAGTTTACTGCACACACAGTGTCAGTGTGTCAGTGTCAGGGCAGAGTGCGTGTGATGGTGTGAGGAGAGGAGACGTGGGCTCACCCTAGCATTGCTGTGTGACTCCACCTCCGCTTGATGTCACACGCAACCGGCCACATATTTTCCAAATAGTTACTACAAAGTATCTTCTATTATCTAAATTTTTATTTTTTTACGCCCCAATTCATACTATGACGTGCAATGGCAGCTGATGCGCTTTTGCATGTTTATGTGCATTTCATTTGTATTATGCCTATTGACATGAACAGACTGCCCGCGCTACATACATAGGGCAGTCTGTTCATGTCAATGGGCTGCCCTACAAGCGCCATAGTAGCTCATGCGCCTTGTTGAGGGTCTGCTTGCTACGTTTGAGGTGCTGATAACCATGAATGGCACTACAAAGGCGACAGACATTTGATTTTTTTGCACATTTCGCAAATGCACAATTTTGTGTGAATGCAGCCTTACTTCCCCAGTCTTGGCACACCATTTCCATTCCATTTACACACAAACATATCAGACTGGACCCTCACAGAACACAGTCAGTTTAATGGTGAATATCCCTCACAGAACACTGTATAATAGTGACTCTCCCTCCTGTATAATGGTGAATATCCCTCACAGCACACTGTATAATGGTGAATATCCCTCCTCTGCTGCCTCGTACCTTCTCCTACAACTCTCTCTGCAACAAAGTTTTCTCCACCAACAAACGTCGTAATTACTGTGTTCATCTGCGCCGATAAATAGTCCCCAGTGTTTAAGGAGACAGAGCGGCCAGCGGGCTGAAAGCCTCGTCAGCTCGTCATATTCGTTAATAAATAGTTTATGTAATGTTTCTTTCCTCAGTATTTTAAAATATGGAGGAATAAAGAGCAAGAATATACAAAGTGCAGCGCTTGTAGTATTACCATGGAGATGGCTCGGCTTTTTGGGAGGGCGGGGCTGAGAAGGAGCTGTACCTGCTCTAGTCCTGCAAAGGGAACCAGGTTTTTGCTGTGAAAAAAGTGCAGGGACTCCGTTCCCACAGGTCTCGAGCCCTGGTCAGAGTGATTGAAGCACATTATTTATATTATTGCATTGTAATATAAAATAAAATAGATCGACTCGCCATAATGCAGAATCAGTGGGAGCCCTGAGTGTGTCACATGCCATCGTCACCTGACACCAGATTCAGATTATCACTTGCCATGTCACCTGCCTTCAGATGTGGATTGTCACTTGCCTCGTCCCTGCCTATAGATGCAGATTGTCGCATGCCATGTCACCTGCCACCAGATGCGGATTTCCACTTGCCACGTCACCTGCCACAAGATGTGGATTGTCACTTGCCAGTGGCCCAGAGTGGGGGCAGGCAGTGAAAGATAATGTAATCTCTCTACTCGTTTACCTGTCCACTCACTATCCTGCCTTCCCGTTCACCTCAGCTTACTGGCATGACTGCCTGCTCCTCTCACCCACTGGCTCCCCACTGGCCTGCTCACCTGCCGACCCGCTTACTGAACTGCGTTCCAACTAACCCACTGACACGCTTACTGGCATGACTGCTCACTCACAATTTTCTCAGGGGGGGGGGGCAATTGCCCTATTGCCCCCTTCTGATCTGCCCCTGAATAAACAGGCAAGGAAATTGAATGTACAAATAAACCAGAGGACACTCTTTACCTTGTCTACACTCTTTGGGGTACTACCCTTCTTGGCAGACATTAGGAGAACAACCAATCTTGGGATTTCAAAGGAAAGGTCCCAGTTCAGCAGCAAACAGTCACTAGGATGCACTCAGGCCTATATTCAAAATGTTCCCATGTACTTGGATGCCTCTGTCCAATATCGACTAGCCACTTCTCCTGTGAATCTTCAGGTCAGATCATCATTAAATCCCCTTAATTCGGCTCCAGTTATTTCCAGAAAATAGGCCCTCCAGCTTGCACTAAGCTGGGACCCTAGTAGACTTCAGCTACACTACCCAGAAGGGAAACAGCCCTTTAGGCTGGGGTCTTCTCCTTCTGGACAAGAACCCGACTGCTCCAAGCCCTATAATATGTATGTCCTCCTTAGCAACCAACTGGGCATTCTCCCTCAGGGATTGGCTGAGTCCAAATACATATTCAGGTCAAGGGTCTAAATATTTCAGCCCACTACATTCCAAATCTACTAGAAGGTAGGGGGAAGTAGTTGGGCTTGCAGCCATTGAGACCCAGAACAGCCAAAAATAATCCTACACCGCTCCAATGGTTACAGAGGAGCCTAAGAACTACATTTACCTAAACCTTCTAGGAATTTGAACTTAAAAAAAAGATTGAATCTTGGCTTGGGATAATTGACTAAATTCATGAAATTTAGTCCAAACCTAACAACTAACTTTGGGGTCAACCCTGCTTAGGACAGGTAAAGCAGTTGTGTGCATAAAAGGTGATCCCAGCAAATTAGATTGTTTTGGGTACCAAAGTGTGTGTGCCTACGGGATCAAATTATGGACATTTGTTGGTTATTTAATATATGACCTGGATGCTGCAAAACAGTTCTGTCAACCATTTAGCCACCTTGCCACCACATGATAACATCATTTACATTACAAAAAGTATGCAGTAAACCACTAATATGTTTCCTCAATATTATACAGGAACCATCTCTTTTCGCCTTTCATTTTTCCTGCTATGGGTGAATTTGATGAGTAAGGTTAGGAAGATTTATGTGCAATTAGACAAGAGAAACAGTGAATAATTGATAGACCTGACCCGACAAGTCATGCTGTGTTTTTTAATAATATATGATGTTTTCACAATGTCGGTGATTTAATATTCTGTGCACATTCACATTTGTCTGTCCATGCAGAGCATTATAGGCTGACAAATCAATTTAATCCCCGAGTCACATAGCGTTTTGTACATCAAAATGGAATGCCATGTTTATTGATTTTAGATTTCTTAGTACAATATGAGAGCATGGGGTACCCAGCAGACAATTCTCAGATACTGTATAGATGCTTGTATTATCTGAGGAGGATGTGGAGATGTTTCTTTATCATTCAATGATAATAAAGGCTTTGCAGTGTCAGTGTGTGTCTTTTGTTATCATTCAATCTGAACATGGGGCACAATAAAGGAAAATTAGTCTGAGAAATTGAATGTAAAAGTAAACTTCTTCCTTTCCCATGAATTGCAAAAAAATCACTATAAAGTATATGTCTCTGCAAAATAAATTTTAAAAAAATCTGCCTTTGCGGCCCTAAATCCTATGCAGTGTTGTTAGCTCTGGTTTCTGGACTACAGAACTCAACCCTACTCTCTCTGCCCCCCCCTCTCTCTGTCCTTCTCCACATGCTTACATTCATCTCCTTCCTAAAAAAATCACTGTGTGTAGGGAAATGGCTCTTTGGAGATGAAGATCTGGGGCGGGGGCATGAGTATGTCAATAGAATTGATGTAGGACACCCGGCTAATCCCCACTGATTTTCACAAGCCTGGAGATCACATGTAGGAGTTAGGTCACAACAACCCCCCCCACCCCCAGTGCTTGGCACTTTAACAGCCATTTGCCAAAAGCAATAGGTTCCCATTAATGTTGGCTCTAAATGCTTCTTTTACGTACCTTACTATCACTTATCGGCTATTTTTTAACAACCATAAATGAAAACAAGAAGCCCTGTCTAAGTTCCATGATCTCTCTATTCTGCCATTAAGAACAAAGGAAGGAAGCCATGTAAAAGCTCCCAATTATGACTTAAATGGGTCGTAAAGGTTCGTGTTTTTTTACCAATGGATCCCCCTGCTGTCAATCAAATCCAATGCCGCGGCCACCAGGGACGAGTCATACACTCGGTGGCTATGTACAGTGGAGGTAAGTATGACATGTTAGTTATTAAAAAAAAAAAAACCTTAAGCTTACAGAAAACTGACTTATAGGAGGGTGTAACTCACACACAGTCCAGATGCAATAGAAACAACTTGTATTGTAGTAAAAAAAATATATATAACGATTCACATCAAGCGTAAGGCAGCCCAACCAGAAACACTCACAGATGATCAGCAGAGTATAACAGAGCAGGTCTCTACCAAACTGACAGCATCATCTTGAAGGGCGGAAAGTGGCTTGACTGGTCCATGCCCAAGCAGGGAGGTTTCCAGGAGGAGTTTCAAATCCCTAGACTTTCCCTACTAGTCTTGAACCTTTCCCTGCCACTGTTAGATGGGTGAACTGCCCCTACACTACCCACATACTTAATGCATGCCAAATCCGGGAGCCAGGGTGCTTAAATAGACTCTGACTGTTCCTAGATGGTGCAAGAGTCACATAGGCTGTTAACAGCAAACCAGATCGCTGCCCAAAGTGACCCAGGAAACCATAGAGGAACCATGTTTCTCTTGGCTTCCCTTCCCTCAGCCTTACCACAGCTGTTCAGCGACACCTGCAGCCCAAGCCTCTTTCTCAAGGCTTGGGAGGCCTTAAAATGCATATAAGTGCACCTCGACATCCATAGGACATCACTTCCGGTCTGCTTTGCATCCCACAAGAAGCTCTCCACCATCTTGTTGTTTTCCGCTTCTTCATCTAAGCTGTCATCTGGCCTGACGTCTGTACTTTCCAGGCTGTAGGTTGTAGGAAGAGGCTCCCCTTTCCAGATGCCTGCCCAATCTGGCCACATCTCGTTTTCCACCAATTGGCCGAAAAGAGAAGACTCACAATTGGCCGCCGAGGAGGTGGGAGGAAACGGAAGCCGCTGCAGGTGGGATGACCTGTGGAGAGCAGGAGAATAGGAGGCTGCCGCCGCTGTCAAGCAGGGGAAGCCAACTGTGATGGGGTAAGTACTACCTACCAACCGACCTGGGGGTGGGGATTTGGTTGGCATACTGTTTGCTGCCCCCCCAAAAAAAATCCACTGGCCGCTACTGGTCTTGATCCTTTTCTATATGCATATTGGTAGGGAGGGAGAGCAAATGGGTTTTCCTCAACACCCACAGCTACTGTATACCTGAATGTCATCATCCATTAGAACACGGGGAATCGTCACCATACATTGGCCGTGCTTTAGCCTAGATTTTAACAAGACTGATGTTCTGTACTCCAGGCTACACCAATGATGTTTGAAAATTAAACAGGTTGAAATTAATCATTGGATGCCAATTTTAAATTATTATTATTATCATAGCAGACAGCTCTTTACAAAATAAAGGGAAGCAGTACAGTTACAGTTCAGTTTAAAGAGGAGCTCCAGCCGCAAATTTTTTTTTTTTTTTAAGTCAGCAGCTACTAACAGTGTAGCTGCTGACTTTAAATAAGGACACTTACCTGTCCTAGGCGCCCACGCTGACGGCCCCCCCCCCCCCCCCCGATGCCGGTCCCACGATCGCTCCAGGTCCCGCGCCGCCATTCACACTATGGGAAACAGGCAGTGAAGCCGTACGGCTTCACTGCCCGTTTCCTACTGCGCCTGCATGAGTCTCACGCTGGCTTGTGAATGGGCGCGCTGCTCTCTGAGAACACACACAGTTCCCAGAAAGCAGCGTGCCCCATTCACAAGGAGTAGGACAAGAAGAAATCAAACCGCGGAGTGGAAGAGGCAGATTACGGACTTCCGCATAGCAACAGCTATTTCGGGTGAGTATTTATTTTTTTTTCAGGTTTTTTTATTTTTATTTTTTTAAACAACATGGCAAAATGTTGTTTTCCTGGGTGGAGCTCCGCTTTAAGAAAAGAGGGTTAGGAGAGAACCTGTTCACGAGAGCTTACAATATAAAGAGAAGGGCAATGATAGTAACTATATGGGGATGAGTTGTTAGGGAATAATTGTTGAGTAGAAACAGAATAGGCTTTGCTGAAGAGATGAGTTTTCAGGGATCGCAAAAAGTTTGACAGCGTAGAAGATAGCTGTATGGGTCGGGAAAGGGTGTTCCAGAGGATAGGAGAGGCTCTGAAGGAGTCCTGGACGAGAGCATACGGGAGGTGATGAGCGAACTAGAAAACATGTGTTCATGGGAGGAACAAAAAGGAAGGTTTGACAAATTGTAAAAAAATAATAATAACAATTAAATAAATAATGAATTCATAAAATAATAAACAATAAATAAAAATACAGTAGGATAAATTCTTATTGGACAATGAATTAAAATAATGAAAACTTAGGTCAATTAATCTCTCTTCTTTATCATAAAGCTCATTTTCATGAGTCTGGCATGACACTAAATATCCAGCTATATTTTGGTATTATTTAGAGCAGGGGGTTTGGAAACCAAATAATGACAACATATAACTGGATCTCTGCATAATTAAACCAAAAAACAGGATTATCTGCAATATTTAACCTGACATCAACTTAACGAAACAGATTTTAATTTAGATCTGTACTTTGTTTCTATGTTTTTTATTAAGAGTTGTAGCTAACTTGTGTAACTGTGATTTGATCTTTTTCTATAAAAAAATATGATACAATTCTTTATAATTTTCTTCCATTATGTTACCTAGTTTTCCATATGTAAAGTAAAGCCAAACTATTGACATCTATTAATGGTACCTAATAGGACTGGCGATTATAATGATTTTGATAGTCCGGTGAAGGGGGTATGGAAGACATATTAAGCAATCAGTTGGATGTCTGTCATTGTGAAAAGGCTAAAATCCCTGATTTACTTTGTTTTCTAAAAATTACTAATCAAGTTATTATGTTGCATCCATCATACAAAACAATTGAAGTGGAGGAGGAAGGAAGGAAAGTGATGTTGTTCAGAAAAGAGACAGCAGCGAAAATGAGTGAATGTTATTTCAGATGAATGAAGATGATGGACTTTGAGTTACAGGAAAATATGGGAACAGATAAAGGAAATGTAGAGGCGCGGCAAAGTGTTTTACCATCAACACGGGTCCTCATAAGATGGATGGACTGTTGATGGATGGTAAAGGAACCCAGACACAACACTGCCGGACCTACACACTTATCCTGTCTGCACGTCTGAAAATATGGATTGTTTACACTATATTACTTAGTTTTAAAGCACGAGATTTGCCACCAAATATTTGATTTTTATATAGCCAACATCTATAGTTTCACATGCTATATTTAATTTTACAGTAATTTTCTGCCTGTTAGAAAATAACGATTATATATATATATATATATTAGGGCTGTTACCGATTAAATTTTTTGTGTTCGAATAATCCATTTTTTTTATCGATTTATTGACTAATTTCGATTAATAATAACAACGCACATACATTTTTCGGATCACCACCATATATAGTCCCCACTGTAATATCCACAGACATCTCCCCACTGTAATACCCACAGCCATCTCCCCCACTGTAATATCCACAGACATCTCCCCCCACTGTAATATCCACATACATCTCCCCCACTGTAATATAGACAGACATCTTCCCACTGTAATATCCACAGACATCTCCCCCACTGCAATACCCTCAGACATCTCCCCCACTGTAATATCCACAGACATCTCCCCCACTGTAATAGCCACAATCTCCCCCACTGTAATATCCACAGACATCTCCCCCACTGTAATATCCACAGACATCTCCCCCACTGTAATATCCACAGACATCTCCCCCACTGTAATATCCACAGACATCTCCCCCACTGTAATATCCACAGACATCTCCCCCACTGTAATAGCCACAGACATCTCCCCACTGTAATATCCACAGACATCTCCCCCACTGTAATATCCACAATCACCCCAACTGTAATATTTACAGACATTTCCCCCACTGTAATAGCCACAATCTCCCCCACTGTAATATCCACAGACATCTCCCCCACTGTAATATCCACAGACATCTCCCCCACTGTAATATCCACAGACATCTCCCCCACTGTAATATCCACAGACATCTCCCCCACTTTAATAGCCACAGACATCTCCCCACTGTAATATCCACAGACATCTCCCCCACTGTAATATCCACAGACGTCTCTGCACTGTAATATCCACAGACATCTCCCCCACTGTAATATCCACAGACATCTCCCCACTGTAATATCCACAGACATCTCCCCCACTGTAATATCCACAATCACCCCAACTGTAATATTTACAGACATTTCCCCCACTGTAATATCCACAGACATTTCCCCCACTGTAATATCCACAGACATCTCCCCCCACTGTAATATCCACAGACATCTCCCCACTGTAATATCCACAGACATCTCCCCACTGTAATATCCACAGACATCTCCCCGCTGTAATATCCACAGACATTTCCCCCAATGTAATATTCACAGACATCTCCCCACTGTAATATCCACAGACGTCTCTGCACTGTAATATCCACAGACATCTCCCCACTGTAATATCCACAGACATCTCCCCACTGTAATATCCACAGACATCTCCCCGCTGTAATATCCACAGACATTTCCCCCAATGTAATATTCACAGACATCTCCCCCACTGTAATATCCACAGACGTCTCTGCACTGTAATATCCACAGACATCTCCCCCACTGTAATATCCACAGACATCTCCCCACTGTAATATCCACAGACATCTCCCCCACTGTAATATCCACAATCACCCCAACTGTAATATTTACAGACATTTCCCCCACTGTAATATCCACAGACATTTCCCCCACTGTAATATCCACAGACATTTCCCCCACTGTAATATCCACAGACATTTCCCCCACTGTAATATCCACAGACATCTCCCCCCACTGTAATATCCACAGACATCTCCCCACTGTAATATCCACAGACATCTCCCCGCTGTAATATCCACAGACATTTCCCCCAATGTAATATTCACAGACATCTCCCCACTGTAATATCCACAGACATCTCCCCCACTGTAATATCCACAGACATCACCCCCCACTGTAATATCCACAGACATCTCCTCCACTGTAATATCCACAGACATCTCCCCCCCACTGTAATTTCCACAGACATCTCCCCCACTGTAATATTCACAGACATCTCCCCACTGTAATATCCACAGACATCTCCCCACTGTAATATCCACTCTCCCCACTGTAATATCCACAGACATCTCCCCCCACTGTAATATCCACAGACATCTCCCCCCACTGTAATATCCACAGACATCTCCCCCACTGTAATATCCACAGATATACCCCCCACTGTAATATCCACAGATATATCCCCCACTGTAATATCCACAGACATCTCCCCACTGTAATATCCACAGACATCTCCCCCACTGTAATATCCACAGACATCTCCCCCACTGTAATATCCACAGACATCTCCCCACTGTAATATCCACAGACATCTCCCCACTGTAATATCCACAGACATCTCCCCCACTGTAATATTCACAGACATCTCCCCGCTGTAATATCCACAGACGTCTCTGCACTGTAATATCCACAGACATCTCCCCACTGTAATATCCACAGACATCTCCCCACTGTAATATCCACAGACATCTCCCCGCTGTAATATCCACAGACATTTCCCCCAATGTAATATCCACAGACATTTCCCCCAATGTAATATTCACAGACATCTCCCCCACTGTAATATCCACAGACGTCTCTGCACTGTAATATCCACAGACATCTCCCCCACTGTAATATCCACAGACATCTCCCCACTGTAATATCCACAGACATCTCCCCCACTGTAATATCCACAATCACCCCAACTGTAATATTTACAGACATTTCCCCCACTGTAATATCCACAGACATTTCCCCCACTGTAATATCCACAGACATTTCCCCCACTGTAATATCCACAGACATTTCCCCCACTGTAATATCCACAGACATTTCCCCCACTGTAATATCCACAGACATCTCCCCCCACTGTAATATCCACAGACATCTCCCCACTGTAATATCCACAGACATCTCCCCGCTGTAATATCCACAGACATTTCCCCCAATGTAATATTCACAGACATCTCCCCACTGTAATATCCACAGACATCTCCCCCACTGTAATATCCACAGACATCTCCCCCACTGTAATATCCACAGACATCACCCCCCACTGTAATATCCACAGACATCACCCCCCACTGTAATATCCACAGACATCTCCCCCCCACTGTAATTTCCACAGACATCTCCCCCACTGTAATATCCACAGACATCTCCCCACTGTAATATCCACTCTCCCCACTGTAATATCCACAGACATCTCCCCCCACTGTAATATCCACAGACATCTCCCCCCACTGTAATATCCACAGACATCTCCCCCACTGTAATATCCACAGATATACCCCCCACTGTAATATCCACAGATATATCCCCCACTGTAATATCCACAGACATCTCCCCACTGTAATATCCACAGACATCTCCCCCACTGTAATATCCACAGACATCTCCCCCACTGTAATATCCACAGACATCTCCCCACTGTAATATCCACAGACATCTCCCCCACTGTAATATCCACAGACATCTCCCCACTGTAATATCTACAGACATCTCCCCACTGTAATTTCCACAGACATCTCCCCACTGTAATTTCCACAGACATCTCCCCGCTGTAATTTCCACAGACATCTCCCCCACTGTAATTTCCACAGACATCTCCCCACTGTAATTTCCACAGACATCTCCCCACTGTAATTTCCACAGACATCTCCCCACTGTAATTTCCACAGACATCTCCCCGCTGTAATTTCCACAGACATCTCCCCACTGTAATTTCCACAGACATCTCCCCGCTGTAATATCCACAGACATCTCCCCACTGTAATTTCCACAGACATCTCCCCGCTGTAATATGGTCCACATCTCCCCCACTGTATAGGAAGGTTAGTGTTTGCTTAGTCTTACCAGAGAAGCCGGGCAGTTGAGGACGGGTAAAGACGTCAGCGCGCCGCTCTAGGCTCACCTAGGCCACAATTGGTGGACCAAGATGGCCACCGCTCCGGGAGCTAGGCCAAAGTCGCTGCCTTTCATATGGTAGAGGCAGCAGCAGCAGAGATCCGCGGATCACGTGGCGTGCCGATCCGCATATGGTAACCCGTTCGGAACCGTTTTTGATCGATCAAAAAAATGTATGATTAATCAAGAAATGTATCTTTAATTTCCACAGCCCTACTATATATATATATATATATATATATATATATATATATATATATATATATATATATATATATATATACTGGGCTTTTTTTCAGGGGGAACTTGGGGGAACTCAGTTCCACCACCTCCTGCTCAGACCCTTTGGTGTCTGCTCACCCCAATCACTTGTAAATACAGAAGTCTGATTTCTGTCTTTACAAGTGACAGCTCTGAACTCTGTGTAAAAACCCCTGAACTCTGCACTCTGTATTTAATGCCCCTTTAAGACCCTCCTACTGTTTTTGAAATCTGAACGGGGTCGTGATTGAGTTCCTGCACCTATCTTCTGAGAAAAAAATCTATATATATATATATATATATAGTACCTTACAAAAGTGCTATCTATCTATCTATCTATCTATCTATCTATCTATCTATCTATCTATCTATCTATCTATCTATCTATCTATCTATCTATCTATCTATCTATCTATCTATCTATCCACCAGCGATGGATCCTGGACAGAAGGGGGCAGATTCACAGAGAATTAGATTCTCGTAGAGTATCAGAAATACACTACGCTGCCGTTTTTTACCTGGCTCTACGTGGAATTCAGGTAGATTTTGTCCAGTAAACGACAGCGGCGTAGTGTATTTCTTCCCCGTCGCAATCCATCTGCGTGAGTAGGGGGCGTGAAGCATTTAAAATAGGCGCGTTCCCGCGGCGATCGAACTGCGCATGCTCCGTTCCCAAATTTCCCGCCGTGCATTGCGCGAAATCACGTCGTTACGTCGTAGTAGCGTCGTTTACGTACATTCCTATTCCCGAACGAGTTACGTTAAAAAAAAAAAAATATTTTAAAATCGACGCGGGAACGACGGCCATACTTTACATGGGTTACGCACTGTTAGACCAGCAAAAAGCTCCTCTAACATTACGTAGCCAAAAAATGACGTAGGCGATTGCGAGGGACACTCGTACCTTCGTGGATCGCCGTAAAAAGTCATTTGCATATCCCGACGCATGAAAACGACGCGAACTCCTCCCAGCGGCCGCAAATATATTGCAGCGTAGATCCGAAGGCTTACGAGGACGTAAGCCTCTCGGATCGAAGCCCGAAGCCGCCGTATCATGGTTTGAGTATTCAAACTAGTGATACGGCGCGCGAAATTTGAAATTACTCCTGTCTAACACCAGTTAGACAGGCGTAATTGCTCTGTGAATCTGGGCCAAGGTATTTTTCCCCACTATTTGGGTTGTGGTCTCTTTAACCACTAGCCGACCGCCCACCGTCATTATACGGCGGGACGGTGGCTCTCCTGGGCGGTCGCCCGTAGCTATACATCCGCATTTTTGCGGACGCTAGGGGGGGCACCCAGGAACACACTTAACCCCTTCCCTGCCCCCTAGTGTTAACCCCTTCACTGCCAATGGCATTTTTATAGCAGCGATCGCTATAAAAATGCCAAGGGTCCCAACAATTTGTCAAAATTGTCTGATGTGTCCGCCATAATGTTTCGGTACTGAAAAAAAAAAACGCTGATCGCCGCCATTACCAGTAAAAAAAAAAATATTAATAAAAATGCCATAAAACTACCCCCTTTTTTGTAAACGCTATAAATTTTGCACAAACCAATCAATAAACACAATTTAACAAAAAATATGTAGAAGAATACGTATCGGCCTAAACTGAGGAAAAAAAATGTTTTTTTATATATTTTTTGGGGATATTTACTATAGCAAAATGTAAACAATATTGCATTTTTTTCAAAATAGTCGCTCTATTTTTGTCTATAGCGCAAAAAATAAAAACCGCAGAGATGATCAAATACCACCAAAAGAAAGCTCTATTTGTGGGGAAAAAAGGACGCCAATTTTGTTTGGGAGCCACATTGCACGACCGCGCAATTGTCAGTTAAAGCGACGCAGTGCCGAATCACAAAAAGTGATCTGGTCATTGGGCAGCAATATGGTCCGGGGGTTAAGTGGTTAAGGGGGGGCTGACGGTAACACTGACAGTGCATGGGGGTTTTCACCTATGCAGGGTGAGGGGTCAGGGGTAGTCCAGTTGGAAAGAAGAGGACTGATTTACAGTACTCTCTGGATTAGTAGTCCTCACAAGGGAACCAGAATTCGGAGAATTCGTAAAGAGCCTCCAACCCTGATTACAGGGGCTTTGGTCTTGAAGGGTTTAACCCAACTGCAGGGAAGGCCTAAAGAAGAACAGGTAGCCATCAACATATCTCTGCGTAGTGGAGAACGTAGACAGACACACTGAGCGGTGGTGGACTGCTTGTGACTGAGACTTTGCTAAGCGGCTGAAAACTTCTGCTTTGGGACCCATGAGGCAGGTGGGAATATAACCCTGTTAAGGGACACGTTTTGTGGGTAGTGAGCCAAACGTTTGATTTTTGTACCATTAATATATACAGTTTTTTTGGTGCTGCAATCAAGCCTTTTTTTTTCTTTGGGGTAATAAAATACTGCTTTTGCTTTACGTCAGCAAAATGGCATGTACAGGCACATTGGCGTAACTGTACGTCCCTGCCTAGACTTGGGTCGGGGGTCCGATTGGGACCCCCCCCCGGTACGGTCCCCGTGGCTGTCCGAGCGATCCGGGATGAGGGGGCGGCTGTTTGTTTTTGTCCGCCCCCTCCGGGTCGCTCCCAGCCAATCCGCACGCTCCCCCGTGTGTCACTTCCTCCTCCTGTGTAAACACAGGAAGGGGGAAGTGATGTAATCTCTCCTCTCGGCGGAATTTTCAACCGCCGCTGAGGAGAGAAGACATCACACAGTGAGTCTGCACAACACTACAGTGACACCAGTACACACAGGCACATTAACCCCCCCCGATCACCCCCCCCCCCAGTCCCCTGTCACAGTGTCACTGAATGCAGTGATCATATATGTACTGATCACTGCATTTAGTGTCAGTGTGACAGGCAGTGTGACAGGCAGTTAGTGTTAGGTCCAGGGTAGCCCCCTACCCCCCTAATAAAGTTTTAACCCCTTGATCACTGCCCTAGTTAACCCTTTTACTCCCTATTGCCAGTGTCACTAAGCGATCATTTTTCTGATCGCTGTATTAGTGTCGCTGTTCCCGCTAGGTAGCTATTTTTTTTTATTGCGATTTTTTTTTTACTAAAGACATGTGGCTGAATAAATTTTGGCCTAAATGTTTGACTAAAATTTTGTTTATTTGATTTCTCTTATAACAAAAAGTTAAAAATATTGGCCCAGATTCAGAGAGCCATTACGCCTGTCTAACTGGTGTTAGACTGGAGTAATTTCAAATTACGCGCGTTTTTTAGCTAGTCGAAAACCTCAAACCATGAATAGACGGCTGCGGGCTTCAATTCGACTGGATTACGTGTTCATACGCCTTCGGATCTACGCTGCAATAAAATTGCGGCCACTGGGTGGACTTCCCGTCGTTTTCCGCGTCGGGGTATGCAAATGAGCCTTTGCCGGTGATCCCCGAAATTACGATCTTCAACCGCAATCTCTTACGGCACCTTTAGTCATTTTTTATTTGCGTAACACTATACCAGCTGTTTGCGCTTGCGCTTAATTTAAATGCTTCACGCCCCCTAATCGCGTATTTCGATTACGCGTTGAGAAATAGACTACGCTGCCGTAGCGTACGGGCAAAAATCTACCAGGATTCGGTGTAGAGCCTGGTAAAATACGGCAGCGTAGAGTATTTCGATTACGCAGCGCAATATTAAGTGTATGTGAATCTGGCCCATTGTTTTTTTTTTTTTAAATGTTGCTCTATTTTTGTATATAGCCCAAAAAATAAAATTCGCAGAGGCGATCAAATACCACCAAAAGAAAGCTCTATTTGTGGGAAGAAAAGGAGCCACGTTGCACGACCGCGCAATTGTCTGTTAAAGCGACGCAGTGCCGAATTGTAAAAACGCCTCTTGGGCATTTAGCAGCATATTCATCCGGTCCTTAAAGGATCACTAAAGGAATTTTTTTTAAGCTAAATAGCTTCCTTTACCTTACTGCAGTACTGGTTTCATGTCCTTATTGTTAGTTTTTGCTTTGAAGTTGCTGTAATTCTGCTCTGTTCTCCACACTTCCTGCTTGTCTGTTTCCTTATAACCACAGTACTGGGAGCTTTCTCACGGTGGTCTAAGCTGTCATTACTGTGTGTCTAAAACTTCCCAGAACCAATCAGATTCATTTTAAAAACAAAACACTGCCCTGGATTTGTTCGTTTTTGTTCTGTGTGTCTATTTCTACTTCACAGAAACATGAAGCCAGTTCAAAAGTGAAACTAACCTGCAGG
Organism: Rana kukunoris; assembly: GCA_029574335.1. NCBI lineage: Eukaryota > Metazoa > Chordata > Amphibia > Anura > Ranidae > Rana > Rana kukunoris. The sequence goes on along the minus strand of CM056053.1, from coordinate 450,462,807 downwards.
CACATTGTATGATTGATTTTTATCTATTTTTAATCATTTTGAAAAGGAATCAGTTAACTTTTATGTCTCTATACCCAGTAAACAGTCATTTCAACAAAAAAAATGTTTTTCCTTTAGTGACCCTTTAAGTGGTTAAATGACAATTTTGCACCTTAATTCATCACACTTCATGTGGTGGGTGGGTTGTAAGGGTGTGTCTACTGTTTAATTATTCTGCTTCTCTTTCCAATCTCTGAAGATCGGGAGGTATGCAGGACGTTGCTATTCCTTATGTACACAACCTGTGGCAAACAGATAGTAACTGGAAATGTGGAATTTTGAAAGATGAGCAAAGTATGTATAAATTCCAGAGAAATGACTGGTCAGAAAATGGCTTTTGATTGGAGTATGACTAAGGGACCAGTGAATGCGATAACTGTGTGTAGGAGGAAAAAAAATGAAAACATTTCCTACAGTTTGAACTCATTCTTCCCAGGTTATTTGACAGTTGTAATGTTTCTCCGGGGCTGGCATGTGGTTCTTATGAATGAGCTTGGAATGAAGTGGGAAGGGACAAGTTAAAACGGAAACATATCAACCACTTCTCAATGCAGCGTATTACGTAAAACAAGACAAACTAGAGGAGTAAATGACACCACTATCCATGAAAGAGAAGGGTTGAGAGCCCTGCTCCTTGGAGTTCATCATTGATGGTAATTCATAATCAGCACAAATGTCAACCCCATTTCACACAGACCTGATTGTTTAAATATTTTATGGTATTGTTTTATTTATTAATTTTTTTAAATCTTATTTTCAGAATAGAGATGTAGGCATAAACTGATGAAAAACAGCTAAATACACATACAATACATATGATATTACACCATGGTTCATCAAACCTTGGCGCTAGGTTGCGACTAGTATTAGTATCCTGTGTCTCCGTGCACCCCCACCTCCCTCGCCGTGCGATTACGTCGGGCCGCGCCGGCCGGTAATTGAGGCCGCGGCTTTGCTGCCTTCTGCAGGCCTATGCTTCCTTCTGTGATCTGGCGCCATCTTGTGGTGGCCGTTGGTATGACAAGACAACCAGCAATGCTAATGGAGCTTCCCTTGTCTGTTTTCACTGCCATCTCCTTCCCTCCAATTAGAACCCCCAAACATTATATATAATTTTTATTCTAACACCCGAGAGAATAAAATGGCGGCTGTTGCAATACTTCCTGTCACATAGTATTTGTCACATCGTATTTCTGTCACATCGTCTTGGGAAAAAATACACTTTTTTAAATAAAATAAAAAGACAACAGTAACGTTAGCCCAATTTTTTTTTATATTGTGAAAGATAATGTTACGCTGAGTAAATTGATACCCAACATGTCACACTTCAAAATTGCGTCCGCTCGTTGAATGGCGGACACACTTTTACCCTTTAAAATCTCTATAGGCGACGTTTAAAAAATTCTACAGGTTGCATGTTTTGAGTTACAGAGGAGGTCTAGGGCTAGAATTTTTGCTCTCGCTCTACCAATCGTGGCGATACCTCACATGTGTGGTTTGAACACCGCTTTCATATGCGGGAGCTACTCACGTATGCGTTCACTTCTGCTTGCGAGCTTGGCGGGAAGGGGCACGTCCCTGGCTCCTAACTTTTTTTAGCTGGCTCCTAGATTCCAAGCAAATTTGTCAAGCCCTGTATTACATTATGGTCCCGTACAAGCGGTTGGAATTTCCGACAACAAATGTTCAATGTGAGCTTGTTGTTGTAAAATCCGACCACGTGTATGCTCCATCAGACATTTGCTGTCAGGATTTCCGACAACAAAAATTTAACAGCTGGTTCTCAAATTTTCGGACAACAAAAGTTGTTGTCGGAAATTGTGTGTACACAATTCAACATACAAAAATCCTACGCATGCCCGGGAATAAATTTGGCGCATGCTCGATTGTCACTACGTTCTTGACGTTCGCAATTTCTGACAACATTTGTGTGACCGTGTGTATGCAAGACAAGTTTGAGCCAACATCCGTCAGAAAACATTCCACGGTTTTGATGTCGGAATGTCCGATCATGTGTACGCGGCATAATTCTTTAATAGGAAAGAAAGATAGTTTTGGATCAGTGTTTTGGTCTGCTTTTAAACTAAAAAATATCTAAAAATGTTGCCAAAATTGAGAGATTTTGGTGAAATTCTACTATTTTAATTAAATGTCTTGAAGTTAGTGGGAAAGGTACTGTGAATTAATTTGTCTTTTGGTGGCTTTTCTTCTCCAAGTTTTATGCCGCGTACACACGATCACTTTTTGTGATGTAAAAAAACGTTGTTTTATCTCATAAAACAAAACAACGTTTTTCAAAAAACCTGCCTACACACCATCGTTTTCTGAAAATGCTCTTGCAAAGCGCGGTTACATACACCACGTTCGACGGCACTCTGTTCCATTGAAGCTCCCATCTCATAACTTGCTTCTGAGCATGCGCGGGTTTAAAAACATCGTTTTAAACCTCATTTTGCCCACACACGATCATTTTTTGTGAAACAAAAGACGACATTCTGAAAAACGACATAAAAAATTCAAGCATGTTTGAATTTTGCCCACACACATAAAACGACGTTTTGCCCACACACGATCATTTTAAATTACTTTTTTAAAACGTCGTTTTATTTCATCACAAAAAAATGACCATGTGTACGCGGCATTAATGTTTCTGAAATGTTATCCAAATTTGCAAGATTTTGGTCAAAGTTAGCTTTTTACTAAATGCCTTTTCATGAAGAATGCTACTGTAAACAAAGGTGTTTAAAGGGGTTGTAAATGTAAAAAAAAAATCCTTAATTCTTCTGAGAAATCCTCACTTCCTGTTCTTCTGTCTGTAACTCCATACAGTAATGCAAGGCTTTCTCCCTGGTGTGGAGAAAGCCTCTTGAGGTGGGAGGGGGAGAGCAGGAGAGTCAGGACGCCCACTAACACACAGCTCCTTTCTCTATCTGCAAAGTAAAGAGCGTCCTGACTCTCTTGCTCGCCCCCTCAAGAGTCTTTCTCCACACCAGGGAGAAAGCCTTGCATTAATGTGTGGAGTTACTTGAGTGGCTTAGACTCTAATGGACAGATGAATAATAGAAATCGCAGATCGCCGCCATTACTAGTAAAAAATGTAAATGATAATAAAAATGCCATAAATCTATTCCCTATTTTGTAGACGCTATGCATTTTGCGCAAACCAATCATTATACGCTTATTGCATTTATTTTTACCAAAAATATGTAGAAGAATACGTATCGGCCTAAACTGAGGAATAAAATATATTTTTGGGGGATATTTATTATAGCAAAAAGTCTAAAATATTGCTTTTTTTCAAAATGTACGCTCTTTTTTTTGTTTTTTTTGTTTATAGCGCAAAAAAAAAAAAACACAGAGTTGATCAAATACCATCAAAAGAAAGCTCTATTTGTGGGGGGAAAAAAGGACGTAAATTTTGTTTGGGTGCAACGCCGCACGACTGCGCAATTTTCAGTTAAAGTGACACAGTGCCATACCGAAAAAAGTGCTCTGGTCAGGAAGGGGGTAAATTCTTCTGGGGCTAAAGTGGCTAGTGATAAATTCCAGATGATTTTTGTTTTGCCCACTGTCTGGCCACATTGTTGGCTCTTTATGTGATTATTTGAAATTATCACCCTCAAATGTTTTTTTTTTTTCTTTTGAAGCTCTGGCTAATAACGTACCCCCGATATTTCGCTCTACGAGAGGATTCGTTTGCCCTGACATTTAGCTTCTTAGATATAGCCCAAATTCTCATTTTTATTACATAATCATAAGGAAGTGACCTGCTAACATAGCCGTTAAGGTGAAATTTTATGCTCCAGTGTTTTCTTGAAAAAACAGTTAATCACGTCTCATATCTCGAATTTCCATAGATAAGCAACTGTCTCAGGCAGACCAGTTCCAACAAATATTTCTGACTGAAGTCCTGGCAAACATGCAAAGTAGATGGTAAGCTGAGGCCCCGAGGCGTAACAGACCGACACTAACATGTGTCAAACGGAGAAGGGAATAATGATAGGACTCACAAGCTTAAAGAAATGTTCAGCCCAACCCATCTCAACCTTAAAGGTAAACTCCACTTTCAACAAGGATTAAAGTCTAACTCCAGCCTAAGCTTTTTTATTTCTTTTGAATGGAACATTAACCACTTGCCGACCGCCGCACGTCGATGTACATCGGCAGAATGGCATGGGTAGGCAGATTGGTGTACAGGTACGTCCATTTGAATCTGCAGCCCAGCGGGCCCGCTTGAGCCGCCGGGGTCGCGTGCCTCTCGAGTGCAGCCGTGGGTCCCAGGAACTCGGTGTTCTCTGGAGTCCTGCGATTGCGATTGGCAAGAGCAGAACAGGGGAATGCCTTTGTAAACAAGGCATTCCCCTATTCTGCCTAGTCACTGTCACTAATGACCATTCCCCGAAGAAGCTGCTGGTTTGTTTTGGGTGGCATGTTACCTCTGTGACTCCGCCGTCTAGGGTAGTTGATGAGAGCCGTAGTAATGAAATGTCCACACAACAGGTGTCTTTTTCTTGTGCTTTTATTTACCCAACAAGGTAAAACAGTTGAACTTGGTGAAGAATAGAGGAATAGCAGAGATGGAGAACCCAGATTCAGGTGTAGGCATAGGGAAACAATCCTGCTTTCAGTGACAAACTTTACTTCGCCACTCCAGCCGGAATGGGTATAGCGCACCTGGACAGGCCTCTCTCACAAGCCTGGCAGCCAGAATAACACTCAAACTTGGGGTTAAGTCTCTGCCACAGACCCTCCCAATGGTTGCAGAAAATAGTGATCTGAAGTCCCCTTGACTGGACTTGACATCTGGATCTCCTTCAGGTAGTTTAGATTAGGGTTCCAACTGATGGGCGGCCAACATTCAGCCTCTCAGTGTCCGGTTTCCCTGGTCCCCGATGGATGGTCAGGCCCCTATTGGAACACCAGCCTCGCTTGGTACTCCGCAGGCAGATTCTCCACCGTACAGCTTCCTCCAACAGAACGGACAGCCCAGGACCTCCTTAGGTGGGACCCAGTCGATTACTGAGTCCCCCAGCAGCAGATCAATTGCTCCAGCCAACGTGGTCCCAAAGCCAGGATCTTTGCGTTGCATGCGCACCCCGGCCCGGAAGGCTATTTGCTGGGGCGCCGTGGAGTGACTACCCTAAAGGTGGGCGCCACACAAGGAGAAGACCCAGGAAAACGGCGCCTGCCCCACAAATACAGCTCCCCAGCATGCACAGCGAGGAAGCCCCCTCCTGATAGGCCGCCGGGAAGAAGCATCCAGTCCTTGACCCCACTGCTGCCTCCTGCCGACCGGGGGGGAACTGCACCCCAGGAACGACAGCATGAGCCCACAGCACAGCCAAGCTGGAACAGAAGCTCAAAATCCGAACTAATCAACAATGGTCAGAGTAACTCAACTCTCTGACCCCTCCAAATTTTAAAAGCACCGATTCTGAAAAGTAACCAGGCGCTACACACATATATATTATCATATAATCCCATATATCCGATTCTATACCCACAGTTGATTCAGAGGAAGGCGGAAAACCCTTCCTCTGTTATAAAACAGCAAAAAAAAATGCCATGATAGTACAAAAAAAAAGAAAACTTTCTGGAAAGTAAATGCCCCAAGGTTGTTTAAATGTTTTTTTTTTACCATTTTCTGGAAAATTAGGAAACAGACCAATACTGAGGGGGTTAAAACATGGAGCTTGGTAGTGGAGCATCAGATCCATGAAATGTGCTGGTCATACACAGAGGAAGAAGGTGAAAGGGTTATTGTACAGGTCACATACAGTGGGAGGATGGAGATGATGTACAGGATAAGGGAGGTGAAGGGTTAATATACCAGTCAGATGAGATACAGGATGGAGTTGACATATACTGTAGGGTAGTGAATGGCTGTTTTGGTACTGGGTGAAACTGGTACTAGTTTACACTGGGTGCTGGCTGTGATCAGGTTTTCCTTCAATTGGTGTGTCAAATGAAAGTTAATGGCGGCCGCTAGCGGCTGCCATTCTGTACACTGGTTACAACAATTTCATCTTCTGTTTGTGAATTGCATTGTCCAATGAAGCGTACATTTACAGTATAATATTTATGCATGCACTAAGGGGAGTGCAAGATCAAAATTACATTTTAAAACATCGTCCCGCCCTCAGAAGTGCGACGTCCATCTGTTTATCATGTAACAGGCTGGTGGCATGTAGGTAAAAAACAACTAACTGTACCTTAACAACTTTAGCCCCGGAGGAATTGGCTGCTCAATGACGGGTTATAACATCTACAAAATAGGGAATAGTTTTATGGCATGGAGCGCATGCCGCGACTGCGCGATTAAGTCATCGCGTGGCGCCGAGTGCGTTCCACCATGGAACGCGGAAGTGCACCGCAACTAGCGGCGGTTACTTTTGAATTAGTGCTTGTGCACTACAGCTGCCCCTATACTAGTGCAGTCAGTGGTGTGCTGACTGCACACCGTTCTATTATTGTCAGCCGTAGCTTGGCCATGCTACAACCTATGGTGCCATCGATCCCCTTGCTGAAACTTTGACCAACCTGCAACTCCTGCATTAATTCTACTACATTTGCTGCAACAGACTGTCGTTGCCGGGGACAACCTTTGAGACCTTCCTTGCGGACACCCTTACACTGCAGAATCCCTTGTTGCTACACTGGAACCCTGCAAATGAATAAGTAGCTATTGTGTCACTTCTAGTTCTATAGAAACATCTGCTGCATACTTTCCACCTAAAACAATTGCTGATATTTCATATGGCTTGCGGCTATTAACATACTACTTGGGATAGACTTTGTGCTTATGACTGCTTGCTAAGGAATATCTTAAATGGACATCTACTCTCAAATTACCTGAGCTATATTTGCCTCTCATATGCAACTATTATTACCTGAGCTATATTGCCTCTCATATGCAACTATTAGTTGTCTCTACAACTGCTATTTACTGCGTGCTTGACATAAGTGCTATTTGCTTATAGGCCTTGTCCTAAATTGTTGAACATATTCACTCTAACTCTTCTATGCTAAGGGTTGATGGTATTTCATACCAACTCCCTTAGTGGCCCAATACATCTCTATATCTTTAAGTGATATGATGTGGAGAACCCCCAAACTCCTGTTTGCGTGGAGTGATGCCTGGGGTCCCGTACTGATAATCACTTGCATATAAAGGTGCATTAGAATCTTTAAAGTGTATATTATAATTTTAAACGCTAAGCTCTGGTCCCATGTAGTAATGGTTCCATCCTTAGTAGCTTAACGTCTTTCTTTATGTAGGAGAGAGATGATGTAGAGAACCCCCAAACTCCTGTTTGTGTGGAGGGACGCCTGGGGTCAAATACTGAATTATCACATAAAGAAGTGCATTGAAGTCCTTGCTAACCGCAGTTGTGGTTCACTCCGTTCACCAGAGCTGTTACAATCGGTTACCATGCACAGCTGCATCAGATTCTGAGCGCACCAGTTTAAGTAAATCTCCCCCATAGTAATGATAAAGGGGCAGTGAGACCCGCTCCTGATCATGTGAACACTGTGACAACTCTTTCTGATCACCAGGAGTAAAGACCCATATAATTGCATTCTAGTCCAGAGTAGGAAGGGGTTAAAAAACTGATGTATACAGAAATCAATAGTTCAAAGTGAAAGTCGCTTCCAGCTGTATAAGGCAGAAAAGTAAATCCTACCTGATTTGTCCCCTTCCCAGCTATGATGTGCAGACAAAGCCTTATAGATTTTCAATCAGAGAGAGAGAGAGAGGGAGTGAAGGCAAACAGCTTCTTCTGTTCTCTAAATTTAAGGAAATGTATCCCACCTTGTGATTCCAGTGGCATAGTGGCACCTTTTATCAATTGTTTATTTCTAAAACAAAGATTTTATATAAATATAAGCTTTTTTTTTAAAAAAAAAAGATTGATTCAATCCATTAGAGTTTCCTTTTAAAGGTCACTGGAATCTAAAGGCAAGGCAAGTATTGTATGTTTAAGCAAGAAAAGGCTAAAAGCCATGAGAAAAATAAACACACCGAGAAGATGATTCTTGAATTATGAATATATCATAGTTCAAAGCTTCTGAGTCAACACAACTGCTTTTCTCAGAGAGGACGGATGTACGCTGTGTGATATTACCCGTAATCTTTTTTACTGAAAAGTGAGTCATATTTTTTTATTTTTATAATTAAACATTTGAGTACAGTAAGGCCGCGTACACACGATCGAATTTACACACGATCTAATTTATCTGCTGAAAACGGTCCGACGGACCGTTTCAGCAGACAAATTCAATCGTGTGTACGAGCGAGCAGACAGGTTTTTCCAGCAAACAAATTTTAAAGCATGCTTTAAAATCTGTCTGCTGGGAACCCGTCCGTCCGACATGTCTGCTGGTTAGTACACTAACCAATGGACGTATCTGCCCGCACATGCGTCGAATGGATTCGACGCATGCGTGGAAGTTTTTCACTTCCTGGTACGGTGACGTGGCGGCGTCAACGTCACCGCCACGTCACCGCGCTGTCTGCCGGCGGGGATTTTGGTTTGATCGTGTGTACACGATCAAACCAATATATCCCAGCAGCCAAATCCGATCAAAACGGTCTGTCAGACCGATTTGATTGGATTTATTTAGTGGTGTGTACGCGGCCATAGGTGTTTGGTTGTTAAACATGCTGCCAAAAGGTGATATACGGCAATTGTCCTAACACAGAAATGTTCTTTTCTAGAGAATAAACTGTGGATTATGTGACATCAGGGCTTGACAAATTTGCTTGGAATCTAGGAGCCAGCTAAAAAAGTTAGAAGCCAGGAACGTGCCCCATCCCGCCGAGCTTGCGTGCAGAAGCGAACGCATACGTGAGTAGCGCCCGCATATGAGTATATGAGCATATGAGGTGTTCAAACCACACATGTGAGATAGCAATAATTCTAGCCCTCTAGACCTCCTCTAACTCAAAACATGCAACGTGTAGAATTTTTTTAAATATCACCTATGGAGATTTTAAAGGGTAAAAGTTTGTCGCCATTCCACGAGCGGACGCAATTTTGAAGCGTGACATGTTGGGTATCAATTTACTCGGCGTAACATTATTTTTCACAATAAAAAAAAAAATTGGGCTAGCTTTACTGTTTTCTTATTTTTTAATTACATTTTTTTATTTTTCCCCAAAAAAGTGCGCTTGTAAAACCTCTGCGCAAATACAGAGTGACAGAAAGTATTGCAACGACCGCCATTTTATTCTCTAGGGTATTAGAATAAAAAATATATATATATAATGTTTGGGGGTTCTAAGTAAAGAGAAGGAGGTGGGTGGGCAGTGAAAAAACAGGCAGGGGAAGCTCCATTAGCATTGCTGGTGGCCTTGTCATTCCAACGGCCACCACAAGAGGGCGACAGGGAAGCATAGGAATGCAGAGAAGGCCGCAAAGCTGCAACCTCAATTACCGGCAGGTGTGCGCCAGGTCACTAATTCTAGTCGCAATTGCGACTTGACGCCTGGGTTTGTCGAACCCTGTGTGACATGAACCCAGGCAAGTGATGACAATCATTGTATGAAAAGGTGGCAGGTGGATAATTAAATTTGTGCATGGCATGCAAACCATCATGTCTGAAATTTTTGCTTTAAAACTGAGTTACAGGAATTCAGCCACTTTGCAAAAACTGCAGGCATATCAGGAGTTAAGTCTAATGAGGTGGCTGCCGCCTATTGTTCACATCTGTCAGGTTATTTGTGCTCCAGGAAGAATACTTCAGGAACTCCGAAGCTGCTCACTGTGCTCTCAGTTCCTTTAAGAGCAGAATTGCTGAAACTGCTATGTCCGCCCCTTTTTTCCCCATAAAAATAACAAACATGTTATACTTACCTGCTCTGTTGCAGTTATTTGCATAGAGCAGCCCAGATCCTCCTCTTCTCTGGTCCCTCTTCTGCTTTCCTGTCCCCTCCCGCCTGTTTAGTGCTCCCACAGCAAGCAACTTGCAATGGGGTCACCCTAGCTGAGTCACAGGTCCCTGTGCCCCGACCCAGCCCAGCCCTAGTTGCCGCCAGTGTTGTCAGTAACGGCATTTAAATAAACGCCGTTACCTAACGCAGCCACTTTTGAGGGTAACGAGTAATCTAACTGATTACTCTTCCCCTCGTGGTAACACCGTTCCCATTACTTGGGCGGTGTTACCGCAATTACATCTACCTGTGTTAGCCGTCGGGCATCTATTATTAAAAAAGCGCGCCTCCTCCTCTGACTGTTCCGTGAGAGGCGGAACACTCATTTTCCCAGCAGAGCCTCTGTTTAGTGTTCAGCCTATCACGGATGCCTTCTCATCCTCAGACTCGGCCTCGGCCTTGAATAATGGATGGTCACCGTCTGACATCCCTGCAAACAGGATGTAGGAGACCTATTAGAGTTGTCCCCGCGAATTTGTGAATGCACGCGCGCGGAGGTGTCCCTTGGGACCAGACAGCCTATTTAAAAGGTGCAATGACCCCAGCAGAGTGCTGACGGATCTCAGCGGTTCCGGTCCCTGTATCCTGTGCCTGTTCCTGTGCTCCTGATCCCGGTTACTGAACCTCGGCTTCCTTGACCTTGCTTTTGGACTTGCTTCAACCCTGACTCTTGGTTCCTGATCTCGGCTTCCCACGTGGCCCTGTTTCCTGCCTGATGACTTTGTGCCTTGTTGCCCGCTCGTTGCTGAACCCGGCTTCCCATGTGACCACGATCCTGTCTCCTGTTTTGCTCCGCTCTACTTCCCGGGTACCTGCGACTTCATCCCTGCAACCTGCTGCGACTTCTTGCCTTTCAAGATTCGCATCACCTGCTGCGGGTTTTCAGAGTTACATCTGCAGGCACTCGTGTCTCCCCTGGCCCTTGGTTTCCCCTGTCTCCACTCTCAGCGGGACCAGGGCCGGAGATTCAAGAGAGGCTGACCTCGTCATTTCAGACTTCACCCAGGTACGTGACACAGGAGAAGGTAGGGAGATCGTTGAGGCATGTTACAGATGGCACAGTGAGGCATGTTACAGATGGCACAGTGAGGCATGTTACAGATGGCACAGTGAGGCATGTTACAGATGGCACAGTGAGGCATGTTACAGATGGCACAGTGAGGCATGTTACAGATGGCACAGTGAGGCATGTTACAGATGGCACAGTGAGGCATGTTACAGATGGCACAGTGAGGCATGTTACAGATGGCACAGTGAGGCATGTTACAGATGGCACAGTGAGGCATGTTACAGATGGCACAGTGAGGCATGTTACAGATGGCACAGTGAGGCATGTTACAGATGGCACAGTGAGGCATGTTACAGATGACACAGTGAGGCATTAGATTGTAGAATATAAAAAAAAAGTCACAGTTACTTTGCTGAGTAACTAATTACTTTTTCAATGTAGTAACTGAGTCACTAACGCAATTACTTTTTCGGCGAAGTAATTTGTAACTGTAACTAATTACTTTTTTAAAGTAAGATGAGCAACACTGGTTGCCGCACAGCGGATGCGTTTCATCATCTTGACTTCGTCCTGGGATTCAGTGTGGAGAGAAACAGATCGTTGGCTTAATCCTTTGTAGGTAAGGTACTACAGCTGAACACGAGAGTGGGAAGCAATATTTTTTGGTGAATCTAATACTGATGGGGAGTGGGCTTCAAGACACATAGGGCGTTATTTACGAAAGGCAACTCCACTTTGCACTACAAGTGCAAACTACAAGTGCAAATTGCACTTGGAAGTGCAGTCGCTTTAAATCTGAGGGGTAGATCTGAAATTAGGAGAAGCTCTGACGATTTTTCATCCAATCATGTACAAGCTTAAATGCTGTTTTTTATTTTCTTTGCATGTCCCCCTTGGATCTACAGCAACTGCCCTTCCAAATGCACTTTTAGTGCACTTTGCACTCGTAGTTTGCACTTGTAGTGCAAAGTGGATTCGCCTTTCATAAATAACCCCCATCGGATAGTGTGAAGACTCCATCACCCTTTTGCCGCATACACGCGGTCGGAATTTTCGACAACAAATGTTCGATGTGAGCTTGTTGTCGGAAAATCCAACCGTGTATAGGCTCCATCGGACATTTGCTGTCAGAATTTCCGATAACAAATGTTTAATAGCTGGTTCTCAAATTTTCCGACAACAAAACTTGTTTTCATTATATTTTCATTACTGCTGTTTTTTTTCATTTTGAGGGTGTTTATCTTGAGCGCAACGGTGAACAATTGATTGTTATATCATTGGTTCTTATTTTTTTTATATAACGAAGCGGTCATTGCCTAAACTTTTCTTTGACTTTTTGATTAAAACAACTTGACATTACACATTTTTCTTTAAACAGAATGCTGTAGTGAACAAAAGAGGCATTAGCTTCTAAAAATGCTACTTGAAGCAGCCAAGCAAAGTGTCCTTATTAATAGTGTTGCTCACGAGTATTCGCGAATAACTCGAATATTGCGGCGAATATTCGTATTTTTTCAAATTTATTTTTAAAACAGATCACATCCTAATGATCTCCATCGACGTCTAAAAGCATTGCTGGTATGATTAGAGAGAGACCCTGGGCCGAGTAGCTGATGCGATTCTTTTATGTTGCCGAAAATTCGCATTGCGAATTTTCGGCAACATAAAAGAATCGCATCAGCTACTCGGCCCTTCTTTTGCATCAGAGCCAATCAGAATAACTCGAATATTCGACAAACGGAATATTGCGAGATTATCTTCTTCCGCCCTTCTTTTGCATCAGAGCCAATCAGAATAACTTGAATATTCGGCAAAAGGAATATTGCGCGATATTCCTTTTGCCGAATATTCAAGTTATTCTGATTGGCTCTGATGCAAAAGAAGGGCGGAGAAGATAATCGCGCAATAGGAATATTGCGCGATTATCTTCTCCGCCCTTCTTTTGCCCCCTTATTCTCCTTTCTTTTAAGTAGAGTGAGGCCTTGTACACACGAGGGGATATTTCCGCTGAACATGGTCCGATGGACCATTTCAGCCGAAAAATCCCCTCGTCTGTAGGGGCAAACGGACGCTTTTTGCCGGATTCATCCGGCGGAAAAATTTCAAAGCATGCTTTGAAATAATTCCGCCGGATAGCTGGCCGTCAGATATGTCCGCTGGTTAGTACGGCAAACCAGCGGACATATCTTGCCGCACATGCGTCGTATCCTGTGAATGGATCCGACGCATGCGCGCGGAAGTGTTTACTTCCTGGTGCGGTGACGTGGCGGCGTCAACGTCACCGCCGCGTCACCGCGCTGTCCGTCGGCGGGGAATTTGATCCGATGGTGTGTACAGCCATCGGATCAAAACACCCCGGCGTAAATATACGCTGTAAACGATCCGGGGACCGTTCACAGCGGATATATTCAGCCGTGTGTACAAGGCCTCAGTGTAGAGTTAGTGTTTAGTGCATATTAGTTTAGTAATACAGGAAATGATCTCCGTTTATGAGAATTTCGCAATCATTTTCGCATTAGCGAAATTTTGCAAATTTTTTTTTGGATTAAATATCACGAATATTCGATATTAGCGAATATTCGCGAATATTCTTCTATATATTCGCGCAATATCGCGAAATCGAATATGGCGTATTCCGCTCAACACTACTTATTAAATGGAAGCTATAAAGTATTTTTATATTTTTGATTATGATTTCTGTTGAGTATAATTTTTAACATATAAGGAACTGGTTTTGAAGAGGATTCAGGTTTTTGAAAGAGAGAGTATCCAAGAAGTATATAAAATAGCCTTGAGAGGCAGTTTTAGAATGTGGATTTTCTAAGTTTCTAAGCTCAGGTTTATTTTCATTTAGCTTCAGTTCCATATCATTTCCAGCTCTGCTTCAGTCCCAAGATGTTCCAATTTCTGCTTTAACTCCAACACTAGGGATGAGCTTTGTATTCGAGTTAAACTCATGTTCGACTCGAACATCATATGTTCGATCGTTCGTCGAAATACGAACAAAACGAGTCGTTCGCGCCAAATTTGAGTGACGCGCCACGGCCCATAATTCACTGCGACATTGCTGGCTTATGATTGGCCAAGCATGCACTATGACCCGCATGCTTGGCCAATCACAGAGCCATCAGTACAGAGAGCTGTAATTGGCCAAAGCCAGAGTGGCTTTGGCCAATTATGGCTCAGGGGGTTAAGTACAAGCCCCACACTATAAAAGGAAGCCTGCAGGTCGGCCTTATGTAGTGTGTTGTGACGGTGGTTAGAGAGAACAGAGAGAGACACAGAGAGTGTCATTTTTTGCAGGTAGGCAGGCTAGTCAGTTAATGTTACAGTGTGTAGAGGATATATATACATCACAGGTGTTGTACATATATTTATACACTGTATAGTTTAGCTAGATCAGTTCTTCCTAATTTACTGGCAGGCAGGTGATTGTGCTATTTGAAGACGTTTTCACAGGCATACTTCAGACACCCACCCAGCAGGTACAATATTTAAAGGAATTTATTTTTATTTTTTTATTTATTTAAGCATCATTAAAATCACTGCTCCTGATTCAGGATCAGTGATTTTAATGATGCTTAAAAAAAAAAAAAAAAAAGGAAAAATGACTTTAAATTTTGTACCTGCTGGGTGTCTATAGTATGCCTGTGAAAACGTCTTTGACAATCTGGGTCTTGCCCGAGGGAACATGTATCAATGGAAAAACAGTTTTAAAAACGGTAATTTTTTTTATGAGTCCTGAAAAAAACTACCGTTTTTAAAACTTTTTTTCCTTTGATACATGTTCCCTGGGGCAAGACCCAGATTGTCAAAGACGTTTTACGACAATAACTTGCATATTAGGCTTTAAAATGAGTCAATGGGGTTCTAAATGTTCGAGCAAACGATCGAAGGTTCTGGGGTGAACCGAATGGGGGGGTGTTCGGCTCATCCCTATCCAACACTAGGCTCCAGATCTGCTCCAGATCTAACACTACCTGTTCCAGCTCCAGGACCAGCACTAAGCTCCAGCACTACACTGCTTTAACACTGACCTCCAGCTATGCAAAAGTTCTAGTACTAAGCTCCAGCTCTGATTCTAAGCTTAAAGTGATTGTAAAGTTCTTTTTTTTTTTTACTTTTACCTACAGGTAAGCCTGCGCACAGGGGATTTTCAGCTTAAGGCCCGGCAGCCGCTGGACCTTGCCAGAAAGCATGCACGCGGGAGTGACGACATCGCGGCTCCAGCCACTCACAGTGCTGGAGCCGCGATACCCGGAAGACACACCAAGGCGAAATGTCAGCTGCTTCGGCGTGGACTGGGAGGGACACCGACGCCTCATTCTAAGGTAAGTATTTCATAATGAGCTCATTATGTCTTTTCCCTTACAGGTGTAAAGAAAAAGTCAGCAGATTTACTACCACTTTATGCTCCAACTCCATTATAAAGCTCCATATCAGCTCCAGCTCCAACACTAAGCTCCTGATGTGGTGACAGAAGGGGTTGAAGCAGGCAGGCAGCAAAAACAGAGTTGTACAGGAAGGAAGGCGAGGTAGACAGCAGTTAAAGTGTTACTAAATCCACAACAGTAAAATCAGTCTGTATATGCAGTAAAGCATGTGGAGTCTAATGCCTTCTACACACCACGGGATTTCTTTTTTTCCCGCAGTTTTTCTATGGGGAAACACTGATGTGGAGCATACACATGGGCAGTTTTCCTGACCAAAGCTCTCAGGCGGCGTACACACGGCCGAGGTTCTCGCTGAAAACCAGCGAGAACCTCGCTGGAATGCACATTCCAGCGAGGACCTCGGCCGTGTGTACGGTCTCGGCGAGCTTCCCGTCGGGAAGCCCGTCGAGCAGAAATAGAGAGCACGCTCTCTATTTCCTCGACGGCCCGCCCGGAAGAATGGCTGGTTGCCATTCCCGACGGGCGGGTCGTCGATTTCGACGGCCGGCAGGGAACCTCGACGGGCGGAACGATGTGTTCTGCCCGTCGAGATTCCCTGCCGTGTGTACGCGGCCTCAGGCAGTTTTCTTGTTGGGAAAACCAGCCGTGTGTACACGGGTAAAGTGACCGAGTCGGTTCTAGGTTTTCCCCTCAAGTTTTCTGGCAGTCTTTTGTTTCTATTTGTTTTTATTCAAAATTTTTAAAACATAAACACAATTCACATTACATTTCCAATAAACGTACACCAAAATTCATATTTAAAGGGGTGTTCCAGCCAAAAATTGTGTTTATTAAAAGTCAGCAGCTACAAAAAGTGTAGCTGCTGGCTTTTAATAAACACTCACTTACCTGGTCATGCGTTCCAGCGACGCGCCGACCGGGGCTCCGCTCCTCTCCCCCCTCCTCAGCCGGCGTCTCCATCCCGACTGTGGGCACCCAGCCGTGACAGCCTTCGGCTTCACGGCCGGGCACCCACTGCGCATGCGCGAGCCGCTGATTGGAGAGGCGATCGCATGGGACCTGTCATGTGTCCCATGTGATCGCCTACAGGGAGGGGCTGGTGTAGGCGTTTAAGGCTTAATCGCCTAACCAGCCCCTCGGCGGAAGCAGGAAGTGGGACAGGAAGTCCCACTCCTACTGAAGCCCCCACTCCCCCCCCAAAAAAATTACATGCCAAATGTGGCATGTAAGGGGGAGGGGAGGGGATTAAACAAAAGTCATTTTTTAGGGTGGAACTCCTCTTTAAGTACATTCAACCTTACAAGGATATACATAACATAACAACAACATTGTCCATATGGGTCTATCCTACACCTTTTATCTTTCATCTCTTTCTCCTTTTCCCTCCCCCTTCTCTTATCCCCCCCCCTATCCCTCCCTGGAAAGGGAAGGAGAGGGTAAAAAAAAACAAAAAAAACAAAAACAAATCTAGTCTTGTTAAATATTACGTGATATTTACCCCATGGTTTATACCCTATAACTCCTATATATCTATTGTTTTTAAGGGGGGACAGATATCCCCTTTTTTTGTACATTCTCCTCGTGATCCCAACCCTACTGTATTTATTAAGTGCTTTTATGTGGATTTACCCCATATTTTACTCCCTGTGACTCCTATAATTCTACTGTTTTAGGGGGAAAAAATGAATAACAATTTTCCCCTTCAAATCCCCTCGTGAAAATAAAAATAAAAAATAAAATAATAGAAAAGGGGGGAACCCCCCTAATCCTATTGGGTGTTTCGTGAATGTTTAACCCATAATTTATTCCCTGTGATTCCTATATATCTACTGTTTTTTGGGGGGACGATTATCTCCTTTTCCCTCAAAATCTCCTTGTGAGAGAAAAAAAAAAGGGGGGGGGACCTTCTGGCAGTCTTTTGACCGGTGAGAAACCATATTGTGTGTACAAGGCAAAAGGAGTTATTCCTCTGCATTGTGTAAAACGGCTGTTTGATCCTGTCTCATCTGATCCTTCCCTTCTTCCAGAGTCCCCAAACCACCTCTGGATACTACAGAGGATAGGGGACAAGCTGCACATGCTCAGTTAGGTGTGTATTGCTTAACAGTTTTTTTCTTTTGGGAGTGTGCATGTGATCAGCACTGTCCAGAGAGTTGGGGACCCTGCATCCTTTTAGGACAACCAGGGGAGAATACAAAATCCTCCTACAAGCTTTAACCAGACACTGATAGGAGTCACAATACTGCTCTAACTGCTAATGAGAAAAAGGTATTTAGCAGTTTAAATTGACTAAAATGATTGCATTTCCTGTTCTGTGTACTGTGGAAGACCAGATATACTGTCCTGTCACCATTTGAGAAGGCCACAAGGATGGTGAACCACGACAATGCATGCATCAGTGACACGGTCCCTCTGAGGCCTCGTACACACGATCGGACATATCCGATGAAAACGGTCCGCGGACCATTTCCATCGGATATGTCCGATCTGGAGTTTGATCCGATGGCGTGTACACACCATCGGATCAAATTCCCCGCCGGCGGACGGCGCGGTGACGTGTCGGTGACGCGGCGGTGACGTTGACGCCGCCACGTCACCGCCACGTCACCGCACCAGGAAGTAAAACACTTCCGCGCATGCGCCAAATCCATTCGGCGGCGGCGCAGCGGCGGTGCGGGACGACATGTCTGCTGGTAAGTGTACTAACCAGCAGACATGACGGGCGGACAGATTCCCACCGGATAGATTTCAAAGCATGCTTTGAAATCTGTCGGGTGGACAAATCTGTCCGCTAGCCCATACACACGATCGGAGATGTCTGCTGAAACGGTCCATCGGACCGTTTTCAGCGGACATATCCCCTCGTGTGTACGAGGCCTGAGTCTTCCTGTTGGAGCACACGCTTTGTGGAATCATGGACAGGGCACTTGAGGCAGAACAACGGGAGGAAAAAGGAGGACTTCCTTTCCTCTCAAGGCCCCTGTTATGCAGATACAATTCCTGTGTGGCCATCAAACACACAGAAGGAAGAGGAAGAGGAGGAGAAGGATTGTGTCAGCATGAATGTAGAGGATAACATACAGCCGTCTACAAGGGATGGTTTTCAGTTCCCAGAAACCCCAGAGTTGTATGTGGCTGGAAGGAGGTAGTTACTGACAACAGGGCCGTCTTACTGAGCGGGCACACCTGGGCACAGCCCGGGGGCCCGACGTTTGCTGGGGCCCAATCAGGGCCAGACATTTCAAGCAGCGTCTGACTCGCTCCCTCCCGCGCGGCTTCAACTCTCAGATTTTGTTTCCTGTAATCCGCCGCTCTCTGCGCTGCAGTGCAGACATCGGGACATTGGCCAGCGAGGAGCAGCAGGGCTGTCTTACTGAGCGGGCCCCTCCCTCCCCCCCGCTCCCAGAACTTGGATTCCTCCACGAGTCCACGGTCCTCCTCTCTCTGCTCCAGGAACCGTGCGCCGCGTGGCCCGGCTGGGAGCCCGGAAGAAAAGAACATGCGGGAGGCAGAGCCGGATCTAGAGGGAGAATCGGGCTGCCACTGCTGGCCATCAGGTACCTGGCTGTACACACATACCCGCACACTGGGGTGAGCAGAGGAGCAAAGGAGGGACAGCGCTATGTGGTCTGTCTCAGATCCCCTCCTCTGCCTCCCAGACCCCCTCATCCTCTGCCTCTCAGACCTCCTCCTCTGCCTCCCAGACCCCCTCATCCTCTGCCTCTCAGACCCCCTCATCATTTGCCTCTCAGATCCCCTCATCCTCTGCCTCTCAGACCCCCCTATCCTCTGCCTCTCAGACCCCCTCATCCTCTGCCTCTCAGACCCCCCTATCCTCTGCCTCTCAGACCCACCTATCCTCTGCCTCCCAGACCCCTCATCCTCTGCCTCCCAGACCCCCTCATCCTCTGCCTCTCAGACCCCCTCATCCTCTGCCTCTCAGACCCCCCTCATCCTCTGCCTCTCAGACCCCCCTCATCCTCTGCCTCTCAGACTCCTCTTCCTCTCAGACCCCCCATCCTCTGCCTCTCAGACCCCCCATCCTCTGCCTCTCAGACCCCCTCATCCTCTGCCTCTCAGACCCCCTCATCATTTGCCTCTCAGATCCCCTCATCCTCTGCCTCTCAGACCCCCCTATCCTCTGCCTCTGAGACCCCCTAATCCTCTGCCTTTCAGACCCCCCTATCCTCTGCCTCTCAGACCCCCGTCATCCACTGCATCTCAGACCCCCTCATCCTCTGCCTCTCAGACCCCCTTATCCTCTGCCTCTCAGACCCCCTCATCCTCTGCCTCTCAGACCCCCCTATCCTCTGCCTCTCAGACCCCCTCATCCTCTGCCTCTGAGACCCCCCTATCCTCTGCCTCTCAGACCCCCTCATCCTCTGCCTCTCAGACCCCCTCATCCTCTGCCTCTCAGACCCCCTCATCCTCTGCCTCTCAGACCCCCTCATCCTCTGCCTCTCAGACCCCCCCTCCTCTTCCTCTCAGGCCCCCCCATCCTCTGCCTCTCAGACCCCCCCATCCTCTGCCTCTCAGACCCCCCCATCCTCTGCCTCTCAGACCCCCTCATCCTCTGCCTTTCAGACCCCCTCATCCTCTGCCTCTCAGACCCCCCCTCCTCTTCCTCTCAGGCCCCCCCATCCTCTGCCTCTCAGACCCCCCCATCCTCTGCCTCTCAGACCCCCCCATCCTCTGCCTCTCAGACCCCCTCATCCTCTGCCTCTCAGACCCCCTCATCCTCTGCCTCTCAGACCCCCCTCATCCTCTGCCACTCAGACTCCTCTTCCTCTCAGACCCCCCATCCTCTGCCTCTCAGACCCCCCATCCTCTGCCTCTCAGACCCCCTCATCCTCTGCCTTTTTCAGACCCCCTCATCCTCTGCCTTTTTCAGACCCCCCATCCTCTGCCTTTTTCAGACCCCTCATCCTCTGCCTTTTTCAGACCCCCCATCCTCTGCCTTTTTCAGACCCCCCATCCCCTGCCTTTTTCAGACCCCCCATCCTCTGCCTTTTTCAGACCCTTCATCCTCTGCCTTTTTCAGACCCCCCATCCTCTGCCTCTCAGATCCCTCTCCTCTGCCTATCAGGCAGGTGATAGTGGTAAGTGACATGCTGAATCTGGAGGCAGGTGACAGTGGCAAAAGACTGACACAAGTGACACACTAAAGTGCGTAAATTGGGGCTTGTAGGGGCCCCATAGGATTACTTTGACCAGGGGCCCATCATGCTATTAAGATGGCCCTGACTGACAATGTTATCCTTAGTGAGCCAGAGAACTTAGAATATCACATCTCCTAAAATTTAGGCTGTATGGGCTATCTGATTCTGTAAAGTCTGCGAAAGGACCCAAGGATTTGTGGTATAAAGGAGAGGGATCATGTCACTTCTACTCCAACGCAGGTGGTCAGACACTATATCTGGCTACTGTGTGCTTCATCTATAGCAGCCCCCTTTCCCATTAGGCAAGCAGGCCTACTGGTACTTGGTTGCCCCCAGGACTTATAAACAATGCTATAGTACCTGGCTACCAAGCCAGGGCAAGCGCAAACTGAGTAAATCAAATAGATACTTGCGGTTAGCAGACAGATAACCTGGTTCTATGACAGTCCAGGTAAAAGGCAGGCTAAGTTCAAGGAATAGTCCAATAATCCAGTCCAAAGTCATACACAGGGGAATCCAAACTAGCAAAGCAGGCAGACAGACAGGGAGCTTGATCAGGAACAACACACGTATCACAAGCACCCAAATGAGGTTTAAGCTGGCTTATAACAGGCTTGGTTTCTGTGACGGACTCAGGACACCCTGTTGGGTATTTCCGTCAAGTTCTGGAACACAAGACCAATGGATCTGGCTACAGTAACCCCAAGAAACAGGTAACACCAGTTTTGGAATACACAAGAAATAGAACTGTTTATTAGAACAAGAATACAGACTTTTATACACTTGAGAAGGGGGTTCCCCCCTCCTGATCATATTACCCTAACAATACAAACTGTAACCAGAAACATAAATTAACATGAGCTAATTAACGAATCATTTAACCAGCCTAGGTGACTCAGAGGTTTGACCTTTCAGGTCAGCCTGGTCATCTTCTAGTTGAGAAGACACAATCAACATCACAGGACACCTTCTCACAATATCAGGGGCCCCCAGTAGCAGGCTCCTACATTGTACAGAGGCCAATACGATCAGCTCTTTCAAATAACATGTATAATTCAGAATCAAATAAACAAGGAATAGTCTTTATATATTTTCTGGGAGATAATGGCCCGGATTCACAAAGCACTTACGCTGACGTATCTCCAGATATGCCGCGTAAGTACAAATATGCGCTGTCGTATCTGTGCGCCGAACCCACAAACTTAGATACGCCTAAAAACAGACTTCATCCCACCGACATAACTTGCCTACGCCGGCGTAGAGTGGGCGCATATTTATGCTGGACGCATGTGGCTTTCCCATTCATTTTCTATTCAAATATGCAAATGAGGGAGATACGCTGATTCACGAACATACTTGCGCCCGGCACATGATTTAAGCGGTTTGCATGAGTTTTACGTTTGGCGTAAAGTTATTCCCCATAGATGAGGCGCAACCCATGCAAAGGTATGGACCAGGGAACACATGCCTACGTATTTTACGTTGGACGCCTGTGAATATGGGATGACGTGGGTCTGGCTGGGCGTAGGTTATGTTTACGGCATACACAGTGATGCGGCGTATCTTAGGCAGTTGTTCCGACGTGGTTGTATGCATGCGCACGGGGATACGTCCATGTCCCAACACATGCGCAGTTCATTTTAATTACTTGTCTGGCACCCGGCCCATCATTTGCATGGGGTCACGCTTCATTAATATGGATCACGCCCACTCCCAGGCCACTTCCACCTACTTCCACTTACGCCGGCTTACGCCTAAAAAAAATACGCTACACCGGCGCACAGTTGGGAGCATTTGTTTGTGAATTCCATGCTTGCCTCTCAGCGCTGCGCCGGCGTAGCGTAAAAGAGATATGCTACGGCGGCATAAATATGCGCCGATGTATGTGAATCCGGGCCATTGTGGATAAATATTACTGTCCCATTTGCTTGGTCACCCTGTGACCCTAATAGACACAGGGAAACTTAGACATAAGAGGAACATGGGGGGCTGAAACAAAGGTTTCTCAGTTCTGTCCAAAAGCCCCTGTCCCGGCTAGGTCTGTCACAGTTTCTACCCAGAGACTGATCACATTAAGGCTTCATTTCCATGGACGTTTTTACAGACACTTTTTTTTAGCCTTTTTTACAGCTTAAAAAGCCTGTCCATGTTTGATTTTTTTTTTTAGCTGGAGCTTTTAAAACGCGGTAGTTGCGTTTTTGAGTGTTTTTGTGCGTTTTTGCACATTTTTGAGCATTTTTTAACGTCTGACGTTTTTACAGCTCTATTGCTGGAGCTTCAGAACGCACTGGTGCTGGGTTTTTTTTTGCAGCTTAAAAACGGCTCAGCCATCTACAGCTCAAAAACGTCATGGTGGGCATGAGGCCATAGACTAACATGGAGAGCCGTTTTTAAGCTGCAAAAAACTCTCAGAAAAGTGGCTGTAAAAACGTCCATGGAAATGAAGCCTAATCAGCCTGCAGGTGGACAGACAGACAAGGAGAGTGCCATAACCAAAACCCTGGATGCTGGATTTTCCATTTCCTGGACAACGTGTTTCTGAGGTTTTGTTTAGTCAGAGGAAGAGCGGTAAAGAAAGTGGACGGCTGATCGATGCCTTTAAACAATTTTTCAGTCCTCAGCGCCCCGGGTTGTTTAAGCAACCATTGGCAGCGTCTGCATCATATGGTGCAAGATTATCTAGAGGCAAGAGCAGACTTAGAGACCTTTCCAACTCAGCATCCACTGGGTTACTGGGTCTTGAGGATGGACCACAGGCCATAACTTGCTCAATATGCAATCAAGCTACTGCCCTGTCCTGCATCCAGCTTGCTTTCTGAATGGACATTCAGTGCTGCTGGAGGTTTTGTGACAGATAAGAGTGTGCCTGTCCAAAGACTCAGGCTGACATTTATCACAATGAATCAGTCCTGGATCAACAGCAGCTATTAAGCCCCTGATGCTGATGTACCTGATTGAATTTGCTAGGGATCTGGGATCCCTTGAAGACTGCATATGCTGCCTATCCTATTCCTAAGTCTTGATTTTGCTAGATTTCAAAAATAATTTTGGTTTAGGGCACCACCAACACAGGTGCATGTAATTTTTTATTTTTTTTATTTTAACAGCAGGGCCCATTCCTGCACCCAACAAGAGCAACTGAAGGGTTACAGTATTCAGGCACTACCAACACCTAAGGCCCAATTTTCTGCACCTGTTTGACTGGTGTATGTCATTTCAATTTTTTTAAAATTTTTAACGGCAGGGCTCTTAACTGTGAGGGGTTACAGTCAGGGCCGCCATCAGGGGGGTACAGGCAGTACACCTGTAAGGGGCCCGGGGGTCCCCAGGGGACCAGATGGCAACCCCCCTTTTTCTTTAATAAAAAAATATATTTTTTTTATAAAAAAATACTTTTTATATATATTTTAATTTTATTTTTTATTAACCTCCCTGGCGTTATGATTCTGTCTGGAATTTTGTACCAAAAGCGTTGCAATTGTTTTGCAAGGAAATGTGGTGTTATGTATTATAGGCCTGCAATTCTTAGTAAGTACTTACTTAAATCTATCTAAACAAGAGTCTAATAGGCATCCCGGGTATGATTTTTTTTTTTTTTTTTATTAAAAATTATAATATAATAAATAATTATAAAAAATTATAACAAATAATAATATAATTATAGTAAAAATTATTCAATAATGTAATCAAATCAAAATCACTGAAATTTGCTCAGTTGCAGAATTTTTGCTGTCATAATTTTTTTTTTTTATGACGAATTTCCCCACAGATCGCTATCGCTAAATTCTGCAAGTGATTATAATTTATTATCGCTGTTTTTTAGCTGCTCTAAAACAATTTTTGCCATAAAGGGACACTTTTGGTTGCTATGGGCAATCTACAGTTTGCAGGGAGAAAGAAAAGTTTTTATTATATAAAATGACATGCAGGGCACTGGGCAGACCACTAGGGACATGGGGGGTGTGTATTTTTTAAATACAGTACTGTAATCTATAAGATTACATTGTACTGTATGTAAAGTGTTTGTTTACATTTTTGAATTTGGCGCCGTTCTCCGTCCCCGTGCGTCGTAACGTCGCAGGGAACGGAGCTCGGCGGCACACGGGGACGCTGTGTGAATCGAGCGAGCACCCGCTCGCTCACACAGCGGGGATGCATCGCTGGATCCACGGAGAAGGTAAGTAAACTGTCTCTGGATTCTGCGAGGCGAGCCCGTGTCTGACACGGGATCAACAATAGTAGCAGCAAATTTTTACCCCGTGTCAGACACGGGAAAAACGCCAAGGAGGTTAAGGGGCCAATTTTTTTTATTTAATTTTTTTAGAGGTCCACAGGGCCCCGGAGGCCCCCAGGGCCCTGGATGGCAACCCCCCTTTTTTTATTTATTTTTTATAAAAAAGTATATTTTTTTAATATATTATTATTTTATTTTTTTATTAAAGGGACTTTTTTTTAGGGGTCTGGAGGTCCCCAGGGGCCCAGAGATCCCCAGGGCCCTAGATGACAACCCCCCCTTTTTTATAAAAAAAATAGTTTTTATATATTTTTTTATTTTTATATTATATAAAATATATATATATATATATATATATATATATATATATATATATATACAGTGCAGAAAATAAGTATTTGAACACCCTGCTATTTTGCAAGTTCTCCCACTTGGAAATCATGGAGGGGTCTGAAATTGTCATCGTAGGTGCATGTCCACTGTGAGAGACATAATCCAAAAAAAAAATTCCAGAAATCACAATTTATGATTTTTTAACTATTTATTTGTATGATACAGCTGCAAAGAAGTATTTGAACACCTGTCTATCAGCTAGAATTCTGACCCTCAAAGACCTGTTAGTCTGCCTTTAAAATGTCCACCTCCACTCCATTTATTATCCTAAATTAGATGCACCTGTTTGAGGTCATTAGCTGCATAAAGACACCTGTCCACCCCATACAATCAGTAAGAATCCAACTACTAACATGGCCAAGACCAAAGAGCTGTCCAAAGACACTAGAGACAAAATTGTACACCTCCACAAGGCTGGAAAGGGCTACTGGGAAATTGCCAAGCAGCTTGGTGAAAAAAGGTCCACCGTTGGAGCAATCATTAGAAAATGGAAGAAGCTAAACATGACTGTCAATCTCCCTCGGACTGGGGCTCCATGCAAAATCTCACCTCGTGGGGTCTCAATGATCCTAAGAAAGGTGAGAAATCAGCCCAGGACTACACAGGAGGAGCTGGTCAATGACCTGAAAAGAGCTGGGACCACCGTTTCCAAGGTTACTGTTGGTAATACACTAAGACGTCATGGTTTGAAATCATGCATGGCACGGAAGGTTCCCCTGCTTAAACCAGCACATGTCAAGGCCCGTCTTAAGTTTGCCAATGACCATTTGGATGATCCAGAGGAGTCATGGGAGAAAGTCATGTGGTCAGATGAGACCAAAATAGAACTTTTTGGTCATAATTCCACTAACCGTGTTTGGAGGAAGAAGAATGATGAGTACCATCCCAAGAACACCATCCCTACTGTGAAGCATGGGGGTGGTAGCATCATGCTTTGGGGGTGTTTTTCTGCACATGGGACAGGGCGACTGCACTGTATTAAGGAGAGGATGACCGGGGCCATGTATTGCGAGATTTTGGGCAACAACCTCCTTCCCTCAGTTGGAGCTTTGAAGATGGGTCGAGGCTGGGTCTTCCAACATGACAATGACCCGAAGCACACAGCCAGGATAACCAAGGAGTGGCTCTGTAAGAAGCATATCAAGGTTCTGGCGTGGCCTAGCCAGTCTCCAGACCTAAACCCAATAGAGAATCTTTGGAGGGAGCTCAAACTCTGTGTTTCTCAGCGACAGCCCAGAAACCTGACTGATCTAGAGAAGATCTGTGTGGAGGAGTGGGCCAAAATCCCTCCTCCAGTGTATGCAAACCTGGTAAAAAACTACAAGAAATGTTTGACCTCTGTAATTGCAAACAAAGGCTACTGTACCAAATATTAACATTGATTTTCTCAGGTGTTCAAATACTTATTTGCAGCTGTATCATACAAATAAATAGTTAAAAAAATCATACATTGTGATTTCTGGATTTTTTTTTTTGGATTATGTCTCTCACAGTGGACATGCACCTACGATAACAATTTCAGACCCCTCCATGATTTCCAAGTGGGAGAACTTGCAAAATAGCAGGGTGTTCAAATACTTATTTTCTGCACTGTATATATATATATACATTTATATATATATTAATAATAATAATTAAAGGGCCCAGAGGTCCCCAGGGCCCCCAGATGACAACCCTCCTTTTTTTTATAAAAATGTTTTTACTTTTTTTATATTATTTTATTTCTTTTTTTATATATAGATATATTTTTTATGAAAGGGCTCAGAGGTCCCCAGGGCCCCATGTGTCAAACCCCCTTTTTTTTTATAAATGTTTTTTTTATTTTTGTTTATATATTTTTTATATTTTTTTTTATTAAAGGGCCCTGGAAGACAACCCCCTTGTTTTTTTTTTTTATAAATGTTTATTTCTTTTATATATATATATATATATATATATATATATATATATATATATATATATTTATTTATTTTGTATTAAAGGGCCCAGAGGTTTCTTTTTATCAAAGGGCTCTGCTCCAGGGGGCCCATGCCTGAAGCTGTGTAAAGGGCCACAAAATTCCTGATGGTGGCCCTGGCTACAGTGTTCAGGCACCACTAGGGATGAGCAAACGGTTTGGACCGAGGATAAGTTTGGCCTGAACATCGCCCATTCAGGTACTTACCTAACACCCACTTTCTGGGCACTTAGAGAGATGTACGCCTGCCGAGTGCACAGTCAATAGGTTGTTAAGGCTTCCCCACTGAGAGCTACATTTAAAAAAAGAATTGTAAAAAAAGAATGTAAACTAGAATTCATTGGGGGAAAAAAACTGGATACTTTGGGTCTAGTATGGATTTCAACCACAAGGGACTCTTCCTGACAACTCTGGGCTGTGGTTGTCGGAGCCTGCGGGCAGGGGGCATATTGGAATCTGGAAGCCCCTTTTAACAAAGGGGCCTCCAGATCCCGCCCACCCATGTAAATGGGTATCGGGTACATCGTACCCCTACCCATTCACTAAAATTTGTTAAAAATATTAACCACAGGAAACAGTTTTTGATAAGTCCCTTATTAACTGCTTGCCGACCTGCCGCCGTCATTTTACAGCGGCAGGTCGGCTCTCCTGGACGAGAGCCTGTAGCTCTATGTCGGCTACTTTCGCGGCCACTAGGGGGCGTGCACGCCGCCGCCGGCCAGCATGCGCACCCCCGCTCCCCTCCGAGTCCCGAGTACGATCGCCGCCAGGCACCTGCGATTGCTTAGTACAGAGCGAGGACCGGGAGCTTTGTGTGTAAACACAAAGCTCCCGGTCCTGTCAGCAAGGGAAATGCTGATCTTCTGTTCATACAATGTATGAACGGAAGATTTCCCCTAGTGAGTCCACCCCTCCATACAGTTAGAACACACCCAGGAACACACTTAACCCCTTCCCCGCCCCTAGTGTTAACCCCTTCACTGCCAATGGCATTTTTATAGTAATCTAATGCATTTTTATGGTCCCAAAAATGTGTCAAAAGTGTCCGAAGTGTCCGCCATAATGTCGCAGTACTGAAAAAAAACGCTGATCGCCGCCATTAATATTAAAAAAAAAAATATTAATAAAAATGCCATAAAACTACCCCCTATTTTGTAAACGCTATAACTTTTGCGCAAACCAATCAATAAACGCTTATTGCGATTTTTTATGAAAAATATGTAGAAGAATACGTATCGGCCTAAACTGAGGAAAAAAAAATGTTTTTTATATATTTTTGGGGGATATTTATTATAGCAAAATGTAAAAAATATTGCATTTTTTTCAAAATAGTCGCTCTATTTTTGTTTATAGTGCAGAAAATAAAAACCGCAGAGATGATCAAATACCAACAAAAGAAAGCTCTATTTGTGGGAAAAAAAGGACGCCAATTTTGTTTGGGAGCCACGTTGCACGACCGCGCAATTGTCAGTTAAAGCAACGCAGTGTCGAATCACAAAAAGTGCTCTGGTCATTGGGCAGCAATATGATCCGGGGGTTAAGTGGTTAAAAAGGAAAAAAATATAGTGTCCCTCGATGTATTCTATCGTCAATCAGGTCGCTAAAAATAGAAAAAAAAAAAAAGAAAACCCACTGTCACCTCTTGGGAGTCCTCCTCTCTGCTTTGACAGCTCTTATAGGCACGACACATCAGGCAGAGCTTTTTTTTTTTTTTTTTTTTTTTATATGCTGTTCGGTGGGGGATCGGCTTAAGGAGAACCGGGACGCAGGTGATCTAAAAGGGCTTGAACGAACCATCGGGGATCTGCTTGCCAGGAACTGACAGATAACCAAAGACTGTCAACTGGTGACCCCTACTAAAAGAGAACCTTCTGGGAGGATTCTCTCTAAAGTCCAACATTGGGCCTGTGGCAGAGGTCTTCATCTAGAATGCCAAATTCTACTAGAGCCAAGTCAGTGAGAGAGACTTGTTCCTCCCAGCAACCTTGAGTGACATTCCGGCTGCCAGGCTTGTGGCAGTAGTCTGTCCGGAGGCAGTTTACCCACTATGGCTAGAGTGGCAACGCAATATACAATTAATGAAAGCAGGCTTGATTTCCTGTTCATCCAAGCCTGATACTGCAAGGTTATCTTTATTTCATCAACCTGTCCTATCTACCTTCTGTTGATGTTGGTCGTGTTGGACCCAAAGAAATAAAGCATTTGGGAAATCTTAGCTATTGATTGGACATTCGCTTACTGCTCTACTCACTAACTTCACCCCTGGACAACGCTTAGGCCACATACACACGATCAGACCGGTCCGAAGAAACTGGTCCGATGGACGGTTTTTATCGGACCACGCTGATGTGCGTACACACCATCGGGCCAAAAATCCGATCTGACCAGAACGTGGTGAGGTAGAATACAACGACGTGATGAAAAAATGAAGTTCAATGCTTCCAAGCATGCGTCGACTTGATTCTGAGCATGCGCAGGTTTTTGGTCAGATGCTTTTGTGTACTAACCATCGAATCTGTCCGACGGACAGATTTTAAAGCAAGTTTTAAAACTTTGGTCCGACCGACACCGGTCCGATGGGCCGTACACACCATCGAATTGGTCCGATGAAACTGGTCTTAAGACCAGTTCCATCGGACCGGTCTGATCGTGTGTACGCGGCCTTAGAGGTAACTTAATACGCCGATCCCAAATCAATCAGCGGCCCTTGAGGGGGTATCGTTACACAAATTATCCTGCGATGTAAGGGTTCCATAATAATTTTGCAGGAATAATGCAGCTCATAGTCAGTAATAGAACCACCATGTTCCCACCACTTTATAGAGTAAAAGTAAATTTACCAACAACGTAACTGGTTGTCTCTTTTAATAAGAAGCCACTTTAATTAATCCAAAGTGAGTCACTTGCATTGAATAATTAACCTGCAAACCTGTTCACACGTTATAACAATGTCACTATTTTGCTCAACAGGCTTTGAAGTGTCACATTTACTAATTCCAAACTTCCTCTGTTTGTTTATTAAAACAAATGTTGCAATCGCATCTTGATCAGTCATCGTTCTCTTTCTATTGTACCCGCCGGCCTATCATGGAGAACTTGGCATGATCTTCAGCAGCTGGTACAAAGTGTAATATGAATCACCCATCACTGGCATGTTGGTAAATTACTGACTTATCTTCAATTACAGCTGACTTGCAAAGACTGGAATATAAACGTATACAAATGGTATGTACATAGCATGGCCAAAAATTATTATAGACAACATTTGACAAAACTTAAAGCTTAAAAAATGACCCCTTGCCATGGGACTGCTCCCACACTGCAAGGGTTACTAGCTTATTTTGTCTGGGAGAGACAAGGGACATTTTCACTTACCTGTTCCTTCACTGCCCCACATTCTGGAGGTGGACTGTGTCTTTATCACGTCCAATCCAGGGCTGTGGACTCTGCTTGACGACATCGGGATCCTACACTTCGGAGGCCAGTCTAGCTGTGGGAGAGTAGATGAGGATCGAGTAAGTAAATCCTTCTTTTTTTTTTTTTGTTCCCCTAGACCAGGGATCCTCAAACTACGGCCCTCCAGATGTTGTAGAACTACACATCCCATGAGGCATTGTAACACACTGACATTCACAGACATGACTAGGCATTATGGGAATTGTAGTTCCTGAACAACTGGAGGGCCGTAGTTTGAAGACCCATGCCCTAGACCAAAACTAGTATATACCCCTTGAAATTTTCCAAATTTTATCATGTTATAACCAAAAGCGTAAATGTATTTTATCTTATGTGATAGACCAACACAAAGTGGCACATAATCGTGAAGTGGGAGGAAAATGATAAATGTTTTTTAAATTTGTCTTACAAATAAATATCTGAAAAGTGTGGCGTGCATTTGTATTCAGTCCCCTTTAGGCGGATACCCCAAACTAAAATCAAATGGAAACAAATGCCTTTAGAAGTCAACTAATAGAGTCCACTTGTAATTTCATCTCAGTATAAATACAGCTGTCCTGTGAAGCCCTCAGAGGCTTGATAGATAACCTTAGTAAACAAACAGCATTATGAAGGCCAAGAGACACACCAGAGAGAGAGGGAGGGAGGGAGAGATAGAGGGAGATAGAGAGGGGGGGGGGGGCAAAAGAGATATATTCCTCCCTTATATTTGGATATAAAAAAAATATCTCAAGATTTGAACATCTCACAGGGCAAAGTTCAATCCATCATCCCAAAATGGACAGAGTATGGCACAACTGTTCTACAGTTTGACCCTGATGATGACTCACCTCCCTGCCTAGACATGCTACATACATTCATTTGATTTACTACTTGTATTAAAGATAGAGCAAAGCATTTACCCCTGAAAGAGCGAAACATTGTTTGGGTACTACTGATGCTTGCACATTTCTCTGATGTTTGTAATTGGTATATACTGTTTACCATGTATGTGGACAGACCCATGTTCACATTGTATGCATATTTTATCAGCCTGTATTTATTACTGTTGTGGCTTACATGTGCAACAAACTGTAATAAATCTACTTTTTTACTATCATGATATGTTTTTTGGCTTACCATATTCACCTAATTTAAAGTCCCAGGGCGAACCCCATGTATACATGTATTGCAATAGGGGTGGAGGTGATGTTGGGCTGACACCGGACCTTATATTATGTTCAACTGCCAAGACATGTCTGTCCATCTAAACTGACAGGTTGGGCAAGGAGACCATTAATCAGAGAAGCAGCCAAGAGGCCCATGGTAACTCTGGAGGAGCTGCAGAGATCCACAGCTCAGGTGGGAGAATCTGTCCACAGGACAACTATTAGTCGTGCTCTCCACAAATCTGCCCTTTATGGAGGAGTGGCAAGAAGAAAGCCATTGTTGAAAGAAAGTCATACGAAGTCTTGTTTGCAGTTTGTGAGAAGCCATGTGGGGGACACAGAAAACATGTGTAAGAAGATGACACCAAAATGTTACTTTTGGCCTAAAAGGAAAACGCTATGTGTGGCAGAAAACTAACACTGCCCATTACTAGGGATGAGCCGAACACCCCCCCCCCCCGGTTCGGTTCGGTTCGCACCAGAAAATACAAACAGACCAAAAATGTGTGTGAACATGGGACACAAATGTGAAAAGTCAAGTGTGTTCATTTTAAAGGCTTATATGCAAGTTATTGCCATAAAAAGTGTATGGTTACTGCCGCAGGGGACATGTTTTAATCCAAAAAAAAAAGTTTTTAAAACGGCAGTTTTTTCAGAAGTGATTTTGATAATGCTTAAAGTGAAAATAAAAATGAAATATTCCTTTAAATATCGTGAATGGCGCGGCTATGGCGTGTCACGC
This sequence comes from Rana kukunoris, assembly GCA_029574335.1. Lineage (NCBI taxonomy): Eukaryota > Metazoa > Chordata > Amphibia > Anura > Ranidae > Rana > Rana kukunoris. Next base: position 450,430,342 of record CM056053.1, on the reverse strand, counting down.
CTTCCGAAGAGAGCCGAACTAGGACTCGCCTCTTACCGGCGCTATACGGCGCCTGCGCACAGACCTAGGAGCTGACTGCGCAGGCGCCATATATAGCCGAGTCCTATGGCTATGGCGCATCACGCCCTCCGAAAAAAGCCGAAATAGGACTCGGCTATATACGGCGCTGGCGCAGTCAGCTCCTAGGTCTGTGCGCAGGCGCCGTATAGCGCCGGGAAGAGGCGAGTCCTAGTTCGGCTATTTTCGGAAGGCGTGACGTGCCATAGCCGCGCCATTCACCACGGTAGGGAGAAAATAAAATTATTCATTACACAGTAAGTAGAGCGATTAAAAAAAAAAAAAAAACAGCATACTAGGTTGGATGGGATGGGACAGAGTTGTTTTAGGGTGAACCTCCGCTTTAAGTTAAGAATACCGACGGCTAGATTTTTTATTTTTAGACCTAAGATTAGCGTTTATTTTAAGTTTAAATCTACTTTAATGAATCATAGGCACCAATTGTTTAGGATGGAGGTTGAATTTTAATATGGGTCTGCTTCATTTGCTCCCTGTATTCAACTTTCTATCAGATAAATCACTTTCTGTTAAAACTTCCTTATTATTCTTGTTTTGCCTAAATGCCTGCCAAAAAAAAATCTACAGTGCCTTTATTGACTTTACCCTCCATACCTGTTAATGTTTTGTTTTCTTGCTCAATACTTGGGTTCTTGCATAATGATTTAATAGTGAAGTGAGCGGATACACATGACATAATCTCCCTGATTCATTGATTTGGCAGTTATCCAGCTATTGTATCTGATGCCAGTTTATGGACAGAACATACCTCAACTATGTCCAAGCATGGCATTCACTGGCACCCATTCCTCTGTGCAATGCTTAGGTCACCCTATCCCATCCTATTCTCTTTCACAACCGCAAGAGCTGAGTGAAACTTCCCAGTAACCTCTATAACTATTACATTTATCAACCCACAACTTGGCATCATGTCAGCTTTATGGTAGATCATTAGAATTTCTGGATATTTAAAGCGGAGTTCCACCCAAAATTGGAACTTCCGCTAATCCCACTCCTCACCCCCTTACATGCCACATTTGGCATGTAATTTTTTTTGGGGGGGGAGTGGGGGCTTCAGGAGGAGTGGGACATCGCCTACAGCAGCCCCTCCCTGTAGGCGATCGCATGGGACACATGACAGGTCCCATGCGATCGCCTGTCCAATAGGAGAGCGCAGCGCCGCACGCGCATGCGCAGTGGGTGCCCGGCCGTGAAGCCGAAGGCTGTCACGGTCGGGTGCCCACACTTAGGATGAAGACGCCGGCCGGGGAGGGGGGGAGAGGAGCGGACCTGCTGTGCCTGCGCGAGTCTAACCCTGGCTTGTGAATGGGCGCGCTGCTCTCTGAGAACACACACAGTTCCCAGAAAGCAGCGCACCCATTCACAAGGAGAAGAAGAAGAAGAAATCAAACCGCGGTGCAGGTGAGGCAGATTACGAACTTCCGCATAGCAACAGCTATTTCGGGTGAGTATTTATTTTTTTTTCAGTTTTTTTTTTTTTTTAAACAACATGGCAAAATGTTGTTTTCATGGGTGGAGCTCTGCTTTAAGTGGGTAAATGCAGCCAGTGACATCAATGGCGCATGCGCTCTGAAGGAATGGCCACAGGTGCTGTTCCTTTCCGAGCCTTGTGCGGTAAATGGCAGCTCCCATGCACTTGCGTAGGAGTGATGTTTCCGCCGCTCCAGAGACTCAGAGCGCCGGAGCCCGTGAATCCGGAAGAAACTCCGGGGAAGACGTCAGCCATCTCAGCGGTGTGTGGGCGCCACTGGAATACTTTGTTCTAAGGTAAATATTTCAGAATGATCTAGTATGCGATGCATAACCCTAACCCACTGCCACTTCTACAAAACATGTAACTCCCCTTTTATGCTGACCAAGTACTTTGTGCACCTCCTATTGGATACTCTACTTATGCAATTACAATCCAGCGACTGGTGTCTCTACTGATTGGCGTAAAGCTAACCAAGGTCACAGTTGTATACATTTATATAACATGTTCATATGTTGCAAGCTGCTTGGAACCATCAACAATTTAAAAGCTTCACATTTAAATATACGTCAGTAGATCAAAGTCATTAAGTACACCATGGACCAACATTCAAACTCAACACACCCTTGGAATGAGAAAAGAAATACCTCTGCCTTAGCTTCAGGCAAAAAAACTGAATACTTTCAACATACATTTTCCTGAATGCCAACTGCTGCCAAGTCAGCTGACTGTTTGATTGGTTCCAATAAAATGCAAAAATGCTTTGAAAGATAAATTGATGTCAGTCCTGGAAGAGCAGGAGTGCCGAAATACGATATCCCGGAGTGTATTTTGGATTCATACCATACACGAATGATAATGAATTTTCATTTAGAAGTCAACTATTTATTGCCAACCATATAATGTTATTTTTGAGAATACTTTCTCAGTAAATGCATCCTCCAGATAGCAAGCAATTGTGCTGCAAGTTTGAAAATGACCTGCTAAGCTATTGCTAGACTTGCCGGGCTTCACAAGTTTGTTGCACAATTGTAGCAAGTCTGCATTGCATGACTTCTTTGCAAACAGTCTGCAAGTCTGCTGCAAGTTCTGGTTCAGTTATGTTGTGCAATACAACAACAAAAGGGATCAGGCTCCAATAGAGCACTGAGGGGACGTCACACTTCACTGCCTGCAAGAATGTCCAGAACACAGAAACACTAGACATGTGCAGACTGGAATATTTTCGTTTTTTCATTTGGAAAATAAATTTATTTAGTTACTCCCGAAAATCGTTTTGATTTATTTCGTTTTTCGTTGGGGAATAGCTTTCTTCCGAAAATCCAATAATACTTGGTTTCTGTCGAATGGTCAAAAGAATATTCGACGGAACGTCAAATCTTTACGTTGAATCGTACATTTCCGTTCGAATATTCCACCTACAAGAATTCTAATGTATGACTAGTAATAATGTCGAATCTATTTTCTCATAAATCGAAATCTAATCTCTGTAATGTCGAATCTATTATTTCTATAGTGTTGAATCTTTTCTCTATGATGTTGAATCTTTTCCCTATAATGTCGAATCTCTCTATATCGAATATTTACCGCAACGAAAACGAAAATAAAGCATTTTTTATGTCGGATCTTTTGGTTTTTGCTTCTTGCACTTTCAGACGAAAATGCATTCTAACGAAAACGAATGCACATGTCTAAGAAACACCGTGACAAGGCTAATTTGAGCTAAAGGCATTGTTATGGTGATCATTTGACTGGTAGATGTGAGGCATCCATTCCTCTTCCCCGCTCAGCCCTCCGCACTGACGCTGATGTCATCTTCTTGTGCCGGGCTTCCATCAGTGTTTCTGTTTTCTGGCCATTCCCGCAGGCAGTCAGTTCTGGTGTGAGGAGTGATGTCCCCTCAGCTAGCTCCTTGGGGTCTGCAATCTGATTGTCCTCCATACCCTGCATTTACAATTACTATAACTGTTAAAAAAATCAAATGACATCTATTTAAAACTAAGAAGATTCTGTACACTGCATACAGAATGCCGACCAAAATGTAACTGTCTTCTTAGAAGATCCTCGGTGCGGTGCTTTGTCAAACTCCTTTGAACAAAAAAGTGAACCGTGAAATCACAGCAGGTACAGAATGTCCAAACACCCAAGGAATAAGGGCCTCTAACCCTGAACCTCCCAGGGCGCAAGGCTCCCGAAAGATGCAAGATAGGCCATGGTCTACTTTGGCCGAAGCCAGGTGGACCCTAGGCTGGTCCTTAGGGACCAGCCAAAACTGGTCCACCAAGTACTTGTTAAGGGGCTCTCCCGGAAGGCTTTCACACTGAAGCGTTGCGCTATCAGGACGCCCCAAAAGTCCTGCTAGCCACATCTTTGGAGCGGTGAAGGAGCGGGGTGTTTACCGCTCCTACACCGCTCCTTCCCATTGAAATCAATGGCAAACTGCGGTAATACCGCCGGCAATGTGCCTCTGCAGAGGCGCATTGTGGGCGGTATTAACCCTTTTTCAGCCGTTAGCGGAGGTTAAAACCGCACCGCTAGCGGTCGAATTTCGCGATAAAACCACGGCATAGCAGCGTTAAAAATAGCGCCTCTATGCCGCCAGCGCATCTCCTGCGCCCAGTGTGAAAGGGGCCAAAAAGAGACCTCTCCAGATGAGGAGAGGCATGAGACCCGAAAGCCACAGAACATCCCCAACATCAAGGCACGCCCCCTAATGACCTGCACCCTCTGTCACACATCTAGTGCAAGTATTCTGCTCATGACAAAAAATGGGCCATGTACAGTACATAGTGGACCGGTATAAAAATTGCCCTGGCTAACCACATGCAAAGGCGCAGTGCAAGCAAAAAGTTACATGTCCTTGTGCCAGTGTGACACTAAGGCTGCGTACACATGAGCGGACAGATTTGTTCAAATCTGTCCGTCCGACAGATTTGAACAAATCTGTCTGCTGGGATTTTGGTTTGCTCGCGTGTACACACGAGCAAACCAAAATCCCCGCCAGCAGACGGCGTGCTGACGTGTCGGTGACGTTGACGCCGCCACGTCACCGCACCAGGAAGTAAAACACTTCCGCGCATGCGCCAAATCCATTTGGCGGCGGTGCGGCGGCGGTGCGGGACGACATGTCTGCTGGTAAGTGTACTAACCAGCAGACATGTCGGGCGGACAGATTCCCACCCGATAGATTTCAAAGCATGCTTTGAAATCTGTCGGGTGGACAAATCTGTCTGCTCGGCCGTACACACGATCGGAGATGTCTGCTGAAACGGTCCATCGGACCGTTTTCAGCGGACAAATTCGATCGTGTGTACGCGGCCTTAGGCCGCGTACACACGATCGGTCCAACCCGATGAAAATGGTCCAACGATCCGTTTTCATCGGTTCACAGACTGATGGTCTGATGTGCGTACACACCATTAGTCCAAAAACCGATCGTGTCAGAACGCGGTGACGTAAAACACAACGACGTGCTGAAAAAAGTGAAGTTGAATGCGTCGACTTGATTTTGAGCATGCGCGGGTTTTTTGGACCGATGCTTTTGCGTACTAACCATCGGTTTGGACCGATGGTCAGGCGTCTATCGGTTCGATTTTAAAGCAAATTTTAAAACTTTGGTCCGACGGACGATGGGTCGTACACACAGTGGGTTTGAACTGATGAAACTGGACTTAAGGCCTAACGATGTGCAGTTCAAAAGTGTTTTTCTGACATCCCTGACATTCCACCCCCATCCCTCACTTGCACCAAAATGTTACTTTCTCTTTCATTTATTGGCTTATTGCTTTTCCAGAAATCTTTACAATGCTTGAAGTCACATGACAAGCATCCCCTGCAATGTGAGTTTAATTTATGGTGAGATACTTTCACAGAGTCCTCATACTAAATTGATTCTGGTGATTCCCCCTTTATAAAAAATACTTAAAAAATTATTGCCCTAACTTAAAAAAGATAAAGTGAAAGGCAGCTGCTACATAAGAATCTGACAAATATTCAAGATAAGGGAGTGTATATATGTAACGCTAAAAGTGACGTACAGTGGAAGTGTACAGACAAAATGAAATGAATATGAAAGTCCAGTGATGTGAATAAATCCTTATGAGTGGCAGCCAGAGTCCGACACAGACAAGTGGTTGTTCTTAAAGCGGTAGTAAACCTGCTGCTGTTTTTTTTTTTTCACACCTGAAAAGCAAAAGCCATAATGCACCGCATATTAGCTCATTATGAAATACTTACCTCGGAAACGAGGTGTGAGGAACTTACCTGGTCCACGCCGAGCGAGATGTCATCTTGCCTTGGTGTGTCTTCCGGGTATCGCCGCTCCCGCACGGTGATTGGCTGGAGCGGCGATCTCGTCACTCCTGCGCCATCGCGCAGGAGACTTCTTTCCGCCAAGGTCCGGAGGCTGCCAGTTCTTTAGCCGAGGATCTGCCCTGTGCATGCGCCGCTGCAGTCAGTGGTGCATTGCGAGGGGAATATCTCTTAACCCATACAGGTTTTGGAGATATTCTTTATACCTACAGGTAAGCCTTATTATAGGCTTACCTGTAGGTCAAAGTGGCAGTACAAAGTTTACTACCACTTTAAGCGGACAATAATGGTACAAGCAGATATAGGGAGCATCCAGAGGGATATGTCATCCAATCTTTGATGAGAATGAATACTCTTCCTGGAACCTGTGAACACAAGTGTCAGCGATCACGAGTCAATAAGGCATAAATAACCAGATCAGCGAGTCAGCCAAATGATCCACGGAGTCCAGGACCCAGGAAGCACCTCTGAAAAATCTTGTGGATGACAGCAAGACCGGAAGACTGATGACCAAATAGGATAGCCAAAAAAGCTCACATCCGAAGAGGTATGTAGAAAAAAAAGGCCTCCAATAGTATAGGTCAAAAATGTAGGTTTTTATTAAAAATTTACATACATATAAAATATGATCACAAAAGTAAAAGCAATGTGGGGAGCAATGAGCCAAGACCAACGTGTTTCGTCCTACTAGGACTTCTACAGGGGCACATTGCCCCTTTATACAACAGCATTGCTTATAAAGAAGGCAGACCCTTTCTCTTTTGGTAAGGGGAAATGTAAAGGCTTACAACAGTATTCTCAGGACAGAGACACGTAATACCATTACTAGTAATATTACTACAATCCTTGCAATGTAGATAGTTTGGTTGAAGGTGGCACTTTTTTTTATTTTTCTCAGCAAAACTAAAGTTTCATTTTAACAAGACACAGCTAGTATGTAACCCAATCCAGGTCTACAAACCTTCAGGCAAAAAAGAGAAGAAAAAAAAAACTGATCACTCAGCTCCCTTCTGGATCTTGGCACACGTCTCTGACAGCTGTAGTGAACCCAATGAAGCCATCGTAGATGATTCACTGCCATGAAATGCATTGCATCCTGTCAGTTGCTGGCAGTGAGATATAACATCCAATCTCCATCTATTGTATACTAATACAGTGTATCAATCACCGACATTCTGTGATTCCTTCCATAGAAACTCATCCCAAGATAAACAACATACACACTGATTTGGTACCATTCCTGAAGAATCACTTTTTCTCCTTAGTTTGCCAAACGCCAGGTAAAGGAGTAACTACTTTGGCTTTTATTTAAAAGGTCATTCCCCCACCGAAAGTGATATTTTAACCACTTGACCCCCTGAAATGTTTATCCCCCCCCACCCCATCATGACCAGGGCATTTTTTTTTTTGAGATACGGCACTGCGTTATTTTAACTGACAATTGCACGGTCATGCTCTACAAAAATAAAACATATATTTATCGGCGTATAACGCGCACTTTTTTCCCCTTAAAAACAGGGGGAAATCGTGGGTGCGCGTTATACGCCGATCCCCTGTCTCTGAGCGCCGCCGCTGACATATACCGAGCGCAGTATACTCGGGTACACTCGGCTAGGCTCGACCACGCTCGGCTCCGCTCGTGATCACGCCCTATGGGCAGAGCCGAGCGCGGCCGAGCCTACCCGAGTGTACTGCGCTTGGTATATGTTGGCGGCGGCGCTCGGAGACAGCGCGGGAGAAGCGGGGAGGACACCACTAAGGCCGAAGACGGACACCTGACCCGACAAGGCCGCCGATGGACGCCGGGAAGACACCGAAGAGGGACATTTAAACTGTAAGGCCCGGATTCAGAAAGAAGTTACGTCGGCATATCTGTTGATACGCCGCGTAAGTTCTAGGATGTGCTGGCGTATCTTTTTTCTGTATTCAGAAAGCAAGATACGCCCGAGTTTTGCTAAGATACGAGCGGCGTAAGTCTCTTACACCGTCGTATCTTAGCTGCATATTTACACTGGCCGCTAGGTGGCGCTTCCATAGATTTACGCGTTGAATATGCAAATTAGGTACATACACCGATTCACGAACGTAGTTGCGCCCGGCGTATGTATTTGCGTTGTTTACGTAAGGTGTCTGACCTGCTATATGAGGCGCAGGCAATGTTAAGTATGGACGTCGGGACAGCGTCAAATTTTCCGTCGTTTACGTTGTTTGCGTAAGTCGTTCGCGAATAGGGCTGTGCGTAAGTTACGTTCACGTCAAAAGCATTGACTATTTGCGACGTGATTTCGAGCATGCGCACTGGCATACGTCCACGGATGGCGCATGCGCCGTTCGTTCGACGCATCATTTACGTGGGGTCACGAGTCATTACCATACAACACGCCCCCTACCTGCCTATTTTGAATTACGCGGGCTTACGCCGGCCCATTTACACTATGCCGCCGTTACTTACGGCGCAAGTTCTTTCTGAATAAGGAACCTGCCTCACTAAGTTACGGCGGCGTAGTGTATCTGAGATTTGCTACGCCCGCCTAAAGATAGGCGATTGTTTCTGAATCCAGGCCTAAGTATTTTTTTTTTACAGGAAATTTCCCTCCTAGAACTGAGTGCCCGCTATACGCCGTTGCGCGTTATACCCAGATAAATATGGTATGTAATTTCTTCCCCATTTCTTGGTGATATTTGATCACCACTGGGTTTTTTTTATTTTTTGGGTTGTAAACTAAAAAAAGACCAACAATTTTGCAGAAAAAATATATGTTTTTCTTTCTGCTATAAAACATATCCAGTAAAAAAATAAATAAATCGAATTTCTTCATAAATTTAGGCCAATATGTATTCTGCTACATGTTTTCGGTAAAACAAATGCCCAATAAGCGTAGATTGATTGCTTTGCGCAAAAGGTATAGCTTCTAAAAACTATGGTGTATCTACTGGAATTTTATTATTTATTGATTTATTTATACTAGTAATGGGGGGGATCAGCGACTTTTAGCAGGACTGCGATCTTGTGGCTAACAATCTGTCACTAACTGACACTTTGTGGGAACCAGTGACACTAAAGATCAGTGCTAAAAATAAGCACTATCACTGTACTAATGAAACTGGCTGAGAAGCGGTTAAACATTAGTTAGGGCGATCAAAGGGTTGAAAGTGTACCTAACCAGTGTTTTTGTGTACACAGTGTGGTGTTTTTACTAAGGAATGTGCTGGATTTTATTCCCTACTTAGCAGAGAAACAAAATCCACCACATCCCTGCTGCAGAGCTCTGTGTCTCTGCTCGATGATTGGCTTCTGCTGTGACTAATCACAGCAGAATCAGCGTGCCTTTAATGCAGAAGTGCAAAATCACGTACAGTGGAACCTTGGATTACGAGCATAATCCGTTCCAGGAGAATGCTCGTAATCCAAAGCACTTGAATATAACAGTGAGTTTCCCTATAGAAGTCAATGGAAACTAAAAAAATGTGTTCAGCATTGACTTCTATGGCATGCAATACCCATAGTGAGCTCCTCGCTTTCCAAATGTCCTGGATTCTGCAACATTGAGATGTCCTGGCCATAATTCTCTTCCTGTGCATTACTATAAATAATTTTGATGTATAGAGTGGGAGTTAAAAAATGTATCTGCAATGGGTGTCAGATACGCTCAATATGCCACTGGGGGATAGTGACCCTTTAGGGCTCGTCAACATGTGTCATGCTCTCTAAACAATCTGTGTCGCCCATCAAAGAGCATTTGACAGGTGGTGAAAAATTATTGTATCACCTCTTCACTGCCTGCTTTACCTCTTAATTGCTGCACTAACATACTACAACCAGAGCTTTTTTTCTCAGAAAATAGGTGCAGGAACTCAACCACGACCCTGTTCAAATTTCACAAACAGTAAAAGGGTCTTAAAGGGGCAATAAATACCAGGATTGCATTACATACAGAGTGCAGAGTTCAGGGGGTTACACACAGAGTGCAGAGATGTCACCTGTAAACACAAAAAACAGACTTCTGTAATTACAAGTGATTGTAGTGAACAGGCCCCCCCAAGGGTCTGAGCCAGTGGTGGTGGAACTGAGTTCCCCCAAGTTCCCCTGAAAAAAAGCCCTGACTACAACCACATGCAGTTGTGGGACATCTGCAGAGCAGCCCCCTTCTCTTGAATGGGTCACGATCAGCAGGCGCTGTGCCCACCAAAAGAGACAGTGTAAGTCCTGGGGGTATCATTTCAAGGCATGTGTATGCCTCCAATAACTACCTCTGCAGCTAAAGAGCGTAGCTGTTGGGGGTTGGTAAAAGCATGACTCAACCACAGTGTTTTACTGCACCCATCCTTATGTGCGAATGAACCCTTAACTGCCCCCCCCTTGTTTTGCCAGGGGGGAAAGGGACAAAATATCCAAATGAACTGTATTCACAAAGCATTTTAGCAGACCTTCGTTGAAAACTGATACAGGCAATTCAGTTCCTGATTTAAGAATGATATATGAGAGCGTCCTTTGCTATACTCAGATAATACGTTTATAAACGCTATTTGCATGTGTCTCATCAAGGATAACACTCCTTTTGCAGCAGATGCCTGTAATGCCTTGTATACACCATCGTAATTTCCGTTGAATAAAGTCAGACGGAATTTTTTCATTGGATATTCCGACCGTGTATGGACCCCATCGGACTTTTTTCTGTCGGAGTTTAGAAATATATGTTTTATTTTTTTCCGATGAAAAAAAATCCTATTGGAAATTCCAATCGTCTGTGTGAAACTCCGAAAAACACGCATGCTCAGAATAAAGTCGATGCATGCTCAGAAGCATTGAACTTAATTTTTCTCGGCTCGTCGTAATGTTTTATGTTACCACGTTTTGGACGGTCGGAATTTGGTCTGACAGTGTGTATGCAAGACAGCTTGAACGAAATTTCCGATGGAAAATTCCATCGGATTTTATCCCAATCAAAAATTCTAAATATGCGTACAGGGCATAACTGGCCCTTAAGATATGTGAAAACTTTTGGGGGAGACAGGAGTCACATGATCAGGGGGATAGAACTTCTGCTCAGTCATTTTTTAGCAGTTAAACAAAGAAAATGTGGACTTTAAAAGGAATATTATAGTTTGTTTTTTCTTAGCTATACATGTGAATGTTACCATCATAAAATGAACACATGCCCAGACAATGTAAATTACAGTGTTTCTATATATATATGAACAAGCAGTAAAAGCACTTTAAATCAAGCCCCCATTCACCTTTTTAGCTGTAGGTATTGTGGAGTAATTAATTTTCAAAATTCACAATAGAAGTGAACTGAAATCTCAGCTCCTCCCTCCTTAAAGTGGTATCAGAGTAATTTGTTTTGCCTAAATCAGATATAAATAATATAACGCGCAACCCATTTCATTTTCTTTAAAATACATTTCCTCCTCAGAGTTTTCATTTCCAAAAATTACCCTGGCCATGGTTCTACATTGATGTTATATGTGTGCCCCCTGTGGTGTCTGCTGCCCGGCTGTACTGCAACATAGTCATTTAAAGAGGCGCATACACAGCCAGCACGAGAGGAACGCAGATCTGCTGTCAATCACCAGTTTGGAGGAGGAGTGATGGGGCCTGTGCTGTGTCATTCTCATGCTGGCTGTGTCACCAAGTCTAAAGTACTCTATTGGTAGTTTACCAGTAGTGTTGCTCACGAATATTCGTATTGCGAATATTCGGCTCGAATATGGCATATTCGAGTATTCGCGATATATTCCGAATTTCGCGGTGAATATTCGCTATTTCGAATATTCGTATTTTTTCAAATTTTTTTTAGAACAGATCACATCCTAGAGATCCCCATCGACATCTAAAAGCATTGCTGGTATGATTAGAGACCTTGGGCCGAGTAGCTGCAGCGATCATTTTATATTGCCGAAAAATCGCAATGCGATTATTCGGCAATAGCGATATCGCGCGATTATTTTCGAGAAATTCGCAATATTGTTTTTAGCTAAAATAACACATATATTCGATTTCAGAGTGTTACTGTCGAAATTCCGCAATCAATTTCTCATTCGCATTTTTGCGAAATTACGATAAAATATCAAGAATATTCTGAGCCAATCAGAGTGCTCCTTCCGCATTTGCCGAATATTCGCAATTATTTTGTATTGTAATATATCACGAATATTCTGAGCCAATCAGAGTGCTCCATTCCGCATTTCTCGAAATTTCGCAATTATTTTGTATTATAAAATATCACGAATATTCTGAGCCAATCAGAGTGCTCCATTCCACATTTCTCGAAATTTCGCAATTATTTTGTATTATAAAATATCACAAATATTCTGAGCCAATCAGAGTGCTCCTTCCGCATTTGCCGAATATTCGCAATTATTTTGTATTGTAATATATCACGAATATTCTGAGCCAATCAGAGTGCTCCTTCCGCATTTGCCGAATATTCGCAATTATTTTGTATTGTAATATATCACAAATATTCTGAGCCAATCAGAGTGCTCCATTCCGCATTTCTCGAAATTTCGCAATTATTTTGTATTATAAAATATCACGAATATTCTGAGCCAATCAGAGTGCTCCTTCCGCATTTCTCGAAATTTCATTCGCATTCGCAATTCGCATTCGCATTCGCATTCGCAATAGCGAAATTTCGCAATCATTTCATTTCCAAAAAATATCGCGAATATTCGCATTTAACGAATATATCTCGAATATTCGACTATATATTCGAGATATATCGCGAAATCGAATATGGCATATTCTGCTCAACACTATTTACCAGTGGATTGGCTCAACAGTTGGCATTCTGCTTTGTACATCTGTAGGGCTTGTTTGGTCAGATATCATATGTTATGTTTTGTTGAAGGAAACTGGAGGATCTGGAGGAAATCCACACATACGCCGGATCAACATACAAACTCCATGCATAAAGCATTCCTTATAGGTTTCAAACGTAGGATCCAACCCAGGAACCCAGAACTTTACAAATGTCAGGTTGGGTGGGCTCCTTAAGTTCTCACTTTTGTGAAGTTGTCTCTAAATATCATGTGGCCAACATCAAAAGAATTTCATCTTGACCTGTCCATGTTAACATTTGTCTGTAAAAGTGTCATTAACTGTCGCTGTTTTATGAGGAATTCCTGTAACTACATAGTCAGACATCACCCCTCAGACTTCCATGCCTTGATGCTGGTATAAATTTTTATGAGCTAACGCTAAACTTAAAAAAGTCATAAACTTATTTTACTGGACAAGCTTGTCTTTTTATGTGCACATGTGTATATTTTTTCATTTTTAGTTTGCAAATAAAATTCATAATATATAATTTTGTGTTTCTATGTTATATATTTTACATTTCGTATTTTCTGTGTTAGCCTTTTATAAGCCTTTTTTTGATTATTTATTACATACCTATAGAAAGCCATATTAACTTACATACTGTATAAATTATGTTCTTCTTGTGTAGCTGCAAATCACATTTACCAATCGGAGAACTGTGCAAAAATTTGCTTTACCCTGGATTTGGCAAATGCATTAAAATTTGCTGAACTTGAATCGTGAATGCAAATCGCATTAAAGTCTGAGGAAGGTAAATTTTGATAGTCACCCATTGTCTTTTGAATATCTGCTAGGTAAGCTTTTGTTACCTAAATGGAGTGGAAAGGTCGCGGTGGAGTGGTGCTGGGTTTTTTGGCTGGGCGGTGGGGTTGTGTGACCTACCTGACACACATAAACTGACCTACATGTCAGTGTGTGTGTGTCTGTCAGTGTGTGTGTGTATATATATGTCAGTACATACACACATACTGACATGTCTTGAGTTCTATGGTACAGGCCAGTCTAAGGTTCCATGGTCCCGGTCAACCCTAAGGTCTATGGTGCCAGCCGCTCTTAGTTATTCTCATTCTATGTTGTCAGTTGGTCTTAGAAACAATTTGTTCTTCCCTAGGGTGGCACAGTACTTGTGATATCCTGATGTTCTCTGTTTGGCTAGGTGTAGACCAAGGCTAGTCACATATAGTAAACATTGCATTGTCTAAGTACCCTTAATCTTGCAGGAGAAGGGAAGCTGCCATTTCAGCAACCCACAACTTAACTGCTACAAATCCTAGATCCATGGTTGGCCTTCCAACCATCCCATGGCCAAAGCTCCCTTTCCCTCCTAACCCACACGCTGACCACTCACCCACACACCACTACACTGACCACTAACCCACACACCACTACACTGACCACTAACCCACACACCACTACACTGACCACTAACCCACACACCACTACACTGACCACTAACCCACACACCACTACACTGACCACTACCCCACACACCACTACACTGACCACTAACCCACACACCACTACACTGACCACTAACCCACACACCACTACACTGACCACTACCCCACACACCACTACACTGACCACTAACCCACACACTGCACACTAACCCACACACCACTACCCCACACACCACTACACTGACCACTAACCCACACACTGCACACTAACCCACACACCACTACCCCACACACCACTACACTGACCACTAACCCACACACCACTACACTGCCCACTAACCCACACACTGCACACTAACCCACACCCCACTACACTGACCACTAACCCACACACCACTACACTGACCACTAACCCACACACTGCACACTGACCACTAACCCACACACCACTACACTGACCACTAACTCACGCACCACTAACCCACACACCACTACACTGACCACTAACCCACACACTGCACACTGACCACTAACCCACACACCACTACACTGACCACTAACCCACACACCACTACACTGACCACTAACCCACACACTGCACACTGACCACTAACCCACACACTGCACACTGACCACTAACCCACACACCACTACACTGACCACTAACCCACACACCACTACACTGACCACTAACCCACACACCACTACACTGACCACTAACCCACACACTGCACACTGACCACTAACCCACACACCACTACACTGACCACTAACCCACACACCACTACACTAACCACTAACCCACACACTGCACACTGACCGCTAACCCACACACTGCACACTGACCACTAACCCACACACTGCACACTGACCACTAACCCACACACCACTACACTGACCACTAACCCACACACCACTACACTGACCACTAACCCACACACTGCACACTAACCCACACACCACTACACTGACCACTAACCCACACACCACTACACTGACCACTAACCCACACACTGCACACTGACTGCTAACCCACACACTGCACACTGCACACTGACCACTAACCCACACACCACTACACTGACCACTAACCCACACACCACTACACTGACCACTAACCCACACACTGCACACTAACCCACACACCACTACACTGACCACTAACCCACACACCACTACACTGACCACTAACCCACACACCACTACACTGACCACTAACCCACACACCACTACACTGACCACTAACCCACACACCACTACACTGACCACTAACCCACACACTGCACACTACCCCACACACCACTACACTGACCACTAACCCACACACCACTACACTGACCACTAACCCACACACTGCACACTGACCACTAACCCACACACCACTACACTGACCACTACCCCACACACCACTACACTGACCACTAACCCACACACTGCACACTAACCCACACACCACTACCCCACACACCACTACACTGACCACTAACCCACACACTGCACACTAACCCACACACCACTACCCCACACACCACTACACTGACCACTAACCCACACACCACTACACTGCCCACTAACCCACACACTGCACACTAACCCACACCCCACTACACTGACCACTAACCCACACACCACTACACTGACCACTAACCCACACACTGCACACTGACCACTAACCCACACACCACTACACTGACCACTAACCACGCACCACTAACCCACACACCACTACACTGACCACTAACCCACACACTGCACACTGACCACTAACCCACACACCACTACACTGACCACTAACCCACACACCACTACACTGACCACTAACCCACACACTGCACACTGACCACTAACCCACACACTGCACACTGACCACTAACCCACACACCACTACACTGACCACTAACCCACACACCACTACACTGACCACTAACCCACACACCACTACACTGACCACTAACCCACACACTGCACACTGACCACTAACCCACACACCACTACACTGACCACTAACCCACACACCACTACACTAACCACTAACCCACACACTGCACACTGACCGCTAACCCACACACTGCACACTGACCACTAACCCACACACTGCACACTGACCACTAACCCACACACCACTACACTGACCACTAACCCACACACCACTACACTGACCACTAACCCACACACTGCACACTAACCCACACACCACTACACTGACCACTAACCCACACACCACTACACTGACCACTAACCCACACACTGCACACTGACTGCTAACCCACACACTGCACACTGCACACTGACCACTAACCCACACACCACTACACTGACCACTAACCCACACACCACTACACTGACCACTAACCCACACACTGCACACTAACCCACACACCACTACACTGACCACTAACCCACACACCACTACACTGACCACTAACCCACACACCACTACACTGACCACTAACCCACACACCACTACACTGACCACTAACCCACACACCACTACACTGACCACTAACCCACACACTGCACACTACACACCACACACCACTGCACACTGACCACTAACCCACACACCACTACACTGACCACTAACCCACACACTGCACTACCCACACACCACTGACCACTAACCCACACACTGCACACTACACTACACTGACCACTAACCCACACACCACTACACTGACCACTAACCCACACACCACTACACTGACCACTAACCCACACACTGCACACTAACCACACACACCACTACACTGACCACTAACCCACACACCACTACACTGACCACTAACCCACACACTACACTGCCACTACCCACACACCACTACACTGACCACTAACCCACACACTGCACACTGCACTGACCACTAACCCACACACCACTACACTGACCACTAACCCACACACTGCACACACTGACCACTAACCCACACACTGCACTACCCACACACCACTGACCACTAACCCACACACCACTACACTGACCACTAACCCACACACCACTACACTGACCACTAACCCACACACCACTACACTGACCACTAACCCACACACTGCACACTATCCCACACACCACTACACTGACCACTAACCCACACACCACTACACTGACCACTAACCCACACACTGCACACTGACCACTAACCCACACACCACTACACTGACCACTAACCCACACACCACTACACTGACCACCAACCCACACACTGCACACTGACCACTAACCCACACACCACTACACTGACCACTAACCCACACACCACTACACTGACCACTAACCCACACACTGCACACTGACCACTAATCCACACACTGCACACTGACCACTAACCCACACACCACTACACTGACCACTAACCCACACACCACTACACTGACCACTAACCCACACACCACTACACTGACCACTAACCCACACAGTGCACACTGACCACTAACCCACACACCACTAAACTGACCACTAACCCACACACCACTACACTGATCACTAACCCACACACTGCACACTGACCACTAACCCACACACCACTACACTGACCACTAACCCACACACCACTACACTGACCACTAACCCACACACTGCACACTGACCACTAACCCACACACCACTACACTGACCACTAACCCACACACCACTACACTGACCACTAACCCACACACTGCACACTGACCACTAACCACACACTGCACACTGACCACTAACCCACACACCACTACACTGACCACTAACCCACACACCACTACACTGACCACTAACCCACACACCACTACACTGACCACTAACCCACACACTGCACACTGACCACTAACCCACACAACACTAAACTGACCACTAACCCACACACCACTACACTGATCACTAACCCACACACCACTACACTGACCACTAACCCACACACTGCACACTGACCACTAATCCACACACTGCACACTGACCACTAACCCACACACCACTACACTGACCACTAACCCACACACCACTACACTGACCACTAACCCACACACCACTACACTGACCACTAACCCACACACTGCACACTGACCACTAACCCACACACCACTAAACTGACCACTAACCCACACACCACTACACTGATCACTAACCCACACACCACTACACTAACCACTAACCCACACACTGCACACTGACCACTAACCCACACACCACTACACTGACCACTAACCCACACACCACTACACTGACCACTAACCCACACACTGCACATTAACCCACACACCACTACACTGACCACTAACCCACACACCACTACACTGACCACTAACCCACAAACCACTACACTGACCACTAACCCACACACCACTACACTGACCACTAACCCACACACCACTACACTGACCACTAACCCACACACCACTACACTGACCACTAACCCACACACCACTACACTGACCACTAACCCACACACCACTACACTGACCACTAACCCACACACTGCACACTAACCCACACACCACTACACTGACCACTAACCCACACACCACTACACTGACCACTAACCCACACACCACTACACTGACCACTAATCCACACACCACTACACTGACCACTAACCCACACACTACCCCACACACTACTACACTGCACAATACCTGAACCACTTTACCCTGCAACACATGTGAGAAAAAAAGAAGCCCTAAGACAAACGCTGCGCTAATTTAAGAAGATAATAAAAAAAAAAAGTAAAAAAAAAAGTAAAAAAAAAACACATTTGCCCCCTTACATTATTGTATTCACTCCCCTCCATAGATCAGTGACCCCCCCCCCCTCAGACTGGCCTGGCGGCACTGTCACTGACCTCTTCTCAGGTGCACCGTGCGGGGCTCAGTCAGGCGGCTCCAGCTTGGCTGTTCCGATTTCCTCCCCACAGTCCATGCGTCTGATTCTTCCCGCAACCCCCATCCCGGCGCTCCCACTCTTGACTTCTTTTTAGGATCCCCTCAGAGACTGCAGACATGATAAAAGACAGGAGATGGTCAGAGGCTGCGGACATGGCACAGGAGGGGGACAGAGGCTGCGGACATGGCACAGGAGGGGGACAGAGGCTGCGGACATGGCACAGGAGGGGGACAGAGGCTGCGGACATGGCACAGGAGGGGGACAGAGGCTGTGGACATGGCACAGGAGGGGGACAGAGGCTGCGGACATGGCACAGGAGGGGGACAGAGGCTGCGGACATGGCACAGGAGGGGGACAGAGGCTGCAGATATAATAGTGTCCTCCTTATCCCCTCACAGTAGCCTCCTCCTCTACTCTGTCCACAATCATATTACTTCTCCACATCATCAGAATGCTGTGTCCTCCTCCTGTGCCCCTTTCACCTCTCCACAGGTCAGGGCAGATCTGACCTGTGGAGAGGTAAAAGGGGCACAGGAGGAGGACACAGCATTCTGATGATGTGGACAGAGCATGCACATCAGTCTGTGTCTGTCCCTTCCCTGCATGCCAATGCCCGTGCCACAGGTTCCGAGTGATGTCCCCCCAGTTGTATTTTCCCCCTCCTCACTTGCTCGGCTGAGTCCTCCAGTGGCGGGTGCACTGAATAGCAGCGACCGCCATAGTGTCCCGACTCCCGACTAGCGCCACTGCCGATATCTTTAAAAATGGCGCCACTCGGGGCCACTACGTAGCTGCGCATGCGCCACCCGGCCGAGCGGATACGATCTTTCCCGAGCCCGGCCGGGATCGGAACGGCGCATGCGCCGGGCACAGATGCCAGCCCCACACAGCACATGACCACCATACGCCCAATCACAGGGCGCCAGCGGGCAGACTAAAAATCAAACATGGCGGGCGAGATCGGGGACTGGTCCCGTGACTCGGGGCTAATAATTAAACATTGTATGCCCGAGACTCTGGGCTTTTCGGGGGCACATTCGGGGCTCCAGCCTTCCTAGCCAGGGCCTAACGACGCCTCTGCGTACAGGTATGTTATCTGGCCTGCCTGTGCCACCCACCCGCAGTAAATCTACTGTTGGCGAGCGGCAAGTAGGTAAAGCTGTATGTTGTGTTACAGAACCACCATGGTTACATGGGTGCAAGTCCTGTGTTTTTATCTTTTCCAAAATACGAATAATCTTTTTTCATCCTGTGCTGCATCTCAGAGCCACTAATCTCATGACTCCCCAGCCACTTGTCTACATGCATTCCATCTAGGCTGGGTGGTATTCCTGTTGGTGGCAACAGTGGTTCATGCCTTTGTAATGTGTGTTGGAATGGCGCCTTGTAGTCTCCAATGGAAGCCCATGTGACAACACAAGAGTGCAAATGGTAGAGAGTTTGCATTCTATAACAGGAAGTGTCTGAACAAAAACCGTGATAGCAAGATTACCAGCTGTTATTTTAAACTATCAAAAATTACTTTTGTAAATTAAATGTTAAAGATTATATGAGATTTTAGTGATTGGGTTTACAGCTACAGTCAAGAGACTACTTTTGAAGCTTTGGGAGTGTCAGGCTGGCCCCAAACAGGTAGGTCTCAAAGATGGCAGATGAGGAGACTTCTACACATTTGCTCAATCATACCCTCTATGGTGCTCACTGCATTCTGACAGCAGTGGTACTTAGGCTGGCTATACACAGTTCGATTCTCAGCCAGTTCAGCAGGAACCGGCCAAGATTTAAACCATTAATGGGCAGGTTGAATGTACCAAGTCTACCAGCCTCCTGGATTCTTTTGCAACTATCAGTCGTGGTTCTGTTATTAAAATCTTATCAACTATAATCATGAAAAAAAAAATGGCAAACGAGACATATAAAAATATAGAACAAATAAGAAGGCCAGTATGGTGGCCTAAATTTATAGGAGGAGCACGGGGGTTATTTAAACAGCCCACTCACCTGTGGTTTTTGTTGGTTCCAGTGTGCTATATCCTCCCTCCCATTCCCCTTTACAGGGCATTTCTCAGATTAATTTCTCTCCTCAAACATCTATTACTTACTGTATCTTGGGTATGCCTCCTTTTTTGGTATATCGAGCAGCAGACCAGGGCACACTTCAGGTCCATTTCATGATGTAAGTCTTATGGCACGTTCATGCAGTTCACATCCATCCCGGTTATAGGGCTTTGACCATAAATATACTTATTTACTCCTGCAGCTCCATACTTTCACAAAGGGTGAGGTCCTTGTAAGGCACATACTGGCTCAGGGTTCCCCACTAGTAGGTTTAGATCAGTCATACCTTTACAAGTGATAGGGCTCCCAATATCTGTAAACTCTAACCGCTTCACCGTCTTTCACCCTATTCTAGTCCACTTCTCACTTCCAAGGAAAAACCTTTCCTTATACCCAAATCTCACAATGGTTTGGAGGTCCATCTCTACAGAAGACAGATAAAGTTGCTTATTTGTCTATCTAACACATGATGTGTTAGATTGCCTCTAGCTGCAACAAGTTATTGACCTGTATCCCTCACACAGACTTCATCTGTTTTTATCTACCTTCTGTCTTGTACAGGCTATTTTATGGTGACCAAAACAGTTTGAGATGTACATATTGGTACTAGCACTGCATTTTTGCAATTGGGAATTTGTACCTAAAGTTGGGTTTAGATCTTGCTGAATGGTTAATGGATCACCTAAAACCATGTGGCTCCACAGAAACCTCCTGAGGTCCAGGAAGACATCTTGCTAGGAGAAGAAGTGAACGGGGGCTATGCGGCACCATGAATAGGTTCCTACTTACTGCGCTACCTGCAAGTCTACTGTATGTGGCTTTCTTCTACTTAAAATAACCAATCATTGAAAGACCATAGAATGTGTCTAGACTTCTTATTTATTTATTTGGAAAATAAAAGCAGGCGTAAGAGTGCAGGGCTTTCTGCGCACGCACCAATGGCGTGTTGTCTCAAGAGGAAATCCGTGCCAACTGAGCCTGCACCAAAGATGTTTCAGTGCGCCAACCCACACCTGAGCAGAAGACCTGATGCAAAAAGGCAGGAAAATGCCCAGGAGGCACACAGGAAGTGTTCTCAACCTGATGGAAAAAGGCAGGAAAATACCCAGGAGGCACACAGGAAGTGTTCTCAACCTGATGGAAAAAGGCAGGAAAATACCCAGGAGGCGCACAGGATGTTACCTCAACCCGCGACTGCCAAATTGCTGTATTATCTTCAGTTCCCCCTTGTTCCTGTGCTAGTGTGTGATCTGTCTGAACTTGTTGTGACCTGGAAACCTATTTCAGAACTCTTGATTGCTGCTTGCCTTTGACCTCGGATTTGTACCTTAACCATTCTACTTCTTTTCCCCTTTTGTATACAGCTGCCAGATTGGAACCGAACTAGGCTTGAATCTCGACCATTATTCTTCTGGTTAACCATTTTGTACTTTGTTGCCAGAATGGGCTTGACTTTGGCTCAGATCTTGGATTAAGGCTTGCATGGTGCTCCGATCCCCTGGCACTCATGCCACTCGGTGTCCACCAAGTCTCTGTCTCCATCTCCAGAGGCTTTAAGGACTGCAAGGGAGGCCTCCCCACTACTTCAGTCTCACCTCAGGTACGTGGCTCTCATGACAGAAGGTAACCCCATGTTCTCCATATAACCCATCACTGGCCTATTTATTCATGTAAAAAACACCATTCTGGCTGACACCCCAGTCTTCACACAACAAACATTGGATGCTTACATTATATCACTGACCTATTTCCATGCTTAATCCACCTCAGCTACAACATGTTGAGAAGAAAAAGGGTCCACATACAAGATCACAGATTTAAACCTCTCCACGTGTTCCATACACAGCCATACAAAAATAAGGGGGTGTAGTCAACACCTGGACACAGAGCAAAGATAGAAATAAAACTTCTAAAAAATTATTTTTGGTACTATTGAGGACAATTTCTATAAGTGAGGGGAAATTGCATCAACAGGGACACAGTTATAATGCTTCCTTGGACTATTCCAAACAAAATAGGAGTTTTGGCTGGATGTGAGCCAGGCAAACAAAATAAGAGTTTTGGCTGGATGTGGGCCAGGCTTTACCTGCTAAAATTGTAAATGTAAAATATTTTATGCAATTTTTTTTTTTGTTTCCAATGATTTTTATTCAAAGCATTTTTCAAGGTATTCAAAGCCTACATTTGTCGTTGTATCGAGTAACTGTCACTGGTTATAAACCAGGGTATGAACCTTATGCCGCGTACACATGACCGTTTTTCGCTATGTAAAAATTGGCATTTTTTTTATGTCATTAAAAATTTGCTCTAAACTTTCACATCGTTTTTAACGTCGTAAAAAATGGTCGTGTGTTGGCTTTAACTACGTGAAAGTTAGAAGCAAGTTATGGTAAAACCGTTCATAATGGAGATAGCACATTCATCACGCTGTAACAGACTGAAAAGTGCGAATCGTCTCTCACCAAAGTTTTACTAACACAAAATCAGCAAAAGCAGCCCCAAGGGTGGGGTCATCCGAATGGAACTTCCCCTTTATAGTGCCGTCGTACGTGTTGTACGTCACCGTGCTTTGCTAGAGCATTTTATTTTCTCAATCGTGTGTAGGCAAGGCAGGCTTAACAATAATCGCGTTGAAAAAAACGTTGTTGCATTATGCCTTAAAAAACGTTGTGTGCATTATGCCTCACAGAAGAATATATATATTTTTTTTTAACTGGAAAATGAAAAGGTATTTTTATTTTATATAGAAAAACACATTCTCTTTTTAGTGCCTACTTACTCCCCCTCTGGAGGTTTAGATTCATTCATAAAAAATGTTTTATGGGTTACGAGAATTTGTCAAGGCAGTTCCTGTCACTGGTTCACACTGCATTTAAACCTTAGACTGTTCTTTACATACTTGACACATACTTTACTCCTACACCATCATAGTGAAACTCAGCATGGTTTCACTTCTCAGTTTAGTGTGCAGCCTTTGAAGGATCTATTGCAACAATTTTTTTTTATTTCCTTGTGAAAAACCCAGAACAATTTGTAGAGGGGAGCTTTAGGATGTTTCAAACTTAGTAATAATCATGTAAAATGAATGTCTATCTATCTATCTATCTATCTATCTATCTATCTATCTATGAACATTATGGCCCAGATTCACAGAGAATTAGATTCTCGTAGAGTATCAGAAATACACTACGCCGCCGTTTTTTACCTGGCTCTACGTGGAATCCAGGTAGATTTTGTCCAGTAAACGACGGTGGCGTAGTGTATTTCTCCCGTCGCAATCCATCTGCGCGAGTAGGGGCGTGAAGCATTTAAAATAGGCGCGTTCCCGCGGGGATCGAACTGCGCATGCTCCGTTCGCAAATTTCCCGCCGTGCATTGCGCGAAAACACGTCGTCACGTCGTAGTAGCGTCGTTTACGTACATTCCTATTCCCGAACGAGTTACGTTAAAAAAAAAAAAAAAAATTAAAATCGACGCGGGAACGACGGCCATACTTTACATGGGTTACGCACTGTTAGACCAGCAAAAAGCTCCTCTAACATTACGTAGCCAAAAAATGACGTAGGCGATTGCGAGGGACACTCGTACCTTCGTGGATCGCCGTAAAAACTCATTTGCATATCCCGACGCATGAAAACGACGCAAACTCCTCCCAGTGGCCGCAAAAATATCGCAGTGTAGATCCGAAGGCTTACGAGGACGTAAGCCTCTCGGATCGAAGCCCGAAGCCGCCGTATCATGGTTTGAGGATTCAAACTAGTGATACGGCGCGCGAAATTTGAAATTACTCCTGTCTAACACCAGTTAGACAGGCGTAATTGCTCTGTGAATCTGGGCCTATGTATTTAAATAGATACAAAAAGCTTTGTAATTATTAATAATTCATGAAAGCAAACATCCTAATAAAAGATAAAATAACAAAACCAGCTTTTGCTGCCTTTTTTACCTTCAATCCAGAGATTTGCCCTGCAGTACTTTTTTTCTGCATCAAGATGTCATCAATTGTTTTGCTAATTCTTGCAGCAAAGCCAAGGAAACAACCCAGTGGTACAGTATATTAATGTGCTTTTACTAAACAACAATGTTGCATATACAGACTATTAACAGTTACAGGAAAACAATAGTAGATGATAGGCTCAGCAATGGCATG
Source organism: Rana kukunoris (assembly GCA_029574335.1). Classification (NCBI taxonomy): domain Eukaryota; kingdom Metazoa; phylum Chordata; class Amphibia; order Anura; family Ranidae; genus Rana; species Rana kukunoris. The sequence goes on along the minus strand of CM056053.1, from coordinate 450,405,199 downwards.
CAATGCCAAGCTGCTGCTAACAAAGCAAACAGAACATTGGCATGCACTGATCGTGTGTACAGGGCATAAGAACGGCAAGGATGTGGAATTCCCTTCCACAGGCAGTGGTCTTAGCGGGGGACACCGGTGGTTTCAAGAAACTGTTAGATAAGCACCTGAACAACCACAACATACAGGGATATACAAGGTAATACTGACATATAATCACACACATAGGTTGGACTTGATGGACTTGTGTCTTTTTTCAACCTCAACTACTATGTAACTATGTAATACAAGACATGAAAAATACTACAAAATATGTATAGATACATAAACTACCCAGCCTTTCCCAGCAAATGTACCAATCTGTATGCATTAGGCATAAACTAAAAGTCACTTAGCGTCTGTTATTACTGGTCTGTGATTTCCGTAGCAAACAGGACTCTGGACATATTAAGCAATTGCAGGAAACTGGGTCTTGGCAGTTTTTCTCTCTCTTGAAGTGTTGTTTCTAGTGTTGTTGCTTGGCCGAGTCCCCCTTTCAGTTTGTGCCACTGGCCATTTATACTGGAAAGTCTGGATATCTTTGCCACATGGACATAGCCTTTTCGAATTAGGTTCTTGCGTCAGTTTGTCTACAAACTGTAAAACTACAATTTAGGGTTCAGTGTTTGACAAGATCTCCTCTAAAGCATAGAGGAATAGCTAAACACATGCGTGTGGGCCTCCCTCCGCTCCAAAAACGTGCTAAAGTAGCTAATGTACAAAATTTGCAACTGGCGTTTTTCACGCATTTTGTTGCACAGAAAACAAGTGGTAAGATGCACCATTGTCACCCGTATTTGGCAATGCCTAGATGGCCTTAATCAATAGATAGATAAATAAATATGTTTTACAGTTCTACACTTCTTATGGCTTTCTTTCAACAATGTCTTTCTTCTTGCCACTCTTCCATAAAGGGCAGATTTGTCGAGAGCACCACTAATAGTTGTCCTGTGGACAGATTCTCCCACCTGAGCTGTGGATCTCTGCAGCTCCTCCAGAGTTACCATGGGCCTCTTGGCTGCTTCTCTGATGAATGCTCTCCTTGCCCGACCTGTCAGTTTAGGTGGACGGCCATGTCTTGGTAGGTTTGCAGTTGTGCCATTCACTTTCCATTTTCGGATGATGGACTGAACAGAGCTCTGTGAGATGTTTAAAGCTTGGGAGATTTTTTTTATAACCTAACCCTGCTTTAATCAGCTTCACAACTTTATCCCTGACCTGTCTGGTGTGTTCCTTGGCATTCATGATGCTGTTTGTTCACTAAGGTTCTCTAACAAACCTCTTAGGGCTTCGCAGAACAGCTGTATTTATACTGAGAATAAACCACACACAGATGGACCCTGCTTACTAATTAGGTGACTTCTGAAGGCAATTGGTTCCACTATATATTAGTTAGGGGTATCAGAGTAAAGGGGGCTGAATATAAATGCATGCCACACTTTTCAGATGCAGTATTTATTTGTAAAAAAAAAAAAAAACTAAAAACCATGTATCATTTTCTTTCACTCCACAATTATGTGCCACTTTGTCCTGGTCTATCACAATAAATCCCAATAAAATACTATTTTGTTTTTGGTTGTAAAGCAATCTATAACTCATTTTATTTATTTATTTTAAATATGATGTAACACCGAGTAAATAGATGCCTAAATCGTCACGCTTTAAAATTGCGCACGCCCGTCGAATGGTGACAAACTATGATACTTAAAAATCTCCATATTTTATTAAACATTTGGGCTTTTTTTTCTTTTAACAAGAGATGTAAACATCCCTTGTGTTAGCAATAAAGCATGACAGGTACTCTTTATTGAGACATCTGGGATTTATAAGACCTCAGAACTCTCCTATACCCTTAAAAGCATGAGATTATTATTGGAAAATTATTGTAAGGGCATGTCCCACACTCCGCTTGAGTGCTTCCGTCATATACCGCTTCCTATCAGTCTGGATATAGATATCAAATATTCCAGCTGCCCTCAACACACAACGAGACGAGACTTGTTTGTGTGCTAAAACATGGAGGGCCAGATCCACATACAATTGCGAGAGATACACTACGCCGCCGTATTTTACCTGGCTCTAAATCGAATCCAGGAAGATTTTGGCCCTGTAAGGTACGGCGGCGTAGTGTAGGGGGCGTGAATCATTTAAATGAAGCGCGTCCCCGCGGCGATTGAACTGCACATGCTCCGTTCAGAAATTTCCCGCCGTGCATTGCGCGAAATTACATCGAAACGTCGTTTTTTTTTTAGTAGCGTAAATTCCGTACATTCCTATTCACGGACGACTTACGCAAAAAAAAATTGAAATTTCGACGCGGGAACGACGGCCATACTTCACATGGCAAGTCTAACTATAGACCGCATAATAGAAGCTTTAACTATATGCCGAAAAAAGACGACGTAAGAGAATGCAACGGCCGATCGTAACTTCGTGGATCGCCGTAAAAAGCTCATTTGCATACCCAACGCGGAAAACTGCGTGAACTCCACCCAGTGGGCGCAGAAATATTGCAGCGTAGATCCGAAGGCGTACAAAGACGTACGAAGACGTAAGCCTGTCGGATCGAAGCCCGAAGCCGTCGTATCATGATACGACACGGGTAATTTGAAAGTACACGGTGTATCAGGAGATACACCGGCGTACTAGCTCTGTGGATCTGGCCCGGAGTGTTTAATAGAACCAAGAATGCAACCTTATATTACAGTTTAAAAAGGAGGTAACCAGAACATAAATTAACATGAGCTAATTAACTAATCATTTACCGAGATGAGGTGACTCCGAGATATGACCTTTCAGACTAGACGTACACCTGCTATACAATACACATTATCATAAGTGTAAACACAGGACATCTTCACACCATATCAGGGTCAATTAGCACAGAGAACAGAGAGATGGCTGGAGGTGACGACATTAGCATCTAACAGTCTGAATGAGTCACTCTTACAATTAACCTGTTGAGTTCAGAATCAACAACCAGTAAATTGTTCTTTACAGATATCCTGGAATATATTGTGGATAATAATTACATAATAATCCCATCTCAGGTAGTCCAAGATATCATTCCTCAGTCATCCTATGGCCCGAGTGGACATAGGATGATTTTAGACATAAGAGGGTTCAGTGATGTACCTGGTGAGTCTGTCACAATTATCCCATGCTTTCCAGAATTTTTTTTCCTTGTTTTCATTCTCCCTAACTGTAAGTGAATAAATGCTTGTCGCTTCTGGTCTCTCCTAGACCATTGAGCTGATTAGGGATGTTCCAGTTCTCAATCACCTCTATGGCAATGGGCCGCAACTGTCCGTCTGGATCTCGGGCACCCTAGTGAGACAGGTAAGCCCGGGAAACAGCAAAGCCGCAGTGGAGAGTGGCGGGGGGGGCTGAACCCTCTTGCTGCCTCTAAAAGCGATCCAGCAGCTAATCAGTCGCTTGGATCACTATTAGCAGAAAGGGAATAGCCAGATGAAAATATTAAAAACTGGGGGTTATGGCTGACATCTGCAGCCTTGGCCTGGTATAACCACTCGAATACAATCCTGTATATATACGTGATTGTGCGGTAAGTGGTTAATTATATTCATCTGAATCCGTATCAGGGACTGATAACAATAAAAAAAAATTTAAATGACCTATTTTACATCACAACAACTTGAGAGTGCACATACTTTTTATATGCCTATTAAAATAGATGCAGCAATATTAATTAACATTGAAATCTAGGAACCCTAATTAAATTTTCAATTTAGTTCCCGTAACAAAATTATCGAGCCTGCATAATAATGGCTACGCAGTCACTTCCAAAACAATAATAAATTCTTCATCTGATGCATAATTCAGTAGAATAATATGTATAATTTAGTAATTTTTTGTGGCAATGCTCCCTCATCTCTTAGACACAATCTATAACAACTGGCTGGCTGCATCCTGCCTCTAGGGGGCACTGTTGCTGTTCTTATGCAAATATCTCTTTAAAAAAGAAAAAGAAAACACTTATTCAAAAGTACAGTATATTATTCAACCTTGGGTGTAGCTGTTACATACAACAGATTGCAAAATGTCTATGCATTGCCCATCTGCTCTGTATAGTTCAAAATTAGATAAAATTGTGTTTTGCTTCAAGTGAACATGTACTAAGTGTTCAGAAACTGGTGGCAAAAGTAAAGATAGAGGTTCCTCTAAGATGCTGATAGTGTATGTCAACTCTAAGGCCCTGAACACACGAGCAAATTAATCTGTTCAAATCGGTCTGACAGACCGATTTCATCAGATTTGTCTGCTGGCTGTTTTGGTTTGATCGCTGTACACACGATCAAACCAAAATCCCCGCCGGCAGACATCGCGGTGATGTGGCGGTGACGTTGACGCCGCCACGTCACCGCACCAGGAAGTAAAACACTTCCGCGCATGCGCCGAATCCATTTGACGCATGTGCGGGCAGATATGTCTGCTGGTTAGCGTACTAACCAGCAGACATAACGGTCCGACGGGTTCCCAGCAGACAGATTTTAAAGCAGGCTTTAAAATCTGTCGGCTGGCCAAATCCGTCTGCTCGCCCGTACACACGATCGAATGTGTCTGCTGAGACGGTCTGTCAGACCGTTTCCAGCAGATAGATTTGATCGTGTGTATGCGGCCTTACAATGACATTTTCTTATTTGTTCCATTTTTATCTGTTACAGTGCCTTTAAAAAGTATTCATACCCCTTGAATTTATTCCACATGTCATGTTACAACTAAAAACTTGAATGTATTTTATTGGGATTTTATGTGATCGACCAACACAAAGTGGCACATAATTGTGAAGTGGGAGGAAAATTATAAATGGTTTTCAATAGGGATGTCCCGATACCGATACTAGTATCGGTATCGGTACCGATACCGAGCATTTCCCAAGTACTTGTACTCAGGGGAAATGCTCCGATGCTTCACCCGATACCTGGGCAGTCAGGTATCGGGTGGTGGGGGTAGTTGCTAGTCTTTTCCGTGTTGTCTTCTCCCCCTCCGTGCCGCCTTGTTCCCCCATGCCATCTTGTTACCCAGTGCCGCACTTCCCTGTGCAGCTCTCCCCCGTGCCGTCTTGTTGCCCAGTGCCGCTCTCCCCCAGTGCCGCTCTCCCCAGTGCCGATCTACCCAGTGCCGCTCTCCCCTCCGTGCAGCTCTCCCCTCCGTGCAGCTTCCCCCCCCGCCGTCTTGTCCCCCTTCATACCGCTCCCCCATAATGCCATCTTGTCTCTCGTGCAGTTATCCCCTCTGTGCAGCTCTCCCCTCCATGCTGCTCTCCACCCCCCGCCGTCTTGTCTCCCTCCGTGCCGTCTTGTCTCCCGTGCAGATCTCCTCTCTGTGCAGCTCTCCCCTCCATGAAGTGCTCCCCCCACCGTCGTGTCCCCCCTGTGCAGATTTCCCCTTCGTGCAGCTCTCCCCTCCATGCAGCTCTCCCCCCCGCCGTCTTGTCTCCCTCCGTGCCGCTCTCCCCCCTGCCGTCTTGTCCCCCTCCGTGCCGTCTTGTCCCCCTGTGCAGATCTCCCCTCTGTGTAGCTCTCCCCTCCGTGCAGCTCCCCCCTGCCGTCTTGTCCCCCTCAGGTGCCGCTCTCCCCCCTCAATCTGTCAGGATGGAGAGCGGAGGTAGGAGCCGCTAAACCCGGTTCCTACCTTTTCTGAATGAACAGTGTCAGTGATCACTGTTCATTCATATAACTGAGCATCATAAACTGTGTTTACGATGCTTCAGTTTATGAATGGAGAGGAGCTTCTCTCCATTCACTTTAGCTGAGCCTGTGAGAAGGGGACTGGGGAATCTGTGTCCCTAGTCCCTTTCTCCGTCTTAAAGGGGAGATGTCAGAGGTCTGTTAAGACCCCTGATATCTCACCAAAGACTCCCCAACAGGGCTGATAAAGAAAAAAAAATAATACAAAAAAAAAATTGTGTAAAAAAAAAAAAAAAAAAAAAAATCAAATGACGTTAAAAAAAAGTATCTGTATCTGCGAGTACTTGAAAAAAAAGTATCGGTACTTGTACTCGGTCTCAAAAAACTGGTATCGGGACAACCCTAGTTTTCAACATGTTTTACAAATAAATATGTGAAAAGTGTGATGTGCATTTGTAGAACCGCCTTTCACTGCAATTACAGCTGCAAGTCTATTTGGGGATGTCTCTACCAGCTTTGTACGTCTAGAGAGGGACAATTCTGCTCATTCTTCTCTGCAAAATATCTCAAGCTCTGTCAGATTGGATGGAGAGCGTCTGTGAACAGCAATTTTCAATGCCACAGATTTTCAATTGGATTTATGTCTGGACTTTGACTGGGCCATTCTAACACATGAATATGCTTTGATCTAAACCATTCCATTGTAGCTCTGGCTGTATGTTTGGGGTCGTTGTTCTGCAGGAAGGTGAACCTCCACCCCAGTCTCAACTGCTTTTGCAGACTTCAATCAGATTTTCTTCTAAGATTGCCCTGTATTTGTCTCAATCCATCTTCCCATCAACTCTGACCAGCTTCCCTGTCCCTGCTGAAGAAAAGCATCCCCACCACATGATGCTTCCACCACCATGTTTCACGGTGGGGATGGTGTGTTCAGGGTGATGTGCAGTGTTAGTCTTTCACCACACAAAGTGTTTTGATTTTAGACCAAAAAGTTTAATTTTGGTCTCATCTGACCAGAGAACCTTCTTCCACATGTTTGCTGTGTCCCCCACATGGCTGCTTGCAAACTGCAAACAGGACTTCTTATGGCTTTCTATCACCAATAACTTTTTTCTTGCCACACTTCCATAAAGGCCAGATTTGTGGAGAACACGACTAATAGTTGTCCTGTAAACAGATTCTCCCACCTGAGCTGTGGATCTCTGCAGCTCCTCCAGAGTTACCATGGGCCTCTTGGCTGCTTCTCTGATGAATGCTCTCCTTGCCTGGCCTGTCAGTTTAGGTGGACGGCCATGTCTTGGTAGGTTTGTAGTTGTGCCATACTCTTTCCATTTTCGGATGATGGATTGAACAGAGAGTTCCGTGAGATGTTCAAAGCTTGGGATATTTTTTTATAACCTAACCCCGCTTTTTATACTTCTCCACAACTTTATCCCTGACCTGTCTGGTGTGTTCCATGGCCTTCATGATGCTGTTTGTTCACTAAGGTTCTCTAACAAACTTCTGAGGGCTTCACAGAACAGCTGCATTTATACTGAGATTAAATTACTCACAGGTGTACTCTTCAGCTGAACTCGCATGTATTCATTCCCGCATTTCAGTCCCAATTTCAGTGGCGATTTCACAGACATCTGTGCGGGTTTCTGCACAGATGTCTATGGAAATCGCAACCTGTAATCGCAAAAAGTAGTACAGAAACTACTTTTTTAAATCGTTGCGGCCCTGCAAATGCAGGGTTGCACTGATTAGGACAGATTCCTATTCCCGGAAATTGCCGCCGATTTGAAATGGAAGGAGTGGGACAAGCAGCTAAAATTGAAGTATAGGAGTGTAACACGCACACGCTATTTGCACCAAATCTTTAAGGTGAAAAGTGTGAAGAGTGTTTTACGCCAATAAATACAATACTTTTACAATTGTGTTAAAAAATATATATATATATATATATTGTGACAGTAGGCAGGTTAAATCCCCTGGTTGCGTCCAAGAGGACAGGTATATCTCTCCTAGATTCAGGCTTTATGCCACTTTGTATCTAGGGGGAGTGCTGGGAGTCCTGCTAGGAGGACTTGATTACCCCAGCTGTTTCAGGTGGGCTCGTTAGGGCCTCTTGTAAAAGCTCCCAGCATGAATAGAGTGACTCCAAGCTGGAGGCAGACCTGTGTGGACTGTCAGTGCTTTGTGCTGTGTGCGGTGAACTAAAGCCTGTGTGGCTATTCCTAAAACATTTAAACTCCAGGGAGTCAGGGACTGGGGCAGCACAAGGCTGTACCTAGTTGGTAGTTAGGGACACCAGCGTGTGTAGCAAGCAGGTCAAGTTGACCAGGATTTATTTTGTTATTTCTTTTGTTTTCTGTCATAATTTTTTGTGGTGTATTTAAAATAAAACCGCACCTTTTTGTTTTTTCCTACCACGGTCTGCTGTGCCTAGTTCTTTTCTGTGTGCTGAACCCTTCCAGGGAATCGCACAGACCCGCTGCCGAGCTAGCCCTCACAATATATATATATATATATATATATATATATATATATATATATGAAATTACTATAAATATCTATATATATATATATATATTCGTTTTGTTTGACTTTTTTTTTTCTGTAGAAAATGTTGAACATCCCCTATGAGAAATAACAGACTTTTGGTGTTTTACATATTACAGTTTTCCAAACCAAATTTGAAATCGTATTTGTTGACATGGAAATCCCATATGTTACGTTGTTACACACTGATATTTAGAGTCATACAAGTGGACTTTCCCCAACACCCCGACAACTATTATTATTAACTTGGAGGAAACTTCTTTTAACCTACGTTTTGGGTTAATGAGACTAATTGCAATGAAGCCTTTCTAGCGGTAAAACCACATAAATAGTCTCGTAGGTTTGGTTTCCTGTCAGAAAATATAACAATTTTACTACTTACAAAAAAAGAAACTCTTGGTTTTTCTGTGACCTCCACATAATGGAATAAGCCAACCACCTTCTGCGATTGTACGCATCATCATCATTGTCATCAGTTACCCACTGACATGTTTAACACATGGAAAAACCAAATGTTATGGTGACCTGTAACAAAAATCTACAGATGAGCAAACCAATCAAACAACTCAGAATGGATTTAAATTGGGTCAATTCATTGATAGTAAGAATCAGTGAAAGTTAGTTGATCAATCGCCCCGGGGCACCTAGACTGGCATGGTGTAGGGCTGGTAGATAGAGGGCCAGATTCACATAGACTCTGCGGCGACGTAGCGTAAGCCAACCTAATGGAGCAAGTGCCGTATTCCCAAAGCACTTGCTTCGTAGTTTGCGGCGGCATAGTGTAAATGGCCCTGCGTATCCCCGCGTAATTCAAAGGGGGCAGCTTGTATTTAAATTAAGCACGAGCGTCGATCGAACTGCGCATGCGCCGGCCGGGAAAAAAGCCCAGTGTGCATGCTCCAGCTCACGTCAGAAAGCGTAGTTGAAACCGACGTCAAAACGACGTGATCGTCACTTACGCAATACCCTATTCGCGAACGACTTAGTAAAACAACGTAAGCGACGGAAAAAGACGACGCTGACCCAACGCCATACTTAACATGGCAACGACGGAACTTCGTAAACCTACCCCTCATATAGCAGGGGTAGGTTTATGCTTACAGAAACGACGTAAACGACGATGGGGTGGTGTAAAAACGTTCGGGAATCGGCGTATTAGGCTCATTTGCATAGGCAAATGAGAAATCAACGTAAAGGCCACCTAGCAGCCAGGAAAGTAATTACATCTACGATCCGACAGTGTAAGTGTTTTACACCTGTCGGATCTTCACTGTATCTATGCGTAAGTGATTCTAGGAATCACACGCATAGATACCCAGTAAAAAAAACAGAGATACGACAGTGTTTCCTGCGAGAATCTGGCCCAGAGTTTCCACCTCACCCGTTTAAACCCGAAAACATATGATATACACAGATTCTGAGGCAAATTTAATGCAGATAAGGCACCAAGTGAGTTTAATAGGCATGTGCATTTCATTTCGTTCCGAATCGAAATTCGGACAAATTTTCCATTATTCGGACATTCGGATGCATACGAATCCCCGAATTGCTATATTAGCGAAATATTTCGACCGTTTTCGGAATTCGTTCGTTTTCGACCGAATTTCGAAAAAAAAAATCGAAAATCGAAAATATTTCAACCAGATTAGAAAAGTCTCTTTTCGAATAGAATTTTTTTCGAATTAAATTCGAAAATAATATTTTTTTTCGAATTCCGAATCGAATACCCGCGGACTAAATTCGATCGGAATACGAAAAAAAAAAAAATATATATATTTTCGGATTTAATTCGAAAAAAATTCTATTCGAAAAGAGACTATTTGTTTTCTAATCTGGTTGAAATATTTTCGATTTCGACCGTTTTTTTTCGAAATTCGGTCGAAAACGAACGAATTCCGAAAACGAATTCAACACATGTAACGAACCTAACTTAACGAAATGTATTAAATGACGAATTGAAACGAAATGAAACGAATTTTTCACTTTTGCACATGCCTAGAGTTTAATTACCACCTTAACCGCTTGCTGACTGTCTCACGTAGATATACGTTGGCAGAATGGCACGGGCAGGCAAAGCAACGTACAAGTACTTTCTTTGATTCTGCCACCTAGTGGGCGGGCACACGCGTGCCGCAACCTCCGTGACCATGCATGCGGGACCTGCGGACTTAATGTCTGCAGGTGTCCCGTGATCGTGTCACGGAACGGCAAAGCGGGGGGATGTCTTTGTAAACAAGGCATTTCCCTGTTCTGCCTATGACAGGACACTGATCTACTGCTCCCTGTATTCGGGAGCAGTGATCAGTGTCGTATCACTAGTAGCCCAGCCCAACAACAGTTAGAATCACTCCCTAGGATACACTTAACACCTTCCCTTCCAGTGTCATTTACACAGTAATCAGTGCATTTTATAGCACTGATCGCTGTATAATTAACAATGGCCCCAAAATAGCGTCAAAAGTGTCCGATGTGTCTGCCTAAAAATTGCAGTCACAATAAAAATCGCTAAATGCCCCTATTACTAGTAAAAACAAAATAGATCTCCTGCAGCCAGTAACAATAACCCCCCCCAGCAACAATGAACCACCCACAACAACCCTCCTCTTCCAAGCAACAATGGACTCCCGGCATCAACAACAGATCTCTCACAGCCAGCATCAATAGACTTTATGGCAGCCAGCAACAATAGACCCCTTACTCAACAGTAGATCTCTCCCAGCAACAACTGACCCCCAGCAATATAAGACCCACCCCCAGCAACAGATCCCCCACCAGAAACAAAAGACCTCCTCAGCAACAATAGATCCCGCATGCTGGAGGTGCCGGAACTGGGTGCCCCCCGCGTTTTCACTGACAAAAAGCCCTGGTTGTTACTGGGGACCCTGTTATGCCCCACTGTTTTCTCATCTCCATTGTGTGCTGTCCAACTAAGTAGAATAATTAATTCTAATGCTTGTTCACTTCATAGCTGACCAAATAGTGGTATCAGTGTACAAATAATGACTTCTCTCCTCTGCATTCCTTGGCATAGTCCATGATATTAGGAAATTCCATACAAGGAGGGGTTTCCTCTGATGATAGGGCCATTGTGATATTACAGGAAAATGTTTCTTCCTCTGATCAGAGGCAGATTTTGTGAATGAATGAGTTTTTCCTTAGAAAAGTCACATGACACTTTGTCGTTTCTTTAAATCAAGGGGTGAAAATGGGACACCGAGTTTCGCAATGAGACAATCCACATCAGAAACACTAGGCAACTATTTCAGGCATAGTAATTCAGAGAGAAGCACAGGTAGCCAATTCACTGTTAGAAATGGAAACGGCAAAAAAATTATAATTATGGAGGGAAATTCAAAGTAGCTTAGTGGTTAGTGCTTATGCCTTGCAGCACTGGGAGCAGTGGTGGTGCATCAATAAAGGGTGCAGGAGCGCCGCCCTCCCTCTCTTTTTACCGCTCTAATCACCATTGCATGAATCTATCTATGGTCGCAGCTATTCAGGTGTCCGGCCCCTTTTCGAGTGCCGGGCGCCTGAATTAAAGAGGTGGGGGTGTTTTTTTGGAAGCAACTGATTAGAGCCATTGGCTCTAATAGGCCCCAAAAAAATGTGAATTGCAAGCACAACGCTATGCGTTTTCTATTCACTCAGCTGTGTGTTAGCAAAGCGAAGAAATTCACTTTTCTAACACTGACCTGCCTCTCAGCCAGTCAGGTGCATCGTGTCTGTTACCTGTCACCTGATTAGCTGAAACGACAGGCGCTGTGATAAGAGAGGAGAAGTGGGCGGGAGAACGGAAGAAATGAAGGACACCGGACACCTCTCGCCACCTGCTGCCATCACCTGCTGCCCACCCAAGACAAGGTAAGGGCTGGGCATCTGGGCGGGAGGCACAGTGGCAGCACTTGGGGCACAGTGGCAGCATTTAATGGGCACAGTGGCAGCATTTGGGGCACCGTGGCAGCGTTTGATGGCCAAAGTGTCTGCATTTGATGGGCACAGTGGCAGCATTTAATGGGCACAGTGGCAACATTTGAGGCACAGTGGCAGTGTTTGATGGGTACAGTGGCAGCATTTGGGGCACGGTGGAAGTTTTTGATGGGCACAGTGGCTGCCTTTGATGGCACAGTGACTGCGTTTGGTACAGTGGCTGCGTTTGATGGGCACAGTGGCAGTGTTTGATGGGCACAGTGGCTGCCTTTGATGGCACAGTTACTGCGTTTGGTACAGTGGCTGCGTTTGATGGGCACAGGGACTGCGTTTGATGGGCACAGACTGCCTTTGATGGGCACACTGACTGCCTTTGATGGGCACACTGACTGCGTTTGATGGGCACACTGACTGCCTTTGATGGGCACACTGACTGCGTTTGATGGGCACACTGGCTGCGTTTGATTGGCACAGTGGCTGCATTTGGTACAGTGGCTGTGTTTGATGGGCACAGTGAGGCTGCAATTGATGTTTTTTTTTTCAGAATTTTTCAGTTTGTTTGCGCCCCCACCCCCCCAAAATTTTAAGCACCAGCCGCCACTGACTGGGAGCCTCAGTCTGGATCCTGCTTAGGACATTATAGGGATGGAGTTTGCATTTCATCCCTGTCCTTATATGTGCTTCCTCAGCAGGGCCGCTATCAGCTTCAGGCATGGGCCCCCTGGAGAACCGGGGGGGGGGGGGGGGTGCTGCCATCTGAAATTGAGAAGCGGGGGGGGCCTTTACAAAAAAAGAAGAAATAAAGAAAAATAAATATTAAAAAAAGGGAGTAGCCATCCTCAGCCCTGGGGACCTCTGGGCCCTTTAATAAAAACAAAAAAGAGAGAAAAAAAGGACCTCTGGCCCTTTAAAAAATAAAATAAAAATATATTAAAAAATATTTTTTTTATCAAAAATAAATTTAAAAAAGAGGGGGTTGCCATCTGGGGCCCTGGGGGGCCTCCGGGCCCTTGGGGACCTCTAAAAAATATTAAAAGAAAAAAAATTGTCCCTTTAATAAAAAATAAAAGAAAAATATATTAAAAAATAAATATTTTTATAAAAAATAAATAAAAAAAGAGGGGGTTGCCATCTCGGGCCCCTGGGGACCCCCGGGCCCCTTACAGGTGTAATGCCTGTACCCCCCTGATGGCGGCCCTGTTCCTCAGGGTACTCTCGTTTCCTCCCAGACTCCAAAAACATGTTGCAGGTTAATTGTTTTTTGTCTGAAAATGTCTTTAGTATGGCGTTTGTTAACCGCGTTACTCGCAATCCGAGGTTTCACTGTAAGGCGGCGTACACACGGCCGAGGTTCTCGCTGAAAACCAGCGAGAACCTCGCTGGAATGCACATTCCAGCGAGGACCTCGGCCGTGTGTACGGTCTCGGCGAGCTTCCCGTCGGGAAGCCCGTCGAGCCGAAATAGAGAGCACGCTCTCTATTTCCTCGACGGCCCGCCTGGAAGAATGGCTGCTTGCCATTCCCGACGGGCGGGTCGCCGAATTCGACGGCCGGGAGAGAACCTCGACGGGCGGAACGATGTGTTCTGCCCGTCGAGGTTCTCTGCCGTGTGTACGGCGCCTAAGTCTTTCTCCTTACAGGCTGCATTTATACAAAACTTAGTGAAAAATTTGCTATAACTGCATATATGATCCCTTTACACTCTTCCTGTGCAAGTAATGTGGATATAATATTGTGTCAGTGTGGAGAGATTACACAGGATGTCCTGATATAACTCCTTCTATCCAGGGATGGACACGCCATTGCTAATTTTACAGGGAGGTTTTTCCTCCTCCTGTGATATCAGCCTCATTTGTTCTAACAGAGTGGAGGGATAAAACGAGAGGAAAGTCAACATCCGTTTTTCGCTCATTGAACAATAAACTTTAGGGCATTTCTGAGTCATAAAACAAATACATCCGTCACATCTCTGGCAGATATGAAGAAATGTGTACATATTGTTGACCCTTCGTAACTTTTTTTTAAATGAATGAAGTCTTTTTTTTTTGTTGCACATGACAAAAGTGTGCAACCGTCTGGAACAGGGCCGCTCCGTGTTTGCTTTCATTTTCACAAACAGGGGACAATTATGTTTGATATTCACCCTAGCGTGACACTGGAATTATAATAAGCGCATTGTTCTGCATAATGCTATGCGTTTTGGTACCATAAAAGTCCACAATGTTACTGTTTATTAAAAATTTTGGAGTATACCGTGTTTCTCTGAAAGTAAGCCCGGGTCTTGTATTAATTTTGGCAACAAAAAACACACTAGGGCTTATTTTCGGGGTAGGTCTTACCATGTAATGTGCTGTCTTCTCTCTACCTGCCTGATAGGAATCCCCAGTGTGAACCGAGTTAAAATGCTTGTAAAGTCCTATAATCCACTCTATTACAGTAATATATAATGTACAATGTGTGTGTTTCTGTAATATAATTGTGCCAAATACCTTTGTTATAGCGTCGATCTGCACTTGTGTGACCCTCTGGAGCTCTCTTCTCCGCAATTATATTACAGAGACACACACATTGTACATTATATACAGGGCTGGACTGGGACAAAAATTTGGCCCAGAACTTCATCCAGACCGGCCCTTTTTAACAGGTAGCTCCCATGGCGGCCAGACAAACCTGCCCCACCAGCCGGCCAACACCAATGGCCACCCAAGCCCCCCTCCCCCATCACTAGCCATTAGCTGTTCTACTTTATTACATGATGCTCCGGTCCCCCATGCGCCTCTATCCCCCCATGATGCTCTGGTCCTCCATGCGAAGGGGGCGGCAGTCCACTGTCACTGAAGCCAAGCCCACTGAGCCATCGGCCCACCGGGAAACTCCCTGTAGTCCCGATGACCAGTCCATTCCTGATTATATACTACTGTAATAGAGTGGATTATAGGATTTTACAAGCATTTTAAACTAGGGCTTATTTTGGGGGTAGGGCTTATATTTCAGCCCTCCTGGAAAATAGCGCTAGGTCTTATTTTCGGGGTAGGTTTTATTTTCGGGGAAACAAGGTTAGTGCAGTTGTGGTATCCTGGCCCATAATTAGTTAACAATTGCAAATCATCCCAGCCACTCCACTACACTACACTACGCAATTCTTACTTAAATCTGTCCAAACAAGAGTCTAGTAGACATCCCGGGTATGATAAGGTTTGAAACAGAAAATCATAAATTATAATATAATAAATAACTATAAATTATTATAACAAACAATAATATCTATAATAAAAATGATTCAGTGTTTGATGATGAATTTCCCTACAAATCGCTATTGCTCAATTCTCTATATGATTCTAATTTATTATCGCTGTTTTTTAGCTGGTCTAAAACCACTTTTGACATACAGGGACAATTTTTGGTTGCTATGGACAATCTCCAGTTTCCAGGCAGAAAGAACAGTTTTTATTATATGTGCATGCAGGACACTGGACAGACCACTAGGAACAAAGGGGATGTGTAATTTTTTTTAATACAGTACTGTAATCTCTAAGATTACAGTATATTGTATGTGTACTTTGTTTTTATTTTTTTGAATTTTGTGCTGATCTCCGCCCCCGTGCGTCATAACGTCGCAGGGAACGGAGCTTGGCGGCACACGGGCACTGTGTGAATTGAGCGAGGAGACGGCTCACTCACACAGCGGGGAGACATCACAGGATCCAGGGACAAGGTAAGTAATCTCTGCCTGGATACTGCGATGCGATCCCGATCTGACTCGGGGATACCGCTTATGGTACTGGATTTGCACCCCGAGCCTGACTCGGGAATACCGCCAGAGTGGTTAAGATGGCCATGTCCAGAAATGGGGGTGGGGTTGTGTTTTTCAAAGTGATTTCTCAACAAAATAAAGCATGGAGACATGGCTGGATGGAGGGAGCTTGCTTTGAATATAAAAAATGAATAAAATTGTGTTTTTGGCTTGTGTGGAGTGAAGATCCGCTTTAAGCAGCAGAGCAGGAATATAACTACAAAGGAATATACAGAGAAGCACTGAAGAGCAGAATATAAAGGTAACACAGAGAGAAAGTCTGGTGAGCCCGGCATGCAGTAAATTGTCGGTGACAAGGAAACCACAGCAAAAAGTTACTTCCTCCTTTACAGTTACAAAAAAAAGCATGAACCAAAGAGTTTTTTTTTTTTTAGAGGACGATTATATTTTTTAAATCCATTCTCTAATTTTAAGTAATAAGGTTGTGTACTGATGCTTTGTTCTGAAAATATCACTTACTGAATTTAAGGGTTGCAGAGACTAACCCTCAGGCCGTGTACACACGGCAGAGAACCTCGACGGGCAGAACACATCGTTCCGCCCGTCGAGGTTCCCTGCCGGCCGTCGAAATCGGCGACCCGCCCGTCGGGAATGGCAACCAGCCATTCTTCCAGGCGGGCCGTCGAGCAAATAGAGAGCGTACACACGGCCGAGGATCTCGGCAGAATGCGGCTCCCAGCGAGGTTCTCGCTGGTTTCTGCCGAGAACCTCGGCCGTGTGTACGCCGCCTCATACTTTCAATGCTTCTCTCAGGCCCTGTACACACGGCAGAGAACCTCGACGGACGGAACACATCGTGTTCGTAACGTATGTATGTGTGGCGGTGTAAGGCCGCGCGATTCAAATGTCTGAAGTGGGGGCGTGATTCATGTAAATGAATCACGACCCTCACGTAATTCACGTTTTTTTTGGACGGCCCATGCATGGACGTTCCCAGTGCGCATGCGTGAAATCACGTCGCTTTTCCTGAATGTAAACGACGTAACGTCGAGCCCCATTCCCGAACGATTTACGCAAACGACGTAACCGACGTACAATTCGACGCTGTCAAGACGTCCATACTTAACATTGGCTACGCCTCCTATAGCAGGGGTAACTTTACGCCGCTCTAACGCTTACGCAAAAGACAGAAACTACGACGCGCCGCCACAAGTACGTTCAGGAATAGGCGTAAATAGCTAATTTGCATATATTACGCGAAAACCGCCGTAAGTGCCACCTATCGGCCAGCGTAATAATAATGCAACTAAGATACGACGGTGTAACAGACTTACGCCGCTCGTATCTTAGAAGAAAGCCGGCGTATCTTGTTTTCTGAATAGCAAAAAAAGATACGCCGGCTTTTCTTAGTATTTACGCAGCGTATCTCTTGATACGCTGCGTAAATAGCTTTCTGAATCTGGCCCTTGATGTCTGCTACATATCAGGATTCAGGGGCATAATTATATAATCATCCCTAGATGCAGGGCCATCTTTAAGGCAGGGCAAAAGGGGTACCTTCCCTGGGCCCCATCATTGTTGTGTGACCCAAAGCAGCTGCCTCATACTTGTCAACTCTCCCAGTTTAAATTCCCTTGCTCCTTGAAGTTTTAGTCCTGTGTTGTGTCCCAATATCTCAGTGTGATGCTCTGTTAATAATGCTACCCAACTCTGCCCTATTACTGTGTACAGATGACTCACCTGCAGACCCTGGGCCAGATTCTCAAAATTATTACGGCGCGTATCTGCGCCGGCGTATGTTTACGCCGATTCTCAAAGGCAGATACGTCAACAAAATAGGCTTCCTCCCCTGACGTAACTTGCCTACGCCGGCGTATAATTGCTCAATTATACGCTGGCCGCTAGGTGGCGCTTCCGCCGATTAGCCACGTCGAATATGCAAATGAGCTAGATACGTCGATTCTCGAACCTACTTGCGCCTGGTCGTCGTATTTTACGTCGTTTGCGTATGCTATATGAGGGGTAACTTGGCATAGGTGAGGCGTACGCAATGTTAAGTATGGATGTCGGGAAAGCGTCGTATTTTTCTGTCGTTTACGTTGTTTGCGTAAATCGTTCGCGAATAGGGCTTTGCGTAAGTTACGTTCACATCGAGCATGCGCACTGGTATACGTCTACGTACGGTGCATGCGCAGTTCAAAAAAAGCGTAAAAAACGCGGGGTCACAACACATTTACATAAAACACGCCCACCTCATCCACATTTGAATTACCCGGGCTTACGCCGGCCCATTTACGCTACGCCGCCGTGCTTTGAGAATACGCCACTTGCGTCCAAAGTTGCGGCAGCGTGGCGTTAATAGGATACGCTACGCCCGCTAAAATATACGCCGGGATGCGAGAATCTGGGCCCCTGTGTTTACATGTAAATAACCAGCATTATGTGTAAATAGCCGCAGACTAGCAGTAACCTCTAGCAACCAATCAGTGAGAAGCAATAATGTGCAGTAACCTCTAGCAACCAATTAGTGCATGGTAAGGATGTCCAGTAACCTCTAGCAACCAATCAGTGAGCAGTATTGATGTACAGTAATCTCTAGCAACCAATCAACAAGCAGAAGTCAAGTGCTGTAACCTCTAGCAAATAATCAGTGAGCCATAATGTGTGCTGCAACCTATAGCAGCCAGTCAGTAAAAATGAAATACAAATATTAACTAGATTACATACAATTATTTTAACAAACTACTATACACACTCTCCGGACAATTTATTAGTTACACTTGTTCAAGTGCTTGGTAACACAAATTGCTAATCAGCCAATCACATAGCAGAAACTCAATGCATTTTGGCATCTACACGTGGTAAAGACGGCTTGCTGAAGTTCAAAAGGGACTTAAGTGACTTTAAACGTGTCTTGGTGTTTGGTGCCAGACATGCTGGTCTGAGTATTTCAAAAACGGCTGATCTGCTGGGATTTTGACTCACAACCATCTCTCGAGGTTTACAGAGAATGGTCCAGAAAAGAGAAAATATCCAGTGAGACGACAGAGAAGAATGAGCAAACTGGTTTGAGTTAGAAAGGCACAGTAACTCAAATAACCACTTGTTAGGCCTCATTTCCACTGGCGTTTTTACAGCCACGTTTTTTACAGCTTAACCACTTCCTTACTGGGCACTTATAACCCTTCCTGACCAGGTGAAATTTCAGCTTCTGGCACTGCGTCGCTTTAACTGACAATTGCGCAGTCGTGCGACGTGGCTCCCAAACAAAATTGGCGTCCTTTTTTCCCAACAAATAGAGCTTTCTTTTGGTGGTATTTGATCATCTCTGAACTTTTTATTTTTTGCGCTATAAACAAAAAAAGAGCCTCAATTTTGAAAAAAAGTCAATATTTTTTACTTGTTACTATAATAAATAGCCCATTTTTTTTAAAATATAATAAAAAAAATTCTCAGTTTAGGCCGATACGTATTATTCTACATATTTTTGGTAAAGAAAAAAAAAATCGCAATAAGCGACTGGTTTGCGCAAAAGTTATAGCGCATACAAAATAGGGGACAGAATTATTATTAATTTTTATAATTTTTTTTTACTAGTAATGGCGGCTATCTGCGATTTTTATTGGGACTGCTACGTTATGGCGGACACTTTTGACACATTTTTGGCGCCATTCACATTTATACTGCGATCAGTGCTATAAAAATGCACCGATTACTGTATAAATGTGACTGGCAGTGAAGGGGTTAACACTAGGGGGGGCAAGGAAGGGGTTAAATGTATTCTGGGTGTGTTCTAACTGTGTGGGGGGAGGGGGGGTGACTGGGGGAGGTGACCGATGCTGTGTCCCTATGTATAAGAGACACAGACCGGTCACCTCACTCCCCTGACAGGACGTAGATCTCTGTGTTTACACACAGAGATCCATGTCTTGTCCCTGTAACCTGCCGATTGCGAGTGCCTGGCGGACATCGCGGCCGCCGGGCACGCGCATTGGCATCTCAGGAATGCAGCGGGCACGCGCGCGCCGCTGGCGGCCACGCACACGCCGCCGGCGGCGCTCGCGCGCCCTCTGGTGGCCATTAAAAGCACAGGGCGCATATATGCGCCCTGTCAGAGATTCAGGACAGCCCGACGGCCGCACATATTCGTACGGCCGTCGGGAAGTGGTTAAAAACGCCTGTCCATGTTTATTTTAGAAAAAAAAAAAAAAATTTTTTTTTTGGAGCTGGAGCTTTAAAAACGCTGCGGTCGCGTTTTTGAGAGTTTTTGAGCGTTTGTGCGCGTTTTTGCGCGTTTATGCGCGTTTTTAAGCGTTTTTTTATGTCTGGCGTTTTTACAGCTCTATTGCTGGAGCTTCAGAACGCACTGGCCCCGCGTTTTTTTTGCAGCTTAGCTATCTACAGCTCAAAAACGTCATGGTGGGCATGATGCCATAGACTAACATGGACAGGCGTTTTTAAGCTGCAAAAAACGCTCAGAAAAGTGGCTGTAAAAACGCCAGTGGAAATGAGGCCTAACTGTAACGATATCACGTACTGGACACAGCTAGTGGCTGATGTTGTTTGAAAACCGTCCGGCAGCCATGACAGCTTAGCTAACAATGTAAGTTCGCATTATAAATTAACTCACTCTCTCCTCCCTTATTTTCAGGAAGTCATAGGCTTAGCACTTCAAACGAGCTGTTATCTCAACAGAGAAAGTGGAACGGTATAATGTAGTAGCTGACCTAAACGATGGACCAACTAGTTACCATCTACTCATCCAACTACATCACTACACCGGTGTATGGGGAACTCCTCATCGCCAAGCCTCCCCCTGACAGGGGAGCTAAGCATTCATTCTAATAAAATGAAACGGTGGTAGATTTTTTAATGTTGTAATTGTATATGTAGAGCCCCCCAACTTTCAGTACGGGCACTACGCTAAAGTTAATGGGGAATGGGAGAGTTAATTTGCTCCCATTCATAATTGTGCAAAATTTGGGCTGCTGTCATTCAGAACTGTCCTGTTGGGTCAGTCTGCGCTCCAGGGGTGATGTTTACACCCCTGGGCAGCAGGTGGTGCAGGAGGGGTTCTGACAGAGCCACTTTTCCTCAGCAGCCAATTGGAGGAGTTTTCCCTCGCGGGACATGCTGGGAAAGGGTATATCTGTGGCGGACGCCATTTTCTTTGATTCTTCGCGGGTTCCAGGTTTCAGGTGCGGCACCCACCTTTAGGGTGTGCGCATCCAACGGAACCCGGCAACATGGCCTACCTGGCCGGGGTCAAATGCTATGCGGAGTCCCATGCGGATGCTGAAAGGGGCCCCAGTGACTTACTGGGTCCCCAGCTACACTGAAAAGGATCCCAGGCTGTGTTCCGTTCGGTGGGGGATCGGCTTGAGGAGAACCTGGAGGCAAGTGATCCAAAAGGGCTGGAACGAACCATCAGGGATCCGGTGACCGGGAGATTGACAGGTACACTTGAAACTGTCAACCGGTGACCCTGACTGAACTTACTGGGAGGATTCGCTCAGGAATCCATTCAGCTCACCCAAGTACTAGGCTTGTGGCAGAGGCCCGAGCCAGGCCTGTGGCAGAGGTCTGTTCCTCCCAGCAACCTAAGTGACACTTCAGCTGCCAGGCTCGTGACAGGAGTCTGTCCAGGGGCGCTTCACCCACCTGGGCCTGATACTGCAAATGTTCTTCTTCTGCTTCACCAACCTTTCCTATCCCACTTCGTGTTGGTGTTGGGCCTAGGAAATAAAGCATTGAAAAACTCCATTGCTGACTGGACATTCGCTCACTACATGTACTCACTACCATCACCCCTAGAGAATCCACCGAGGGTAACTTAATACGCCGATCCCAAAAAAAACAACCAGCAGCTCCTGAGGGGGTAGTGCTACATATAATATTATATATATATATATATATATATATATATATATATATATATATATATATAGCACTACTCCCCCGTAGGAGCTGCTGGTTTATATTTGGGTTTTGCATGTTACCTCAAAGTTCTTTGTCAGGGGAAGAAAGTCTATAGAATTTGCAATGTCCACACAAGATGTAAAACCTTCAACTGTTATGCCGCGTACACACGATCATTTTTTGTGAAGTAAAAAATGACGTTTTTTTCACAAAAAGCGAGGTTACGTTCACCACTCTTTTCCATTGAAGCTCGCTTCATAACTAGCTTCTGGGCATGCGCGGGTTGAAAAACGTTGTTTTAAACAACGTTTTTGCTACACACGGTGACTTTTTGTGAAACAAAAAACAACGTTTTGAAAAACGACACAAAAAACTCAAGCATGTTGGAATTTTTTTTTGGTCGTTTTTTTTAAGACAAAAAATTACGTTTTGCCCACACACGATCAATTTAAATTACGTTTTAAAAAACGACTTATTTTTTCATCGCAAAAAACGACCGTGTGTACGCGGCATTAGGTTTTATTTTTGCTGCATAAAACTTGTGAAGAAAATGGAGAATATAGAGAGAAGGGGGAAGGTTCAGGTACGCGGTACAGAATGCACACAAATATGTAAAGTTCTGATCAGTCAGTCACCACTCCCTCTTGAGTGGGTATTGCTCACCCGGTATTACTCACCTCTCACATGGCCTAGCAGCCGGAATGACACACGGACAGTATGAGAACAGCCTCTGCCACAGACCGTCTGAAAAACGAAACATGGATAATCAGGGATACTCTGCCACAGACTTCCTGCTATACAGCAAAAGAGGACTTTAAGACAACTATAGTATAGTAGATACATTTATAACAAAGTCACCAGGCTAGGGTGACCAGACATCCCCAGTTTCAGGGGACAGTCCCCGGTTCTGTCCCTGGTTTTGTCCCCTGATTGGATATAATAGGGGGCAGGGGAAATTTCAAAGACAGTCAGTGCAGAATTAAAATAAAAAAATTAGAATTACACCCCCCCCCACCCCACTCCGCCGTGCCTAATAGCATAGGGGGGTTGTATTTCTCCCATTATCTGTGCCCCTTTCTGATGATCATGTGCTGGTCGGTGCAGAGGGAATATTTCTTCAGTTTCGCTCGCATGTTCTTCTGCCTTGGCTCAAATCCTGGCCAGCCACCTGCTTATCTCCTTGCCTGGCAGAGTGATCTTCCTCCGCTCCCCATCCAGTAGTACCGGGGGCCCAAAGAGTAAGACTTGAGAGGCTGTAAGGCGGCGGCAACGGGCAGAGAGTCGCTGATTGCCGCCATTACTAGTAAAGAAAAAAATATGTCCCCAGATTTCATTTAAAAAATCTGGTCACCTTACACCAGGCCTATCCCGAGACATTAGCTTGCTTTGCTTGGTCTCCTCCAGGTCTCCTCCTTCCTTCGTTAAGCAGCTTCCCCGACTAGGATGGACAGCTTGGGATCCCCGTTTAAATCTTAGGCCCCAGCCAGCATAACTAGGCCTACACCATGGAGGTGCAAACTCAGGCTAACGTGTCCCAAAGTCGAGATCACACACACGTGTCTCGCGCCAGGAGGGCCACAAAGCGAAGGACCATGAAAAACGACGTCTGCCCCTTAAGTATCCCTTTCCGGCATGCACAGTGGGGCAACACTCCCACTGGGCTGCTGCCGAGAAGGGTCACCTAACACGCAATGGTTCGCTTGTGTTCCAACATGGGCCTGAGGTGGTAATGCCACCTACAGGCAACAGGGGAAAATCCTATCAAGCCAACCACAGCCAGAACAGAGGATAATTTACATAGAATTCAACATAGTCTGAGTCCACTACTCATACACCCTCTAAATTTTAAATAGCGCCCCAATCATTGGTAGCAGGGCGCTACATATATATATATGTATATATACAGGGCTTTTTTTCAGGGGGAACTTGGGAGAACTCAGTTCCACCACCTTTGGCTCAGACCCTTTGGTGCCTGCTCACCACAATCACTTGTGAACACAGAAGTCTAGTTTCTGTGTTTGCAAGTGACAGCTCTGCACTAGTGTTGAGCAGAATATGCCATATTCGATTTCGTGATATATCACGAATATATAGTCGAATATTCGAGATATATTCGCTAAATACGAATATTCGTGATATATTTTGGAAATGAAATCATTGCGAATTTTCGCTATCGCGAATGCGAATGCGATTGCGATTGCGAAATTTCGAGAAATGCGGAATGGAGCACTCTGATTGGCTCAGAATATTCGTGATATATTACAATATAAAATAATTGCGAATATTCGAGAAATGCGGAATGGAGCACTCTGATTGGCTCAGAATATTCGTGATATATTACAATACACAATAATTGCGAATATTCGGCAAATGCGGAAGGAGCACTCTGATTGGCTCAGAATATTCGTGATATATTACAATACACAATAATTGCGAATATTCGAGAAATGCGGAAGGAGCACTCTGATTGGCTCAGAATATTCGTGATATATTACAATACACAATAATTGCGAATATTCGAGAAATGCGGAAGGAGCACTCTGATTGGCTCAGAATATTCGTGATATATTACAATATAAAATAATTGCGAATATTCGAGAAATGCGGAAGGAGCACCCTGATTGGCTCAGAATATTTGTGATATATTACAATATAAAATAATTGCGAAATTTCGAGAAATGCGGAATGGAGCACTCTGATTGGCTCAGAATATTCGTGATATATTACAATATAAAATAATTGCGAAATTTCGAGAAATGCGGAATGGAGCACTCTGATTGGCTCAGAATATTCGTGATATATTACAATACAAAATAATCGCGCGATATCGCTATTGCCGAATAATCGCATTGCGATTTTTCGGGAATATAAAATGAGCGCTGCAGCTACTCGGCCCAAGGTCTCTAATCATACCAGCAATGCTTTTACACGTCGATGGGGATCTCTAGGATGTGATCTGTTCTAAAAAAAAATTGAAAAAATACGAATATTCGAAATAGCAAATATTCGCCGCGATATTCGCGTTATTCGCGAATGCTCGAATATGCAATATTCGTAGCGAATATTCGCAATGCGAATATTCGTGAGCAACACTACTCTGCACTCTGTATGTAACCCCCCTGAACTCTGCACTCTGTATGTAATGCAATTCTGGTGTTTAATGCCCCTTTAAGACCCTTCTACTGTTTGTGAAATCTGAACGGGTCGTATTTGAGTTCCTGCACCTATTTTCTGAGAAAAAAAGCTCTGTATATATATATATATAGCTAACAGATACTGAGAAAACATACAACTCAGTTCTAGTTTGACAATATGGGTTACTTCTATGCAAAGCCTACTTGTATCCTCATTGTGTCA
The DNA here is from genome assembly GCA_029574335.1 of Rana kukunoris. Classification (NCBI taxonomy): domain Eukaryota; kingdom Metazoa; phylum Chordata; class Amphibia; order Anura; family Ranidae; genus Rana; species Rana kukunoris. The sequence goes on along the minus strand of CM056053.1, from coordinate 450,380,021 downwards.
TGACATTTTTGTACCTAGTAACTTATGTATGTCAACAATTATCCTTTTGTACTGCACAAAACAATAAAAAACTGATTATACTGTACATAAAAAAAATAGCCCACAGTTGTGCTTTAATGTTCTATTAGTCATGTTACTTCTAAACTTTTGATTCATTATTTGATTAATTTTACATCTGACAGTGAATTGTTTTCTTCCCCTTAACTGACTGTATCAAGAGCTCTTGGCTATAAATTCCACTGTATTTAAACACAGTGAGGAAACGGAGCAGTGAGTCATTGCTTCTGCCGGTTCAATCTTGTACCTGTTAGGAGATAAGCAAATATTACCCATTCATAAATGTAAAAAAATAAGTACAAAAAGCAATGTGGCTTATGAAATCAATTCAAATAAAGGATCTTTGAAATATCTTGTTATTTGCATAGTTTGTTGTAAATGTCTTTACTTTTGAACTGCAGAAATGTAAAACATTATAGGCTGCTTTGAATATTTCTGTACACTTTATAGATAGACATTGTTGTATTATTGCACTGTACATAGGTGGGCACACCATAATCACCCTGTGCAGTGCAGAATCCCCCTGCTGATATTTTACCAAAGCTTCTAAAACAATTGTATAATAAAAATATCAATAAAATTGTAAATAATAATAAAAAAAAAAAAAAAAAAACTTTGCCCTACTACACTTTTTTCTTACATATTTCTACAAATTTACATATTTTTACATATTTAATATATGTGTATATATATATATATATATATGGGCACACATGTATGTTTGTGTTTTGGGGTGCACACCCTAATGCAATAGGCTACACACACCAATGGTACTGTATAATTACAATGGAGAACATGTTTCCTCTACAATAAAGGGCAGGGGGGTACAACAGGCAGTACACCTGTAAGGGCCCCGGAGATCCCCAGGGGCCCCGTTGGCAACCCCCCTTTTTTATATCTATTTATTACATTTTTTTGCAAGGGGTTCAGAGGCCCCCAGGGCCCTGGATGACAACCCCCCTTTTTTTTAATAAAAATAAAATAAAACAAATGATATATATATATATATATATATATATATATATATATATATATATTTTTTTTTTCTTTTTATTTCTTTTTTTTTTAATATAAATATGAATATATATAATTTTTTATTAAAGGGTCCAGAGGTCCCCAGGGCCCAATGTGTAAAACCCCCTCTTTCTTTTAGAAATTTTTATTTTATATATTTTTTTTATATATGTATTTTTTTTATTAAAGGGCCCAGAGGTTCCCATGTCCCGGATGACAACCCCCTTTTTTTTTATAAAAAAAAGAATAATATTTTGTATATTTTGTATTTTGTGTGTATATATATATATATATATATATATATATATATATATATATATATATATATATATATATGTATTTTTTTATTAAAGGGCCCAGAGGTCCCCAGGGCCCCAGATGGCTTTTATTTTTTTCTATAATTTTTTTTTTGTAAAGCAGGGAGCTTAAAGGGGTTGTTCCCCTAAAAAGAAACTTTTAACATTGCATGTCTCTTCTTAATTACATCGGCTGGTATTTAAAAAAAAAAAAGGTCCGTACATACCATTTTCGTCATGTAGTCTCGGTCGGGGTAGGGCGTGCCTACTTGATTGACAGGCATCCGATCGACGCCATCAGGAATTATGGGGCCCCTTACACAGCTTCAGGATTAAAGGGGTTGTTCCCCTAAAAAGAAACTTTTAACATTGCATGTCTCTTCTTAATTACATGTAGAATCGGCTGGTAGTTTTAAAAAAATGTGTCCGTACATACCATTTTCTTCATGCTGCCTCACCGCAGCTTCCGGGTATGATGGATGGGGACAGGCATCCGATCGACGCATACAGCGCGTCACGAGATCCCGAAAGAAGCCGAACGTTGGTGCGGCTCTATACGGCGCATGCGCACCAACGTTCGGCTTCTTTCGGCATCTCGTGACGCGCTGTATGCGTCGATCAGATGCCTGTCCCCATCCATCATACCCGGAAGCTGCGGTGAGGCAGCATGAAGAAAATGGTATGTACGGACGCATTTTTTTAAAACTACCAGCCGATTCTACATGTAATTAAGAAGAGACATGCAATGTTAAAAGTTTCTTTTTAGGGGAACAACCCCTTTAATCCTGAAGCTGTGTAATAATTCCTGATGGTGATCCTGATAAAGGGAATATATTATTATTTTTTGTCCATAATTGCCTTGTTTATATATTCAAGACAAAATCTGAAAAAAAATATATATATTTTTATACATTTTTTTACAAAAAACAACTATTGCTTAACCACTTGAGGACCGGCGCACAACGATATACGTCAGCAAAATGTCACGGCTGGGCACCATGTACGTCCCCTTTAATATCCCAGCCGTGGGTCACGAGCGTGCCGCCAGCAGCGCTCTCGACCCAGTTCTCTTCTCCGTAACCGTTCTCACGGAAACAGCGTACCCGATCACCACCGGTGTCCCGCGATCGGGTCACAGAGAGGAAGAACGGGGAGAGGTGAGTGTAAACAAACCTCTTCCCGTGCTTCCTAGTGAGCCTGTCACTAATCGTCTGTTCTCTGTCTGTCATAGGGAATGTCGATCAGTGATGTCACACGCCCCCCCACAGTAAGAATCACTCCCTTAGGGCACGCTTAACCCCTACAGCGCCCCCTCCTGGTTAACCCTTTCACTGCCAGTGTAATTTTTACATTAACCAGTGCATTTTTATAGCACTGTTTGCTGTAAAAACGACAATGGTCCCAAAATAGTGTCAAAAGTGTCCGATGTGTCCACCATAATGTCGCAGTCACGATAAAAATCGCTGGTCGCCGCCATTACTAGAAAAAAAAATATTACTAAAAATGCCATAAAACTATCTCCTATTTAGTAGACGCTATAAACTTTGCGCAAACCAATCAATAAACGTAATTGCATTTGTTTTTACCAAAAATATGTAGAAGAATACGTATCGGCCTAAACTGAGGAAAACAATATATATATAGTTTTTGGGGATATTTATTATAGCAAAAAGTAAAAAATATTGATTTTTTTTTTAATTGTCACTATATTTTTGTTTATAGCACAAAAAATAAAAACCGCAGAGGTGATCAAATACCACCAAAAGAAAGCTCTATTTGTGGGAAAAAAAGGACGCCAATTTTGTTTGGGAGCCACGTCACACGAATGCACAATTGTCAGTTAAAGCGACGCAGTGCCGAATCGCAAAAAAAGGCCTGGTCCTTTAGCTGCATAATGGTTCGGGGCTTAAGTGGTTAAGAACATTCATAAATATATTTCCAGCCAATGGATGAAGCTTTCTTTCATGTTATAATATAGAGCTGCACAATTAAATAGTTAAAATGCTCTCATTTACAGACCAAAGTTCATTCCTTAGATCTAAAACAGTGGGATCCAAACTGCGGCCCCAGGGCCAGATGCAGCCCTTTGTTTTCTTTAATTCGGCCCTTGGGGCAATAGTTCATCCTCTGACACCCACAACGGGGCATAATTCCCCCCACTGACACCAACAAATGGTGTCTCTGACCATGACAATGTGATAATGACATTGTCGAAAAAGAGCGGAGCATGGGTGACCCTAAAATGATGCCCCCCCCCCGAAAAAAGTTCTGTGGATGCCCATGGTGGACGGTGCAGGACAGTATTCAGCTTGATTTGCAAACTAAGGGCCAGATTTCACGAGGAGTTACACCGGTGTATCAGTAGATACGCCGGCGTAACTCAGAATTTGCGCCGTCGTATCTTTAAGCGTATTTTCAAACTGGGATACGCCCAAATGTTGCTAAGATATGACCGGCGTAAGTCTCCTACGCCGTCGTATCTTAGCTGCCTATTTACGCTGCCCGCTAGGGGTGTGTACGCTGATTTACGCCTAGAATATGTAAATCAGCGAGATACGCCTATTCACAAACGTATGCCCGGCCGTAAGATACGCCGTTTACGTAAGGCGTTTTCAGGCGTAAAGTTATTCCAACAAAAAGATGGCGCAGCCAATGTTAAGTATGGGGCTGGATGTAAATTACGTTCACGCCAAAACCAATGAGTCATATCGGCGTGATTTGGAGCATGCGCACTGGAATGCGCCGTTAGTAAAAAAACTTCCATTACGTGGGGTCACACATTTGAATTCGGCGGGCTTACGCCGGGCCATTTACTCTACGCCGCCGTAAATAAGCTTGGTGAATACAGCGCTTGCCTCTCTAATTTACGGCGGCGTATTGTATCTGAGATACGCTACGCCCGCACAAAATGACGCCGCTCTACGTGAATCTGGCCCTAAGTGTCATAAAAGCACCCCATATTATTTATTTGTAAAATGTGTAAGCTGCTATACAAAAATAAAAAATTCAAATAACTCTTCTTAAAATTCAAATAAATAATTACAGCCAACAGAAAAATATTATAGTTTTCTTCACAATAAAATTCTGTAGCCAGCCTGCTATAACCCCATTTAATGAGGGGACAACTTATTGTAAGTTTATGTTGTACAGTACATTATATTGTACAGTACATTTATCTTAAATGTACGCAATGTCCTTTTAAAGACATCTAAAGAAAGTATATAAAGTAAATCAGTAACCACTTTGCAGGAAATGTGAAAGATTACAGAACATACCAGAATTCCGGGCAGGTATGGGAATACAGAGGAGCAGCTGACATATACTGTACATTTCTATTCTTCATAAAACACGCAGAATCCTTCTATTTGCCTTTAACCTGAATTCAAACTGACAAACGCTTTTTATTACACAATCCACATATCACAGAAGATAAAGACCAGAGATAAAATACACGAACATGCAACAGTTATTATAGTTTTTTACATTTTTCTGTTGTTAATAAATGGATCAAAGGGACATTAGTTATTCCCGGCAGAAAAATGTATATAAAAATACATAGCTTGCGTGATATCATCATACCTTGTTTGTTTAAGGCAGTGGTATGGTTTCCAGTTTATTTTATTACTTCCTTTTTATTCGAAAGAGAAAAACAAATTAGATATTAATGACCAACTCTGTGCTAATTTTTTTTTTTTTTAACCACTTCAGCCCCGGAAGGATTCGCCCCCTTAACCACTTAAGACCCAAACTATTATGCAGGTAAAGGACCTGGCCCCTTTTTGCGATTCGGTGTCGTATTAACTGACAATTGCGCGGTCGTGCAATGTGGCTTCCAAACAAAATTGACGTCCTTTTTTCCCCACAAATAGAGCTTTCTTTTGGTGGTATTTGTTCACCTCTGCGGTTTCATTTTTTGTTCTATAAGCAAAAATAGAGCGTCAATTTTGAAAAAAAATCAATATTTTTTACATTTTGCTATAATAAATATCCCCAAAAAAGATATAAAAGAAAATTTTTGTCCATCAGTTTAGGCCGATACGTATTCTACATATTCTTGGTAAAAAAAAATTGCAATGAGCGTTTATCAAATGGTTTGCGCAAAATGTATATTGTTTACAAAATAGCGGATAGTTTTATGGCATTTTTATTAATATTTTTTTTTTTACTACTAATGGCGGCGATATGCATTTTTTTCATGACTGTGACATTATGGCGGACACGTCTGACTCTTTTGACACATTTTTGGGACCATTGTCATTTTCACAGCGAAAAATGTGCTATAAAAATGCACTGATTACTGTGAAAAGGACAATGGCAGAGAAGGGGTTAACCACTAGGGGGCGCTAAGGGGTTAAGTGTGTCCTATTTTGTGTTTCTTACTGTAGGGGGGTGTGGCTGGACGTGTGACACCACTGATCGTCTTTCCCTATGACAGGGAACAGACAATCAGTGACAAGCCACAGAGAAGAAAGGGGAAGGTTTGTTTACACTCACCTCTCCCCGTTCTTCAGCTCCTGTGACCCGATCGCGGCACACCGACGGCGTTTGGGTCGGTGGGTCCCATGGGCGCGGTCACAGAGCTTCGGAGCCGTGCCATTTTGTCGACGTATATCGTCATCCTTTAAGTGGTTAAAGGAATACTAAAGGTTACTTTTTTATTTTTCTTAAATAACAAACATATACTTACCTCCACTGTGCAGTTCGTTTTGCACAGAGTGGCCCCGAACATCCTCTTCTGGGGTCCCTCTGCGGCTCTCGTGGCTCCTCCCCGCATTAGATAACCCCCTTGGAGAAGAGCTCTCCTGAGAGGGTTACCTTGCGGGCACGCTCTGGAGTCATACACTTGGTGTCCATAGACGCTGAGGCACCCGCGTTATTGGAGTCGATTGACAGCAACAGCGGCCAATGGCTGCGCTGCTATCAATCTATCCATCCAATCAACGTCGGGACTCTCTTGAAAGGGGAAGCCAGGGACTGGGGGTGCTGGCGGGGTCGTGATTGCCAGGTGTTTTTTCACCTTAATGCATAGGATGCATTAAGGTGAAAAAACATGAACCTTTATGGCGCGTACACACGATCGGATTTTCCGTCGGAAAAACCTTGGATGTTTTTTCCGACAGAATTCCGCTTGTTTTGGCTTGCATACACACGGTCACACAAAAGTTCTCTGAACGTTTGACCGTTAAGAACGCGGTGACATACAACATTACGATGAGCCGAGAAAATTAAGTTCAATGCTTCCGAGCACGCGTCAAATTGTTTCCGAACATGCATCAGAATTTTGCGCTTCGGAATTTCGGAAAAATTAAGAACCTGCTCGCAATATTGTGCTGGCGGAAATTTCGACAGCAAAAGTCCGATGAGGCATACACATGGTCGGAATTTCCAACGAAAAGCTCACATCGGACACATCGGACTTTTGCTGGCAGAAAATCCAATCGTGTGTGGGATCATTACAACCAGGCCATTTTTTGCTATACGACACTGCTTCGCTTTAACTGACAATTGCGTGGTCGAGCAACGCCACACCCAAACAAAATTGATACCCTTTTTTTCCCACAAATAGAGCTTTCTGTTGGTGGTATTTCTGAAAAAATAAAATATTTTAGTTTTTGTTATAATACATATCAAAAAAAAAATATATAAATATACAAATTTATCCATCAGCTTAGGCCGATATATATTCTTCTACTTATTTTTGGTAAACAAAATCCAATAGGCGTATATTGATTGGTTTGCACGAAAGTTGTTGTGCCTATAAACTATGGGATAGATTTAGGGACTTTTATTGTTTTTACTGGTATTGGCAGTGATCTGCAATTTTTAGTAGGACTGCAACATTGCGGCGGACAGATCTGACCCTAAATGACACTTTTTGGGGACCTGTGATATTATTACATTGATCAGTGCTAAAAAAATGCACTGATCAATGTATAAATGACACTGGCAGGGAAGGGTCTAACACTAGGGGGCGATCAAGGATTTAAGTATGTTCCCTCAGCGTGTTCTAACTGTAGGAGTTATGGTCTGCCTAGGACATGACAGAGATCGCTGTTCCTGATCACTGGGAACAGCAGATCGCTGAAATGTCCCCTGTCAGACAAAGGCAGACCTTCGTTCTGCCTCTGTGTACAGCGATTGCGGGCGGCGGTGCACCCACAATCTCACATGCACAGACCAACTTACGGGTATGACGGTTCACACAGGAGGGACAATCATTCCCCGGCTTGTTCATTCCCCAACTTAGTTGGGGTAGGCGGTACACTTTGGTGGGGGTGGGTCAGCCACGACTCGTGGCCACTGAAGCGTTGTACCCAAGCACAATTGATGTCCTTTTTTCCCCACAAATAGAGCTTTTGGTGGTATTAGATGAAAAAACAGGAAGGTTAACAACCCCTTTAGGTTTAGGGGGGTTGCATAAAAGGTTGTATTACTTACTCGACTCCCCGTTCCAGCAGGCTCTGGTGCCGTCCTCCTCTCCCTGAAGCTCCAGAAGCTGTGGGTGGAGCCTCTGCATTATCACATCCAATCAAGGGCTTCCAACCACCGGCTGAGTGCAGCTTACAGATGAGGCCACGGCTAATGGGGAGCCTGCTGAAGTGAGAAGGGAGTAAATAATACAGCCTCTTCTGCAACCCCCCAGACTTAAAGCGAAGCTCCACCCTAAAGTGGAACTCACGCTGATCGGAAAACCCTCCCCCCCTCCGGTGTCACATTTGACACCTTTCAGGGGGAGGGGGATGCAGATTTGCACCCACTTCCGGCCCAGCATTCTCGGGCAGAATGCCGGCATATTGTCACCTCCCGTCGCCCCCCCGTTGTGTGCTGGGAACACTCGGCTCCCAGCACATAGCGGGAGCCAATCGGCGCTCATGCGCCGTAGGGAACCGTGCAGTGAAGCCGGAGCGCGTCACTTCCTGGTTCCCTCACCGTGGATGGCGGGAGGAGCAGCAGAGTGATGAGCGATCGCTCATCCTCTGCTGCGGACGGAGCTCGAATCCAGGACAGGTAAGTGTCCTAATATTAAAAGTCAGCAGCTGCAGAATTTGTAGCTGCTGGCTTTTAATATTTTTTTTTTGAGCGGACATCCGCTTTAAGGAGCGTTGAACACTTGCAGTGTTGGGGGCCCTACTACAAGGGTACTTTTTGTTGGGCCTGGAGTTAAGCTTAAGGCCCCTTTCACACTGGGGCGTTTTTGGAGCATATTTCGAGCGTTATTACAGCGTTATTCGAGCAAAGCATTATCTGCAATCCCAATGTGCTGGTAAAGCACTGATAAGACCCTAAAGTTTTAGGGCGTTTTTGCAGTGCCTCAGTGTGAAAGGGTAAGGTGCTTTTACAGCGCTTTTCAATTCATTTCAATGGAGAGGGTCGTTTTTGGAGCGTTAGGCCCTTTTCACACTGGGGCGTTTTTCAAGCGTTATTACAGCATTTTAGCGTTAAAAATAGCGCTCTTAAAACGCTCATAAAACATTCTCCATGCATCTCAATGGACCTTTTCACACCAAGTTTTCTGCAAGCAGCATCTTTGGAGCAGCTTTTGAGCCCTGAAAATAACTCTCCAAAAACGCCCCTCTCCATTGAAATGAATTGAAAAGCTCTGTAAAAACGCCTTACCCTTTCACACCGAGGCACTGCAAAAACGCCCTAAAACTTTAGAGTCTTATCGGTGCTTTACCAACACATTGGGATTGCAGATAAGGCTTTGCTCAAATAACGCTGTAATAACACTCGAAAAACGCTTCAGTGTGAAAAGGGCTTAATTTTCAGCCCTCAAAAGCTGCTCCAAAGATGCTGCTTGCAGGACTTTTCTCAACGCCCCGCCAGTTCAAAGCCTCAGTGTGAAAGGGTAAGGCATTTTTACAGCGCTTCCAGTTCATGTCAATGGAGAGGAGCGTTTTTGGAGTGTTTTTTTCAGCGCTTAAAAGCTGTTCCAAGGATGCTGCTTGCAGGACTCAGTGTGAAAGGGTCCATTGAGATGCATGGAGAGCGTTTTATGAACATTTAAAATGCTGTAAAAACGCTTCAGTGTGAAAGGGGTCTTAGGTGAGAATCCACGGAGGATTCGCCATAATGATTACTGAAAATGAGACTGTCATTGAGCAAAATCCTTCCAGCTTAAGATGTTACTTATCCTGCAATTTGCTTTCTTGCAGCAACAGTCAGAGGCCGAGGTTGCACTGTTCAACTCACCCAACAACAGTAACATAAAATGTAACCATAGAGCGAACGCACAACAATTATTTTTTTTTTAAATGGGAAAAGGATAATTGATGGGCTAAACACTTTCTCACACACGTGGGTACATTCCTGCCTACCTCAGGGGCTTTGTTAATCTCACAGTTATGAAAGGAGTCACTCCCAGTATTACTTTTATTATTGTAAGAATATGTGTTCCTATAATTTTCTCGCCCCCGCACGCAGGAATTTCATGTGTGTCTCAACAGAAGACCGAACGCAAGTAAAAACATTACTCAGGGAAATGGAACTGTCAAAAAGAACTAGAATGATGCAGTTGGCTTACACAGTGTGTGGCACCTTTGTGGGCATAAGGCTGTTGGGTTTACTAAGTTGGCAGGAAAGTGTTAAATTCAAAGTGCGGAAACCAGCCAGCATCAGATTTCATACTGTGCCCACAGACTGGATTAAAGAGAATCCTCAATGGATGGATGGATAAATTACCGCCCTTTGCGCCCTTTGCGGTATTTGTACGTTTGTCTTCTTTCAGACTAAAGCCATGTACACACGATCGGATATCTGATGGAATCTAATCCGATGGATTTTTTCGTCGGATATCGGATAAAGCTGACTTTCATCAGTCTTGCCTACACACCATCAGTCAAAAATCCGACCGTGCCAAAACGTGGTGACGTACAACACTACGACGAGCTGAGAAAAATGAAGTTCAATGTCGACTTGATTCTGAGCATGCGGGGATTTTTGACTGATGGACTTCCACACAGACGATCGGATTTTTTTTATCCATAGGAAAAATTTAAAACATGTTCTATTTTTTTTCACTGATGGAAAAAAGACCGATTGGGGCCCACACACGATCGGTTTGGACAAACCGATCGTGCATACACAGCTTAATGGGAAGAAAACCATTAAAATACAGAAAGGAGTGCCAGACCAAACCAGATAAAAAAGACAAAGATAATTATAATTGCTGGTAAAAAGGTTACATAAAAAATCCAACGGGTTTTAGGAGCAACTTCATTCCCCCTTCATCAGGGCTCAACAAATAATATAACTTGGATGAACTCCAAGTACAGTGGAACCTCGGATTACGAACATAATCCATTCCAGGAGAATGCTTGTAATCCAAACCACTTACATATCAGAGAGTTTCCCCATAGAAGTCAACGGAAACTTAGATAATTCGTTCTGCATTGACTTCTATTGCATGCAATACTGCATGTGACCAGAGGTGGGGGGGGGGGGCGCCGGAGAGACTCGGAAATACTTTGAGACAGCTCGGCTGAACTTGGAAACCATCGGAAACACTCAGGAATAGAGTATTTCCAAACCGCTCTGAGTGTCACCGGCTCGTTTTGCGAGACATCAGGATTTAAAAAACAAAGTTGCTCGTTTTTCAAAACACTCGTAAACCGCGTTACTCGCAAACCAAGGTTCCACTGTACAGAGGAAGCAATGACTTCACAGATCTGCATTAGAACCAGTATTGAACTCTCCACGTGGAGTAATGCCACGTACACACGATCGGAAATTCCGACAAGAAAACCATGGATTTTTTTCCGACGGAATGTTGGCTCAAACGGTCACACCAAAATTCCAACCGTCAAGAACGCGGTGACGTACAAAACTACAACGAGCCGAGAAAAATGAAGTTCAATGATTCCAAGCATGCGTCAAATTGGTTCAGAGAATGCGTGTTTTTTTGCGCGTCGGAATTGCATACAGACAATCTGAATTTCCGACAAGAACTTTTCTTGTCGGAAATATTGAGAACCAGCTCCTAAACTTTTGCTGTCGGAAATTCCAACAGAAAAAGTCAGATGGAGCCTACACACGGTCAGAATTTCCGACCAAAAGCTCACATCGAACTTTTCTTGTCGGGATTTCCGATCGCGTGTATGTGGCATTACAACTTGACATCAGTTTCTGAGCAGCAATGGAGGATCAGTTCATCCAAGTTTTTATCCTGTATTAAGCCCTGTTAAAGGGGAAGTGGGGTTGCCCCCGAAACACGTTGGCTGTTTTTGTAGGACTTTTTTTTTTACAAACAAATTATATAACAAATACAATTATCTTGGACTCTTCCATCCAGTTTTGGTCTGGTGCTTCTTTCTGTATCTCTACTGTGATGCCGCGTACACACGATCATTTTTCGGCATGAAAAAAACGTCGTTTTTGAAAAACGTAATTTAAAATGATGGTGTGTGGGCTACATATCATTTTTCAGGTTCTGAAAAACGACAAAAAAAAAAAATTCGAACATGCTGCATTTTTTAACGTCGTTTTAAACTATGTCGTTTTTCGGGTTGTAAAAAATGATCGTGTGTGGGCTATAGGGATGAGCTTCGCGTTCGATACGAACGTATGTTCAACTCGAACATTGTCTGTTCGTACGTTCGACGAAATTCGAACAAAAGCAGTCGTTCGCTCCAAATTAGAGTGACTCAAAATGGCCCATAATTCACTGCGGCATTGCGCGCTGATGATTGGCCAAGCATGCTGTATGTCCCGCATGCTTGGCCAATCACAGCGCGCAAAAAACAAAGAGCTATAATTGGCCAAATCCTGGGTGGCTTTGGCCAAATATGGCTCAGGGCTTTAGCACACGCCCCACACTATATAAGGCCGCCTGCTGGGCGGCCTAGTGTAGTGTGTTCCGGCTTGTTAACCCCTTCAATAGTGTTGCTCGCGAATATTCGAATCGCGAATATTCGCTACGAATATTGCATATTCGAGTATTCGCGATATAACTCGAATATAGCGGCGAATATTCGCTATTTCGAATATTGTTATTTTTTTCAAATTTATTTTTAAAACAGATCACATTCTAGTGATCAATGATCGCCTTCAAGGTCTAAAAGCATGCTGGTATGATTACAGAGAGACCCTGGGCCGAGTAGCTGATGCAATTCTTTTATTTTCCGAAAAATCGCATTGCGTTTTTTCGGCCGAAAAAACGCATTGCGCTTTTTCGGCAACATAAAATAATTGCATCAGCTACTCGGCCCTTCTTTTGCATCAGAGCCAATCAGAAATCTCGAATATCGCGCAATATTGCTATTGCCGAATATTCGAGATTTTCTGATTGGCTCTGATGCGCCAATCAGAAATCTCGAATATCGCGCAATATTGCTATTGCCGAATATTCGAGATTTTCTGATTGGCGCATCAGAAGCCAATCAGAAAATCTCGAATATTCGGCAATAGCAATATTGCGCGATATTCGAGATTTCTGATTGGCGCATCAGAGCCAATCAGAAATCTCGAATATCGCGCAATATTGCTATTGCCGAATATTCGAGATTTTCTGATTGGCTCTGATGCGCCAATCAGAAATCTCGAATATCGCGCAATATTGCTATTGCCGAATATTCGAGATTTTCTGATTGGCGCATCAGAGCCAATCAGAAAATCTCGAATATTCGGCAATAGCAATATTGCGCGATATTCGAGATTTCTGATTGGCTCTGATGCAAAAGAAGGGCCGAGTAGCTGATGCAATTATTTTATGTTGCCGAAAAAGCGCAATGCGTTTTTTCGGCCGGAAAAACGCAATGCGATTTTAATCGCAATCAAAATATCGCAATTAGCGAAAAATCGCACTTATGATACTTCGCAAAAATACCGCGAATATTCGAAATTAGCGAATATTTCTCGAATATTCGGAAAAATATTCGTGATATATCGCGAAATCGAATATGGTGTATTCCGCTCAACACTACCCTTCAATACCGGGCCATAGGGGATTTACGTCTTGAACAACCCCTCGCCGATGAGACTGGCCGTCACAGGATGTCCTGTCTTCACGGCGTTCTAGGGCGCGCGCGCACCCGCCGCACCACTTGCGATCCCGTGCGCGTGCCCGACGGCCGCGATTACCGCTGATCGCGGCAGGAGTGTGGATCTGTGTGTGTAAACACACAGATCCAGCTCCTGTCAGCGGTGAGGAGACTGATGTGTGTTCCCAGTACAGAGGAACACACATCGGTCTCCTCCCCCTGCGAGTCCCCCTCCCCCTACAGTTAGAACATACTTTAGGAAACATTTTAACCCCTTCAGCGCCCCCTAGTGTTAACCCCTTCCCTGCCAGTCACATTTACACAGTAATCAGTGCAGTTTTATAGCACTAATCGCTGTGTAAATGTGAATGGTTCCAAAAACGTGTCAAAGGTGTCCGATATGTCCGCCGCAATGTCACGGTCACAAAAAAAAAAAAAACCGCAGATCGCCGCCATTACTAGTAAAAAAAATAAAATAAAAATGCCATAAATCTATCACCTATTTTGTAGACGCTATAACTTTTGCACAAACCAATCAATATACGATTATTGTGTGTTTTTTAACCAAAAATACGTAAAAGAACACGTATCAGTCTAAACTGTGGAAAAAAAAGTAAAAAAAAAAAATTGTGATATGTATTAAATAAAAGTAAAAAATATTGTGTTTTTTTTTTAAATTGTTGCTCTTCTTTTGTTTATAGCGCAAAAAATAAAAACCGCAGAGATGATCAAATACCACTAAAAGAAAGCTCTATTTGTGTGCGGAAAAAAACATAACGATTTAATTTGGGTACAGTGTTGCATGACCGCGCAATTGTCATTCAAAGTGCAACAGCGCTGAAAACTAAAAATTGGTCTGGGCAGGAAGGGGGTGACAATGGCCAGTATGGAAGGGGTTAATGAAAGCAGTCAGAGAGACAGAGAGATTTTCTTTTTATATAGCTAGATAGAGCAGGCAGGCTAGTCAGTTTAGCTTAATTTACAGTGTGTAGAGGATATATATACATCCCTAGGAGTTGTACATATATTTATACACTGTATAGCTTAGATAGATCAGTTCTTCCTAACTTACTGGCAGGCAGGTGATTGTGCTATTTAAAGACGTTATCACAGGTATAGACACCCAGCAGGTACAATATTTAAAGGATTTTTATTTTATTTTTTATTTAAGCATCAATAAAATCACTGCTCCTGGATAAGTGATTTTAATGATGCTTAACTTAAAAAAAAAATATGAAAAATTTCTTTAAATATTGTACCTGCTGGGTGTCTATAGTTTGCCTGTGAAAACGTCTTTCAGAACCCGGGTTTTGCCCGAGGGAACATGTATCAATGGAAAAAAAAGTTTTAAAAACGGTTATTTTTTCAAGAGTCCTGCTCCTGAAAAAAACTACCGTTTTTTAAACGTTTTTTCGATTGATACATGTTCCCTGGGGCAAGACCCGGGTTCTCAAAGATGTTTTCCAACAGTAACTTGAATATTGGTCTTTAAAATGATCGTTTTTGAATTCGAACGTTCGAGTCCCATAGACTTCAATGGGGTTCTAAATGTTTGTGCGAACGGTCAGTCTGTTCGACGGTTCTGGTGCGAACCGAACGCGGGGGTGTTCGGCTCATCCATAGTGGGCTAGAATGACGTTAAAAACCCGCACATGCTCAGAAGCAAGTTATGAGACGGGAGCGCTTGTTCTGGTAAAACTACCGTTCATAATGGACTAAGCACATTCATCACGCTGTAACAGACAGAAAAGCGCGAATCGTCTTTTACTAACAAGGAATCGGCTAAAGCAGCCCAAAGGCGAATAAAACTTCCCTTAAATTTAGGAGCCCCTGTCTATAACGAAAGGTATTTTTATTTAAGTCATGATTCATACAACGCCCACCTCGTAATACCTGAACTCACATGCCTAGCAATAGGGGAAGTGGGCTTAGTGTAATCAATGGCTCTACTCTAAAAGAATTCCGAATGACTTTGAAATAACAGAAGATGACAAACACTCAGCTAAGTACTTTTTCATAAGGCTTTCCATAATTGTTCTATTGCGAAAGATAGAGGACTTAATCCTTCTTTTGGAGGAGACGTATTTTATATCTAATTTCATAGAATTTTCTTTCCCTCCAGTTAGTGATCTTTAAGATTTTGCTGTTTAAATATTTATCCAGATACTCTACCCTACAGCAAGTAGTAAGCTCCTGTCCTTTGTATCTACGAAGACCTTTTTTGACCTACAGTAATGGCCAAAATTGTTGGCACCCCAGAAATATTTCCCGAAAATCAAGTATTTCTCATAGAAAAGTATTGCAGTGAGGCCGCGTACACACGGCAGAGAACCTTGACGGGCAGAACACATCGTTCCGCCCGTCGAGGTTCTCTGCCGGTCGTCGAAATCGGCGACCCGCCCATCGGGAATGGCAACCAGCTATTCATCCAGGCGGGCCGTCGAGCAAATAGAGAGCGTGCTCTCTATTTCTGCTCGACGGGATTCCCGACGGGATGCTCGCCGAGAGCGTACACACGGCCGAGGTCCTCGCTGGAATGCAGCTTCCAGCGAGGTTCTCGCTGGTTTCCAGCGAGAATCTCGGTCGTGTGTACGCCGCCTAACACATGTTTTGCTATACACATGTTTATTCCCTTTGTGTGAATTGGAACCAGGGGCGGACTGACCATTGGGAATCTCGGGCACTGCCCGAGGGCCCCATGCCACTAGGGGGCCCCATCAGGGTTGCCAGGCTCAATAAAACCAGGGACAGTAAGTACAAATCTGTGTTTTTTTACATCTTTCCCTGATATGTCCAAAACCGACATGCTTTTGATGTGAAAATCCTGAGATTTTAGCTGCCCTACCTATGCAATGCCTCCTGGCGTGGTGGCCATCTGTAAGCCCGGGGGCCCCATAATCTTCTATCGCCCAGGGGCCCCATGAGTTGTCAGTCCACCCCTGATTGGAACAAAACAAAAAAAAAAAGGAAAAAAAGCAAATTGGACATATTGGCCTGGATTCACAGAGATGAGCGCATATTTACGCCGGCGTAGCGCACACTGAATTCAGCAAGCTATTGCTCCCAACTCTGCACCGACGTAGCGTACATTTCGAAGGCACAGGCTGGCGTAAGTGGAAGTGGGCTGGAAGTAGGCGTACACCATGCTAATGAAGCGTGACCCCATGCAAATGATGGTCCGGGCGCCAGACAAGTACTTAAAACGAACTGCGCATGCGTCGAGACCAGGGGCGGACTGACCATTCAAGCATTAGGGCACTGCCGATACGGACATGTTTTTGATATGAAAATACTGAGATTTTAGCTACCCAGCCACTGCACTGCCTCCTGGCGTGGTGGCCATCTGTAAGTCTGGGGGCCCCATCATCTTCTATTGCCCGTGGGCCCCATGAGTTGTCAGTCCACCCCTGGTCGAGACGTGGACGTATACCCGTGCGCATGCGCACGACCACGTCGGAACAACTGCCTAAGATACGCCAGATCACTGTGTACGCGTTAACGTAACCTACGCCCAGCCAGACCCACGGCGGCCTATATTCACAGACGTCCAATGTACAATTTACAATTGTGTTCCCTGGTCCATACCTTTGCATGGGTTGCGCCTCATCTATGGGGAATAACTTTACGCCGGACGTAAAACTTACGCAAACCGCGTATATCATGCGCCGGGCGCAAGTACGTTCGTGAATCGCCGTATTTCATTTGCATATGTGAATGCCTAATCAATGGGAGAAGCAACATACTTTCAGACCATATTTGCGCCCACCCCACGCCGGCGTAAGTAAGATACATCGGGGTAGGATGGCCTATTTTTAGGCGTATCTTGGTTTGTGACTCTGGCACACACATACGCCTGGCGCATATTTACGCTACGCCTGGAAAAGATGAGTTACGTCGGTGTAAGTGCTTTGTGAATCCGGGCCAATGTCACACAAAACTCCAAAATGGGCTGGTCAAAATTCTTGCCATCCTTTCAAAATTGTGGACAAATAAGACTGTTTCAAGCATGTGTTGCTCCTTTAAACTCACCTGGGGCAAGTAACAGGTGTGGGCAATATAAAAATCACACCTGAAAGCAGAAAAAAAACAGAGAAGTTCACTTTGCATTGTGTAAGTGTGTGTGCCACACGAAGCATGCACAACAGAAAGAGGAGACGACAACTGTCTGAGGACTTGGGAACCAAAATTTTGTAAAAATATCAACAATCTCAAGGTTACAAGTCCATCTCTAGAGATCTAGATTTGCCTTTGTCCACAGTGCGCAACATTATCAAGAAGTATAGCGGTGTGATTTTTAGCGCTGCTATACCATCATATTTACCGCGATATTCGCCCACTAGCGGTGCAGTTTTAACCCCCGCTAATGGCCGGAAAAGGGTTAAAACCACCGGCAATGCGTCTCTCCAGAGGCGCATTGCGGGCGGTATTACCGCGGTTTCCCACTGATTTCAATGGGAAGGCGCGGTATAGGACCAGTAAACACCCCATTAATATAACGCTCCAAAGATGCGGCTAGCAGGACTTTTGGAGCGGTCCTGCTGGCGCATCGCTTTAGTGTGAAAGCCTTTGGGTTTTCACAGTGAAGACTGCAGGGCACGATTTTTTCAAGCGGTATAGCAGCGCTATTTTTATCGCTAAACCGCCTGAAAAACGTGTCAGTGTGAAAGGGGCCTAAATGTAAATCAATTTCCCCATCATTGCTAAATAGTGTGGATGGAGGAATCTCCATTGCAGATTACATTTTTCAAACATCAACAGCCCCTACGGCTGCCAGAATACCCGAACATTGACTAGTGTTGCTCACGAATATTCGCATTGCGAATATTCGCTACGAATATTGCATATTAGAGTATTCGCGAATAACTCGAATATTGCGGCGAATATTCGCTATGGCGAATCCTAGTGATCTCCATCGACGTCTAAAAGCATTGCTGGTATGATTAGAGAGAGACCCTGGGCCGAGTAGCTGATGCGACTCTTTTATGTTGCTGAAAATTCGCATTGCGAATTTTCGGCAACATAAAAGAATCGCATCAGCTACTCGGCCCTTCTTTTGCATCAGAGCCAATCAGAATAACCCGAATATTCGGCAAAAGGAATATTGCGCGATTTTCTTCTCCGCCCTTCTTTTGCATCAGAGCCAATCAGAATAACTTGAATATTCGGCAAAAGGAATATTGCGCGATATTCCTTTTGCCGAATATTCGAGTTATTCTGATTGGCACTGATGCAAAAGAAGAACGGAGAAGATAATCGAGCAATAGGAATATTGCGCGATTATCTTCTCCGCCCTTCTTTTGCCCCCTTTTCTCCTTTCTTTTAAGTAGAGTTAGTGTAGAGTTAGGCCCAGATTCACGTACATCGGCGCATTATTGGACCGGTGTAGCGCACCGCCTTTACGTTAGACTTGCGCCATCTAGCCGCGTAATCCCCCGATTCACGTAGCTTTTGCGCAGGAAATTGCGCAAGCGTAAGGTTTTTTCCAGAGGCGTAAGGAGGAGTAATACAAATTGGGAGGGACGTGGGCGTGTTACATTGAAATGAGCCGTGACCCCATGCAAATGAAGGGCCGGCCGGCTCGCGCATGCGCGCGTGAAGGAGACCATGTCAGCTCCGCTGTGCGCATGCTCACAACTCGGGAGCGGCGCAATCAGTGAAATTGGAAATGGACTAGGGCAACGTTGTGAACTACGCAGACAGCATAAATAGACACACACAAACGCACTTGCATTGCAAAAGTACATCCCTTTGTGTCCCTTCCCATTGAACCAAGTGCTTTTGTTCCTGTTGTTCGTTGCAGTGTGTCTTGTAGTTGTCAGATTAGTGTTCTGTGTGATCAAGTGCTTGTTGGTATATTTGTGAAAGTGTATTTTGATAAGTGTTTGAGAGACTGTTTGTTTGATTGATATATTTTTGTTCGTTTGTTTTCTTGCTTTATTTTTTATTTTATTTTTTTTGGTGACTGTTTCTTGCTGAGTGCTAGTGTGATTTTTGGGTGTTCGTTTTCTCTTTGTGTGTGTTCTTGCCTGATTGGTTGTGCTTGTATTTGTGACTGATTTTTGGAGACTGCTAGTGAGTTTGTTTGGAAGTATGACTGAGAGAAAAAGAAAGCTTAATTTTACTGTGGGGGGAAAAAAGAATTCTTGCCCGGGCCATTAGCGAGTATGGGCGTTTTCTCCACGGCCCGCAGAGTGCCACCACCACCCCGGCCAGGAGGAGGGAGATATTGGATAGGATCACGGAGCAGGTGAATTCACCGGGGGAGGGGGAGACACGGACCCGGTCTGGGATCGACAAAAAAATAAATGATCTCCGGCGTCAGGTGAAAAAGAAACTGGCCGCAATGCATGCCCATGCCAGGGGCACAGGAGGGGGCCCACCATGCCGTATTAGGCTTACAGCGACGGAGCATGTGGTGGCCCTGACCTTTCACCGGCATGAAGTGGAGGGCCTGCCAGGCTTTGACACAAGTCCGGTCCCCGCGGTGCCAGGTAAGGTTTTTTGTTCTATCAGGTGTGTAGCATGTGTGGGGGAGGGGGTGAAAGGGAATATGTGGCAAGTGTGTGGATCCTCCAACCTGTGAATGGTTTGTGTCATCCACAGATGTGCAGGAGGGTGCAGGGCCATCTGGCCTGACCGCTCCAACACCAGGACAGCAGCCTAATGAGGCCCCCCCAACAAGGCCACAGTCCGCGGAGGAGGTTCGAGAGGAGGAGGACGATCATGAGGAGGAGGACGATCATGAGGAGGAGGAGTCAGGCACTGGACGAGTGGTTTGTGCGGACTCTTCCCCTCTGGCTGGCAGAAGCCTGCCCTCCCTAAGGGGGAGCCCCCCCCCTCCTCCCCCAACATGGCTCCCCTCACAAGGGCCTCCCCTTCTCCCCGCCCACAACCATCAGCTGGAGGCAGGATGTCATCCCAGAGCACCAGGGGGGCGCCCAATCTCCTGCCCGCCAGTCTGCGAAGGGACCAGGCCCTCCAGACCCGCCATCTGGGACAGCTCTGCCAGACTTTTGGGCGGGTGGAGGAGAGCCTGTCCTCCATGAAGGATACGCTGGGTAACCTGGACTCCCACTCCCGGGCTTTCACAACCTGCCTAAATGAACTGCAGACTACAGCAGCAGGCGTTGGGCAGGATGTGAGGGCCCTTACCCAGGCTATCCAGGCCAACACGGCAACACTTGGTGCTTCCCTGGACAGAATTGCCGTGGCCTTGGAGGGCAGGCCGCCAGGTGGGCAGATATCAGGGGCTGCTCCTCCTTCCCCGGGTTTGCCCCTCCCCCATGAGTCTCCCCTGAGGGGCCGGGGCCGTGGCCGGGGGCGCCCCAGGCGTGGCTCACGCAGAGGGCACTAATTTTTTTTTCCCCCTTTTTTTTTTTGGCTGACATTTTTTGCATTTATTTTTGGCTGACATTTTTTGCATTTTTTTTTTTTTTTTTGCTGACATTTTTTTTAAATTTTGGGTTGTGCATGCTGTTTGAATGTGGGGGTGACATTCCTGCTGGAAAAGGGGTGTCATCCTCAAAATGGTGGAGAAGGGTTCCCCAGGACCAGGGAGAAGTGATCCTCAGGTCCGTGTGATTGGTGTATGAATGTTCAGTGACATAATCGGAGCCTTGACGTGGCGTTACTGCTCACCAGTCCTGCATGGTGGACTGGTGCCAATCCAATTTGATGAGGATGTGGGGTGTGTGTGCTAGGGACCACAGTGGTGTGCATGCATGCATTCTCATTGTGCCATGATTAATGTGTGTGTTTAACGTGCAAAGATGCCCAATATGAGCTGCTCCTGACTGCTCTTCCCTCAGAAGACGGGGTATCCTCGGTTAGGGGTTGATTGTATGGTTGGGGGGTCAGGTCATCACGTAGCTCAACCTGCAGGCCCTTCCTCACTGCGAGATTGTGCAGCATGCAACATGCAACGATGATATGGCACACGAAGTTTGGGGAATACAACAGTGTACCCCCAGACTTATCCAGGCATCGGAAACGTGACTTCAGGTGGCCAAAGGTGCGCTCCACCACTGCACGGGTTTTGATGTGTGCTTGATTGTATCTTTCCTCCCCTGGGGTTTGGGGGTTCCGGATAGGAGTCATGAGATGGGGTCCCAGTGCATATGCAGAGTCACCTGGAAGGGAAAAGACAGGAGAATGTTAGTCATGCATGTGCCACTTGTGAGGTGTGCATCACGGGAGGGGATAGTCATGCCTGACTCCCATGTCACTCACCAACCAGCCAGGTGTTCCCATACACGTTCTGATCGAATTCCATTCGGATGTGGCATTGATTGTAGATGTAGCTGTCATGGGTGGATCCGGGGTGTTTGGCACGGACGTGCCATATGAGGCCTTGGGCATCAACTATCACCTGTACGTTGATGGAATGCCAATGCTTCCGATTGCGGTACATGTGCTCTGTCTCATGGGGGGGCTGGAGTGCCACATGTGTGCAATCAATGGCCCCGATGGTGTGTGGGAATCTGGCCATTCTGTAGAAATCTGTCATTGCCTTCAGCCGCAGGTCCTCAGTGGTGGGTTTGATGATTTGGTTGGCCAAGCGTGTGAGGATTGCAGGGACAACCTGGTGCACACATCTGCTCATGGAGGATTGTGACATCCCAGCCACCACTCCACTTGTACGCTGAAAAGAGCCACTGGCAAGGACATGGAGTGTTGCCAGTACCTTGACCAGTGGCTGCACTGCATGTGAGCGGTGTGTTGGGCTGGTGATGTCCTCCTGCAGGGTTGTGGTTAATTCCAGGATGGCAGCAGGGGTGAATCTAAAGATGCGAGACACCTCAGAATCACTCATGCCAAAGAGGTCTATGTGTGTGCGGTATACCCTCTCCCGTGCCATCCTCCGTGCCATCCTCTGTGCCCTCCTCCTTCTTTGGTCATCTAAATTCACTAGTGCAGCTATGAGCGACGATGCCCCTGGCATGTTGGCAGTCAAATTGTAGTGCAACACGTGTGTGTGGTCTGCTCCTCAGTAACGGTGTTGCTTTCTGTGAGATGTAGACGTTTTTTTAAAATTTAGACCAGCTTTTAGGTGCTCTAACTTTAGACAGGACATTTTGCTGTTGCGCACATCGCGTAGCCTGCGCAGCAACTGCGTTTTTTTGTGGATCCCCGCAACTCCCTCATTAGCATATTTGACTAGCAAATCAATGGTGTGTCTAGCGCATTTTTGCGCGGACGGATGCGTCTGTCTAACGAAATTACGCCGGACAAAAAAAAGTAGATTTCTGGCGTAATTCGTTTTCTGAATCGCGCGCATCTAAACGCACGCGCACATTTAGACTTACGCACGCGCAACACCAGTTGCGCAGGCGTAATCGCTCTGTGAATCTGGGCCTTAGTGTTTAGTGCATATTAGTTTAGTAATACAGGAAATGATCTCCGTTTATGAGAATTTCGCAATCATGTTCGCATTAGCAAAATTTCGCAAAATTTTTTTTGGATAAAATATCACGAATATTCGCGAATATTCTTCTATATATTCGCGCAATATCGCGAAATCGAATATGGCGTATTCCGCTCAACACTAACATTGACTGCAGCTGGCTAGACAATCATTCTACTTTTAGCTCAGTCGATCTGTAAATTGACTTTTGATGAACCAGTTGGTGCTTGAAGAACCATTTCCTGTCAGTTCCTAGCCTAATGGGGGTTATTTACTAAAAGACAAATCCACTTTGCACTACAAGTGCAAAGTACAAATGCAAAGTGCACTTGAAATTGCACTGAAAGTGCAGGCACTGTAGATCCGAGGGGGACATGCAAGGAAAATAAAAAACAGCATTTTAGCTTGCACATGATTGGATAATAGAATCAGCAGAGCTTCCCCTAATTTCAGATCTACCCCTCAGATTTACAGCGACTGCACTTTCAGTGCAATTTCAAGCGCACTTTGCACTTGTAGTTTGCACTTGTAGTGCAAAGTGGATTTGCCTTTCGTAAATAACCCCCTATGTCACACTCTGATGGGAAGGGTGTCACTGGTATGGTGCACTATGCTGAACATCAGGAGGCAACTTTATAAAGTGTGCAGTCCTGAAGGTTTTACTTGATTGATAAGGCTGCAACTGTGATTGGGCATCAAATATTATAAAGAAAATGATATGTTGCCAAGCTGAAGATCCACACAAAACCATGCTGAAGATTCACCTACTGCCATGATGGAGACTTACACACTACCATAACAGAGATCCACTGTGCGCCCCAATGGGGCATAGAATTTGTTATACAGTTTCTCTGAACCATTTTCTTTGGACGTTATGTTTAGTTCACATGCTGCCACCTAGTGACCTTTTGTGGTAATGCACCTATGTTTCCATGTTCCTTTCTCTGATGTATGACACACTTCCTTTTTATGCAATGCTCCACCCCTTCTTCCTGTGTTTGGTACTTCCTGTGTAATGGCTGAAGTTCTACAGGCCACATGTATTCTGCATAGTAAGCTACAGACAATATCATCTTTTGACCGCATTAAGTACCACAACCTATTCTTCTGTTGTACCCTGTCATTTGAGAAGAGGAGAGGAGAAAAAGGGGGGATATGATCAACATGTACAAATATATAAGAGGTCCATATAGTGAAATTGGTGTTGAGTTTTTCACTTTAAGGTCAACACTGAGGACAAGGGGGCACTCTTTACGTCTGGAGGAAAAGAGATTTCACCTCCAAATACGGAAAGGTTTCTTCACAGTAAGAGCTGTGAAAATGTGGAACAGACTCCCTCCAGAGGTGGTTCTGGCCAGCTCAGTAGATTGCTTTAAGAAGGGCCTGGATTCTTTCCTAAATGCACATGGTATAACTGAGTACTAAGTTTTGTAGGTAAAGTTGATCCGGGGAAAATCCAATTGCCTCTTGGGGGATCAGGAAGGTTTTTTGCCTTCCTCTGGATCAACTATGGGTATCGAGTTGGGTGTATGGGATTGTACTGTGTTTTTTATTTTGTTTGTTTATTTTTTTATGGTTGAACTAGATAGACTTGTGTCTTTTTTCAACCTGACTAACTATGTAACTATGTAACTATTTGCTGTAACCCGATGTTCGGAATAAAAGCACCTCTGCAAATAGAATTGGTACTTAGTTAGTTCAAGATATCTGATGAGGATTGTCCTCAGTGATTATATCTGCTTATACAGGCCAGGCATAGAGGTCCCACAAGAGATAGATCGCTTCACAACAATTGGAGTCAGAATATCCACACACCGCCATAATGGAGATCCGCACACTTTTTTAGATCTCTCCAGAGATGTTTATTTTTAGTGGGGTTCAAGTCTGGGCTCTGGCTGGGCCACTCGAAGACATTTACGGAGTTGTCCTGTTTCCTTTTTTATCTAGGCTGTGTGCTTAGGGCCGTTGTCCTGTTGGAAGATGAAACTTCGCCCAAGTCTGAGGTCCAGAGTGCTCTGGAGCAGGTTGCCATCAAGAATGTCTCTGTACATTGCTGCATTCATCTTTCCCTCCATACTGACAAGTCTCCTAGTTCCTGTTGCTAAAAAACATCCCCACAGCATGATGCTACCACCACCATGCTTCACTGTAGGGATGGTATTGGCCAGGTGTTGAGCGGTGCCTGATTTCCTCCAGACATGGTACTTGCCATTCAGGCCAAAAAGTTCAATCTTTGTTTCATCAGAACAGAGAATTTTTTTTCTCATGGTCTGAGAGTCCTTCAGGTGTCTTTTGGCAAACTCCAGGTGGGCTGTTATGTGCCTTTTACCGAGGAGTGGCTTCCGTCTGGCCATTCTACTATACAAGCCACATTGGTGGAGTGCTGCAGAGATGGTTGTTCTCCTGGAAGGTTCTCGTCTCTACACAGAGAAACACTAAAGCTCTGTCAGAGTGACCATCGGGTTGTTGGTCACCTCCCTAAGGCCCTTCTCTCTCGATCTCTTAGTTTGGCTGGGCAGGCCCACTTTAGGAAGAGTCCTGGTGGTTCCAAACTTCTTCCATTTATGGATGATGGAGAATACTATGCTCATTGGGACCTTCAATGCTGCAGACATTTTTCTGTACCCTTCCCCAGATCTGTGCCTCCATACAATCCTGTCTCGGAGGTCTGCAGCCATCTCTTTGGACTTCATGGCTTGGTTTGTGCTCTGACATGCACTGTTAACTGTGTGACCTTATATAGAAAGGTGTGTGCCAGGGGCGAACTGACAACTCATGGGGCCCCCGGGCAATAGAAGATTATGGGACGCCCGGCTTACAAATGGCCACCATGCCAGGAGGCAGTGCAGCTAAAATCTCGGGATTTTCACATCAAAAGCATGTCAGTTTCAGACATATCAGGGACAGATGTAAAAAAACACAGAATTTTACATACTGTCCCTGGTTTTACTGAGCCTGGCAACCCTGATGGGGCCCCCTAGTGGCATGAGGCCCTCGGGCAGTGCCCGAATGCCTCAATGGTCAGTCCGCCCCTGGTGTGTGCCTTTCCAAATCATGTCCAATCAACAGAATTTACCACAAGTGGACTCCAATCAAGTTGTAGAAACATCTCAAGAATGATCCGTGGAAACAGGATGCACCTGGGTTCAATTGTGAGTGTCATGGCAAAGGATGTCAAATAAATTCTTATGTACTTGTGATTTATCTTTTTTTCGTTTTTTTGTTTTTTCTCAGAACTTGCAACAAACTTTTTTCATGTTGTCATTATGGGGTATTGTTTGTAGAAGTTTGGAGAAAAATAATAAATTTAAAGCTGAGTTCCACCCTTAAAATCACTTTGTTTCATTACATCCAGCATACTGGCGTCAGCGCCAGTATGCTGTTTTTTTTTTTTTTTTTAATGCACGTACTTACTTGATATAAAATCATTGAATTCCAGGCGCACCGCAGAATGTCGCCACTATAAGGCGTCACGCCTTCCGGAAACAGCCGATTAGCATGTGGCTTTTCTCGGCGCCTGCGCACAGACCCAGGAGCTGACTGCGCAGGCGCCGAAAATAGCCGGTCCTAGTTCGGGTTTTTTCGGAGGGCGTGACGCGGCTATATACGGCGCCTGCGCAGTCAGCTCCTGGGTCTGTGCGCAGGCGCCGAGAAAAGCCGAATGCTAATCGGCTGTTTCCGGAAGACCTTATTGTGGCGACATTCCGCGGTGCGCCTGGAATTCAATGATTTTATATAAAGTAAGTACGTGCATTAAAAAAAAAAAAAAAAACAGCATACTGGCGCTGGCGCCAGTATGCTGGATGTAATGAAACAAAGTGATTTTAAGGGTGGAACTCCGCTTTAATCAATTTTTGCAATAAGTCTGTAACATAACAAAATGTGGAAAAAGTGAAGCGATGTGCTTTGATTTGGTGTAGGTCATTTCTCAGAAGGTGATGCACTACAGGGTTCAATTATTTCAATTGAAAGTGCAGCTAAAGAGGTGTTAGTGTTCAGTCATAATTATCTACCACCAGCCCCATCATATTCAATAACCACAAGCCCCTCTCATATTTACAGTGCATCTGGAAAGTATTCGATATTTCACACTGCTGTAGGAGGTCCTCATCTGAGATCAATGCTACCTTTTCTCATTCTCACCTGCTGCCGGGGAATATACAGTGTTTGCGGCTGTTTGAGTAATGGGTGTTGGTAATGCATAAAGGGTGCCAGGATCAACCTCAAACTTACTAATCAACAGGATGTGGTGGATATATAGTGATTGTAGTCAAATGAAGCTTGTGTGTGTTGTAAGTGAATAGATAATGATGTAAATGGGAAAGTGTTATCAGTTTACAGCTACCTTGTATTACTTTAGCACATATTTACTACAACTATAAGTTGTTCTATGGCTGTAAATCATTGCTATACACAGGTTGTACTATATACTGTATGTAAGTCATGGCAGTTGTATTGTATCCCTTGTTTTGCAGTCTTTATTAACCACTTAAGCCCCGGACCAATATGCTGCTAAATGCCCAGAGGCGATTTTGCAATTCGGCACTGCGTCACTTTAACAGAGAATTGTGCGGTCGTGCGACGTGGCTCCCAAACAAAATTTGGGTCCTTTTCTTCCCACAAATAGAGCTTTCTTTTGATGGTATTTGATTACCTCTGCAATTTTTATTTTTTGCGCTATAAACAAAAATAGAGCGTCATTTTTGAAAAAAAAAACAATGGCCCAGATTCACAGAGCGATTACGCCTGTCTAACTGGTGTTAGACAGGAGTAATTTCAAATTTTGCACGCCGTATCACTAGTTTGAATCCTCAAACCATGATACGGCGGCTTCGGGCTTCGATCCGAGAGGCTTACGTCTTCGTAAGCCTTCGGATCTACGCTGCGATATTTTTGCGGCCGCTGGGAGGAGTCCGCGTCGTTTTCAGCGTCGGGATATGCAAATGACTTTTTACGGCGATCCACGAAGATACGAGTGGTCTTCGCAATCGCTTATGTCATTTTTTTGCTATGTACTGTTAGACCAGCTATTTGCTGGTCTAATGGTGCGTAGCCCATGTTAAGTATGGCCGTCGTTCCCGCGTCTAATTTAATTTTTTTTTTTTTTTACGTTCGGGAATAGGAATGTCCGTAAACGACGCTACTCAAACAACGAATGACATAACGACGTGATTTCGTGCAATGCGCGGCGGGAAATTTCTGAACGGAGCATGCGCAGTTCGATCGCGCCTATTTTAAATGCTTCACGCCCCCTACTCGCGTAGATGGCTTACGCCGGGAGAAATACACTACGACGTCGTAGTTTACTGGACAAAATCTACCGGGATTCCACGTAGAGCCAGGTGAAATACGGTGGCGTAGAGTATTTCTGATACTCTACGCGAATCTAATTGTATGTAAATCTGGGCCAATATTTTTTAATTTTTGTTATAAGAAAAATTGAATAAACTAAATTTTAGTCAAACATTTAGGCCAAAATGTATTCAGCCACATGTCTTTAGTAAAAAAAAATCACAATAAAAAAAAATAGCTACCTAGCGGCAACAGTGACACTAATACAGCGATCAGAAAACCGATCGCTTAGTGACACTGGCAATAGGGGGTGAAAGGGTTAACTAGGGCGGTGATCAAGGGGTTAAAAACTTTATTGGGGGGTACGGGGCTACCCTGAACCTAACACTAACTGCCTGTCACACTGACACTAAATGCAGTGATCAGTACATATATGATCACTGCATTCAGTGAAACTGTGACAGGGGGTGGGTGATCGCAAGGGGCTAATGCGCCTGTGTGTGTGGTGTCAGTGTAGTGTTGGTGCGACTTACTGTGATGTCTTCTCTCCTCTCGGCGCTTTGAAAATACCGCCGAGAGGAGAGCTGCATCATTTCCTCTGCCAGTGTTTACATTTTACAGGCAGAGGAAGTGACACGGCGGGACGCGACAGGGTTGGCTGGGAGCGATCAAGAGGGGGCGGACAGAAACGAACAGCCGCCCCCTCAAGACGGATCGCTCCAGCAGGTAAGCCGCCCGCCGCACGCAGCGGAGGGGGTCCCGATCGGACCCCTGACCCGCTAGAAGGCAGGGACGTATATATACGCCCATCTGCCTGTATGTGCTATTCTGTGGACGTACATAGGCGTGCAGCGGGCGTTAAGTGGTTAAGATTTTACCCCCTTCCTGACCAGAGCACTTTTTACAATTCGGCACTGCGTTGCTTTAACTGACAATTGCGCGGTCGTGCGACGCTGTACCCAAACAAAATTTACGTTCTTTTTTTTCCCGCAAATAGAACTTTCTTTTGGTGGTATTTGATCACCTCTGCAGTTTTAATTTTTTGCGCTATAAACAAAAAAAGACTGACAATTTTGAAAAAAAATTCAATATTTTTTACTTTTTGGTATAATAAATATCCCCAAAAATATTTTTAACCACCTCGATACTGGGCACTTTCACCCCCTTCCTGCCCAAGCCATTTTTCAGCTTTCAGCGCTATCACAATATGAATGACAATTGCGTGGTCATGCAACACTTTACCCAAATGAGATTTCAATAATTTTTTCCCAACAAGTAGAGCTTTCTTTCGGTGGTAACCAGAGTTATGGGCGCCCGGGGCAGAATTTTTTTTTCGCCCCCCCCCCCCCCCCCCTTGTATAATCATCCACTCTGGTTATAAGGATCTGTAATGTATCCCTCTCAGGGCTTTCAGCATGTAAGGGGTAAATTATTGCAGGATTAATCATTAAACCTCTTACTGTAAGGGATTAACAGACTGACCCCCCCCCCACAACCACAGATCCCCCATCATAGACTGAACCCCCCCCACAATCACAGATCCCCCATCACAGACTGACCCCCCCACAATCACAGATCCCCCATCACAGACTGACCCCCTAAATAACAGACCTCTCATCACAGATGGATCCCCCCAATCACAGATAGACCCCCCACAATCACAGACCCCCTATTTAACAGACCTCAGACAGTAACCCCCACCATAGTGCAGACCTCAGACAGTAACCCCCAGTAGTGCAAGTAGAGGAACATTCATTTTAGAAAGTACTCCGTAGGATATAGTGGGCCAGATTCAGGTGGAATCAGCTTACTCTGCGGCGGCGTAACGTATTACATTTACGTTACACCGCCGCAAGTTTTACAGGCAAGTGCTTGATTCACAAAGCATTTGCCTGTAAAGTTGCGGCGGCATAGCGTAAATCCGCCCGGTGCAAGCCCGCCTAATTCAAATGGGGCGGGGACCATTTAAATTAGGCGCGTTCCCGCGCCGAACGTACTGCGCATGCTCCGTCCCTAAAATTTTCTGACGTGCAATGTGCTAAATGACGTCGCAAGGACATCATTGGTTTTGACGTTAACGTAAATGGCGTCCAGCGCCATTCACGGACGACTTACGCAAACGACGTGAAATTTCAAATTTTGGGAACGACGGCCATACTTAACATTGGCTAGACCACCTAGGGGGCATGTTTATCTTTACGACGCGTATCTCTACGGAAACGACGTAAATTTACAGCGACGAGCAAAGCGTACGTTCGTGAATCGGCGTAACTAGTCATTTGCATAATGGAATCGCCACCTAGCGGCCGGCCTAGAATTGCAGCCTAAGATCCGACGGTGTAAGTCACTTACACCTGTCAGATCTTAGGGAGATCTATGCGTAACCTTATTCTATGAATCAGGATCATAGATACGACCTTCGTATCTCAGAGATACGACGGCGTATCAGGAGATAAGCCGTCGTATCTCTTTTATGAATCTGGCCCAGTGTGTCTTTTCTCTGGTCTAGATCAGTGTCTGGCTTTGAGGTGTCAGGTGTCTGACATTTGCTGTTGGTGCTAAATTATTCAGTGGGGGTATGGGGGGGTCATCCACCCGACCAGTGCCGATCCTGACCTCCCTGGGGCCCTAAGCAAAATGACATGGCACATTAAAAATGAGAAGCGGGGGGCGCTGACGACAGTGACATGTCACATTAAAGAAAGTTGAGTAAGGGGGAGGGGGTGTTATGCTGTCAGAAATGACATCTTACATTAAATTGAGAAGCAGGGGGTGCTGACTTCTTACCTCTTCTCCCATGCAGCCAGTGAGTTGAGAAGCGGGGTGAGGGGGCTAAAATGACTTCTCACCAGGCGGGGCCTATGGTAATTTGGGGGGCCCTTTGCAGCTTTGCGGGGCCCTAAGCGGCTTGCATAGTGAGCCTATAGGGCGGATCGGCCCTGCACCCGACCGACAGAGGGGGGCTGCTGATCATTGTTTCCCGCCCCCCTGAAAAAATTAGCACCAGCCGCCACTGTCAGACACTCAAGATTTGCCTGTGCTGTGATAATTCTGCAAAGTGAAAAATTGCAATGCAGAAGCCTCCATCGATCGGTCACCAGCCCCGCACTTACCCCATCTAGGTCCTGGGCAGCACTTCCTTTGGGCGGCTGCTTCACCCGGCGTCTCCTCCTCCTCGGCTTCCCCTGCATGTAGATTAGGGACCGGGCGCATGGATTAGGGGGATTAGGGGGTCGGCGTCCCGTATGGACAGGCTGCCACTGGTGTCTGACCTTAGGAACTTTTTACAGATTGTTTTATCACCCCGACAAGTGCTTGCCCACCTGTCTCTATGCATAGTAATCTTTTAGCCAATTGTGCTGCTAAACTAATAATTCAGTTGCTAAACTTGTCAGATTGCAATGTACATATGGGACATTGGAGCAAAGAATTGTTTATATGGCACCAAGTTCTAAACTGTAAAGGAAAACTATAACTAAAAGGAAACTATAAAGTTTTTTTACAGTACTTTTTTAACTACCAAACCTATGAAAATGTGACCAGCTTATTTGGCCAAATAGCAGGTTTCATAATAATCTCCTTACTTCTTTATTACATACTTGCTGCTGGTAGGCCTCAGGACTACAAAAAAACTTGTTAAAATCTTACAAAAGACTGATAGCAGTTCACCTTGCAAGTTGATGGTTCAAGTCTAATATAATTACAAAGTATACTTATTATAGGGCTAACTGAGACATGATTCATTTTTTTTTGTACATGCAGGAGGTTGCCGCATGTACAAAAAGGAACGGATTCCACCATCCACATTGAATCACTCCAGCTGAGAGATTGTATTCTACTGGCATGGAGCCTTCCCCACCAGTACAGTATGATCAGTGCTGTCCGCTATAGCCTGTTCAGGAAAACCTGACAAGCTAGGTGTACACAAGTCAATCGATCTACCAGCACAACCAGCAAGCCCATTCAATTTGTCCGGTCCCTACTTGAGATTATGCTCAAAGCGGAGTTCCAGACACAAATTTTTATTTTTATATATATATATATATACATACAGTACAGACCAAAAGTTTGGACACACCTTCTTATTCAAATAGCTTTCTTTATTTTCATGCCTATGAAAATTGTAGATTCACACTGAAGGCATCAAAACTATGAATTAACACATGTGGAATTATATACATAACAAAAAAGTGTGAAACATCTGAAAATATGTCATATTCTAGGTTCTTCAAAGTAGCCACCTTTTTGCTTTGATTACTGCTTTGCACACTCTTGGCATTCTCTTGATGAGCTTCAAGAGGTAGTCACCTGAAATGGTCTTCCAACAGTCTTGAAGGAGTTCCCAGAGATGCTTAGCACTTGTTGGCCCTTTTGCCTTCACTCTGCGGTCCAGCTCACCCCAAACCATCTTGATTGGGTTCAGGTCCGGTGACTGTGGAGGCGGGGTCATCTGGCGCAGCACCCATCACTCTCCTTCTTGGTCAAATAGCCCTTACACAGCCTGGAGGTGTGTTTGGGTTCATTGTCCTGTAGAAAAATAAATTATGGTTCAACTAAACGCAAACCGGATGGAATAGCATGCCGGTGCAAGATGCTGTGGTAGCCATGCTGGTTCAGTATGCCTTCAATTTTGAATAAATCCCCAACAGTGTCACCAGCAAAGCACCCCCACACCATCACACCTCCTCCTCCATGCTTCACAGTGGGAATCAGGCATGTAGAGTCCATCCGTTCACCTTTTCTGCGTCGCACAAAGACACGGTGGTTGGAACCAAAGATCACAAGTTTGGACTCATCACACCAAAGCACAGATTTCCACTGGTCTAATGTCCATTCCTTGTGTTCTTTAGCCCAAACAAGTCTCTTCTGCTTGTTGCCTTTCTTTAGCAGTGGTTTCCTAGCAGATATTCTACCATGAAGGCGATTCACACAGTCTCCTCTTAACTGTTGTTCTAGAGATGTGTCTGCTGCAAAAGGTGGCTACTTTGAAGAACCTAGAATATGACATCGATTTTCAGTTGTTTCACACTTTTTTGATATGTATATAATTCCACGTGTGTTAATTTATAGCTTTGATGCCTCCAGTGTGACATAGTCATGAAAACAAAGAAAACTCTTTGAATGAGAAGGTGTGTCCAAACTTTTGGTCTGTACTATATATATATATGTTATTCATTTTTGCATTGGCTTGTGTTGAAAATAGCACTGCTTTAGTTACTGGTTAAATTAAAAACTCACCTTATATTTCTTATGCTCAGGCGTTTCTATCTTGCTTGTGGGCAGGCGAAGCCCACAAGCATAAACTTCCGGGGTTTGGGTGCTGCTAAATAACCAGCATGCACCGCCCATTCTCGCACATGTGCAGTATGCTGATTTAGCAACTCAGGAAACTTCTCAAGTTGCCATCACAACAGGCGGCGGAGGAAGTGCCCGCCCCGTTGTGATGGCAACCATAATAAGCCTATCAAATACTACGATTCTAAGCCTCTGCGCTGCCAAGTGACTCCAGGGAAGTGACGTCAGGCGCCATGGAGAGGAAGGAGCTAGATTACAAGGGACTCCATAGCAACAGCCCCGAATAAGTATGTAAAAAAAAAATCTAATGTTTTTTCTGATGCTTTTTCCAGGTGATTAATGTAAAGTTAATTTTGTGGCTGGAACTCCGCTTTAACTATGCATTTACCATACTTGTGGGATTCCTTCTAGAAGCTGGAAATCACTATAGTAGGCACCTCTATTAGATTAATCTGGGTCTAGATTCTGGGTCCTGTACCGAGTGGCTAACCTGATGCATTGTGAACACAGGAGGTCGGATGCTAAGCACGGATGCCATTCAGGGAATGCTTTGGATAAGGTGGAGAACATGATGCCACCGACCTGCTTCTCCACCTCATCCAATTTGAGAACTCTTTGCATTCATTGAGAAAATGCAAAGCAATCTCTGAATGGTGCCAGTGCCGAGCAGCCTGTGGGCACTGGGCCCAGAAGCTAGAGGAGATTTTCATCTTCTAAAAGGAATCCCACAGGTAAGGTTTATGCAAAGTTATATTGGTCCAAGCTGGAACAAAGTAACAAAGCTAATAAAGGGTCTGGAGGACCGCAGTTATGGGGAAAGACTACAAGCATTGAACTTACTCTCTCTGGAGAGAAGACGCTTGAGAGGGGATATTATAACGATGTACAAATACTGTACTGTTGGCCAGTGGCGGGCCATTCCACCTGGGTGCTGCCCCCTCTCACTGCGCCACCCCTATATGCATAATTAATAAATTCATGCATAGCATGAATCTATCCATGGCTGCCACGGCCACCCACTATTCATGCGTCCGGCCTCTTTCAGGGCACCAGATGCTTGAATTACAGTGGCAGGGGCAGAGGCTCTATTAGGCCTCAAAATGGGGTGGGCTCGGGTCGCAGAGCATGCAAAATGAATATTCACTGTTGAAACACTGATCCTCAATCCGGCCAATCAGAAGCAGATGTAAGGCCCGTTTTCCGTTTGGCCAAAAAGAGAAAGATTCCGATTGGCTGCCGAGGAGGAGGGAGGAAACAGAAGCCGCCAGAGTGGAGATCAGGAGAACGGGAGGCTGCTGAGCAGGTGAAGCCACCGGTGATTGAGAGCAGGAGAACGGTAGGCCACCATTGCCGCTGACCAGGGGAAAGCCGAAGGTGATGGGGTAAGTGCTATCGACCGACGGGGGGGTGGCATACTGCTTGCTGCCCCCCTCAAAAAAATGTTTACACCGGCTGCCACTGCTGATGACCCTAGCACAAGGATAAACCTTTTTAGTGGGAGGGAGTTTAAAAATGCACGTGGTTATTCATTGAAATTAGAAGAGAAGTGGTTAAACTACACAGAGGATTCTTTACTGTCAGAGTGGTAGGGATGAGGAATTCTCTTCCACATGTAGTGGTATCAGCAAGGAGTGTTGATAATTTAAAAAAAAACAATTAGATGGACATCTTAACGATCATAACATACAGGGTTATACAATTTACTATTGACATAAACACATACACACACCACAGGTTGAACTGGGTGGACTGGTGTCTTTATTCAACCTTACCAACTATGGGCTAGATTCACGTAGGGCGGCATATCTTTAGGCGGGCGTAGCGTATCTTATTTACGCTACGCCGCCGCAAATTAGAGAGATAAGTGCTGTATTCACAAAGCACTTGCGTCCTAAGTTACTGTGGCGTAGCGTAAATGGGCCGGCGTAAGCCCACCTAATTCAAAGTAGGAAGAAGGTGGGTGGCATCTATTTAAATTAAGCATGACCCCATGCTAATGAATGGCCAGTCGAACTGGGCATGCACGCGCAAACTCAGAATCACGTCGCATATACTCCCTAATAGACGTCGGCGTAAATGTCTATGACGTGAACGTAACTTACGCACAGCCCCATTCACGTACGACTTACGTAAACGATGTAAAAACGACGACTGTTCTGACGTCCATACCTTAACATGGGCTGCGCCATCTTTTTGGTGGTTTATCTTTACGTCGGAAAAACGCCTTACGTAAACTGCGTATATTAATGTGCCGGGCGCATCTACGTTCGTGAATCGGCGTATCTTGCTCATTTGCATATTTAACATGGGAACACCGAATGCGTCCAGCGTAACTATGCGCCCACGATACGCCGGCGTAGGCAAGTTACGTCGGACAGCTGAAGCCATGTTTTTCGGCGTATCTTGCTTTGTGTTTTGGCGCAAAGATGCGACGGTCGCACATTTGTACTTACGTTGGCGTATCTCGAGATACGCCGGCGTAAAGCTTTCTGAATCTGGCCCTATGTAACTATGTAGGTAACAACGTAATATAAAAATAGCAATAAAATATAATAATACTCATACTCTTACTCATAAAATAATAGAATAGAATAATAATATATCAATAATAAAAACAAATAATATCTAAATAAAAGTTAATAGTAACAATGTAATATCAAGAATATTAATAAAATATGATAATAATTTCAATAATAAAATAATATCAATGACGTCAATAAAATATCAAAATTAATAATGTATCTATGTAAAATTTAGGACTGTGGAAATTAACTATTAATTCCTCGATTAATCATTCATGTTTATGAGTGATCAAAATTCTTTTGATCAGTACTCACCTCTCCGCCGGCTTCTGGGTATTCAGGGAGTTCCGTTGGACATCCGGTGACTTCACGAACACCGGCGGGGCTTGCCGTGTCCATCTGAAGGGCTCCTTTGCTGTGCCTTCATATCTGCATGCCGGTGGGACCTCACTATCTGCCACACGCAAGGGCTGTTACACTTCCCTCTATCACTTCCCTATATCACCCTGGGATTCTACAGCCATCCACTGGGATATGTGATAGTTCCCTTCATGGGACATCTACATGCCGTCGGACTGATGTTAACCTCTCTTCATCTGGATTCAGCAGTGGTATCGTTGTACACATTTTTATACCAGTATCATACTTAGCTACATGTTTTTATGACTGTATTTGCTACCGTTTGGTATTACTCGCACCATTTTTACAGTTTATGTAGCTACATCGATTTTATCTCCAGTGCAATATTTATTTTGTTACCTACTTGAAGACTATAAAAGTTTTAATGCTATTCCCATCGAGCGCGGCCTTTGTGTGTTCTTTGTATCCTGCTATCCATTTCTCCAGTGGTTGGGAGCTGCACTGGGAATCAGCCTGCAAGGAGATCAGCTAAAAGTAGTTGGGTCTGTATGTGCGTTATAATTAATCGAAATGAGACAATTAAAAAAAAAAAAGATTAATCGAACACGAAAATTTTATTCAGTAACAGCTCTACAAAAAATATCTATAACATTGAATTCTTCTTTAACATAATAAAGGACTTAAAGGACAATAATAAAATGTTAGTGACACAGTTTAACAGTGTTGGTATCAGTTACACAAATCTTGCAACTGTAAACTTTGAGGTAGTTGTTTCATATATACACATGATGTGTGTTTGGATATATATATATATATATATATATATATATATATATATATATATATATTAGGGTTGTCCCGATACCACTTTTTTAGGACAGAGTACAAGTACCGATACTTTTTTTCAACTAGTCGCCGATACCGAATACCGATACTTTTTTTTAAATGTGTCCCCAAATGCAGCCATGTCCCCCACATATGCAGCAATGTCCCCCCCAGCCATGTCCCCCACATATGCAGCCATGTCCCCCCCAGCCATGTCCCCCACATATGCAGCTATGTCCCTCCTGCCATGTCCCTCTAGCCATGTCCCTTTAGCCATGTCCCTCTAGCCATGTCCCTCACATATGCAGCCATGTCCCTTGAGACATGTCCCTTCAGCCATGTCCCTCACATATGCAGCCATGTCCCTTCAGCCATGTCCCTCTAGCCATGTCCCTCACATATGCAGCCATGTCCCTTCAGCCATGTCCCTCTAGCCATGCCCCTCACATATGCAGCCATGTCCCTTCAGCCATGTCCCTCACATATGCAGCCATGTCCTTTCAGCCATGTCCCTCTAGCCATGTCCCTCACATATGCAGCCATGTCCCTCTAGCCATGTCCCTCACATATGCAGCCATGTCCCTTCAGCCATGTCCCTCACATATGCAGCCATGTCCCTTCAGCCATGTCCCTCTAGCCATGTTCCTTACATATGCATCCATGTCCCTTCAGCCATGTCCCTCACATATGCAGCCATGTCCCTCCAGCCATTTCCCCCATACCTTTGCCGCCGAAAGCCACTGCGCCGCCGCATGGAGAAAATCACAGCATTCATTTGAATAGCTGTTTTGCCCGTGCGTATAGACACTCCCCCTTGCTCGGGATTGGACAGATCACGATCACCCATCCAATCCCGAGCAAGGGGGAGTGTCTATAGGCAGCGGGAAAACTACAGCTATTCAAATGAAAGCTGTGATGTTCCTGCACGCCGTTTAACCCATGCGGCGGCTTTCGATGCGGCGGCGCGATGCGGCGGGGGGGGGAAGTATTCTACTTAGGTATCGGTATCGGGACAACCCTAATATATATATATATATATATATATATATATATATATATATATATACGCACAGACATGTACAGTATATATAGAGAGATCATTTTGCCAGTTACTGTACCAGACAGTGTGTTGAATTTTCAATAACAATCCTGACCTCATATGGCCATTTTTGCCATTAAGCGTCTTTTTGGCGTTTCCTGTTTTTCTTGCTACAATGATTACATACAGTTGATTTTGATATCACATACAGGGTGCTAATCTTATCTCCATTAAATATGACATTGTATACCTGTTTATTTTTATTATTTCACTTCAAAGGGCGGATTCTTTAAATGTCAGGTCATCTTATCAGTACACTCACTGGCAGTGACCTTCTGTTCCTGAGCGGGTAAGGAAGAAATCATTGTATGAATCATTACTCATGTATTCCTTCTATTTTCCAAATCTGCTTTAGAGCAAATTTCATGGCATTGCATCCATCCACCCACAACTGCAACACGATCAATAGAAAACGCTTAGTAGCTAAATAAATTGAGTAACTGACACATAAAGCAGCAAAATTTAAAAGTGACAGTACAGCAACTGGGGACATAAATTGAACCTATCAATAAAACATTGACGTCAACATCAATCAACAGGGCACATCAGCTTTACCAAGTAACACTAGAAGTTTGACCTCTCCTAAATACAGTCATGTGACCTAAATCTCTAAATGATGAAGCCGAAACGCGTCAGTATAGCCTGTACCCGTGTACCCATGTAACCAATAAATGACTTTTATTCAAGAGCATCCGAGTTGCCAGCCCTTTTTTGATTCAAACATAAATCTCTAAAGGAAGCCTAGTTGGCATAGTCATTAGGTAACTGGAGCTATATGAATATTAAAAATCATTAGAGACTGCAAAAATCTGTTATTAATTAACTCTTTGGTGCCGGCCGCACGCAAACATGTGGACTCTTGGCCGGCAGGCCTTAGCGCTAAGCAGGTACATTTTTGCGTGCATTAGTGCAAATAGCAATGTGCCAAGAGTTCCTGACACACTTACCGTCAGCTAAATTCCCGATCTCAAGCAGCGATCATGTGACCGCAGTGACAGCCAATCAAAGCAGTCAAATTACCTTAAGATCATCTCCCGGCATTCTAAACCCCTTAAGGGGCTGACAGGCGCCGGCTCCAAGGGGTTAAGTAAAACCCAGTCTGATATAGACTTTCAGTAATAGAAAGGAATTCACACGGCACAATCACTGATACTACACAACAGTCATACGACTGTCATCCGACTGTCATCCTACTTTGCTCTGCGACATCAGTCCTACAATCGGTCCTACATCCATCCGACTTGAATGAACAGGATACTACTTTAATCCCACTTTGTGATGGTATGACTTGTCCTTTGACCAATCAAAACAATACCAGTGTGACATGAATTCCTTTTAGCCCAGGTTCACACTGGTACGAAACGACAGTCGTATTACTTTGGATCCGACTTTGCCCTGCGACTTGAAGTCCGACATGTGTCCGACTTTAATGAACAGGGATCTGACTTTGATCCCCGATAATACCAGGCACTGTGTCTGGTATGAATCTTTAGGAAGAACTCCACACCAATTTTTTTTTTAAAACGGCATGGGTTCCCCCTCTAGGAGCATACCAGGCCCATTGGTCTGGTATGGATTTTAAGGGGAACCTCCTACGCTGAAAAAACAGCGTTGGGTCCACCCAAAATCCATATCAGACCTTTATCTGAGCACGCAGCCCGGCTGGTCAGAAAGGGGGGGTGGGGACGAAAGCAGCTTGTCCCCATGTTGATGAGGACAAGGGCCTCTTCCTGATAACCATGGCCGTTGGTACACAGTACACAGGTTTTTAAAGGAATGTATTAAGCAAATCCGGCATCTCTTCCAATTTCTTCTCCCCTCTCCGGCTCTTCTGTCTCCTCTGCTGATGTCTTCTGCCACTCCGACTCTTCTCCGCTCTCTCCGGTTCTTCTCCCTCTGTCTGCTGTCTTCTGCTGTTTTGCTAACTCTTTTGTTCGTTAGAGCTTACAATACTTTAAATAACCAATAAAACTCTGGGAATCCTTTGTCATGTATCAAATTAAAATAGAAAACAAAAATTACATACATATAGCAAAAGAATAAATAAAAAAAATATATATAAAAAAGAAAATAAATACAACAGACCAATAACACCCAGGAGAGTCTCCCATCATTAAAGAAGGGAACCTTTTATATAAAAAGAAGTTAAGGCTTAGGTACATTTACTGTATTTCATTTTCATTCTACTTTCAGGTGAGTGAACTTGTCTTTCTTTTAACACTGCAGAGTGTTATTTCCAAGAACTTGAGCAAAGCAATCACTGTGTTTGTTCTCCGTGTTTAACACTTGAAAGACATTGTCCAATTGTTAAAAGGAAGAATTTTGGCAGTTAGGGCTCACCAGGACGTCTGTGTTTGCGATGACAGATCGCCTGCCCGAGTCTCGCGCCTTTTGTCAGCAAAGTCAAATCTTACATCAGGACACACCGGCTTCTCAAAAATACCTCTGGTAAAATTTCATGTTCCTCTTGTTTAACAATCCATTACTAAAACGGCACAAAAGGCTGGGAGAGCTTATATTTCACTTAATGATGGGAACGTTCCCTGACATGGAAACAACTCACTACACTTGTTTTAATGAAAGAAATGTATTTGCTCGTGTCAAATCGGGTTCCCATGTCAAAGCAGTGGCAGCAGATTACTTGGTAAATTGGATTATTCCTAATTTAAGGCTCATTATTAAAGCTCTACTGAAGTCACAGAAAAAGATATTCACAAAAAAAAATGTTTTGGGTCTTTCCTCTACTTTCCTGTTAAAAGAGTTGTACTTGGTACCTGAGTATGACTGTGCAGTCTAATAGATACCAGTGTAATGCCCTGTACACACGATCGGTTTATCTGATGAAAACGGTCTGATAGATTTTTTCATCAGATATCCGATGAAGCTGACTTTCATCAGTCTTGCCTACATACCATCAGTTAAAAAAACGATCGTGTCAGAACGCAGTGACGTAAAACACAACGGCGTGCTTCCGAGCATGCGCCGACTTGATTCTGAGCATGCGTTGATTTTTAACCAATGGATTTCCCCACAGACAATCTTTTTTTCTAACGTTTTTTTAACCATCAGACAATTTTAAAACAGGTTCTACGTTTTTTCACCGATGGGAAAAAAAAAGAAGGGGCCCACACACGATCGGTTCGTCTGATGAAAACGGTCCATCAGACCATTTTCATCAGACGAACCGATCATGTGTACACGGCATTAGACCCAGTGCACTCAGTATCCAGCCCTCAGTAACTGAGCTGGTCAGACATGCCCCTATTCCATTTATTATGTAGCACCCTCCTACTATAGGATGCTAGGTACATTTTGTTTTTGGCTTGCTCTGTAATCAGAGCAGCAGTGATCATTTGCCTTGGTCTGCTCATGATTTCACAAGCTGAGAGTTTGATTATTTCCCCCTGTCTCTGTGAGAAGCTTCCAGAGCTTAGGATGGGAAATTCATGCCCTGAGGAGGTTTGCCCAGAAGGTGGTCTGGGAGGTGATAAATACCCTGAAGCCTTGAGGAGATGCTATTTTTTGTCCTGCCAGGGATGGATCTGTGAGATTCAGGAGGCTGCTTGCTTCTGAACTGAATGCTGGACTTCTCAATCAAGGGATCGGGTCTGGGGATGTAACTGCTCTAGGACTTGTGAGTAGAGAACCTGACTCCCTATAACACCGTAATCCAAGAGACCTGCCTCATGGTCCCCAGCTATGAGACATAACTATTCTGTAGCTATCTTGTGGTCTCCATCTATGTGACTTTAACTATTCTGGAGCTATCTCATGGTCCCCAGCTATGAGACATTAACTAGTTCAACAATCATGGGGTTTCCCCATACTTGTCCCTTTACAAGGGGCAGGTAGATAGTATGCAATCCCTGTTTCTCTTTT
The DNA here is from genome assembly GCA_029574335.1 of Rana kukunoris. Lineage (NCBI taxonomy): Eukaryota > Metazoa > Chordata > Amphibia > Anura > Ranidae > Rana > Rana kukunoris. The sequence goes on along the minus strand of CM056053.1, from coordinate 450,338,001 downwards.
ATGGCACTCTCACCTTTTGAAGCATACAGTAGACATGTGCAGAAAAAAAACAATAATTTTGTTTAGTTATTTACATAAAATTGCTCAGTTAAATTTGTTTAATTCTTTTCGGAATTCATTTTGTTTATTAGAATTCAAAAAGTTTCAGATTTTCTGAATCTCTGAAAATGCTAATTGATTTAAATTCTATTCAAATTAAATAACATTCTAAATCCAATTCTATTTGAAATTTGAATTTTGGAAGGTGGTTATTTTCTTTTGATTCCATTCTATTCTATTATTTTCTGTTATATTCTATTATTTTCTATTCTATTCTAATTTAAATGTATTCTATTTGAAATTCGAATTTCAGAAATTGGTTATATTGTTAAATTCTTTCTATTCTATTATTTTCTATTGTTTGTTCTGTTCTTTTCTTTTCTATTTTCCTTTCTATTCAAATGTATTCTATTTGAAAATTCTAATTTCGGAAGATGGTTATATTCCTTCTATTCTATTGTTTCTTTCTATTCTATTATATTCTTATCAATTCTATTCTTTTATTTTCTATTATATTCTAATCTATTCTTTTCTATTCTATTTTACTTTATTCTATTTAAGTTGGGAAATGGTTATACTCATTCTATTGTTTTTTTAATTCTATGCTATTCTTTTATTCTCTATTCCAGTGATGGCGAACCTATGGCACGGGTGCCACAGCTGGCACTCCAAGCCCTCTCTGTTGGCACGCCAGAGGATTCCCTCAGCCAGGCAGTCAATTGCACTGACTCGACAGGACACAGACTCCCTTCCTTGCATCAGTGCCAGTGACGTCGGCAGCCAGTCATCATGTGCACTGTTTAGGGGGGTGTAAAATTCTTCCACCACCGTCCCGACTCTGTTCTGCAGCTTATTGCCCCCCCAAACCCCTGCACCTCTGGTAAGGCATTCAGGCATTCCTTTCTGCAGGCATGATATTCCAACTCCCCCTGCTCCAGGACGACTTTGGTCAGGTAGGTAAGTGCATGTATCAGGTAGGTCAGTGTATGTTGCACAGTGCATTCTGAGCACAATGCATTCCTGAACCCAGCATTCTGAGCGAATCTGGCAGAATCGTACATTTTTGGTCCCTTGGGGCTCATTCAGAGGGATGATCATTCCCATCCTCTGTACAGAGCCACTGGTAGGTTTAATTCTGTGTTGGCACTTTGAAAGAAATAAGTTGGTTTTGGATCGCGGTTTGGGCACTCGGGCTCAAAAAGGTTCGCCATCACTGCTCTATTCTATTCTAAACAAATTTTAATTATTCTATTTGAAATTCGGAAGAAGGTTGTATTCTTTCTAATTTATTCTATCCTTTTTTTCTATTCAATTCTATTTTTCTATTCTTTTCTATTATATTCAAATTAAAATGTATTCTATTTAAAATTAGAATTTTTCAAAAGATGGTTATATTCTTTAATTTTTTTTATGTTCTATTCTATTTTATTCAGTTATTTCAATCTATATTAAGTTATCTCGTATTTTGTTCTGATTTACTGATTTATTTTTAAATTATATTATTTTATTTTCTATTCTATTATTTTTATATTCTATTCTTTTATCATCTATTGTATTTTATCCTCTTGGAAAAATTCTAATTTAATACGAAAACTATTGAAATTCAATTTGAATTTTGTCCAAAATTTGGTTTTGTTATTTTGGATCAGTTTAAATTCGTTACTGTTAGAACTACAGAAAAATCCAAATTCCCAAATAACAAAAAAGGAAACTACCATATATACTCTTACTGTCCATCTGCAGCCTCATGCGCCTGATCTCCCGGCGCTGTGGCATATAGTCAGTCTAGTCGACAGCCGTGCAGTGTAACAAACCCCCGCCTCCTCCTCGCCCTCGCCTGTGATAGGCGGGACACTGACTCACTGCTGGGAAAAACCGAATCGGTGTTCTGTCACGGACAAGGGACGAGGAGGAGGCGGGGCTTTGTTACACTGTATGGCCCGCTGACTAGACTGACTGCATGTCACAGCACTTGAGATCAAGGAACATGAGGCAGCAGGGAGATGGACACAGTGAGGTGGCAGGGAGATGGACACAGTGAGGTGGCAGGGAGATGGACACAGTGAGGTGGCAGGGAGATGGACACAGTGGGGTGGCAGGGAGATGGACACAGTGAGGCGGCAGGCAGATGGGCACAGTGAGGCTGCAAATGGACACGGTGAGGCTGCAGATGGGCGTTGTTGACCCTCTTTTCCACTTACAGTAGCTGCTGAATTTCTCACCCTAGGCTTATACGCGTGTCAATACATTTTCCAATATTTTTTGTGGTAAATGTAGGTGCCTCGGCTTATACTCGGGTCGGCTTATACTCGAGTATATACGGTATTTACACATGTCCAGCATACAGTAGGTTCTACAGAGTCCAGTCAGGTGAGCACCAGACCTATTGCTGTGAGAAGGTACTCCTCTTTCTAATGACTGGCATTAAAGTACCCTCTGATTCCGAAGGATATGCATGGTCGGTATCACAATAGCAAGTCACCTCAAGTTTTTCCCTATTTGATGAAGATGCCAGCCTTGCATGCTTGGTGTCTAAGGTTGGTAGTGTCTGGGAAGAGAGGACATGCTTTTATTTAACCCAAAATCAACATCAACAGTAATGGGGTGGCCATCTACTTGTCCAGCATGGGAGGCAGGTAGGTAGTTCATGAGCCCTGTTCCTTCTTTCTGGTAATCTCACCTTCGGCAGTAGGGGTGATAAAAAGTCCAGGCCGGTGTGCATCAGACATAGTTCTGTGGGGAGGTACCCCTGTTTTTAATATCCCCCTTCAAAGTACGCTCTGACGGTGAAGGACATGCAAGCTGGTATTACAATGGCAAGGGGCCCTAAGTTTTCTGCCCATATGGTATAGATATACCATCCATGCATTCTTCATGACCAAGGCTGGTGATGACTGGGAAGGGGGAGGGGCATGCTTTTATTTAAACCAAAAAAAAAATGTTCAACAATAATAGGATGGCTGCCTACTTGTGCTCACATGGATAAAAGGTAGGTCGGTAGGTAGTACATAAGCCCAATTTCTCCTTTCTAGTACTCTTGGGAAGTAGCAGTGCCAAACAGGCCATGCTGCTGAGCACCGAACCCCACTCAATATGATCTCTGATGAGGAAGAACTGGTATCAAAAGGGGTCTCAAGTTAACTTTTCCATGTATTTTTGATTTCCAAGGTTGTAAGTATCTGAGTATCTGAGAAGAGAAGACACTTTTATTTAAAATAGTTAATTTTTCTACAAAAAATTCAAATATTGTTAAAAAGAAAAAAAAAAAACAATGCTCCAAATACTGAAACCGGGTAAAAAAAAACACTATGGTTCAGCACTATGGAGAGCTCCTAAAGCTGCTTCCTGTACTTTGAATAGTCACTGCACATTTCCCAGGTGCACAAATTATATCATAAAGGTTCAGAAACTGGCGAATGTGTGGAAAGTACCAGAAAATGTTAACCCAGCAAATCTGCATGTGAGGAGTTACCAGGGAATGTCACAGTGAATGGTTAAAAAAATAATCTACATTATTTCACAGATTAGTATTTTCTTATACTGTATGTGTTTTGTTCTTTTTTGGATTAAAGTGGAACTTTACCCAGAACAACCTAATAAAATTAATGTTCTTTAGCAAAGAACATACATTCCACTATAATAATTTTGTACCAAAATGAGTGTAGCGCCCCCTTACTTTCAGAAGGGACGCTATTTGTAAATGTAGTGGGGTGAGAGACTTATTTGCTCTCACCCAGGTTGATTTATGTTAAATTAGGCTGTTGTCGGCCCTGAATTGTCTTGTGGGTCATTCTACGCTCCAGGGATGCAGTTCTATCTCTGGGCGGCAGGTGGTGCCAAAGGGGTTCAGGCAGAGCAACTTTTCCCCAGCAGCCAATTGGAGGAGTGTTTCCCTCGCAGGGCATGCTGGGGGAGGGTATATCTGTGGCAGACATCATTTTTTCAGGGTTCTTGGCGGGTTCCTGGTTCCAGGTGCGGCACCCACCTTCAGGGTGTGCGCACATCACGGGCCCCGTCACTATGGCCTACCTGGCTGGGGCCCTGCTACGCGGAGTTCCTTACTCTGAGCCCTCATGGCTCAGAGCAACTGAGTTGCCGAGGGGTCCCAGTCAAAATTACTGGGTCCCCACACTTCAAGAGAAACTGACTGGAAGGATACGCTCTATTGCTCTCAAGTATCGGACCTGTGGCAGGGGCCTTTACTAATTACTAGAGCCAAGTCAGTGGCGGAGACTTGTTCCTTCTCAGCATTCTCAGTGACACTCTGGCTACCAGGCCTGTGGGAGAGGCCTGTCCAGGTGCACTGGACCCACTGCGGCTGGAGTGGCGACGGGAGAAAAGAATACACTCTAGAAGCACGACTTCTTCTGCTTGTTATCCATAGCCTGATTATGCAAAGTTATTCTTTTCACCAACCTATCCTGTCTACCTCAAGTTGACTGTTGGTCGATGTTGGACCGAAAATAAAGCACTTAGAAAACGTCAACCATTGGCTTGGACATTCCGTTACTGCTCTCACAGTTGCTACCTTCAACTAGTGTTGAGCAGAATATGCCATATTCGATTTCGCGATATATCTCGAATATATAGTCGAATATTCGAGATATATTCGCTAAATACGAATATTCGTGATATTTTTTGGAAATGAAATTATTGCGAATTTTCGCTATTGCGAATGCGAATGCGAATGCGAATTGCGAATGCGAATGCGAAATTTCGAGAAATGCGGAATGGAGCAGAATATTCGTGATATATTACAATACACAATAATTGCGAATATTCGGCAAATGCGGAAGGAGCACTCTGATTGGCTCAGAATATTCGTGATATATTACAATACACAATAATTGCGAATATTCGAGAAATGCGGAATGGAGCACTCTGATTGGCTCAGAATATTCGTGATATATTACAATATAAAATAATCGCACGATATCGCTATTGCCGAATAATCGCATTGCGATTTTTCGGCAATATAAAATGAGCGCTGCAGCTACTCGGCCCAAGGTCTCTAATCATACCAGCAATGCTTTTAGACGTCGATGGGGATCTCTAGGATGTGATCTGTTCTAAAAAAAAAATTGAAAAAATTCGAATATTCGAAATAGCGAATATTCGCCGCGATATTCGTGTTATTCGCGAATACTCGAATATGCAATATTCGTAGCGAATATTCGCAATGCGAATATTCGTGAGCAACACTACCTTCAACTTCCCTAGACACATCAAAGATAACTTAACTTATGCCGATCCCATATCTAGCCAGTGGCTCCTGAATCGGGTAGCGCTACACGTGGGGGCTCGTCCGGGATTTGATTGTTACCTATAGCAACGAACTGTGAGTACTTTATTAGTGAGAGCAGAAATATTGTGTATTGAACTGTGCAGTAACGAGGGAGTTAACCTCGAGTAACTAGGCCTGGAAGTATGTGCGGTGAAGTACGCGTCTAAAACACTGCCCAGGCAAGTCCTTCAAGTGGGGGGAGTCACCCACCCCTGCGTGAGACGTAAGATAAAGTTTTGCGCCAAAGTGAGGAAGGTAGCGCCCATCTTCGCGCCAAACCTCCAGTTGCCGTGCGCCAGAGAGAGAGAAGTACCACGTGCGAGATGTCTGTTTCTGTTTTTCCACTCACCGCTTCTCAGCGATTGAGGCCACCCGTGACTTCACTGGGGGCCTCCACCATGTTTGCCTCATCCGTGGTATCCCTCGCTGATACGGGGATCCGGATGTCTATGGAGGGACAATTTGTGCTGTTCTCCAGCGGAGGATCGGAGGGCCTTGGACTGACATGCCCTCGGTGTACCGAGCTGAACGTACGTTTGCTGCCCTTTGCCCGGTGCCACAGAAGCCTGCCTACCTTTTCACTGTGAAGCCACCTGCTGAAGCTCCTCGGGAGTATCGGGTGAACTGGATCTCCGGGACTGTTACCGCGGAGGAGGAAACTACCTGGCCGGAACATTCCCCATCGATGGAAATTGTTGAGCCGGAGGCTGTTGACCTGGAGATCATCACCATCTTGTCCACTCGGACTCTGTTAACCGCTGCCTCGCCATCCCACTCACTGGAGGTAAGCGAACCGGACGAGACGGGCCAAAAAGACTCTATGTCCTGTGTGAAAAGTACACAGGCCGAAGCCATACCGGAGACCACCACAGTTACTGCTGTCTCTGTGTGGCGTGCTACGGCTGGAGAGGGCCCTGTACAGGCCTCCTGCGGCCGCGGTGGAGGCCTACCTGCCCGAAACTGCTTACCGGACTGGCCAAGAGACCCATCCAAGGTGCGTGCTTATCTGCCTGCGGAAGAGTATAACTCCTCCGAACTGGACTTTTCCTCGGATGTTGGAGATGACCACTTGTTCGAGCCAATGTTCCCGGAAACAACAGGGTTTCGAAGGATTTCGGGCCCCACGCACAAGGCAGAAGAAACGCTCCGACCGGAGCGCACCGCGTGGGTCCGGCATCACAGCAGGATTTTCCGCAGCTGACCTGGGGAGCCGATGAGTCTGTTTCTGTTCTAGAACTCCCCGCTCCTTTCCCTGCTGCTGTGCCTGCACTTAGAAGGGCACCAGATGCCCTAGTATTGCCAGGACGTGGAGACCCATGTACACTGCCTAATTTAGCCAGATTGCAGCGGGTGGTGATCCGTAAAGTTGCCGCAAACTACGGGTACGAATACCCCTATGTGCCATCCCCTCTTCTGCATCAAGTTGACCGAGAGCGGGAGGCATGGACCCAGGAAGCTATTTGGTCCCTCCTGAGGGTGCCCCGAATCATCCAGGGCGCGGACTTGAATTTGGCCTATTTGAACCCCCGGTTTGAACGCTGTCACCGAGAGTGGAGCTGAGGCCGACACAGTTATAGTGACCGAGTTGTGCTAAAATGTCTTGGAAGAGAGGACCATGTCTTTTTGGTCACTTCAACTACCACAGAAGGTGACATTGTGATACTGCCAGACCCGCGGTTCTATAAGTAGGTCTGATGTCTGGTTTGCCTGACGCACTTTCTTTTAAGAGGTTCTGGACAAGGGTTCTCGCCCCCACTCAAGTTGTTTTTCATCCATTTCTCCCCTTGCCTCTCCGGATCCACATTGGTGCATATGTGAAGAACTCTGGGGGGTGAGTTCAGCCAGTTAGAGTGGGCCTTGCCAACTTCTTCACAGCATCAAAAGAAGACTCAGTGAAGGAAATGTTTTTTTTTTTATTTCCTTTTCGCTGCTGTGTCTTTTCTATTGAACTTGGACTGCCGTGTAGTACCAGCACACTGACCGCTAAGGGGCAATGTTCTGCAACATTTTTTTTCCCTTGCAGAACTGTAATTATCCTTTGTTTTTGTTCTATATTTTGTAACAGAGTAACGAAATGCCTAGCACTTACCGATAGCTCCCTGGGAGGAAGGGACATTTCACACTCTGACGGGAGGGTGAAGTTTCAATTTTGGAGATTGTAAATATATATATATATATAAGAGTGTATATTTTGTATGTTTGTTGCTTTTATATTTTATATGCAGGTTATTGGACCCACCTATCAACACTGCTGCAGCAGGGGCAGCATAGATAGATAGGGCTGTGTATTTCACTGTAATGTCATGTGATGTCATAGTTTTTGCTTTAATATTCAAATAAGTTACTATTTGTAATTTAAAGCTTGCATTTATGTCTCTCGTTTTCCTACTTTTCTTTACCGTTTATCAGACATCAGGGACAGTGTAATTTCAAGTGGAGGGAGTATGTAGCGCCCTCTTACTTTCAGAAGGGACGCTATTTGTAAATTTAGTGGGGTGAGAGACTTATTTGCTCTCACCCAGGTTGATTTATGTTAAATTAGGCTGCTGTTAGCCCTGAATTATCCTGTGGGTCATTCTGCGCTCCAGGAATGCAGTTCTATCTCTGGGCGGCAGGTGGCGCCAAAAGGGGTTCAGGCAGAGCCACTTTTCCCCAGAAGCCAATTGGAGGAGTGTTTCCCTCGTGGGGCATGCTGGTGGAGGGTATATCTGTGGCCATTTTTCAGGGTTCTTCGCTGGTTCCTGGTTCCAGGTGCGGCACCCACCTTCAGGGTGTGCGCACATCACGGGCCCGTCACTATGGCCTACCTGGCCGGGGCCCATGCTACGCAGAGTTCCTTACTCTGAGCCCTCATAGGGGGGCCCCAGTCTAACTTACTGCCCACACTTCAAGAGAAACTGACTGGGAGGATACGCTCTATTGCTCTCAAGTATCGGACCTGTGGCAGAGGCCTTTACTAATTACTAGAGCCAAGTCGGTGGCAGAGACTTGTTCCTTCTTAGCATTCTCAGTGACACTCTGGCTGCCAGGCCTGTGGGAGAGGTCTTTCCAGGTGCACCGCATCCACTCCGGCTGGAGTGGCGACGGGAGACAAGAATACACTCTAGAAGTAGGACTGCTTCTGCTCGTTATCCATAGCCTGAATCTGCAAAGTTATCCTTTTCACCAACCTATCCTGTCTACCTCAAGTTGACTATTGGTCGATGTTGGACCGAAAATAAAGCACTCAGGCCGCGTACACACGAGGAGACATGTCCGCTGAAACTGGTCCGCAGACCAGTTTCCGCGGACATGTCCGATCGTGTGTACGGCCTAGCGGACGGGTTTCCAGCGGACAAAAGTTTCTAAGCATCCGTCGGACATGTCCGCTGGTTAGTATGCCTAACCAGCGGACCGAAATCCCCCCCATGCGTCAAATTGATTTGACGCATGCATGGAGGCAATGTACTTCCTTGTTTGCGCACGTCGCGGTGTCAACGTCACCGCCACATCACCACGTTGTCTGTCCGCTGGGATTTCGGTCTGATGGTGTGTACACACATCGGACCAAAATATCCCAGGAGACATGTCCGATGAAAACAGTCCGCGGACCGTTTTCATCGGACATGTCTCCTCGTGTGTACGCGGCCTTAGAAAACGTCAACCGTTGGCTTGGACATTCCGTTACTGCTCTCACAGTTGCTACCTTCAACTTCCCTAGACACATCAAAGGTATGCTTAACTTATGCCGATCCCATATCTAACCAGCGGCTCCTCAATGGGGTAGCGCCACACGAGTGTGTGCTGTAAATTGCCTCCAGGATAGTTACTGTTTCTTCTTGCTGGAGGCTGCCATTTTACAGAAGGCCAGAGCCCCTGAGCAGCAATACATCTTTAGGCTGTCAACAGATCGGCCTCTACAAACCCAGCACAGTACCTAAAAATAGAGAGCAATTGAGCATGTGCAACGCAGGGTCAAACAGTGTGCAGCGCCCCCTTACTTTCACTACGCTAAGGTTAGTGGGTGAATGGAAGAGTTATTTTGCTCCCATTCATAATTTGTTAAATTGCAGGCTGCTGCTATTTCAGAAATGCCCTATAGGTCAGTCTGCGATCCAGTGGTGCGATCCCACCCCTGGGCTACAGTTGGCCCTAGAGGGGTTCTGACGGTGCTGCTTTTCCCCAGCAGCCAATTAGAGGAGTTTTCCCTCGCTGGGCATGCTGGTGAGAGGTATATCTGTGGCAGACGCCACGTGTTTAGGGTTTTTCTTCTTCTTAGCAGGGTCCACGTTCCAGGTGCGGCATCCAACTTCAGGGTGTGCGTATCCACAGACCCCGCCCGCATGGCCTGCCTGGCTGGGGCAGCCTGCTCCATGGAGACCCATCCAGATGTTTATAGGGTCCCCAGCCTTACTGAGAAGATCCCAGGCTGTATGCCGTTCGGTGGGGGATCGGCTTGAGGAGAACCCGGAGGCAGGTTATTCAAAAGGTCTTGGACAAACCATCAGGGATCTGGTCAACGAGAGTTGACAGGTACATGACAGCTGTCAACCAGTGACCCCTTTTCATTGCATTTACTGGGAGGATTCGCTCAATCCGAATTGTTCTTTTGAGTACTGAAGTACTAGGCCTGTGGCAGAGGCCCGAGCCAGGTCTGTAATAGAGGTCTGCTCCTCCCAGCAATTCAAAAGTGACACTTCGGCTGCCAGGCTTATAACAAGGGTCTGTCCGGGGGCACTTCACCCACTCTGGCTAGAGTGGCGACAAACTGTATCTACTACTACTGAGAGCAGGATTGCTCTGTTTCATATCCAGGCTTGATACCGCAAAGTTCTCTATTGCTTCATCAACCTTTCCTATCTCCTGTTGATGTTGACCGTGTTGGGCCTTGGAATAAAGCATTTGGAAAACCCATATGGTGACTGGACATTCGCTCACTGCTACTACTCACTGCTACTACCCCTAGACACACTACAAGGTAACTTATTATGCCGAACCCAAACAACAACCAGCGGCTCCTTCAGGGGGTGAGCGCTACAAGTGTATTACAGTATAGGCACTTATTTATAATGTTTTTCATAGCTATACCTGCAAATACCTGCAAAAAGGACCAGCCTGGAGTGATCTAGCAGGATTTTAAGTATAACTAAAGGCAAAACTATTTCTTGGCGCATATCCATAAAAGTATACATATGATATTAGCCCCGCCTACTTCCACTCACAGCACCAGTGCATAGCTATAAAAAGTTAACACTTCCTCCCCCCAAAGGCACACGCTCTCCCTGATCTACAAAATGGTTCTGGGTCATACACATAGCACCCCCCCCAAATACACGCTGGCTTGGTCAGAGGAGCTAGGGAGGGATATCAGTGAGGCAGAGTGGCGTAAGGCCTTCTTTTTTACGCATAAATCCTCCATATCGAGCTATGCGCAGGAAAATAATTACAATGTTTTATCGCGGTGGTACCACGTCCCGGCCCCCCCTTAGGGTCATGTTCCCCTCAGCCTCGGACTCCTGCTGGAGGTGTGACGCAGCTAAGGGTACATATAGTCACTTTTGGTGGGACTGCGACCTGATACGCCCGTTCTGGTCCCAAATCTTCTTAATTTATTTGGATCTTTATGGCGAACCGCTCACCCCCTCCCCATTCGTAGCCCTTCTCTCTATCCTCCCCGGTACCACTAAATTTCAGAAGAATTCCCTCCTAAAATTCTGTTTGAGTGCTGGACGGCAGTTGGTTTCTAGACATTGGAAGTCGTCCTCCCCCCCTTGATTACCGAGTGGATAAGCGAAATGAATAGCATTATGCTTATGGTGGAAATGCAGGCCAAGTCCCTGGACAGGTATGCTACATTTTCCTTTACCTGGAGTGTTTGGAGGCATTACTCCACTTCGGACAAACTTAAAGACAGGGTCGCCCCGGCGACACCCATTTAAGGGCCCAGAAGGAGCTTTCACTGCAACCTCAGGAGCTCCTTTTCGGATGATTTATTGTCTCCCTCTTCCCTGGCGGTACTCGACAGAGTCCATATGACGCGCCTCCGCTAGTGAGAGAGTGCACCCCACCTCCAACCCTCCACCACTTCCTTCCTCCCCCTCCTCCCTTCCCCACCCCCCCCCCCATTCTTACCTTCTTCTCTCTGCCCTTGACCCCCTTCTCTCTCTTCTTCCTTCCTCTCATTTGATTTCCCGGCCGCATCTTCGGCCTCATCATGGTTCTAATAATGTACGATCCGACGGCTACACGGGACCTCTTGCTTGTACACCTCATTTTTGGTACTCTACACCTGATTGTATATTGTGATATTTTACAAAGGTACCCTGGATAGCTGCCTTCACCGAATCACATGATTCTCCAAACTCCCCTAGGCCCTGGACGCAGAAGGTTCCCATTGGGGCGCCCAGGCTAGGGGAGACCATAGAGGGCCACGTTTGTGCCCTGTGTGAAGTGCAGCCCCCTGTGTCCTCACCTTGCCGCAATGTCCCCCTTATTGTTTTGTTTCCTTTTGCTATCTCCCCTGACAAGGATTGTTTTTGTTTTAACTGTTAAGTGATTGTGCCCGAGTCACCCTTTGTTGGGTCCTCGGCCACGCCATGGTATGTTTCTGTTTATACTGTCTGAAAAACTCAATAAACCTTTATTGAACCTAAAAAGTTAACACCCACACAACAGCCCATTCCCTTTTTTGTCGTCATGGAACTCACAGCCAGTGTGAAGAGAAGAAACCCTTACCTGCCACCTTTGGTAGTTTTCCACACAGGTTCAGCCTCTCCTGTAGCGGAGTCCCTGACCTTGGGACACTAAATGCACTGATAAGGCAGGAAGTCCCTTCTGTGGATATTTTGTGGGTTAAAAATCAGATGCTAACTAGCCCCACAAACAGCAGAGCAGCCAGGGCTATGTTCCTCAGAAGAGTAGTGAGAAGGTTCACAATAAATTATGAAACAGGTTCCAAGATAAGTATGTTCTCTCATTTTTTGGAATTTATCTGTGAAAGGCCTCATAAGTTGTGTGTTACATCTCCTCTCGAATGAGCTGCAGCTGCACCAAGTTTCCAGTATGCATTCCAGTACTACCCCAGTACTACCCTAGTATTACCCCAGTGATCATCTTGGAGTTAGGCAAACTACCTGGAAGCCATCTTGAAAGTGGGCAAGGTGAGAAGGTTGCCAGGAGTGGGAGGCAGGCAGAGAAGTTGATTAACAGTGGGTAAAGACCCAGCGGCTTACAGATAGGGTGTTCACACGATAGGACTGCATGCCAGCACACCCATAACCCCAATCCCTGCATCAAGGGCCATTTCTTGCTACCTAGCGAATAGATATGTCCTTACTCATGTCTCAGTGTGGCATTATTATTATACCTGTGGAGGGGTCAGAGTGCTGGGGGGGATATCTGAGGTGTAGAGGGGTCAGAGTGCTGGGGGATATCTGGGGTGTGGAGGGGTCAGAGTGCTGGGGGGGATATCTGTCCTTAGAACCCGAAAAACGGTTGTGTGTACGCGACATAAGTGTCACTGGTTCCTACAATGTGTCAAAAGTGTCAGTTAGTGTCAGAATGCCTGCCGCAATCTGCAGTCCCGCTGTAGTAATAAAAACAAAAATAAATAAATAAAAATTCCAGTGTATATACCATAGTTTGCAGATGCTAAAACTTTTTGACAAACCAATCAATATACACTTATTAGGATTTTGTTTTGATTTTTTTTTTTTTTTACCGAAAAAATGTAGCAGAATATTTATTGGCACTAAATTGATGAAGAAATTGTATTTTCTTTTTAATTGAGTATGTTTTATAGCACAAAGTTTTACAAAATAGTTTATAGCACAAAAATAAAAACCCAGTAGTGATTAAATACCACCAAAAAAAAACTCTATTTGTGGGGAAAAAGTACATAAGTTTAATTATTTATTTAGGCACAGTGGCGAACGACAGCGCAATTGTCAGTTAAAGTAACACAGTGCCGTGTCGCAAAAAGTGGCCTTGTCATGAAAGGGGGGGGGGGGTAAATCTTCCGGCGGTCAAGTGGTTAACTGATGCTGAATACTGAACCTCTGGATGTACCAACAATCAGACTGTAACCTATAAAGAAAATTGCAGGCAGAAGTGAACCGAGTCCAACAAGCATGCAGAAGGTGATAAAAAAAGGGAAAGTGTTGACAGCCAGATGAGGAAAGACTCGGCATGATTAGACAAGAAGTTTTGGTTGAGATTTCTGTGAGATAAAAGGAAGCGGAGCGGCCGTGGGAAGGAGAGAATTCTGCCTTCGCTCATCTACCTTATTAAATAATGTACTGGACTGGAAAGAAGTCGTAGGTGAGCAATTCTTTATGTGACAGCTCTATTTTGACATTTGTGAATTGCTACAGGTGTAATGTATCATTGTACGTCCCTCTGGGGTACATCTCCCTTTTTATGTGACAGCCAAGAATTCTTATACACTTATTGTATGTTTTAGGATTAAAGAAGAGCTTCAGGCTGGACAGTCAAAAAATGCATATGTTAAATAAGGGCACATTAACCCCTCTGCATTATTTTTTTGGTTTCTACATATATACTTTATAATGTGTGTGTATATATATATATATATATATATATATATATATATATATGCAAAGATTTTAGGCGTGTGTAAAAAATGTTGTATTAAAGTGATACTATATCATACTTACCTCCACCGTGCAACTTGTTTTGCACATTGTGGCCCCGAACACCGTCTTCTGGGGTTCCTCGGTGGCTCTCTCGGCTCCTCCCCGCTTCTGATAACCCCCTTTGGGAAGCTCTCTCCCAAGGGGGTTACCTTGCGTGCACACTCCCGAGTCCTGCATTTGATGTGCATAGTCGCCAAGTGCAGGACTTAGCACCACCCCCCGGTGCTCACGTCATTGGATTTGATTGAAAGCAGAGGGAGCCAATGGCTGCACTGGTATCAATCTATCCAATGAAGAATCAATTGTAAGCCTCTTAGATAAAGAATATATCAAAAATTAATTAGTAGTACCATCATCCAAAACTAGATTAGATAGAAGTAGGGCTGAGGATACCCCAAGAACCAAAAAGCCCTAACAAGGGGACTGGAGGCCAATTGGACTATATCGATACACAGTAAGTAGATAATTCAAAACAAGAACAGATCAAAAAATTAAGTAGATTTATTAAAGCGGAGGTTCACCCTAAATATAAGATCTCTCATGTGATCCAGCATACTGGCGTCAGCGCCAGTATGCTGTTTTTTTTTTTTTTTTTAATGGCACACTTACTGTATTATAGTGGAATTCCTTTTTTGTCCCCCGCGGTGGACGGCTGTAGTATTGCTCGTCACATCTTCCTAAAATACCCGATATGGACTCGGGTAATCTCGGCGAAAATGCGGCGCCTGCGCACAGACCTAGGAGCTGACTGCGCAGGCGCCGTATTTCTCCGAGTCCTATTTCGGAGGGCGTGACGCGCCATAGCCGTAGGACTCGGAGAAATACGGAGCCTGCGCAGTCAGCTCCTAGGTCTGTGCGCAGGCGCCGCATTTTCGCCGAGATTACCCGAGTCCATATCGGGTATTTTAGGAAGATGTGACGCGCTATACTGGCGCCATCCACCACGGGGGACAAAAAAGGAATTCCACTATAATACAGTAAGTGTGCCATTAAAAAAAAAAAAAAACAGCATACTGGCGCTGACGCCAGTATGCTGGATCGCATGGGAGATCTTATATTTAGGGTGAAATACCGCTTTAACATAGTATCAAAAAACGCATAAAAAACATCACAAACAGATAAAACAATACAAGTATCGTTGCAGCCATATGTGTCACCGAAACTAGGTCCCTTGGGGGAATCCCGGTGAAGGTAGAGGTCACGATACACAAGGTCTCAAGACCTTGTGTATCGTGACCTCTACCTTCACTGGGATTCTCCCATCAGACCTAGTTTCGGTGATACTATCCAATGAAGAGCCGAGAAGCCTGGGGGAAACATTGAGCGCGTTCTCGATGCAGGACTTTCCATGGCTCAGGTAAGTTAAATGGGGGGCTGGTGGGCCGGAAATAGTCAGATGTTTTTTCACCTTAATGCATTAAGAATTAGGAATGCTTTCAGGAATATAAGTGTTAATAGTTTATTTTTATCAATTAACAAATTGGAAAAAGAAATGAACAAAAGAGAAATCCGAATCCGCTCGTTGCCCTCAAACCAGCATCAGTTCTTCTAGGTACACTTGCACACAGTTTTTGAAGAAACTTGGGAGGGAGGTTGCTCCAAATCTTGGGGAACTAACCAGAGGTCTTCTGTGGATGTAGGGTGCCTCCAATTGTTCTGTCCCTTTATGTAATTCCAGACAAACTCCGGTGGCGGTGATACCCCCCCGACGGTCTGTTGCTATCACTTACCTCATCACAGGCAGCTTCCCCCTGCTCTCCATCACCTCCCGTTCTCCTGCTCTCCATCACTGGTGGCCTCCCGTTTTCCTGCTCTTCCTCACCAGCGGCCTCGCGTTCGTCTGCATTCCATCACCAGTGGCCACCAGTTCTCCTGCTCTATATCACCAGTGGCCTCAAATTCTCCTGCTTTCCATCACTAGCGTTCTTCTGCTCTCCATCAACGGCGGCCTCCCGTTCTCCTGCTCTCCATCACCGGCGGCCTCCCGTTCTCCTGCTCTCCATCACTAGCGTTCTCCTGCTCTCCATCACTAGCGTTCTTCTGCTCTCCATCACCAGCCGCCTTTTGTTCTCCTGCTCACCATCAGCGGCGGCCTCCCGTTCTCCTGCTCTCCATCACCGGCGGCCTCCCGTTCTCCTGCTCTCCATCACTAGCGTTCTTCTGCTCTCCATCACTAGCGTTCTCCTGCTCTCCATCACTAGCGTTCTTCTGCTCTCCATCAACGGCGGCCTCCCGTTCACCTGCTCTCCATCACCGGCGGCCTCCCGTTCTCCTGCTCTCCATCACCGGCGGCCTCCCATTCTCCTGCTCTCCATCACTAGCATTCTTCTGCTCTCCATCACTAGCGTTCTTCTGCTCTCCATCACCAGCCGCCTTCCGTTCTCCTGCTCTCCATCACCGGCGGCCTCCCGTTCTCTTGCTCTCCATCACTAGCGTTCTTCTGCTCTCCATCACCAGCCGCCTCCCGTTCACCTGCTCTCCATTACCGACGGCCTCCCGTTCTCCTGCTCTCCATCACCGGCGGCCTCTCGTTCTTCTGATCTCCATCACCAGCGTTCTTCTGCTCTCCATCACCAGCCCCCTCCTGTTCTCCTGCTCCCCATCACCGGTGGCCTCCTGTTCTCCTGCTCTCCATCACCAGCGGCCTTCAGTTCTCCTGCTCTCCATCACTAGCGTTCCTCTGCTCTCCATCACCAGCGGCCTCCCGTTCTCCTGCTCTCCATCACCAGTAGCCTTCCGTTAGCCTGCTCTCCATCACCAGTGGCCTCCAGTTCTCCTGCTCTCCATCACTAGCGTTCTTCTGCTCTCCATCACCAGCCCCCTCCTGTTCTCCTGCTCCCCATCACTGGTGGCCTCCTGTTCTCCTGTTCTCCATCACCAGCCGCCTTCAGTTCTCCACTCTCCATCACTAGCGTTCTTCTTCTCTCCATTACCGGTGGCCTCCCATTCTCCTGCTCTCTATCACCAGAAGCCTTCCGTTCGCCTGCTCTTCATCACCAGTAGCCTTCCGTTCGCCTGCTCTCCATCACTGGCGGCCTCCAGTTCTCCTGCTCTCCATCACTAGCGTTCTTCTGCTCTCCATTACCAGCCGCCTCCCGTTCTCCTGCTCTCCATCACCGACGGCCTCCCGTTCTCCTGCTCTCCATCACCGGCGGCCTCTCATTCTTCTGCTCTCCATCACTAGCGTTCTTCTGCTCTCCATCACCAGTCCCCTCCTGTTCTCCTGCTCCCCGTCACCGGTGGCCTCCTGTTCTCCTGCTCTCCATCACCAGCGGCCTTCAGTTCTCCTGCTCTCCATCACTAGCGTTCCTCTGCTCTACATCACCAGCGGCCTCCCGTTCTCCTGCTCTCCATCACCAGTAGCCTTCCGTTAGCCTGCTCTCCATCACCAGTGCCCTCCAGTTCTCCTGCTCTCCATCACTAGCGTTCTCCTGCTCTCCATCACCAGCCCCCTCCTGTTCTCCTGCTCCCCCTCACCGGTGGCCTCCTGTTCGCCTGCTCTCCATCACCAGCGGCCTCCAGTTCTCCTGCTCTCCATCACTAGCATTCTTCTGCTCTCCATCACCAGCCCCCTCCTGTTCTCCGGCTCCCCATTGGTGGTCTCATGTTCTCCTGCTCTCCATCACCAGCGGCCTTCAGTTCTCCTGCTCTCCATCACTAGCGTTTTTCTGCTCTTCATTACCAGCTGCCTCCCGTTCTCCATTACTAGTGGCTTGCGTTTCCTCCCTCCTGCTTGGTGGCCAATTGGGAGTCTTCTCTTTATGGGCAATCAGAAAACGCGTCTCACACCCGCTACTTATTGGCCGGATTGAGTATGAGTGTTTGACAGTGAATATGCATTCACTGCTGTAAGACACCTGGGTGGGTTCCAGTTGCATATGCTGCGACCTAAGCCCACCCAATTTTGAAGCTTATTAGAGCCTCTGGCTCTGATCAGGTGCTTTAAAAAGATCCCCTGCCACTGTAATTCATGCGCCCGGTGCCCTGAAAGGGGCTGGACACATACATAGGGGTAGTCGCAGTGGCCTTGGATAGATTCATGCTATGTCTGAATCTATCCATTATGCATAGAAGGGGTAGGGTGGAGAGAGGGAGTGGCGCCCGGTCACCCCTAATGGACAGGCTGCCACTTACAGACTCCATGATGTTGAGATCAGGTCTCTGTAGGGGCCAGACCATCACTTCCAGGACTCTGTGTTCTTCTTTACACTGAAGATAGTTCTTAATGACATTGACTGTATGTTTGGGGTTGTTGCTCTGCTGCAGAATAAAGTATCTGCCTGTATTTCTCAGCATTGAGGACACCATTGATTATGGCCAAATCTCCAACTCCATTTGCAGAAATGCAGCCCCAGACTTGCACGGAACCTCCACCATGCTTCACAGTTGCCTGCAGACACTCATTATTGTACCGCTCTCCAGCCCTTCGCCAACAAACTGCCTCCTGCTACAGTCAAATATTTCCATCAGTCCAGCGCACCTGGTGCCATTTTCTGCACCCCAGTTCCTATTTTCGTGCATAGTTTAGTCGCTTAGCCTTATTTCCATGTTGGAGGAATGGCTTTTTGCCTGCAGTTCTTGCATGAAGACCACTTCTGGCCAAACTCCGGACAGTAGATGGGTGTACCTGGGTCCCACTGGTCCTTTCTGCCAGTTCTGTGCTGATGGCACTGCTGGACATCTTCCAGTGTCAAAGGTCAGTAAACATGATGTGTATCATCTGCTGCATTAAGTTTCCCCGGCTGGCAATTGCGTCTACAGTTCTCAACATTGCCTCTTTTTTCTGCTTCTTCAAAAGAGCTTTAACGGCACATTTTGAAAACTCAGTGTGCTTTATAATCCTTGTCTAAGAGAGACCTTTCTGATGCAATATATGTACCTTGTGTATTGTTGCTGTGCTCAGTCTTGCCATGGTTTATGTCCTGTGACATGAAACTGTCTTCCACAACCTCACAGTAGTAGCAGAGTTTGGCTGTTCCTCTCCCAGTTTTAAGCCTTCAATACAGCTGTTTCTATTTCAATTAATGATTAAAATGAAAATAGATAGCCTGTGCAGAGAGCAGAGCAAAACTGTGGGAGGAGCCAACAGGCTTCACCCACTAAAGGCTGCCTGCAGTAAACTACAGGAGGGGGCGGAGACAAGACCAGTCACCTTGCACAAGGAGAGAGAGAGCAGCAGTGAGCGGTCTTTATTACAGGAAGAGGAAGTCTCACATTGGATTACTGCACAGATCTGGAAGAAATATTGCACACTAAGATATAAGGAGAAATACACATGACTCTTTACTTAAAAATAAAGGGCCAGATTCAGATAAACTTAATATTGCGCTGCGTAATCGAAATACTCTACGCTGCCGTATTTTACCAGGCTCTACACCGAATTCTGGTAGATTTTTGCCCGTACGCTACGGCGGCGTAGTCTATTTCTCGCCGCGTAATCGAAATACGCGATTAGGGGGCGTGAAGCATTTAAATTAAGCGTGTCCCCGCGGCGATCGAACTGCGCATGCTCCGTTCAGAAATTTCCCGCCGTGCATTGCACGAAATCACGTCGTTACGTCATTCGTTGTTTGAGTAGCGTCGTTTACGAACATTCCTATTCCCAGACGACTTACGTAAAAAATAATAAAAGACGTCGGAAAACGTAGAAATTCGACGCGGGAACGACGGCCATACTTAACATGGGCTGTCTAATATTAGAGCAGCAAAAAGCTGGTATAGTGTTACGCAAAAAAAAGATGACTAAAGGTGCCGTAAGAGATTGCAAATGAAGATCGTAATTTCGGGGATCGCCGGCAAAAGCTCATTTGCATACCCCGACGCGGAAAACGACGGGAAGTCCACCCAGTGGCCGCAATTTTATTGCAGCGTAGATCCGAAGGCGTACGAACACGTAATCCACTCGAATTGAAGCCCGCAGCCGTCTATTCATGGTTTGAGGTTTTCGACTAGCTAAAAAACGCGCGTAATTTGAAATTACTCCAGTCTAACACCAGTTAGACAGGAGTAAGGGCTCTGTGAATCTGGCCCAAAATGTATATATAAAAAAATCTTATATATATATATATATATTTTTTTTTTATAGTGTATGACAATTCATGCAGTGCTTTACAAATTGCACATTCCTACCATTCCCTAGAGGAGCTTACAGGCTAAGGTTCCTATCTCACATACATACACATATTAGGGCCAGGCTAGACAGGAGCCAATTAACCAATCAACATGTCTTTGAAGTGTGGGAGGAAACCGGAGTACCAAGAGGAAAGTCATGAAAGCACAAGGAGAAAATGCAAACCCCATGCAAAGAGAGTCCTGTCTGGGATGCGAAACCGGGAACCCCAATACTGCAAGACAGAAAGTAGATGTAAACCCTAACTGAATGATCATTGTTTTGCTAAAACTGTGTATTATAAACAATCGCATTTTTTTTTTTTTTTAATAAAAAAAAAACTTTTTTACGTCTTTTATTATTTATTGTATATTATCATCATTGATGATTCCTTACAGCCTTTTTGCAGTCATTTTCTGTCTATATGTACTCCAACGATGGCTGCGTGCCATTTCTCAAGGCAGGTTGACGGCGGGTGAGAACAGTAGACCACACCCAAAAAATGCAGCAGTCAAAAAATAATTCTTTCCATATACATTATTGTAAAATATATTGGTGTGGACTGTGACTATAATGCCGCGTACACACGACCGTTTTCGAGTTGTAAAAAATGATGGGCCAGATCCACAGAGAATTGCCCTGGCGCAGTGTATCAGAGATACACTACGCCGCCATATTTTACCTGGCTCTAAGTCGAATCCAGGAAGATTTCGGCCCGTAAGGTACGGCGGCATAGTGTATTTCTCGCGGCGGAATCAAACTACGCGATTAGGGGGCGTGAATCATTTAAATTAGGCATGTCCCCGCGGCGATCGAACTGCGCATGCTCCGTTCAGAAATTTCCCGCCGTGCATTGCGCGAAATTACGTCGTAACGGCATTTTTTTTTAGTAGCGTAATTTACGTACATTCCTATTCACGAACGACTTCCGCAAAAAAAAAAAAAAATTGAAAATTCAACGTGGGAACGACGGCCATACCTAACTATAGACCGGATAATAGCAGCTTTAACTTTAAGCCGGAAAAAGCCAACTAGCGACGACGTTAGAGAATGCGACGGCCGATTGTAACTTCGTGGATCGCCGTAAAAAGCTAATTTGCATACCCGACGCGGAAAACGACGCAAACTCCACCCAGCATGCGCAAAAAGATTGCAGCATAGATCCGAAGGCGTACGAAGACGTAAGCCTGTCGGATCGAAGCCCCGAAGCCGTCGTATCATGGTTTGAGGATTCAAACTTATGATACGACGCGGGTAATTTGAAAGTACTCCGGTGTATCAGGAGATACACTGGCGTACTAGCTCTGTGGATGTGGCCGATGTTTTTAATGGTCTAGAAAAAACAACGTTTTTTTCAACCCGATCGTTAAAACGGCCTTGCCTACACACGATCGTGAAAAAAAAATGCTCTAGCAAAGCGCGGTGACAACAACAGCACTATAAAGGGGAAGTTCCATTCGGATGGTGCCACCCTTGGGGCTGCTTTTGCATTAGTAAAAGACGATTTGCGCTTTTCTGTATGTTACAGCGTGATGAATGTGCTTACTCCATTATGAACGGTAGTTTTACCAGAACGAGCGCTCCCGTCTCATAACTTGCTTCTGAGCATGCGCATTTTTTTTCACGTCGTTAAACGCTACACACGACCATTTTTTAAAACATTAAAAACCTTGTGAAAAATTAGAGCATGTTCGAAATTTTTAATGCCCATTTTTTACATCGTGAAAAATGCTCTGGAGCCCACACACGATCGTTTTTAATGACATTAAAAAACCGTCATTTTTTACAACCCGAAAAACGGTTGTGTGTACGCGGCATAAGATGCATTCCTATTGGTTGTTTTTATGCTCCTTGCACTTTGCGCTAAGCATCTTCATGTGAGCCGATGAGAGTAATGCTGCGTACACGCAACTGTTTTTCATGACGAGAAATCTGCCATTTTTTAGATTGGTCGTGAAAACCCGGTCGTGTGTATGCTCCATAGCAGTGTTCTCAACAAGAAAACTGCCCGCCAAAAAATTAGAACCTGCTTTATTTTTTCTCGTAATTTTTCCCATCGTTCTTTTTCTCGCCGCGAAAACCGATCGTGTGTATGCTTTTCCGAGGGGAAAAAAAAAACATGCATGCTCAGAAATGAGCAAAAGCGTCCCAAAGGGTGGCGCCATTCGAATGGAACTTCACCATTATAGTGCCGTCGTACATGTTGTACGTCACCGCGGTTTGCTAGAGCATTTTTTTTCTCATGAACGTGTGTATGCAAGGCAGGCTTGAGAGGAATCACGACGAATCACTTTGAGAAAAACTTAGGGCCAGATTCAGGTACAATTACATTGGCGCAGAGCATCAGAGATACACTACGCCGCCGTATTTTACCTGGCTCTACGACAAATTCAGGTAGATTTTGGCCCGTAAGGTACGGCGGCGTAGTGTATTTCTCGCGGCGGAATCGAAATACGCGATTAGGGGGCGTGAAGCATTTAAATTAGGTGCGTCCCCGCGGCGATCGAACTGCGCATGCTCCGTTCAGAAATTTCCCGCCGTGCATTGCGCGAAATAACTTTGTTACGTCATTTTTGGTTTGAGTAGCGTCGTTTACGTACATTCCTATTCCCGGACGACTTACGTAAAAAATAAAAAAAGACGTTGAAATTCGACGCGGGAACGACGGCCATACTTAACATGGGCTGTCTAAAACTAGACCAGATAAAAGGTGGTATAACTTTACGCGGCAAAAAGATGACTACAGATGCCATAAGAGATTGCGAATGACGCTCGTAACTTTGTGGATCGTCGGAAAAAGCTAATTTGCATACCCCGATGCGGAAAACGACGGGAACTCCACCCAGCGGGCGCAAAATTATTGTAGCGTAGATCCGAAGGTCGTACGAACACGTAAGCCAGTCGGATTGAAGCCCGAAGCCGTCGTTTCATGGTTTGAGGATTCAGACTAATGAAACGACGTGCGTAATTTGAAAGTACTCCGGTCTAACGCGAGATAGACCGGAGTAAGGGCTCTGTGAATCTGGCCCATTGTTTTTTTGCATGACAGGAAAAATGGTCGTGTGTACGCGGCATAAGAATTCATACTCCGGGGTTATGTCTGGTATCACTTTCTCCCCTCCCATATTATCATCCTAAATCTGTTGGATTTGTTGTGGCTTTTCAAATATGAATATGGTAACATGTTAAATATCCTGAGTAATTAGTATTTATCTTATGAGCTAATCCACATTAAATGTTTTAGCGAGGGAGCCACCCTGAATACTAAGTGCTGGCAAGACAATTCATGTTTGTTACATATTTGCAAGGTGGTTTCACATTTTTTTTGCTTCCCAGGATGTGACCACAAATCATTAAAGTGTTTGTTACTCCAACATTTCATATTCCTGATATGTGACTGCTGTACCATGTAATTGTATGAGAGATTCTCCTGTTCTCCTTTTTTTTTTTCTTTGTGTGTTCCTGCCAGTTCCTCTGTTTTCCTATTAAAAACTGACTACACTAGGCATGAGAGCACAGCGTGGTCAGTTCTCTATCTATGCTCCAATGATCAGACTTGTCCTAAAACCCCCCCCCCCGCTGCATGGCTATTCACTGGAAAGCTCAGTGTGCTCCTGCTTCTCCTGCCCCACTTCTTATGCAGCTGAGAACAGAGAGAATGTGATCACTTATAAAAAAAAGGGGGAGGATAAAGGGTACTGTATTTATCAGTGTATAACACGCACTTTTTCCCTCTAGTAAGAGAGGAGCGAGGAGTTGGTGGGGGGCACTACTAAGAGAGAAGAGAGGAGTTGGTGGGGGAGACAAGTAAGAGATTAGGGAGGAGTTGGTGGGGGGGACTAGTAAGGGAGGAGTTGGTGAGGGGTCTAGTAATAGAGAAGGGAGGAGTTGGTGGGGGGACTAGTAAGAGCGGAGGGAGGAGTTGGTGGGGGAGAGTAGTAAGAGAGGAGGGAGGAGTTGGTGGGGGGACTAGTAAAAAAGGAGGGAGGAGTTGGTGGGGGGACTAAGTAATAGAGGAGGGAGGAGTTGGTGGGGGAGACTAGTAAGAGAGGAGGGGGGAGTTGGTGGGGGGGACTAGTAAGAGAGGAGGGAGGAGTTGGTGGGGGGACTAGTAAGAGAGGAGGGAGGAGTTGGTGGGGGAGACTAGTAAGAGAGGAGGGAGGAGTTGGTGGGGGGGACTAGTAAGAGAGGAGGGAGGAGTTGGTGGGAGGGACTAGTAAGAGAGGAGGGGGAGTTGGTGAGAGAGCTGGGGGGGACTAGTAAGAGAGAAGGGGGGAATTTGTGGGGGGCATTAGTAAGAGAAGAGGGGGGAATTGGTGAGAGAGCTGGGGGGCAATTGCTGAGAAAGCTAGGTTGGGGGCATTGGTGTGAGAGCTGGGTTTTGTTTAACTACACCCCTTAAGCCCCTACCACCATTACGACTTTGGTCACACCCACATTTTGCCATTATGCACGCCGCAGCTCACTTACTTCCTCAACTGTCCCTCATTCTGAACTTCAAAAGTTAAGGGGGTATGCTTCAAGTCATTGATCTGAAATAAGACCTTCACATGGGTGATGGGGTGGAGTGGCAAAGGTGCAGTTAGACAGTTTAGACCTCAGACTGGGAGAGGGATCACTATAGTCATCAATTGCCATAATGCAGTTCTACAAATGTAACACTGTGAGCATGCAGGAGGTCAGAGATCATACATGACCTCATTAGCATTGCTCCTTCACTGTCCATCCAGCAGGCTGGGATTGTGTCCTTGACTAAGCTGTATTATTTTTTTTTTTTTTTCCATGAAGATTTTAATGAGAAAAAGTATATATTAACAGACATCTTAAAAACATCAACAGGAGTAACCATAAGATATAGAGACCAAGGGGGCCCCGGTAATACATGAGTTACAACATATGGCATACTCTTAAAGAGGCCCGAATAACACTTACAGCCAGTGTAAAATCGTCAGCAGCCTAAGTAAAAAGGGAGATTATGTTCCCCAACTATCACGAAAGGCTCAAGATGACACGGGCATATCGCAGTGAATCGAGGTTATCCGACCCATAGATGGGGGGAGACGCATAGACGTACAAGGAGCCCTCATCTAGATGGGATAATAATGCAGGTTGCCTGTTATGCCAGGACAGGGCCTTTGGTTTACTTTCGCCTTAGTCCTAAGAGGACCGTTTCCTCTAGCAGGGATGGTCAGGGAGATCCGCCTAGCGCCGACCCATCCGCCCATCTCGTTAAGATTGCTAATGCCAGGAGAAGAAGTAAAGAAGAAGAAAGATACTAGCGGGGAGAGAGGGGAAAGAAAAAAGAAGAAAGAAGAGAAAAAAAAATAAAAAAAAGGGAGGAGGGGGGGAAGGGGAGGGGAGCGAGGATCAACTGGACTCAAATGCCCGGAGAGGGGGTGGGGAAACCACCAGCTACCCTCTCCGTCTACCATGTTGGTACATAAACAAGTCGACCTTATCGTACAACACATGCAAGGCCGACTCACCGTGCGCACTAATATTCATCATAGCGTCTTGATAAGGTCCTGATAGGTTGCCGTAGTCCTAAATGTAAACCAGTCCTCCCAAACATAGGAAAAGCTAGAGATTCTATCTTGTGCAGTATGTATCAGCTCCTCTATCGCAGCAATACGGTTAATGCGTGCCACCCACTCTTTAGGAGACGGGGGTGTCGTGTCTCTCCAGTGAACAGGCAAACACAGTCTGGCCGCGTTAATCATATGAATCGCCACAGATTTGCAATACCGTTTTTTAGGAATTCCTGAGAGATGAAGAAGATACTGTGCTGGTGAGAACTCCAGGGGTAGCGATGATACTGCCCTCGTCACGTCATGAAGCCTCCGCCAAAACGTTTGGATTAGTGGGCAGTCCCACCAAATGTGAAGGAAAGTACCCGAGGTCTGTCCACATCTCCAGCAACGGTCCGGCACAGTTGGACAGAATTTGTGTATCAGGTCTGGCGTCCGGTACCATCGAGTTCTAATCTTGTACCCATTTTCCTGGATGCTCACGTTTTGCGATCCTTTATGTATGCACCAGTGGTCTCGCTCCCAACTTTTAGCTTCGATGGATTTCTCCAGACGGGTCTCCCAAAAGGCCTGTTCTGCTTGCATAGGGGTACAAAGATTTGGAAACATGGATGCATAAAGCACCGAGATTACATGCCTCTGACGGGCGGGGCTGGAGCACAGCAACTCAAACACTGTGGCCTGTTTCGAAAAGTCACCTCTGGTCTTGGGGTTATGGAGAAAGTGTTTTATCTGAAGGTATGCCAGTGGGGGAAAGGTCTTGGTTAGGGACAACGATGACACCTCTCTTAGCGTAAGGAATCTATCCCCCGAAAAGAATTGTTTGGCTAGCACGTCCCCATGTGGCCATAATCTCGTCAGGTAGGAACTCTCTAGCCCCGGTGGGAAATCAGGGTTCCCCCTAAGGGGTGTTATGCCACAGGACGTATTCGAAACTGCATGGGTTCCACAAGCCTTTGCGTATGCCAGCAAAGTTGCCCCTACTAGTGGGTGCGATTGAGCACTAGACATCCAGTGTTTCCTAGAGAACCATGGCATCTTACAGAGGTCAGCTCCAGTTATCAAACTTTCCAGATGGACCCAGCCTTTATGTCGAGCGTGCACCTGCCAATCTACTACCCGCGTTAAATGGATAGCCCAGTAATATCTCTGTATGTCCGGGAGGCCTATGCCCCCGTTTAGCTTTGGAAGCACTAGTTTTGCCCAACTAATCCGCGGCGTTTTAGTCCCCCAAAGGAAGTTCGTGCACATCCTCTTATACGTCACAAAGAAAGAGGATGGCAAGGAGATCGGGATTGTCTGCAATTTATATAATAATCGGGGTAGAACCGTCATCTTTAAGATAGCAGCTCGCCCAAACCAAGAAATCGCAGGAGTATCCCAACGAAGCAAGTCTTGTCGTATGGCTGCCAATTCACTCAAAAAGTTCTTCTCATAAAGCTCTGACAGTTTGCTCGGAAGCCTAATGCCCAAGTAGGTAATATCGTCAGTTTTCCATCGAAAGGGAAAATTCTCCTGACATAGGGCTACTAGCGACTCGGGAAGCGTCACATTTAGGGCAAACGATTTGGAGTAGTTAATTTTCAAATGGGAGATCTTTCGAAACTGTTCAAGGATTTGCATCAAATTAGGCACGGAAATCAAGGGGGTAGAAAGAAAAAGCAAAATATCGTCAGCGAAAGCTGCAAGCTTATATTACTGTTGCCGTATTCTAATGCCTTTTACGTCCGGGTGTGCACGAATGCATCGAAGGAGAGGTTCCAACGTGAGAATATACAGAATAGGGGAAAGGGGGCAGCCCTGTTTAGTCCCATTGTGGATGGGGAAGGCCTCCGACAAGTGGCCATTGACCCGAACCCGGGCCCGCGGATTTGCATACAGGGCCCCAATATAAGCCCTCATTCTGGTCCCTAAACCCAAGGCCTCCAAGACCGAGCCCATATAGTCCCTCGGTCGAAGGCCTTCTCCGCATCCATGGATAGGAAAAAGCCTTCATGTTTGGAAGAAGTGAGCCAGTGATGTAAGTTAAGAGCCTTGATTGTGTTGTCCCTGGCCTCCCTGCCAGGGACAAAGCCTACCTGATCAAGACCCACCCACGCCGGGACATAGTAAGCCAGACGGTTCGCAAGAATCTTTGAGAAGATTTTGACGTCGACATTTAGGAGCGAGATCGGTCTATAACTTGCTACATCTGCGGGGTCTTTGTTGTCCTTGGGTAACACAGTGATGTATGCTTCTAATAAAGTATTAGAAGAGCAAGGAGAGTTCGAGAGAGAGTTAAAGGCCCTAAGAAAACCCGGCGATAAAAGGTCTGAAAAGCATTTATAATATTGTGTTGAGAAGCCATCCGGCCCCGGGCTTTTGCCAGGTTTCATGGCTTTTAGAGCTTCAACCCATTCTTCAGAGGACAGTGGGGATTCCAAAGATTGCCTATCCTCCCTAGCTAGTGCCTGTGGGCAATGTTCGTGTAAAAAGGCCCTTATCAAATTGGCCCTCTCCTCAGCTGGACACCTACTCGCTTCACTCGCTTTAATGTTATACAAGTTGCTATAAAACTCTTGGAACTGACAAGCAATGCGGTCAGTTTTGGTATGGATCTCCCCCTGTCTGTCCTTTATATGATGGACTGTAGAGACAAGAGTCTTCTTCTGAGTGAATTTTGCTAGGAACCTACCCGGCTTGTTCCCGTGCTCGTAAAACAATTTTTGAGATAGCATAAGTCTCTTCCGTGCTTTTCTGTACAGTTCCTCTCGCAGGAGAGTTCTCGCTTCAGCTAAGTCAGCCGCTGCCGCAATGGCCAGTGAGCTTTTATGTTGTGATTCCAGCTTGGCAATCTTACTCGCCAGGTCCCGGACAAGAGCCAAGTGTTCCCTCTTCCTCCTCGCTGCAATAGACAGCAAGTGACCACGAACCACACACTTGTGCGCTTCCCATTGAGTCACGGGGGACACTACCGGGGTGTTGTTTAGAAGGAAGTAATCCTTTATGACCTGCTTGAGAGTAGCCACATCAGCAAGATCAGTAAGCAGGGATGCGTCCAGCCTCCAGATCTTGGTGGATACCACCTTCTGTGGGAAACACAGGGTCATAGTAGTCGGGTGATGGTCAGACAAGACCATACTTTCAATCGTCGCTTCTGTGAGATACAGCAAATCTTTTTGAGATACGAAAATATAATCCAACCTCGAATATCTTTGATGCGGGGATGAAAAGAATGTGTAGTCTCTTCCCCGGGGATTCAGGGTGCGCCATGTATCATGCAACGCTAGAGAGGCCAATCCCAGTTTTGCTTGTCTTAAGGCTGAGAACGGGAGGGATGAAGTGCCCGTGGATGTATCAAGCAACGGGTCTAGTGCCATGTTCAGATCCCCACCAAGAATCACGAGCCCAGACTGAAACAAGGTGAGTTTCAAAAGTGTATCTTTCAGAAAGGACACCTGTTTGGAGTTGGGGCAATATATATTAGCCAACGTTACCGGTCTGTCCTTTCAGGTACCTTTGAGAAAAATGAATCTGCCCTCCGGATCAACTACCTGATCCGTAAGGTGGAACACGAACGACTTTGCAAGTAGAATCGCCACCCCCTTCGTCTTAGAGTCAGCACAGGCCGCGTGAAAAACCTCTGGATATCGTTTGTTGTTAAGGCGTTGAAT
This sequence comes from Rana kukunoris, assembly GCA_029574335.1. Lineage (NCBI taxonomy): Eukaryota > Metazoa > Chordata > Amphibia > Anura > Ranidae > Rana > Rana kukunoris. The sequence continues at coordinate 450,308,755 of CM056053.1, read as the reverse complement.
AGCATTAGACTTGAAGTGAGTTTCCTGAAAGAAAACGATTTGAGCTCTTTGTTTGTGATCTTCTGCCATAAAGCTTGTGCGTTTCTCCGGGAGGTTAAGGCCCTTTGCATTAACTGAAAAAACCTTGAGAGACAGAGGAGCTGCTGACTGCTTAATGGATGCCATGGGAGCGGGATTAATGTAACGCCACCCACTCCTATCAACTATAGGCGGAGAGAGTAGCTTCAGGGGGAGGGAGGGGGAGGGGGGAAAGAGAGAAGGAAGGGAGAAAGAGAAGAAAGAAGGAAGGTAAGAAGGAAGAAAAAAAAAAAAAAAAAGGGAAGGGGGGGGGGGGAGAGAAGCACGTAGAGGAAAAAGTGCAAAAGCAAAAAGAAAGAAGGCCCCAATACCTATCTGTGTCTATATGTTAGGTATCCGGGAATTTAAACCCCCAGGGACCCAGGAGAAAACCGGAGGTAGTCAAGTCCTGCTGCACTACCTTAAGTGAGTAAGGATTTCCTTGTAACGGGAAGATCCAGTACTATGCCGGAAGGTACAAGAGGGGAACCTGCCTCTCCTGATGTGGGGAAGTAAACCTGAACCTAGAACTATCTAATTAACTCGCCATCCAGAACCTACGGACCAAAATTTAGCTACCTGAAGAGACCCTCAAAGCTTAATGAGGGCAGGGTGACACCCTGGGGTTTATCTAACTACGACAGACTCCCCACCGTTTCCCCCCCTCACCACACAACCCTCTCCCAGGGAGACAACTAAAGTGGCATTAAGCATTAAGCATGGTAACGTAGTTTACTTTTTTTTTTTTTTTTTATACTCATCGGCCCCCGCCAGCGGCCACCCGGGTAAAAGGGTCTCATAGTGTCCTCCGCATTCCTGGGCAAAACACCCAATATAGGCAGCCCATGTATACAGACCCAATGGGCCCTATCAACAGCTCCAGCTCAGACTATCGAGCATCTTGGGGAGTGCGGAGGACAATCAACAGCTTACACTATATCGCGCCATCCTAATAGCAACAATAGTGGCGATGAAAACAGGAGCAACAGACAGTGAAAAACAGGAAAAACAAAGCATATATAAGAATAAAAAAAACACAGAATGACACAGTGGAAGAAATCCAGTAAAACAGCTCCTTAAACATATCCTAATGAGCACTATGTTCGCGGTAGGATCCCCTTAGCAGTAACCTTCAGTATAAAAAGTGCCAAAGAATGATCATTCCCCTGCTTCGAACATTTTAACAAAAGACCAGCATCCAGCCAATCATGTGTAAGCATAACACTTACAGGTATATTCCTTGGGACCCCAGGCCCAGACACGGTCAGAGACCAAGTGCCGCGCCCTATGGCCCCCAAGTTACACACCCCAACAGATCTATAAGTTTCAGCATGTAATCATGTAAGCGTACATCAATCCCCGTAGCACACTACTACTACTACTACTGCTCCCCCTCATGTCCACAAGTACGTGTAGTCAGGGACCACCCAGGTAGGACAAGCACACAGCCACACTCTCAGCAATGGAAAAAAAAAAAAAAAGGGGGGGGGGGATAACATAGGAGGGGAGGGCGGGAGAACAGGAAGGATAGGACATTAGGGGAACAGGGGGACGGGGAAGCAAGGGGTGGAGCAATGCATCTACAGAAAACAGGATGAGGTAGCATTCACAACATGGATTAGGGATAGCATCCGCTATAATTCCGGTTGTGGCAAGTAGAGTCCACAATCCAGTTGCAAGGCTAATGAAGCACTACACTCATATTGACCCTCAAATCCTGTGAATAGTATATACCAGTAGTTTTATATCAAAACAGGCAGCCCAAAAAAAAAAACACAACCAAAAAAATAAAAAATAAAAAATTCAGAATGGAGGGGTGCACATCTGGGAGGTAAGCCCACCTCCAATCTAGGATAGTCCAATGACCTGAGGTATGGTAGCCAAGTCTCTCTTGCAGTAGTACAAAGTCTGAATCTGGGCTCCCGAACCCCTGAGCATGGGGTCTGTCTCTCAATTTGCTGTCAGGCATACATCCCTGAAGAAAAAGACCCCAGACCATGCCTACAGTACATGTGGAGCTAATCATGTGAATTGCAACGACCCCTTGCTGGTCAAGTCTGGAAAAGCTGTGTGGGCAATGAAAGCACACCCTGATCCCAGGGCAGCAGGGGGGGAGGGGGCAGTCAAAATCCAAGAACAAGAGAACCATGAGAGGGGAGATAGGGATCAGCTTACCAGGCCACATCCAATATTTCTACTGCTCAGTCCGTCTCCGCACAGACGATGGCGATGCACGAGGGCTGTCTTCCGTCTCCATGTCCCCCCGTACATGGGGCAGGGAGGCCTCAGAGGATCTACGCCTCCTCTGCCTATTCCGCTGGGACCGAGGGGTATCATCCAGCTGGGTGGGGATCCAGGGCTCAGGCTGAAAAAAAGAGCCATACCAGTCAGGCACACGAACCACGGGAATGCCTAAGCTGTCACAAAACTGGGGTAAATCCGCAGGTATTCTCAGATAAGCTGTTCGGTTGCCAGCCGATGCCTGCAGACAGAATGGGAATTTCCATTTATACACGATGCGCCTATCACGTAGGATTTGTAGGAGAGGCCGCAAGTCCCGTCTATGTTGTAGAGTGATGGCGGATAAGTCCTGGAACAATTGTATGCGCATCCCTTCGTATTCCAAATTAGCCTGGTTGCGTGCCAACCTCAGAATTTCCTCTTTCTGTACGAAATTCACTAAGCAACACACTGTGTCTCTAGGCGGGTCCGTATCCCTTCCCCTGGGCCAGAGTGCCCTGTGGCATCTCTCCATCTCCACCGGAGCATCGTGCGGCCTACCAAGCAACGTGTTGAAAATCGCCCATACAGCCTGTTGTAATGGCTGAGGCCCCTCCACCGATTCAGGGATCCCCCTGACACGTAGGTTGCGCCTGCGGCCCCTGTTGTCTAAATCTTCCAGGTGTCTATGCATATCAATGAGATGCTGGGTCTGGGAGGTGGAGGCTCTTTGCACTTGTTGAATGGCAGCACCGTGTGTCATGGCGACTGACTCCACGTGTTCCATCCTAGTGGCCACTGCTCTGATCTCCCCCTTCAGGTCTGCAATCGCCGTGAACATGGCGTTTTTAATGTCCAGGGCCACTTGCTGCAAGTCAGCCATACACAGAGGGGGTGGTGGATGCGCGGTGATCGCACCCTGTGGAGGTCCCGAGGTTGCGGGAGGCACGGCCGAGGAGAGCTCCATACTAGAGCCCGAGGCTTCAGATGCGGCCTGCGAGTCCGCGGGTTGGGAGCGGAACATCGCCGGGATCGTCTTACCCAGTTGGGTGGAGGGATCCTGCTGGGACCGGGTGGTTGGCTGACTTCTCCCTGTCATTCTGGCAGCACACAAGTGAGGGAATCTGCTAATTATGAGCTAGTCCGAGGCTCTGGACGGCGGAGCTCCTCCACTATGCTGCCATCTCGCTCCGGTGCCAGGCCACGCCCCTGTATTATTTAATCTCGGTAAAAAAAAAAAAAAAAAGTGAGGTCACCAGCAACAGAGGATTGTAGATGTTCTCTACAATTCAATTGTGTGAATGTGGCATGTTATGGTCACTAGATGGCATTAATTATCATTGGGAAAAAGTATGCTCCTCAACGCCATCTAGTGGCTACCATGTGGTGTTTTGCACATTCACACATTCAAATTGCATACAATATAACCCGGAAACATTTGATTTTGCCCCATTTGCACAGAACAAATTTACGTGTAGTTTCAATGGACGAACAACTATGCAATTTTTTTAAAAACATGTTTTCTAGCATTGGTGTCTGGGATTAATGTCTGAACGGAATTACAAATCCATTGGCATGTCGAACAGTTCACATATTGTATAATGTATTTCATCTTTGCATATGGCTGTTTGCCTGGAGCTCAGCTGTAATAATGTAAAGAGTGGTTTGTAAGGTAAGGTAACCCAGCACAGCAATCAGATCAGGAAACAATTCTTTGATTCGACTAACTACAAAGTTTAATCCAACCAATTATTAAGGGAAAGTAGGAATATTTTGTATAACAAGGACCTTCCTAGGCGTATAAGTCTCCCTAATCCTCTATCATAGGATCGCTTTCACCCTGCAGCTGTATACGTACATTGTACAAGTAATACACGCGTTCTGTAGATACATGTACCTAGAAAACACCATGATTACTATTCAGGCTGTGGAACTTTTTCACTACTCGTTCAATCACAGTTACACATAAGGCCGATACAGAATTATTACCAGTTCACTAAAAAATTCTCACTGTATATTGTATAGTCTTAAATATGATAGATGAGGTCTGAATGAAGCCTTAGTCTAGAGAAGATGTAATAGAATACTTTCTTTGTTGATGGCTTCACCCTAATATGGGTGGGCCTTTGACGTCCTCAACTACAATGCAGGGCCAGCGGGTGCCACTGGTTCTGCATTGTACACAAAGTTGTAAGCAAGAGCAGCGTTGTCTTGTAACTGGTCATTATTTTTTTTTAAACCACTTCAGACTCCACCAACCAACACGAGACTTGCTTACATTTTATTTGCTTGTGACGTCTCTGCTAAGGTTTCGCATCATTTGTGGTTTCCCCTTTTTTTTTCTCCCCTTCCCCCTTTTGTATAATTGTTTCTTTTCGTCTCTCTCTTTTCTTTTCTTTTTTATATTTATTTTTTTATTATTATTGTTATTTTTTTTTATATATATTTTTTTTGTATATATTATTTTCATGGAGATCGTCTTGTCATTTACACTTATGGCTTTTAAAACATACATATATATATATATGAAAGCCATCAATCCCAACATCCTCCCTCCCGCCCTTCTTCCCCCGCCCACCCCAGAACCACCAGGCCATTTTCTTTTCTAATCTCAATTCTATCTTGTTTTCTTATTTTCTTATGCTCCCATAATTTCTGCAAATTTCAATGTCTGCTTAAATTCTATCCAATGTATTCAGTTCTCATCATATTCTTCTAACCCCTCTGTATCACTGAGCCTTAAATATTCCATATTTTGAATATCATTCATTTTGTTACACCATTCTCTCATAGAGGGGCTTTCCCTATCTTGCCAATGTCTGGCTATTAAGCAGCATTTAACAAGTGGGGGAGCATTTTTTTTTTATATTGTTTTGATGTTATTCTACTCCTGTGGTGTAAACACCCCAATGGGTCATCTGTAACCTCTATATCAGTTATTTCAGTTATTACTTGTCTGATTCTGCTCCAGTAATTTTTTATTCTCGGGCATGACCACCATATGTGTGCCATATTTCCAACTTCTTTACATCCACGCCAGCAAAGTTCTGATATTTCTTTATTATATTTGTGTGCCTTATCTGGTGTTATATATACCAGCGGGCCAAACATTTATGACCAGGTCCCCAAAGGGCTGGCACTGGCGTAGACTATCCCAGTGACACTACGCCGATGTAAGTTACAGCGGCGTATCCTTATCCACTAACACTTTCCGCTGTAACTTACCCCACTTATTTGATGTTTTTTTTGAACGGCGCATGCGCCGTCCGTGGAGATATCCCAGTGCGCATGCACAAAATCACGTCTCAAAACATCAATGAAAACGACGTGAATGTAACCTACGCAAATCCCTATTCGCGAACGGTTTATGCAAACGACATGAACGACAGAAAAATCGACGCTGGCCCGACGTCCATACTTAACATTACCTACGCCTCTATACAGCAGGGGTAACTTTATGCCGGACCTACGCTTACGCAAACAACGTAAAAACACTGCGCCGAGCGTACGTACGTTCGTGGATCGGCATATCTACCTCATTTGCATATTCGACGTGGAAGCGCCCTTAGCGTCCAGCGTAAATAGGACACTTTAGGACGACGGCGCAGGACGACGTATCTACGAAAAAAAACGGTGCATCTTGTTTTGTGGATACAAAACAATAATACGCCGGCGCAGATTTGAAATTACGGCAGCGTAATTGTTTGTGGATCTGGCACTTATAATTTAACACTGTTATTTTACTATTTACTGACGTGGTAGTAACTGGTCATTAATACCTGAAATGGTGGGGAGGAAGTGTGCAGTACTATGGATTAAACTAAGTAATATTCTTTATTTCATCTCCTCTGGATTAAATGAGCATTATATCCTGTCTGCATGCACTTACCACAGTGTTGGCTTCTCATCACTTTTTAAGACTGGTTTACTGGTGAAGATAATGTCGGGCCATCAGTAAGCTAATCCAGATAATGGGTGACTATCAGTAAGCCAGTCCAGGAAATGGTAGGTCATAAGAAACCTGGTCCAGACAATGGGGGACCACTTGTAAGCCAATCTGGGTAATAAGGAACCGACATTAAAGGTTGTCCAGACAATGGGTGACTATGAGTAAATAGGTCCTGACAATGGTGGACCATCAGTAAGCCAGTTCAAACAATGATGGACCATCAGTAAATCGGTGCAAACAATAGTGGACCTTTAGTAAACTGGTCAAGACAATGGGAGGCCATCAGTAAGCCAGTCCAGATAATGGGTTAGTTAGTGCAGACAATGGCGGACCATCAGAAAACCAGTCCAGATAATGGTGGACCATCGGTAAACTGGTCCAGACAACGGTGGACCAATAATAAGCCCGTCCAGACAATGATGGACCATCATTAAGCCAGTCCAGACAATGGGAGGACCATCAGTAAGCCTTTCTAGATAATAATGGACCATCAGTAGACCAGTCCAGACAATGATGGACCATCAGTAAGTCAGTGCAGACAATAGTGGACCTTTAGTTAACTGGTCAAGACAATGGGAGGCCATCAGTAAGCCAGTCCAGACAATGATGGACCATCAGTAAACTTATCCAGACAATGGTGGACCATTAGTAAGCCAGACCAGACAATAGTGAACCATCCATAAGTTGGTCCAGACAACATTGAACCATCAGTAAACCGGTCCAGACAATCGTGCACCATCAGTAATCCAGTCCAAAGTATAGTGGACCATCATTAAGTCAGTCCAAACAATGGTGGACCATCAGTAGGTTACTCCAAACAATGGTGGTCCATCAGTAAGCCGGTCCACACAAGCGTGGACCATCAGTAAGTTCGTACAATGCTGCTGGAAACAACTTACATTAACATGGTAAAGGTTTTGTTACTATTTGGGTCTAAATTTACGTTAAGTTTTAAATTGGACTGAAGTGTACCTTCAAATAGGAAAAAAGAACAAAAATATGTTGTTGTTTTTTCAGATCTTGAACCATGAACCAGAACCTCAGTGTGTATTGTATTGTTTTAGAAACAAGCTCATCTCTAAAGTCCTCTTTTAAAAAAATATTTAGTTCTTATATGCTCCCTTTAAGGGGATGTTGCGTTTTAATGCATGTATCCGGACATGCAAAAATGCACGTATATTGGTTTGTCATAATAATAATTGTAGCAAAGTCCCAGGCCTCCTTTAGTCTAATGAGAACCTCCAGAGTTAGGGATAGTTGACATCCTTCGGTGTAGAGTGGGTTACAAGGCATGTTGGGTGTAATGCAAGGTATATTCATAGGCGCCAGGCACTTCTTGAATGCAAAAAGATTTATTGAGGTCACCCTTTAGTAGATGCAATGCTAATTAGCAGACTCCTACACTTCTATAGGTAGACAGCCATGCAAGGAAAGGCACCCAGCCAGGCACCACATCTGCATATGTAGGCTCTCTGTCTCCTATGGCAACAGTCTTAGGCCTCGTACACACGATGAGATATGTCCGCTCAAACTTGTCCGACGGACAGTTTAGAGCGGACATGTCTCATCGGATTTCGGTCCGATGGCGTGTACACACCATCGGACCAAAATCCCCACCGGCAGACAGCGTGGTGACGCGGCGGTGACGTTGACGCCGCCACGTCACCGCACCAGGAAGTAAACACTTCCGTGCGCATGCGTCGGATCCATTCACAGGATACGACGCATGTGCGGGAAGATATGTCCGCTGGTTTGCCGTACTAACCAGCGGACATATCCGACGGACAGGTTTGTAGCGGACAAATTTCAAAGCATGCTTTGAAATTTGTCCGATAGACAAACCTGTCCGCTAGCCCGTACACACGATCGGATTTGTTTGCTGAAACGGTCCATCGGACCGTTTTCAGCGGACAAATTTGATCGTGTGTACGCGGCCTTATAACAGTATCTAACACAAGTTGTACAAACTCCTTTACTTCCTTTACTTTCGCTCCTTGCAGATCTTCACTCCCCTGAGCTCCCAGCCTCTCTCACTAGGCTGACTAATCCACTGCCACTGGATTTCCTGAGCTCTTCCAATCTTCACTCTCAGTATCTTCCTCAAGCTACTAGGTCCCTAGCTTGACGCTCCAGATGCTTCTTAAGCATCACCCCACTGGCCTACTCGGTCCCTGCCTTGGCACATAAAACTGCTCTGCAAGCATCACCTCCGCTGTTTGGGTCCCTGCTGAAGTTTCCCAATTCTTCACCGTCCCCGGTTGGTGAGAATTCTGTTCCGGTACTTGCTTCAGCTACTCTGTGGTCCCTGGTAATAAGGTGGATGGTCCCTTAGCTCCGACAGATTCCCCTCTACCTCCGACCACGACAGGTTCTCCAGCCAGCAGAAACGTCACTTCTGGTTGGGCTGCAAGCCGCGATCCCAACCATATGCTGCTCTCTTGCTTTTGGATAGGCTAAGGTGACCAGATTTTTAAAATGAAATTCGGGGGACATATTTTTTCTTTACTAGTAATGGCAACAATCAGCGACTCTCTGACCCGCCTCACAGTCTCTCGAGTCTTACTTTTCGGGCCCCGGCTACTACTGGATGGGGAGCGGAGGAAGATCACTCTGCAGGGAAGGCAAGGAGATAGGCAGGTGGCTGGATAGGATTTGAGCCAAGGCAATAGAACATGCGAGCGTAGCTGAATGGGCATGTGCCCGAAACTGAAGAAATATTCCCTCCGCTCCGACCAGCACATGATCATCAGAAAGGGGCACAGATAATGGAAAAAATACAACCCCCTATGGTAGTAGGCACGGCGGAGCAGGGGTGTGTAATTCTAATCTTTTTATTTTTATTCTGCACTGATTGTCTTTGAAATTGCCCCTGCCCCCTATTAAATCCAATCTGGGGACAAAACCAGGGACAGACTTGGTCTGGGGACAGTGTCCTCAATCAGGGGACTGTCCCCTGAAACTGGAGATGTCTGGTCACCCTTGGATAGGCCTCAAACAGCCTAGCAGCCAGATGTCCCTGGGATAGGCCCAAACTCTGGCCTAGCAGCCTGAGACAGTAGCACACACACGTCCACCCAGACAGCCGTCCAGGTGGCACAGAACCCCGATCACCTGACCACACCCAAATAAATTGGCTCTCCCAGCAGGCCAAGGGACCCAAGAAGATCCCAGCCTATTGGCTGAGATACCCTATCTATTCCTAATCTGTCATTGCAATGTCCTTGTCTTTTCTCATGCCACCAAATACCCGGCCTTCTAGTGACAGAAGAGAGAAGTGCAGCAATTCTAAACTGAGGGTGGAATCAATTGATCCCTGACAATTGGCCAAGGAAACTATACCTGACAGGTAAATTTAGGAGAAACCCTGTCCAAACATCAGGGCGCTACGTCATAATATTAATAAACTTTATTTATATAGCGATTTAAGGTAGCTTCTTTAAATCGCTTTACAAAGAAAACAGAATAAAAAAGGGACAACTATGTGAAAGCTTGTCTAAAGAAAAAAGTTGCACTGCAGTGCTATTTGAAAAGTACAAAATTTCCATTTTTTTATTTCTGCATTGGCAGGCCAATAGAAGTCAATGGCAGCACATCAGAGCACATCAACATGCACTGGCAACCGCAATGAACCTTGCAGGTTGCTTGGCGGTCGTGCTGGTCCTTTAATACTTTTTTGAGCTTATAATCTAAAACTGGTAGACAACTCAACAATTCAGGAGTCCTGACTTCACTATAAAGTTATTTTCTATATGCTTGTTGCAGGTCAGCCAGGCAACTTGCATTTACAGAAGAAGGCCAACATACTGTACTTCTCTTTGTACAGCTTTCCTGTAACCCCAGGGCACATTGTCAAGTCATTTTCTCTGTACCGCCAAAAGGGGGAGCTCTGGTATTGTCCACTGACATATGACATCAGCAGAAGCATCTCTTTTCCAATTTGGATTGGAAATTAAAATACAATACACATTTCTTGCACAAACTGTTTTTTTACATTTATATTAATCAATTTACCTAGGAGTAGTACATTTAATGGGTTTGCACACAGGGAGGAAGACATGCCAATTAGACAAGGCGCACTTTGGCTACTGTAAGCATTGCACTCTTAAAGGGAAGTTCAGGCTTGTCCTTGCTAAGCAACACACGGTCTGATACACTAAAGGGTGAAATTAGTTTATATGTCTTATTTTGGCATCTTTTCACCAGCTAGTATTTTCTATTAGCTAAAATTTTACCGCTTCAATAACATCCCAAGTCAAATTTCTACCCCAGGCAACTTGAAAAAGTGGAAAAATATCATTTTATAATTTGTAATTTAGCAAGTGCAAAGTGCACATACTCCTTGTGTATATTGTAGTTGATTCATCAATGAGTTTCGGTTGTTGAATTAGGTATTCAAATTATACTACAGTGGGGATCGAAAGTTTGGGCACCCCAGGTAAAGATTTGTATTAATGTGCATAACGAAGCCAGGGGAAGATGGAAAAATCTCCAAAAGGCATCAAATTACAGATTCGACATTCTTATAATATGTCAAAAAAAGTTAGATTTTATTTCCATCATTTACACTTTCAAAATCATAGAAAACAAAAAAATGACGTCTGCAAAAGTTTGGGCACCCTGCAGAGTTAATATCTTGTACTTCCCCCTTTGCAAAGCTGAGACCTGCCAGTGTCATGGATTGTTCTAAATCATCGTCTCTGTGATGTTTGGCATATTGTAAGCGGGATACTTTGTGGCATTTGCGTAGTAATGGCTTTCTTCTGGCGACTCGACCAGTGCCTCTTTATTGTGCATCTTGAAACCACACCACATGTTTTCATAGAGTCCTGTGTTTCACCTGAAGTTATATGTGGGTTTTTTTGCATCCTGAACAATTTTAGTTGGTCTACCTGACCGTGGTTTGGTTTCAACAGAACCCCTCCTTTTCCACTTCTTGATTAGAGTTTGAACACTGCTGATTGGCATTCTCAATTCCTTGGATAACTTTTCCTATCCCTTTCCTGTTTTATACAGTTCAATTACCTTTTCCCGCAGATCCTTTGATAATTATTTTTCTTTCCCCATGATTCAGAATCCAGAAAAGTTAGTGCAGCACTGAATGAAAGATGCAAGGTTCTGTCAGCGGTCCAAAACCTCATTGACCTTTTATACACACAAACACACTGATTACAAGCAAACAGAACACAGGTGAGGATGGGTACCTTTAATAGCCATTCTGTTTTTTCAATGCTTTCTTTTGGGGGGGGGGGGGGTAGACAGTCAGTGTCAGTGCTTTTTTTTATTTTTACAATTTTATTTTAAAATATTTATTTTCTAGAATGTTTCCTTTTTTTTAATTCAACCCTGTTGGGGGATGGGGGGGGGGGGCTTTTCTCCTTTAAGACAGGAAAAGGGACTGAGGATAGAGATTTCCCAGTCCCTTTCTCAGCAGCCTCAGCTGTACTGCACATGAATGGAGAGGAGGCTGTGCCTCCTCTCCTGTCATAAACTGAAGCCTTGTAAACACATTAAACAAATTACATATTTACCGGCTCCTTTCTCTGCGCTAATCCTGAAAAATCTGGGACGGGGGGCAGAGGAGGACAGGGGGCGCGGGAACTGGAGGAGCACACAGAGGGGGACCGGAGGAGGACGGAGGAGCACACAGAGGAGGACTGGAGGAGGACAGGGGGGACCGCAGGAGCCCACAGAGGAGGACACAGAGGGGAGCAAGGAGAGTATACAGGGGACACTCAGGAATGATCGGCGAGGCTGTGGGGAAAGTTATAATCACCGATCTCCCTGTGTGGCTTTCAATAACACTGCTGAAAGCCACAGAGGGGAGAAGAGGAGAAGCGGCTGTCAGCTGCTTTTTTGAAAACCACACAGGGAGATCAGTGATTATAACGCCTCGCCGATCATCCCTGAGTGTCCAGGTATTGGACTAGGCATCAGGAGCATTTGCACAATTACACATACTCGTGCAAATGCTCAGTATCGATACTGATACTAATATTAGTATCAGTGCAACCCTATTTTCTGTGCTCTCTGTCTGCACTGATCGATATCAGTCAACATTGTTCCCAAATAGCTCTGTGGACTACAAACATCTCCATATGGTTATTCGCATAAATGTCCAAGAGGCTGTAAAAGCATGCGGCTGAGCCACAGATTTTGCAGCCAACTGACCGCCTAAATAGAGAAATGCAACAGAGCAGTACACATGCTGCACCAAAAATATGTTGCATATGGTGGACATTACCACCACTGAGCACAACCCATTTATGGGGTCTCGCTGCAACCATGGGGCAATGCACCCCACCCACAGTGGGTTGAAAATTTGAGCACTGAAACAGGTAGTGAGGATGCGATCTCACCGTCTGCCATACGCCCTCTGAAAATCCACTGCAGACTTTTTCAGAGGTGCAGCAATGATAACTCTACATATGAGTGGGACTTTAGAGGGAAAAAGAAAGAGGAAGACATGTTCCCCCCTATATTATAGACTACAGAACTACAGTACACCACATGAATGCGCTTGCATTAAAGGGGTTGTAAAATTTGTGTTTCTTTACCTTAATGCATCCGAGTCATACACTCAGCATCTATGGACGCCGACTGTATGACACGGGAGCGTGCCCGTAAGGTAACTCACTCAGGATAAAGCTTCCCAGAGGGGGTTAGCTATTGTGGGGAGGAGCCGCCAGAGCCACCGTAAGACCCCAGACCAGAAGGATCGAGACCACTCTGTGCAAAACAAACTGCACAGTGAAGGTAAGTATAACATGTTTGTTATTTTTAAAAATAAATAAATAAATATTTACAACCCCTTTAATGCACCAAATGCCGCACACACGTTTTTCGGGTTCTAAAAAATTACGTTTTTTTTTTATGTCATTAAAAACGATCGTGTGTGGGCTCCAGAGCATTTTTCACGATCTAAAAAATGGGCATTAAAAATTTCGAACATGCTCTATTTTTTCACGACGTTTTTAATGTTGTCGTTTTTAAGGTTGTAAAAAACGGTCGTGTGTGGGCTTTAACGACGTGAAAAACCTGCGCATGCTCAGAAGCAAGTTATGAGACGGGAGCGCTCGTTCTGGTAAAAGTAGCGTTCGTAATGGAGTAAGCGCATTCATCACGCTGGAACAGACTGAAAAGCGCAAATCGTCTATTACTAACACAAAATCAGCCAAAGCAGCCCAAAGGTGGCGCCATCCGCATGGAACTTCTCCTTTATAGTGCCGTCATACATGTTGTACGTCACCGCGCTTTGCTAGAGCATTTTTTTTGCACGATTGCGTGTAAGCAAGGTCGTTTTAATGGTCGGGTTGAAAAAAACGTTGTTTTTTCTATACCCTTAAAAACGTCATTTTTTAGAACCCCGAAATAAGGTCGTGTGTACGCGGCAAGAGGATTGTAAATGGGCCCTAAAGCTGGCCATAGATGGTTTGAGTCTTGGGCGGTTCAGTGGGAACTGTCTGAAATTCGAACCATACATGAGCAGGCTGACTGTACCAAGTTGATCGATCAATCAACTTTGGTACCACCAGCCTGCCAGATTTTACATGCAAATATTGCAAGCAGCTTGTTATAGCTGCTAGCATTAATCACTGTGTTCTCCTGGCAGGGACGGCTTCCTCGGGAGAACACAATGGTTTGGTGAACTGTCTATGTTGATGGAGGAATTAAGTGAATTCTTTCCTGCAACCACCAAATTCGCTCCATCTATGGCTAGCCTAAAACACTTTTAACATTAGAAGGAACGCTTGACCCATTATCTACTTTTTATTGCTATCGGGCACAAATGTCTCCCAGCCAACAGACAAAAGGTCTTTCTATTTACATGCAAGTGTGCAATGGATGAAGACTATGGGGGATGGAGCTAGCTAGCCTGTCTCAGGGGAAATATTCACAAAGTCCATCCTGCCCAATCAACTTTCCCCAAGGCCATGTAAGCCAGGGCCATGGAAGTGCCTATAAAACCATAAGTGTCCCCCCAATGCAACCATAAACATCCAATGTCTGTAGACTTTTTTTACAGCCATAGATGACTCCATCATTGGAAGAGATGCCTACATTCAGTGCTTCTCTTATACAAGTTTGGCTGTTAAATGTTGGGTTTTAGAAGCCCCAACCACAGATGACAAAATGCCAATAGTCCCTCTTAGAGGAGGCCTTTTTAATCACTGTCCTGTTAGCAATCTAGCTGATTTTGCAGTCAATTATCCCAGCAGGGTTCTAATCCAATTCTATCTCGGCAGGATCGCTATTGTTTTACAAAGTGCCGAGTCCCCGGGATGTAGACATATGGAGATGAGCTGGCTGCCAGGCCAGATGGGGCTTCTCAAACATTGCTCATCTCTCGTCATTCAAAGAGCAGTTGCAAAACAACAAATCAATGCTGTCAATGGCTGGATATACTGTACTCCAATAGATTTTAAAAAGTACATTACAAAAAAAAAGAGTCGTTCGCACTCTAATTGACAAAAGACAAATAAGGCGGATGAATAGGTAATATTTTTTTTTCCACCGTTCATAAAATAATCCTTCACTTGGATGGCCTTCTTCGTCTGTTGTTGCCAAGTCTTAGGTAAGGTGATACAGCAAAGACAAAACGAAGGAGGTTTACAATGAGTCAGATAAGCGCTCTAGTGCCGTCATTTTATCCGATTTCACTTTCACCCAATATGCCAAGAAATAGAATGAAAAAGCTCTTTGAAGACTTTTTTTTTTTTTTAAAAAACCTCTTCGGTGTAAGAGCCAAGATTTACATCTGTCATCGGCTATAATGGAGCTTCTGCAGATTGAATTCTGGCAAGTTCAACCCGGCCACAATTTGGGAGAACACAATTTAAACATTTCTTGTAGAGGTAACAGTTCCGTAAACCCAAGGTGGTCATGAAAGAAAAAAAGGAAAAAATTCTCAAAGGAAAAAAAAAAATGATGGTGGAAAAAGACCAAGTGTTCCATCAAACAAAGTAAGCAGAATATTAGCATGCATCAAAAAGGGGATTTACTCCAGATGTAAATATATAATATATGTTGGTTAGTAGAGCAGAACACAAAGTAAATTTTAATAACCATCCGCAACCCAGTCCCTCCAAAGTAATAGTTTTAGAGGTATTTCCTTCAGAAAAAGGAAGAGAAAGTGGGACTTTAATTGGAGCGAGATGGATGAAAGTGTACTATATAATGGTGTGAAATAATGTGGGCCTGGTCAAACCTCAGTCATTAAAGTAAATAAAGAGTGTACCAGTGTGATCTCACTGGTACACTCTTTATTTACTCAGACTATCACGCTCCACGGGTTCCTGACGAAGCCCTTTTGGGTGAAACTAGTAGAACCTCACTATGTGGGTTGTGATGAAGACCAATTGCAGGAACATGTATATGAAGTAATTTTTCTCATGTTCTAGTCTGAACGGTTTTAACATGTACTAATTATTTATTTATACTGTGATGTCTTGTTTTTTCTACTTTTTGTACAAATACATTTTTGAAATATAATTGAACTTTGGTGCTATGACTTTAATGACTGAGGTTTGACCAGGCCCACATAACTTCACACTATTTTATAGTACACTTTTATCCATCTCGCTCCAATTAAAGTCCCACTTTCTCTTCCTTTTTCTGAAGGAAATACCTCTAAAATGTAAATATATAATTATACAACTTTACAAAACTTTGGTCCAGCTACATCTTGAAAATGCCATCCAGGTCTGGTCACCAGTCCTCAGGAAGGATGTGCTGGAACTGGAGAGAGTCCGGAGAAGGGCAACAAAGGTAATAAGGGGACTGGAGGACTTCAATTATGAGGAACAACTACAAGCATTATATGTACTATTAACCATGGAGAAGAGATGCTTGAAAGAGGATAGGATAGACACATACAAATACCTCAATGCTAAATTTTATATAGTGAGGAAACTATTCTGTTTCAGGGAGCATAAGAAGACAAGTGGCAACTTGAAATTGGAGGATGCTTCTAGTTTATGTTTGTGGGAAAGAGTGCAGTAAAATCTGTGAGCATAAGGGGATCATCCCAATATAGTAGCAAAAGGACAGAGAGTATTTTGGGACTTTAACCGGTTCCTGACTGGCTCACGCAGATATACTGCAGCAGAATATATATATGGCTTTGCCCAAGACAGCCACCCCCTGCAAGACAGGGAACCTGATGCATGTGGCTGGTGGGCACGATCGCTGCTGGCCACACGTGATCGCATGCACAAGAGGGAGCACGGGGGTTTGTGTGTGTAAACACACAAATCTCACGGCCCATGGCATCACCTCCGGGCTCCCTCCTCATCCCTCTGTGGCCAGGCCAGTAGGAGAGAGGAGCGGGGCCTCGCACATGCACAGAAGACTTCCCAGCGTGAAGCCGTAAGGCTACACTGCTGGGTTCCCTTACCTATAATGGTGGCGGCAGCACCTGAGGCCCTGTACACACGATCAGACATGTCCGAGGAAACATGTCCGACGGACCGTTTTCATCGGACAAGGCTGAATTGTCTGTTGGTCTGATGTGCGTACACACCATCAAACCAAAATCCCCTCGGACCAGAACGCAGT
Organism: Rana kukunoris; assembly: GCA_029574335.1. Classification (NCBI taxonomy): domain Eukaryota; kingdom Metazoa; phylum Chordata; class Amphibia; order Anura; family Ranidae; genus Rana; species Rana kukunoris. The sequence continues at coordinate 450,291,975 of CM056053.1, read as the reverse complement.
GAAGTAGAACACAACGACGTGATGAAAAAACAAAGTTCAATGCTTCCAAGCATGCGTCGACTTGATTCTGCGCATGCGGGGGATTTTGGTCCGATGGTTTGTGTACTAACCATCGAACCTGTCCGACGGACAGGTTTCCAGAGGACATGTTTTCAAGCATGTTTGGAAATTTTTTTCCGCTGGAAAACGGTCCGATAGGCCGTACACACGATCAAACTTGTCCGCTGAAACTGGTCTGTGGACCAGTTTCAGCGGACATGTTCGATCGCGTGTACGTGGCCTGACAGGCGACAGCTGATGGAAACTGCAAAGCTGACATCCCTGGACTCCAGGATGGGTAAGTGTCCTAATATTAAAAGCCAGCAGCTGCAGTATGTGTAGCTGCTGGCTTTTAATTTTTGCAGCGGTGGGCGGTCCCACGCTTTAATATCATTTTAAGTACACCAGTAGAATTTCGCCCAATCGTTTGCTTAGAAATCGTCTGTCAGATTTTTCGGTCTTGCCATCATTGGGTGATTCATTTCATTCAAAAGCCCTTAAAATTTCATTCAGACATGCCAATTTCATGGAATATAAAGTGTAGAATATCACACTTATGTCCCAATGTGAAACGAAAGCTGTCTGACAAAGTGTATCATGCTAAAATATTTCAACAAGCAACACATCATGCCACAATGTAAAGAAATTCAAGAACAGATGAGAAACAAAGTAATTGACATTGTCTAGGAAGGGTTACAAAGCCATTTCTAATGCCACGTACACAAGGTAGGAATTTATGATGGAAAAAGTCAGACGGAATTTTTCCGTTGGAAATTTCGATCATGTGTGTGCCCCATTGGACTTTTTCCATTAGAAATTCCGACGGACTTATGCCTTGTACACACGATCCGAATTTCTGATGGAAAAAGTCAGACAGACTTTTTCCATCGCAAATTCCAACCGTGTGTATGCCCATCTGAGTTTTTCCATCGGATATTCCGATTAATTCCATCGAAGTTTAGATAGAGAACATGTTCTCTTTTAGGTGAATTTAAGTTTGGTTGGACAAAGGTCCGATCGTGTGCATAAGACGCCTTTCACACTGGGGCATTTTTCAGGCGCTTTAGCATTAAAAAAAGAGCCTGTAAAGCGCCTGAAAGAAGCGGAATCTGCAATCCCAAGGTTACACTAAGGTGCCTTAAGAACGCCCAAAAAAAAGAGAGGCGAAGGACCTACGGGGCTGGCTGAGCGGGCTAGACCCCCTCACTTCCTCATAGGGGGAGTCCCTCTGCACCGTCAGGGTCCCGTTGGGCCCGTTGGGCTCCCAAGCGGAGCAGGTAGGGCGGGGTGAGTGGGAGGTCCTCCTTCACACCCACCATTGCCACCTCGGGGCATGGAGAAGGATGGCAGATTGCCTCTGGGGGGGAGGGTCTGCCTACTCCCAACTCCTGCAGTCCGGCTCCTCTCTCGAGTTCACGCACACAAAAAAAAAAAAAACACACAAAAAAATCTCCAGTGTGAAAGGGGTCTTAGCGTTTAAAAAAGTGCCTGTAAAGCACCTGAAAGAAGCTGCATCTGCAATCCCAATGTTAAAAACGCAAATGCTTTCACACTTGAGGCACTGCGCTGGCAGGGCGCCAAAAAAAGTCCTGCAAGCAGCTTCTTTGCAGCTCTTTAGGAGCGTTTAATACACCGCTCTTAAAGCGGGAAGCATTGAGGGAGCCTTTTTAACGCCAAAGCGCCTAAATAAACCCAATGTAAAAAAGGGTCTTAGCGGCGCTTTACCAGCGTTTTTCAGGCGCTGGCAGTGTGAAAGGGCTCTAAAAGCACTCAGGCTTTCACATTGGGATTGCATATAAGGTGCTTTACAGGCTTTTTTTAAAAGCCAAAGCGCCTGAAAAATGCTTGAATGACGCCCGAAAAACGCACCAGTGTGAAAGGGGCCTAAGTGTGACAAATATAAAAAAATCATGAAAGGGGCAAATACTTTTTCACGGCACTTTATTCAAGGCCGGGATCCCCCTTTAGGATAGTATCTATGTTTCTCGATTCCATATTTAGCTTTTGCACTTCCTATTCTGTCAGCATCTATTGACTTGTGTGAAGAAAGTGCAATTCAGGAGAAGTTAACCCAGCGGAACTGAGGATAATTAATTCTGTCTAGCAGCTCTCAGACCGAGATACCGACATTCTGATAGAGGCTGTACGGCGATTTTATAGAGCGCTTTGTTCTTTTACTATACATAACAAAAATATCAAGGAAATGAAATCTTTATTGTTCTCCTGAAATCATAATCACCACATAAATATACAGGAAAAACAAGATTAAGTGGTTTTAAGAGCGATTTATGGAATTTATATTCGGAGAAAATATGCCCACCCACATCTAACTAATTTACACAATGCCAAGTCAGGGAAAGTATCAAGTTCCTGGCAAGCTGTATTCCTGGAGCCGATGGAGGACTTCCAGGGCCTGACCTGAGAAACCTGTCTGGGGTTGCCAATAGGTGAGTGATACTGCCTGGCTTCGCAATCACAAATCTTGCTCACAATTCGCTGATTATGTGGCAAACTCTAGGGCAGTCTATGAGGCTAGGGTGACCACTTTCCAAAACCACCATTCAGGGACACCCTCCCTTCCCCAAAATCAGCTTGTGCTGTAACGAATCACAGCACAGTGATTGGACACAAGAGGCGGGATTTATGATTTCTCCAATCAAAAGCAGGGGGTGGGATTGTACTCCTCCAGGCATTCCCGGCCAGGACAAGTACTGTCAGTGAGTAAAGTGGTGATGTGGCTCCGTTTTTTGGGGGCATCAGATTGGCCCGGAGGGTGGCTGTGTCAGTTTCATCCTGGGACACTTTATTTTCCTGGAATGAATGTGCCCAGGACAGACCTGCAAAATGCGGGACTGTCCCGTGCAATCCGGGACACGTGGTCACCCTATATGGGGCACATATGTCGTTATTCATTTCTGGCCATTTGTAGGGCTTAAAGGGGTTGTAAAGGCAAAAATATTTTCCTCTTAAATTAAAGTCTGACAGTAGCTGATAAAGTAAAAAGTAATGTTTTGCATTATAACTAGTTTGATACCTGTTGTCTCCGTCACTCCTGAATCGTTATTCTCACTGACTTTCTGGTTTGCGGTGCGCATTCATTCTTGCTACATCACGGCCTAATGATAACTACAGTTCCTCAGTTTAGGCCGATACGTATTTTTCTACCTATTTTTGGTATAAAAAAAATTGCAATAAGCGTTTATCTTTTGCTTTGCGCAAAATTTATAGCGTTTACAAAATAGGGGATAGTTTTATTGTATTTTTTTTCTTTTTTTTTTCTTTACTACTAATGGCGGCGATCAGCGATTTTTTTCGTGACTGCGAAATTATGGCGGACACTTCGGACAATTATGACACATTTTTGGGACCATTGTCATTTTCACAGCAAAAAATGCATTGTTTTTTGTGAAAATGACAATTGCATTTTGGGAGTTAAAGTGGATGGTTCACCAAAAAAAAATATTAAAAGCCAGCAGCAACAAATACTGCAGCTGCTGACTTTTAATATTAGGACACTTACCTGTCCTGGAGTCCAGCGGCGTCCGCAGCAGAGGACGAGCGATCGCTCGTCTCCCTGCTGCTCCCCCCTCCATCCACGGTGAGGCAACCAGGAAGTGAAGCGCTCCGTCTTCACTGCCCGGTTCCCTACGGCGCATGCGCGAGTCGCGCTGAGCCCGGCGATTGGCTCCCGCTGTGTGCTGGGAGCCGAGAGTTCCCAGCACACAACGGGAAAAGCCTGTCTTTTGCCCGAGACTGCGGGCCGGAAGTGGGTGCAGATACCTGTCTTTAGACAGGTATCTGCACCCCCCTCCCCCCTGAAAGGTGTCAAATGTGACGCCGGAGGGGGGAGGGTTCCGATCAGCGGATCTTCACTTTAGGGTGGAGATCCGCTTTAACCACTAGGGGGCGCTGAAGGGGTTATGTGTGACCTCATTTGTGTTACTAACTGTAGGGGGGGGGTGGCTGTAGGTGTGACGTCATTGATTGTGATTTCCTATGTAAGGGAACACACAATCAATGCGGGTGCCACAGTGAAGAGTGTGTTTACACACAGCTCTCCCCGTTCTTCAGCTCCGGGGACCGATCGCGGGACTCCAGCGGCGATTGGGTCCCGCGGTCACGGAGCTTTGGACCGGGTGACGCGGGCGCGCGGGCGCGCACCCGCGACCCGGGGCTGGGCACTTAAAGAGGACGTACCTGTATGTGCATGTGCCCAGCCGTGCCATTCTGCCGACGTAAATGTGCAGGAGGCGGTCCTTAAGTGGTTAACAAAAGGCAAAGCACCCATGCCAAGTGACCAAACTCCTGTATTCACAGAGCATCAGGCCAGACGCTTGGCATGGGACCCAAAAGCAAGTGGAGATCACTGGAGTAGCAGTATCTAGCACCAGCTTGCAAGGACAATGGACAGGTACTGTATGGTATATTCATAGTTACATTAGTCCAAGCTGGACCGATGTAGCTATGTAAAAATATCCATACCTGGAATTATTATTTAATAGCTCTTGAACATAATCCAGTCTATGGAAAACCTGCATTTCCCTAGCTGTATTGTATAAACATTTGACTCTAATGAGGCTTCCATGGCTGAGTATCAATTCTGCATATCCTTTCCCCATCTCTAAATTTGTGCTGAGCCGTTTCTCTACTACTTTCCATCCGCTGTCCACAACAAGGCCAGGATAATGTTCCTGAGCAGCCCCCGCTGTTTGCTCAGAGCTGTAACAAAGAACAGGATGGAAGTTGTCTTCCGATAAGGAGAAATCCTACAAGGGGTCACAACCTCAAATTAAACTCCAGAGGAAATATGAGGTAACAGATTGGTGTTATGGACAGGGTAAGCTCAGAAAATGGGCAGATTCACGTGTCTCGCATTAAAGAAGACCTGTCACGCAGCACTGGAACATCCACCGCTAACATTATCCTGAGAAAAAAGCTGAGCTGCAGTGAAGAATTACTGCCGTACATAAATTTTGCAATAAAAGTCACCTATAAACTTTCTCTGCACCCACGGGTTGAATTTAGGATTGATGATTGCTGGGAAATGTGTGCAGTGCCATTTAGGTAATGGGCATGTTATATGACGACACATGGGTTCTCCAAATTTTTTAATCTAATGACTGAAAAAACATTCAGAAAAAAATTGCAAAAAGTAGCTTCATTCCCATTGTGACAGACACTTGTAGAACTGTATAAGTAGGTATCTGTATGACAATATCAGATGACAGAGAACTGGGCAATTAGTAGACATGTGCATTTGTTTTCGTACGAAATTCTGGCATTTCCACTTTAACAAATGATAACGAACAAGCATAATCCAAAATCCGAAAGATCTGACATAAAAAATGCTTTATTTTCGTTTTGTTGCGACAACAGTTGGATATAGATAGAAGATTCGACACGACGGTGACAATAGCGATCTGTGTCTATCGAACCTGCAGTTGAATGTGCCTAACCTTAACTCTATGAGTCCGAGATTATTTGACATAGAGAGAAAAGATTCAACATTATAGAGATTCAACGAAACAGCTAAAAACATAAGATCGCCACATACAGACATTTATGGTCAAATGCTCGGCCCATAGGCTATAGAAGAATTATAATGTTGGTTGACTAGTAATAATAATTAATAAATATAATTATTACTAGTCATACAACATTATAATTCCACTATAGCTTGTGGGCGGGGCATTCGACCGGAAATTTACAATTGTGGCGTCGTACAATTTAGCTGCTTTGTCTACTCTTCTTAGAACATTCCACAGACACCATAAGCCTTCAATTGACACATGCAACCTTTATTAAACACTTGCTTAATGGGCACATAAACCCCCTTCGTGCCCAGGCGAAATTTCAGCTTCCGGCACTGCGTCGCTTTAACTGACAATTGCGCGGTCGTGCGACGTGGCACCCAAACAAAATTGGCGTCCCTTTTTTCCCCACAAATAGAGCTTTCTTTTGGTGGTATTTGATCGCCCGTGCGGTTTTTATTTTTTGCGTTATAATGAAAAAAAGAGCGACAATTTAAAAATATATATATATTTTTTACTTGTTGCTATAATAAATATCCCATTTTTTTTTTTTTTTTAATATTTATTTTTTCTCAGTTAAGGCCGATACGTATTCTTCTACGTATTTTTGTAAAAAAAAAAAAAAATCACAATAAGTGACTGCTTTGCGCAAAAGTTATAGCACCTACAAAATAGGGGACATAATTATGATTTTTTTTTTTATATTTTTTTTGTTACTAGTAATGGCGGCGATCTGCGATTTTTATTGGGACTGCGATATTGCGACGGACACATCGGACACTTTTGACACATTTTTGGCGCCATTCACATTTATACAGCGACCAGTGCTATAAAAATGCACTAATTACTGTATAAATGTGACTGGCATTGAAGGGGTTAACACTAGGGGGTGAGGAAGGGGTTAAATGTATTGCCTGGGTGTGTTCTAACTGTATGGGGGGAGGGGGGTGACTGGGGGAGGTGACCGATGCTGTCTCCCTATGTACAAGAGAAACAGCATCTGTCACCTCACTGACAGGACATGGAGCTCTGTGTTTACACTCAGAGCTCCACGTCCCTGCTGTCTCACCGACGATCGCGTGTACCTGACGGACATCGCGGCCGCCGGGTACACGCATCGGATCCTCGGTGATGCGTCGGGACTGTTTTTCCCCGCCGCGCGCCACCCTGTGGCGCGCGCGGGGAATTACAAGCAAATCACGTCCAAAGACGTGACCCCGGCGCCTCAGGTCCGCGCTGTTCACGTATTTTGTTAATAGCGCGGACCTGAAGTGGTTAATTCGGATTTTCGGCCAAATGCATTTTTTAACAAAACAAAATAAATCAAAGCTACCGTATTTATTCGAGTATAACACGCACACGTGTATAATGCGCACCCCTAATTTTCTATTAAAAATTGGTATAACATTTTGTTTCACACCAAGCATTGTAATTGACAAAAAAACGTTGTTGAACACGTGCGGCCATGATAAAAATCATTTATTGACAACGTAAACTGGTATAACATTCATCTCTGGTACAGTAAATTCTCGGCTAGCTGGTCGATTTCCGTGAATTTCAGCATGATCAACAACTTTGAGCTTGAATGAAGCGTCATATGCAGAACGTTTTCTCTTGATACCCTGAGTTGCCATCTAACGGGTACCAGTATATCAATTAAAATATGAAGAACACTGAATTACGGTACGCAAAACACTGAATTGTACAAAAGCAATGCTTACCCTAACGTGTGGGCGAGGCGAGGAAATGAAGCGGCGACCATACAGCGGATAATAAGAATTCTCACCCCCAGTTCGGGCCGCCCACTGTACGCGACGTGGGGACGGTTTTTTTTTCTTCGCCCTCGCGTACAGTGAGCGGCTGCAGCCCGGAAAAGGCGCAGTGCGAACTCACAATTCGCCTGCGCCCTCAATGGACCGGCCGCCAATGCCACCCCTCCCCAGCCCTCGTTTATAACGCGCACCCAAACTTTGATTTATTTTTTTGGTAGAAAATTTTGCGCGTTATACGGTAATTTTGGGAGTAACTAAATAAAAAAAATTTCGGACGAAAACGAAATTCCAAAATGAAATATTTCAGTGTGCACATGTCTAGCAATTAGCATTTTAGGCATGAGAAGTCAGCAGTGGGAGTCTACCTGTTTCTGTTAACTAATGATGGGCTCAGGCATATTGGGATCCTAGTCCAGATGCAACTGAGCAAGCCCACCAGGAAGCTGTCACCTGTATTGGGCCAATCGTCTTCAGCCGGGACATTTTTTTTGTAGACACGTGGCTGAGAGATGGGGAATGCCCATGTAACAGGAGATAGTCAGAGAGTGCAGACATGTAAGAAAATGTGGTCAGAGACAATAGGAATGCTGATGATTAGAGACTCCCCAGCCCTCGTTTATAACGCGCACCCAAACTTTGATTTATTTTTTTGGTAGAAAATTTTGCGCGTTATACGGTAATTTTGGGAGTAACTAAATAAAAAAAATTTCGGACGAAAACGAAATTCCAAAATGAAATATTTCAGTGTGCACATGTCTAGCAATTAGCATTTTAGGCATGAGAAGTCAGCAGTGGGAGTCTACCTGTTTCTGTTAACTAATGATGGGCTCAGGCATATTGGGATCCTAGTCCAGATGCAACTGAGCAAGCCCACCAGGAAGCTGTCACCTGTATTGGGCCAATCGTCTTCAGCCGGGACATTTTTTTTGTAGACACGTGGCTGAGAGATGGGGAATGCCCATGTAACAGGAGATAGTCAGAGAGTGCAGACATGTAAGAAAATGTGGTCAGAGACAATAGGAATGCTGATGATTAGAGACTATAGGTATGCTACAAAAGATGATAAGAGAGTGCAGACATGTAACAGGAGGCTGTCAGAGACCATGGGCATGCTGATGATTACAGACTATAGGCATGCAACAAAAGATGTTATAAAATATGAGGTACAGCGTTGCACTTACAGTTGGTGGTTTGAAACAGCGCAAATAGTGCAAAAACTATTTGCGCTGTTTCAAACCACCAACTGTAAGTGCAACTTTATTAGCCCATTAAACCCGCTTGTTTACAGTATTACGCTATGGGTTGTTTTTTTTGTTTTTATCCCATGAGTTTCTGAAGTACTCATTCATCTCGTGCAACAAACGCTGTGGAGTCACTATCTATATTGCTTGTTTGTACCTGGAGAAGTCTACTTGGGAAGATTTTAATCATCCCTGAGCCCATGAGACCGCTGTCATAACGGTCAATATCTTCTGGTAAGGAGACATCTTACTCACTGGGTGGCTTTCTGGTGGAAGAGGATTTTATTCGTTCACTTTGATTCACTTCCATGGACTATACATATTGAGTTTCTTCACTTTTTTATGGTCACTTTCTTCCATATGACCACATATTATCTATTATCTATGTCACATATGGTGTAATATGATCATCATCATTCTTTTCACTTTATTATTTCTTTATAGCGCTGTACCTCATATTTTATAATTTGTTTTTTACTTTGGTTCTTAGGTAATTGGTACTGGCAGCTTCCAAATACGTTTGATTCAGGATTTATTTTCACGTTTAAATTCTTTATTGTGTTTTTCTCCCTACTGGGAGGATTTTTTATTTTATGCTACAAAAGATGATTAGAGAGTGCAGACATGTAACAGGAGGCTGTCAGAGACCATGGGCATGCTGATGATTAGAGACTATGGCCATACTACAAGAGATGGTCATAGAGTGCATAATTGTAATAGGAAGTGGTTAAAAAAACTATGGGCATACTCAGGGATGTATTCTGGCCTAGGCCAACAAGGCCCAGGCCTAGGGTGGCTTTTTGTGGGGGGTGGCCCTCTGTCCTCTTCCCATGGCGTCCCTCTCTCCTCCTCCCAGGGCGTCCCTCTCTCCTCCTCCCAGGGCGTCCCTCTCTCCTCCTCCCAGGGCGTCCCTCTGTCCTTCTCCCAGGGCGTCCCTCTGTCCTTCTCCCAGGGCGTCCCTCTGTTCTTCTCCCAGGGCGTCCCTCTGTTCTTCTCCCAGGGCGTCTCTCGGTCCTTCTCCCAGGGCGTCCCTCTGTCCTCTTCCCATGAATATGATAGGGATGTGGCTTTGACAGGAAGGGGTGGGTCATATTTAAATTAGAGGGTGCGCAAGTTTAGTCAGGCCTAGGGCAGCACAAAACCTAAATACACCTCTGGGCATACTACAAGAGATCGTTATAGGGTGCAGAATTGTAATAGGAAGTGGTCAGAGACTATGGACATACTACATGGGATGGTCATAGAGTGCCAAATTGTAATAGAAAGTGGTCAGACACTATGGACATACTACAAGATATAGTTATAGAATGCAGAATTGTAATAGGAAGTGGTCAGAGACTATGGGCATACTACAAGATATAGTTATAGAATGCAGAATTGTAATAGGAAGTGGTCAGAGACTATGGGCACACTACAAGAGATAGTCATAGAGTGCAGAATTGTAATAGGAAGTGGTTAAAAACCTATGGACATACTACAAGAGATGGTCATAAAGTGCCGAATTGTAATAGGTAGTAGTCAGAGACTATGGGCATACTACAAGAGATAGTCATAGAATGCAGAATTGTAATAGGAAGTGGTCAGAGACTATGGGCATACCACAAGAGATAGTTATAGCATGCAGAATTGTAATGGGAGGTGGTCAGAGACTATGGGCATACTACAAGAGATAGTTATAGAGTACAGAATTGTAATGGGAGGTGGTCAGAGACTATGGGCATGGTAGGGGTAATAGTCAGACACTATGGACATGTTATAAGAGATGTTCATAGAGTGCAGACATGCTGCAGGAGATGATTAGAGACTGTGAATATGCTATACTGTAGAGATTGTTGGAGACTGGGGACATGCTTTAGAAGATGATCATAGGCTAGAGACACATTACATGAGACTGCTATGACAATCGCTTCACAAATTAATGCTTTCACATTTGTGCTTCTTAAAAAATTACTTGTGCCATATTTTATATTTTTTTCTCATTATAAAAATAAAAAAGAGAAAAGTAGTAAGTAAGTAGTCACCTAATGAACATGCAAACTACTGCCTGAAGAGGCTCTGAGGGTCCCACAATAAATGCCAGAGGGCTGTAGGTGGCCTTGCCGGTTGGGCACCAGGGGGCCAGATCATCTTTTGTCTATAGGCCCTTTATGATGCTTCCGCTGATTATACCCTCAACTACAAAGAACAATTTTCTGATTTTGCTTGAAGGCATCTAGAACATTTATCATGTCAATATAAGCTTACTCAGCATTCCAGATCAGTGACTATAATATCATGTAGAGGTTCTCTTTCATTGAATCAAACAGCTGTGCACCATGTGCTAGTATGACTATATTCCTGGTCAGCAATGTGAATGTACATGTAGCGCCTGTGTAAATTTAGAGGGGGATGAGAGAGTTATGTAGCTTTCATCCATCTGATTTGGGCAATTTAGTTGCTGTGCTGTGCTGTCGGTTCATTCTGTGTTCCTAAAGTGCCTTTCCACTTTGGGGCGACAGGTGGGGGCAGTGGAGTCCAGGAGAGGGCGCCTTATTGCCAGCAGCCAATCAGAGGGTTTTTTCCCTCGCGGGGCATGCTGGGTGAGGGTACTTCTAGTTAGGCGCCATATTGGGCACGGGAGTTCGGGGTTGGATCCGGGTGCTGCACCCACCTTTAAGGTGTGCGCACATCACGGGCCCCGGCGATATGGCCTACCAGGCCGGGGTGCACGTGCTATGCTTTGCCTTTGGTTCCGGGGACCATGTTGGCCCGGAGCAACTGAAGAGGTGATGGAACCCAGTGACTTATTGGGTCCTCCCATCTTTGAGAGAAGATCCCAAGCGAGTTGTGCTGTTCGGTGGGGAGTCAGTCTGAGGAGAGCCCGGAGGCAGGCAATCCAATAGGGCCTAGACAAGCCATCGGGGATCGAGGTGACCGGACACTGGGAGTTTGTCTTATGGCAACCGAAAAACAAGAGCTACCTGAGGGAGATTCAGGCAACTATATTCATTGAGAAGGAACCGCTCCATCAAACTGTGTTCCAGAGCAGGGGCCTGTGGCAGAGGCCCCACTCCTATCTTCATTTGAGCCAAGTCTGTGGCAGAGACTTGTTCTCCTTCTCAAGGGTCCGAGTGAAATTCTGGCTGCCAGTTCTGTGAGAGAGACTGTCCAGGTACACTACACCCATTCCGGCTGGAGTGGCGATTCCTTTCACAAATCTTTCTCTGTCTACTTCAAGTTAATTGTTGCCGTGTTTGGCCAGAGAATAAAAGCACAGAAAACGACACCCTGCTGTTTGGACATTCCGTCATTGCTCACATCATCATCATCATCATCATCATCATCATTATCATACCCCTAGACGCATCGCAAAAGGTAACACGCCGTCCCAAATCTATCCAGCGGCTCCTCCGGGGGTAGCGCTACATACATAATAAAAGAAAGCCAATTTTTATTACGCTGTCCATTATGAGATAATGCTTGCCAATCCTGACCGTTTTATTTGCCCAGGGAAAGGGATCTGCTGCTTTCTAACAGGAATCATGAATGGCATCATAATGGGCCTTTTTAAACCATAATTCCCCCTGCTGATGTCCGTCATTTTAGCAGTAAATTCCTATTGGTTTCCACAGTCAGACCTGCAGCCTTCTACCTTTATATACACTGTAGACTAGGGTGCCCACATGTCCCGGACTGTCCTGCAATTGACATGTCTGTCCCTGGTCTCAGGCACCTTCATTCCGGGCCAATGCCAACAGCTAACAAAACACCACCCGGTGAATGAGGTAGAAATTCCCTTTCACCAGACCACCATGACCCCTTTAATTAAAAAGAAAGGTCAGATGGAGCTTCATATGGTTATAGATCTGCTTCCGTTCACTGGTGCACACCAAGAGAAAAAACCTGGGATCATGGATCCGTTTATTAAAACAAATACTTAAAACATAGGCCAAATAGCTGCTTACTTTAAAATGTGCCTTGCTTCGGCACTAAGGAACACCTAATTTGTTACCAGACTCAAGATGAGAAGCAGCTGTCCCGCAGCGTGCGTTCCACCATCGTGGTATCCAGAAACCAGAAGTGTCCAGGAGAGGAAATGTGACTGGGATGCACCTCGACGTACGTTTCGTCGTGATGACGTCATCAGGAAGCGTCCATTTCTGATGCCATTGAATCTTGAATAATCTAATGTCAATGCAGAAACCCACCCATGTGCACATAAAAACCTCTGCCATAATTCATATTCAGACTTTCTCAGCTCAAGCACTTGTCCAAGGAATGCAGAGGGATGGAAGATTGGTAGTCCCTCTCCCTCTCCCTCTGAATTCCTCTTTCCATAGCTAGTCTCAGAAACGTTTTTGGACCCAAGACAAATGCTGGTTATCTAGCAGCCTTCTTCTTGTTATCTACATTGTTAGACAACTGCTGGTGGAGAGGGTGCCCTGTCTGATCCCGTAGCTAGCAAGTAGCTGGCTGTGTAATAACTGCTGCTTGTCTTGGTAGGGGGACATGTCAGGATTCCATCCCACTGCATTACTCTTGCCTTGGAGCCGAGGTGAGCACTGGATATCTAGTAGCCTTCTCCTTGTTAGTTGTGTTGTTGGACATCTGTGTGGGTAAAGGGTGCCCTGTCCAACCTTGTAGCTAGCAAGGTGATGGCTGCTGAATAATTTCTGCTTGTCTTAACTTAAGCAGTGGCGAGAGGAATTCAGAGTTAAGGGGGATATGCCCGGCTTCCATCCCTCTGCATTTCTCTTGCAGTCACTTGCCTTGGAGTATAGATGAACACTGGTTATCTAGTAGCCTTCTCCTTGTTAGATATGTTGCTTCAGGTGGAAAGAGTGTCCTGTTTGACCTCGCAACTAGCAAGGAGATGTCTCCGTAAAAAACGTCACTTGTTTTGCCTCCAGCAGAAGCAAGTAGAAGGCAGAGGTAGGGAGGACATGTCAGGCTTTCACCCCTCTGCATTCCTCTTGCAGTCATGTAGCATGTAGCGGCTGCTGCGGTTCCCCATCCCGCTTGCTCTCTCCACTGGCAACTTACAAGAGCGCATAGATCCCGCTGTCCCCGGATTCCGGGTTGGGTACCACATGTTCCGGTACTAGGCTCCATTAATTAACTCCGTCCTGTGCGCGTGGAGCAGTCTCCTGTCTGCTCCGCCCCCTGTAATGTGCTTCTGCTCCCAGCGCGCCCGAGCTACAGGGATCTATTGGACAGGTACTGATCTATGGGGACACCTGACATGGGAGGCTCTGATGGGGACACCTACTGTGGGTGGTGTAGAGAAAAACCGGGATGGCCGCACTCCAAAAAAATGGTTCCTTTTAATAAAACTGGTCACAACATCAGCTTTTCTCCTGATTTTTTGCTGTGATATGTTCATGTTGTGACCAGTTTTATTAAAAGGAACCATTTTTTTGGATTGCGGCCGTCCCGGTTTTTCTCTACACATTTTTGCATATTATTGCAGTGCCTGCACCCAGGTGTTTGGACTACACCTTGCAGTTCCCTGGGACCTATGAGCGGTAAACTTTCTCTCTCACCTACTGTGGGGGGGCTCTGATGAGGGACACATTTGTAAAGGGGAGGAGTTAGTAAGATGACCACGCCCATGTAGGCCCCGGGATCGACCCTGACCGGGACAGACCTGCAAAATGCGGGACTGTCCCGGGCAATTCAGGACACGTGGTCACCCTACTGGAGAGGCCCGGGACTTGGCTACACTTGGCTATGTTGTTGGACAACTGAGGGGAGGGGGGGTGCACTTATTCACCCCGTAGCTAGGCTCACAATGAACCTAAGATGAAGGGACAAAGAATCGCATGCACTTTTTCCCCTGGGAGGCAGAAACATTTTTTTTTTTTTACTGCAGCCACATCTAAGGATTGCTAAGCTGCAATATATTACGTTTTTTTGTTCTTGCGTTTGGAAACACTTTAATCTCCAAATAAAAACACTTGTTGACACAGCTCCTTGATTTTCCTCGGCATTTCATAATACAGGAGTGTCAGATCTGTCCAGACAGGAATATCTGAACCCCGTCCAAAGGAAGCTTTCACTTTTAACCCGGCGCATTTTCCGCTCTTGGATGCCAGTCAGACTGGCTGCTCCGACTTGTGTCAGCTGGTGCCGCCGACCTGTAACCTGTATGGCAGCCACAGAACTACCCAGCTGGAAAGTACGCCGCGCAGAAGACCGAAGACCGTGTCTCAGCCCGCCAACCGCCTTCAAAACAACAATATTGTATACACACGCCTACGAATAAACTGTGTGTTATTGTATCCCTTTAACACAACATACGGGGCTTCCTATACAACAATTCTGCAACAATATCCAATCAGTTATGTTGTCCGACGATGTTGTTACAGCCATACAATTATAAACACACTTTTCTCCTTGTTTAATTCTTTGCTTTTATCCTGAAGCCAAAGAAAACTTAGCCGCCAGCTGAACCGCGAGGCTGAGACTTTGATGTGTAATATCGGCATTGTGTGGAAGGCTAATTAAATATTTCCTGTCTCTATTTTGGGTTTTGATGTACAGGTTTAACATTCCAGTGTGAGCGGAGTTTGTGTAATACAAAGAGGTCCTTTTACTGGCCATACACACATCAATGTGATTGCTTCAATATTCTGATGTGATCTACAAGTTATCAATATACAATCACCGTCCACTTTATTAGGTACACCGTGCTAGTACCGGGTTGGACCCCCTTTGCCTTCATTCTTCATGGCAGAGATTCTACAAGGTGTTGGAAACGTTCCTCAGAGATTTTGGTCCATAGTGACATGATAACATCACACAGTTGCGGCAGATTTGTCGGCTGCACATCCATGATGAGAATCTCACATTCCACCACAAGGCGCCCTATTGGATGAGATGTGGTGAGTGTGGAGGCCATTGGAGTACAGGGACCCCATTGTCCAGTGGTGAGATGATCGGATCTTTGTGACATGGTGCATTATGTAAGATGGTAACTTTCCATTGGCCACCAATGTAACAGAGCACTTCATTGGCCAATATACGGAGCATTTCACTGACCACCAATGTAAGGGAGTAATTGTCCCCTGACCACCAATGTGTAGCACTGACCCCCAAAGGAGCTGCTGGTTTGATTTAGGCCTGCACTCTACCAATAAACCCCACTAACTTGGCTCAATCCCCTTGGCACAGCTGTGATGCCATGCAATGCAATACAATACAATGTAAGACAGTACAAAATACCTGTATTGTTACCAGTGGCGGCTGGTGCTCAAAATTTTTGGGGGGGCGCAAACGAAAACAAAACAAAAAAAAAAACAATTGAAGCCTCACTGTACCTATCAATTGTCACCACTGTGCCATGCCATCAAATGCAGTCACTGTGCCATCAAAACGCAGCCACTGTGCCATGCCATCAAATGCAGTCACTGTGCCATCAAAACGCAGCCACTGTGCCATGCCATCAAAACGCAGCCACCGTGCCATGCCATCAATTGTCACCACTATGCCATCAAACACAGCCACTGTGCCCCCAATTGTCGCCACTGTGCCCCTAATTGTAACCACTGTGCCCCCAATTGTCACCACTGTGCCCCCACTTGTAGCCACTATGCCCCCACTTGTAGCCACTGTGCCCCCACTTGTAGCCACTATGCCCCCACTTGTAGCCACTGTGCCCCCACTTGTAGCCACTGTGCCCCCACTTGTAGCTACCGTGCCCAGTACCCCCCCCCCCGGCACTTACCTTTATGGCTTCTACGTCCCTCGATGTCCCTCGTCCCGCCCTCGATGATGCTTCAGCCAATCAGGTTACCTGATTGGCTGAGACGCCTGTCAGTCTTATCCTCGGACGCACGGCTGGTACGTCCCGAGGATGAGCTTCAGGAAGCCAACTACAGCCTCAGGGCTGTACTCGGACAGCCTATCAGGGCCGCTGGCCCTGATAGACACTTCCCCACAGCCAGTCAGCTGCTGCTATTCAGCTGACCGGCGCTCAATGTCCGGTCAGCTGAATAGTGGGCGGCAGCGGCGAAAATATTATTTTACTGGCTGTGAGCAATCCAGAGGGGGCGGCGCTCCTGCGTCCCTATGGACGCACCGCCACTGATTGTCACCCCAGGATCCACTGACTGCACCTGGTGAGAGAAAACAATACGCCACAACAACTGGATACTTAACCAGAGATATATTTTACTGTAGAATATGCAAAAAAAGGTGATTACAGTAATTGTGCTGTCATCCCAACAAAAGACGACAGCACAATGGATTTCAATATAAACTATTTGAAATACAGTATACCAGGGCTCAAAATTTCAAGCCCATAGCTACTAGCCAGGCCTCAAGAGTTACTCGCCACCAGTTGCCCCACCTAATTCATACACTGCCCTTCACCTAATTGCACCCATAAACACGCCCTCGTAGATTATCTCATGGAATGACACTGTTAAATGTTTTATGCAGAATCAAGTTACACAATTAAATATTACCAACAACAAATTTAACAAAATGGGACAGGGCACTGGGGGCAGACCAGAGGGACAGGGCACTGGGGGAAGACCAGAGGGACAGGGCAATGGGGGCAGACCAGAGGGACAGGGCACTAGAGCTGGGTCTCTTCCCCATTCTCTTGCTGTTTCCTCTGCAACTCCCATCCATCCTCTCTCTCTCTCCCTCTCCTATTCATCTCATCATCAGGAGCCTGTGTGTGGGGCTCCACGCTTGCATGTCCCCACTTTATTCAGGCTGGCAGTGAGGAGAGGAGCTGCAGCACAGAGGGAGGGAGTGCAATCCAGCGCTGAGATCCACACAACTGCACAGCCATTGACAGCATAGCACAGCGTACACTGACCCCACACAGCACACATTGAGACCAGTCTGTTCACAGTGCTCAGGCTGAACTGTTGGACACTTACATAGAGCACAAGGAGAAGAAAACTGCACAAACGGGAAGGCTGCCACTCTAATGTCAGGGCAACTTTCACTGAGTGCTGCACCGGAGTGGTAATTTTCGCAATCCTCCACCTCACTTATTACTTCCTGCTCCCTGCTCTCTACTCTCCAGCTACATTGGTCGGGGGGAGGGGGGCAGGCTCAAAAAGGTCATGCTGTTAGGTCCCATGGCTTAATGAGAATTGTAAGGAGAGCACCTGTGTACTGCTCTGCCTGTGCGCGGGTCACCAGACTACTTTTCCTGAGCATGCACCTTTCCTAGGCACAGATTGGAGGGAGATTGGTCATGCAGCCCTGTCATCACTCGCCCCCAGCTGAAATCCACTCGCCAAATGCTAGTAGGCGGGTGGAAATTTTGAGGGCTGCAGTATACATATATATATATATATATATATATATATAGGTTTATACCTAAGAGCTACCCCTACTTTATAAGCTATGTGTGAGATCTCACTTAAAGTACTTAGTCCTGGATCTTCTTTTCTTCGCTAGTTAAAGTAGCTCCTTGTAATTTGTAATCCACAGTTTTGGTGAGTTAAATTGAAGTGAAAATGCTCCTGGTGTAGCGGTAACAACTATTTTAACATTGCTTGAGACATCAAGGTAGATAGGCCTCAAGCCTTCTCAGTGTCAGTTGCTCTGCTCCTTCATGGAACTATAATTTCCAGTGAGGCCTGTATATGAGTCTTACTGCGTGTGAAATTTAACAAACTGTGGGCTGTGACCCGCTCACCCACTGGATAGAGGCTATGTGTGGTAACTTTTGTCCGGTGACTGCAACTTGCTTCTCCGTCAGCTGGGCCAATCGCTCTGTTCAGCTCTGCTGGGTGGATCCCGTCCTCCGATGCTCGGAGGAGTGTCTCTGGGTCTCTGCAATCCGGCCACCGTCTCCCCACAGGTCCTCTCAGGCAGACAAGAGACCTAAAATGGCCGCTCCGGCTCCTTTTATCTCCTACCCAGCATGCACTGCTCAAGAAAGTGTTCATGGGTAGGTCACCAAACCTCCTGGGTGAAAAAGGTCAGCCTCCTCCTCCCAAAACAACAGTCATTTTGTGTCTAGTCCTTTGTGCTTTTTCTCAGAAAAAAACATATCTGCAATACCAGTATTTGGTCACTAGATGGCTCCAATTACTGAAACATAGCAATGTCCAAAGACGTTGTATTAAAGTATGCAAACACACATCAATTTGGGAGAATATCAGCGCTACACAAAGTAAGAGGGAATTGTCCCCTAACCACCAATGTAAGGGTGGAATTGTACACTGACCACCAATGTAAGGGGGGATTGTACACTGACCACCAATGTAAGGGGGGATTGTACACTGACCACCAATGTAAGGGGGAATTGTCCCCTAACCACCAATGTAAGGGGGAATTGTACACTGACCACCAATGTAAGGGGGAATTGTACACTGACCACCAATGTAAGGGGGAATTGTCCCCTAACCACCAATGTAAGGGGGAATTGTACACTGACCACCAATGTAAGGGGGGATTGTACACTGACCACCAGTGTAAGGGGGAATTGTCCCCTGCCCACCAATGTAAGGGGGAATTGTACACTGACCACCAATGTAAGGGGGGATTGTAGACTGACCACCAATGTAAGAGGGGGATTGTACACTGACCACCAATGTAAGGGGGAATTGTCCCCTAACCACCAATGTAAGGGGGAATTGTACACTGACCACCAATGTAAGGGGGAATTGTCCCCTAACCACCAATGTAAGGGGGAATTGTACACTGACCACCAATGTAAGGGGGGGGATTGTACACTGACCACCAATGTAAGAGGGGGATTGTACACTGACCACCAATGTAAGGGGGGATTGTACACTGACCACCAATGTAAGGGGGGATTGTACACTGACCCCCAATGTAGGAGGGGGATTGTACACTGACCACCAATGTAAGGGGAATTGTACGCTGACCACCAATGTAAGGGGAATTGTACACTGATCACCAATGTAAGGGGAATTGTACACTGACCACCAATGTAAGGGGAATTGTACACTGACCACCAATGTAAGGGGGAATTGTCCCCTAACCACCAATGTAAGGGGGAATTGTACACTGACCACCAATGTAAGGGGGGGATTGTACACTGACCACCAATGTAAGAGGGGGATTGTACACTGACCACCAATGTAAGGGGGGATTGTACACTGACCACCAATGTAGGAGGGGGATTGTACACTGACCACCAATGTAAGGGGAATTGTTCACTGACCACCAATGTAAGGGGAATTGTACACTGATCACCAATGTAAGGGGAATTGTACACTGACCACCAATGTAAGGGGAATTGTACACTGATCACCAATGTAAGGGGAATTGTACACTGACCACCAATGTAAGGGGAATTGTACACTGACCACCAATGTAAGAGGGGGATTGTACACTGACCACCAATGTAAGAGGGGGATTGTACACTGACCACCAATGTAAGGGAGTAATTGTCCCCTGACTGCCAATGTAAGGGGGGGATTGTTCACTGACCCTCATTGTAACAGAGCACCTAATCAACCAATAAATGGGGCACTTCACTAACATCCAATGTAAGGGGGTAATAGTCCACTAGTCACTATGTAACGGATCACTTCATTGACCAATATAAGGGGCACTTAACTAACCACCAATGTTAAGTGGATAATTGTCCACCAGCCACCAATCTAACAGATTACTTTACTGTCCAATATAAGGGGCACTTCACTGACCACGAATGTGATAGGGTAATTTCCACTAGTCACTAATGTAACAGGGCACTTCATTGATCAAAATAAGGGGCACTTCATAGACCAATGTAAGGGGGTAATTTTCCCCTAACCGCCAATGTAAAGGGGGCAATTGTACACTGACCCCCAATGTAATAGAGCATCAAAATCGACCAATAAATGGGACACTTCACTAACAACCAATGTAACAGAGTACTTCACTGACCACCAATGTAAGGGGGTAATTGTCTACTAGTCACTAATGTAACAGGGCACTTAATTGATCAAAATAATGGGGCACTTTGTAGACCACCAATGTAAGGGAGTAATTGTCCCCTGACCGCCAATGTAAAGGGGGAAATTGTACACTGGCCCCCAATGTAACAGAGCACCTAGTCGACAAATACATGGGGCACTTCACTAACAACCAATTTAACAGAACGTTTTTTTTTTTACTAATATGAAGCACTTCACTGACCACCAATGTAAGGGGGTAATTTTCTACTTAACACCAATGTAACAAAGCACTTCACTGACCAATATAAGGGGCATTTCACAGACCACTAATGTAAGGGAGCAATTGTCCACTGACCTCACTAACCACCAATGTAACAAAGCACTTTTTTTAAGCAATATAAGAGGCACTTTACTGACCACTAGTGTAAGGGGGTAATTTTCTATTGGCCACCAATGTAACAGACCACTCCATTGACCAAAATAAGTGGCACTTTACTGCCTACCAATGTAAGGGGGTAATTTAATTTTCTTTTGACCACCAATGTAACAGAATATTTCATTAACCAATATAAGGGCCACTTTGACCACAAAATGTAACAGAATATTTCATTGACCAATATAAGGGCCACTTTCCCGACCACCAATATTGGGGGGGGGGGTAATTTTCCATTGGCCTCCAATCTAAGGGGGCATTTTCCACTGACCCCCCCATTTTGAGGTAACACTATACTTTAATGTCTGAGTTTCTTTTCTGGCTATTATTAGTTTTATCTTTTTTTTTTTATTTAGTTTATCACGGGAAATATGTTGTCATCACTAGGAGCCCTGGGCTGTCAAATAAACCACGAAGGCTACGTTCCTTATTCTTCTATCCACAACTCGTGTCCCGTGAGCAGTAGATATATTCATCATTAGCAGGGGTTCCTTGAGACATGAACATTATTTCAAGGGTTCCTCTGTGTTAAAAAAAAGTTGAGAAAGGCTTCTCTAAGGTGTGAAGGAATCCTTCCTCAAAACTAAATTTACTGGCCAACGTCCTGTGACATACGGTTTAAGATTTTCACGCCTTGGGGCCTGTTCGTAGGTTGGCGGGCATGGTGCACACAAGGGGCCAATGTGGGCTCCATGCTGCCGATCATCTGTTTTTTTTAGGAGAGAAGTGCACGTGCACAACAGATGCACCCCGAGGGATCGACAACCCTGCAGGGACTGAGCAAGGCAACATGAGCCAAGACAATGGAGCAGCAATAGCCCGGGTTGGAATGCATTGTATGACAGCATGGAGAAATCCAACAGCCGTTCCCCACCAGCTGTGACAAGAGGGAGTTTAAATGAGCCGGGGAAAATTGGGATACAACGGAGCACTGTATCTATACCAGGATATGTAAATGCCTTTATCATGAATGAGTAATGCTTTTTTACTGAGCCTGCAGCAAGTGCTGTGCTGGTGCCTATTTAATGCCCAATGGGGGGGGGGGGGGGGGGGGATGTCCTAAAACTGTCTATAGCTCTATAGTATATCTTTGATTTAGTTAAAGTGTGTCTAAAACTAAGAATGCAGAAAGTTGAGATGTTAAAGGTTAAGTTCACACCTACAGGTGTAATCGAGCGCGACCGCGTTTTCTCACATGTCACATGGAGCACAACTCATTCATTGAATAATAAAAGAAATCCTGACCCAAAAATGATGCGTAGGGGTACTATTAACCACTTGTTGCTAAATGACCCTGCCACTTTTTGCGATTCGGCCCTGCGTCGCTTTAACTGACAATTGCGCGGTCGTGCGACGTGGCTCCCAAACAAAATCGACGTCCTTTTTTCCCACAAATAGAGATTTCTTTTGGTGGTATTTGATCACCTCTGCAGTTTTACAAAAATAGAGCGACAATTAAAAAAAAAATCGATATTTTTAACTTTTTGCTATAATAAATATCCCCCCAAAAATATATAAAAAAAAAAAAATGTTTTCCTCAGTTAAGGCCGGTACGTATTCCTCTACATATTTTTGGTAAAAAAAATCGCAATAAGCGTATATTGATTTGCGCAAAAGTTATAGGCCCGGATTCACAGCCATCGGCGCATCTTTGTGCGGGTGTAGCGTATCTTCTGCTAGAAAATGCGCTCAACGCTGCGCCGGCGTAGCTTATAGTTGTTGGCGTAATCCGACGTAAGTCAAAGTAGGTGGAAGTGGGCTGGAAGTGGGCGTGATATATTAAAATGAAGCGTGACCCCATGCAAATGATGGGCTGAGCTTCAAAAAACGAAACTGCACAAGCGTCGTCTCTTGGACGCATCCCAGTGCGCATGCTCACAGTCACGTCGAAAAAAACTGCCTAAGATACGTCAATACACTGCCTACGACGTGAACGTAACCTACGCACAGCCCTATTCACGTACTGCGTAAATGGCGTAAAATACGGCGGCTGTTGCCTGGTCCATACCTTTGAATGGGTTGCACCTCCTATATGAGGAATAACTTTACGCCGGACGTAACCCTTACACAAATCGCTTAAAAAATGCGCCGGACGCAAGTACGTTCATGAATCTGCGTATCTTACTCATTTGCATATTTAACATGGGTACGCCGAATGCGTCGAGCGTAACTATGCGCCCACGATAGGCCGGCGTAAGCAAGTTACGTCGGGTGGCTGAAGCCATGTTTTACGACGTATCTAGCCTTGTGAATCGGCGCAGAGATGTGACGGTGCACATTTGTACTTACGACGACGTATCTTTAGATACGTCGGCGTAAAAGTTACGTCAATCCGGGCCATATCGTTTACAAAATAGGGGATAGTTTTATGGCATTTTTATAAAAAAAATTTTTTACAAGTAATGGCGGTGATCAGTGATTTTTTCGCGACTGCGACATTATGGCGGACACTTTTGACACATTTGTGGGACCATTGACATTTTCACAGCGAAAAGTGCTATAGAAATGCACTGATTACTGTGAAAATTACAATTGCAGTTTAGGAGTTAACCACTAGGGGGCGCTGAAGGGGTTCAGTGTGACCTCATATGTGTTTCTAACTGTAGGGGAGCGGGGCTGGACGTGTGACGTCAGTGATTGTCTTTCCCTATATCAGGGAACAGACGATCACTGAGGCCACGTACACACGATCAGACCGGTCCGATGAAACTGGTCTTCATCGGACCACGCTGAAGTGGTCTGATGGTCTGATGTGTGTACACACCATCGGACCAAAAATCCGTTCAGACCAGAACGCGGTGACGTAGAACACAACGACGTGCTGAAAAAACGAAGTTCAATGCTTCCAAGCATGCGGCGACTTGATTCTGAGCATGCGCGGGTTTTTGGTCCGATGCTTTTGTGTATTAACCATCGTTTTGGTTCGGCGGTCAGGTGTCTGTCGGACAGATTTTAAAGCAAGTTTTGAAACTTTGGTCCGACGGACAACGGTCCGATGGGCCGTACACACCATCGAATTGGTCCGATGAAGACCAGTTTCATCTGACCAGTCTGATCGTGTGTACGCGGCCTGACATTGCCACAATGAAGAACGGGGAAGGTTTGTTTACTCACAGCTCTCCCCGTTCTTCAGCTCCAGTGACCGATCGCGGGACACTGCCGACGATCGGGTCCCGTGGGCGCGCTCGCGTCCCCACGGCTAGGTATTAAAGAGACACGTACGGGTACGTGCTTGTGCCCAGCCGTGCTATTCTGCCGACGTATATATCGGCGTGAAGGGGTCCTTAATTGGTTAAAGAGTATCTGTGGTTTGCAAGTCAGATGCCTGAATCTCCCTCTTTTCTGAAGTTGTCCTTTAACCACTTCTTCAAGGAGAACCCCTGAGACGGACGCACGCAGTGGTGTATCTAGGGTATGGCAGCCATGGCAAGTGCCATGGGCGCCATATGAAGGGGCACTGTTGAGTGGCTGGGCAGCAAGGCATTGACCAGTGTCTGAGCATGTCTTCTTCCCTCCTCCCGAGCAGGGCCGTCTCTACCATAGGGCAAACAGGGGCAGCTGCCCAGGGCCCTGTCACTGTTGGGGGCCCAAAGCAACCCCCTTTGAAAAAAAAAAAACATTTTTTTTTTTTTTAGGGGTCCGGTGGTCCCCAGGGCCCTTTTTTTTTTTTTTTAATAAAAAAATATATTTATTTTATATATTTTTATTTTATTTTTTATTAACCCCCCTGCCGGTATCCCCGAGCGCGACTCGGGATGGATTTTTCATGTAAATATCGCTATCCACGAGTCGCGCTCGGGGTGAATGCAGAGCCTGCAGCGCGCGCTGGCTTACCTGTTTATCCAGGCAGGGTACTGTACTTACCTTGTCCCTGGATCCAGCGATGCATCCCCGCTGTGTGAGCGAGTGGCGTCCTCCATTCGACTCACACAGTGCCCGCGCGCCGCCGATCTCCGTTCCCTGCAACGTAACGGCGCACGGGGGCGGAGACCGGCGGCAAATTCAAAAAAGTAAACAAACACATTACATACAGAATACTGTAATCTTATAGATTACAGTACTGTATGTAAAAAGTACACACCCCCCCTGTCCCTAGTGGTCTGCCCAGTGCCCTGCATGTTCTTTTACATAATAAAAAAAAAAAAATGTTGTGCCTGCAAACTGTAGATTGTCCATAGCAACCAAAAGTGTTCCTTTATGTCAAAAGTGATTTTAGAGCAGCTAGAAAACAGCGATAATAAATGATAATCACTTGCAGAATTGAGCGATAGCGATTTGTGGGGAAATTCGTCATAAAAAAATAAAAGTAATGACAGCGACAATTCTGCACCTGAGCAAATTTCAGTGATTTTGATTTGATTACATTAGTGAATAATTTTTATTATAATTACATTATTATTTGTTATAATTATTTATAGTTATTTATTATATTATAATTTTATGATTTTGTGTTTCAAACTTTATCATACCCGGGATGCCTACTAGACTCTGGTTTGGACAAATTTAAGTGAGTTATTCCTAAAAATTGCAGGCCTACAGTATAAAACGCAGAATTTCCATGCAAAATAATTGTACCGCTTTTGGTACGTAATTCCAGACAGAATCATATTTTATATATTTCTTTTAATATATATATATATATTATATATATATATATATATATATATATATATATATATATATATATATATATATATATATATATATTATATAATATAAATGTTATTATTATTAAAGGACCCAGAGGTTTTTTTCTTTTTATATATATATATATATATATATAACAGAAAAGCATTCAAAGTCCAAAATAAATCATTTAAGAGAAAAATGCAAAACAGCGCTAAGTATGGATATAAGTGTCCAACTCCACCATAAAGTAGGCAAAAGGATGGAAAATCTTGATATAATCAAAGTCTGTGGGGCAGATTCACGTAGATCGGCGCATTATCATTCCGGCGTAGCGCACCACTTTTCCGTTAGACTTGCGCAATCTAGCCGCGTAATCCGGCGATTCACGTAGCTTTTACGCAAGAGCTTGCGCAAACGTAAGGTTTTTTCCTGAGGCGTAAGGAGGAGTAATACAAATTGGGAAGGACGTGGGCGTGTTACATTGAAATGAGCCGTGACCCCATGCAAATGAAGGGCCGGCCGACTCGCGCATGCGCGCGTGAAGGAAACCATGTCAGCTCCGTTGTGCGCATGCTCACAACTCGGGAGCGGCGCAATCAGTGAAATTGGAAATGGACTAGGGCAACTTTATGAACTACGCAGACAGCATAAATAGACAGACACAAATGCACTTCCTTTGCAAAAGTACATCCCTTTGTATCCCTCCCTATACAGCAAGGTGCTTTTGTTTGTTTGTGACGTGTCTTTGAGATATTTGGGGACTGTTTTGCAGAGTGATTTTTGTCTTTTATGTCTTTGTTGTTATTTTGTTTAAATTATATTTTTGCTGGGCATTTTTTATTTTTGCTCGTCATTTATTTAATTTTTTTGGTTCTGTTTGTGTATGATTTTGGAATGTGGGGGTGATATTCCTGCGGGAAAAGGGGTGTCACCCTCATTTGTGGTGGAGAAGTGATCGCCAGGTCTGTGTGAATGGTGTATGAATGTACAGTGACATAATTGGAGCCGTGGCATGGCGTTGCAGCTCACAAGTCGTGCATGGTGGACTGGTGCCAATCCAATGTGATGAGGATGTGGGGTGTGTGTGCTAGGGACCACAGTGGTGTGCATGCATGCATTCTCATTGTGCCATGATTAATGTGTGTGTTTAACGTGCAAAGATGCATAATGTGAGCTGGCATGAGATGGGGTCATGAGATGGGGTACCAGTGCATATGCAGAGTCACCTTGAAGGGAAAAGACAGGAGGATGTTAGTCATGCATGTGCCACTTGTGAGGTGTGCATCACGGGAGGGGATAGTCATGCCTGCCACCCATGTCACTCACCAACCAGCCAGCTGTCCCCATACATGTTCTGTTGGAAATCTGTGGGGATGGGGCTCTGATTGTATATGTAGCTGTCATGGGTGTCATGGGTGGTGCCATGTGTTGGGCTGGTGATGTCCTCCTGCAGGGTTGTGGTAATTCCATGATGGCATGAGGGGTGAATCTGAAGATGCGAGACACCTCAGAATCACTCATGCCATAGATGTCTATGCGTGTGTGATATATCAAGTGAAGAGTGAGGGGCTTGTATCAGATAAGAATATTGTATTAGATTAATTTAAATTGTAAATTTTATATAAGCAAATAAAAAAATTAAAAAAAACATCTCCCGTGCCCTCCTTAGTGCCATCCTCCGTGCCCTCCTCCTTCTTTGTTCATCTAAAGTCAGTAGTATAGCTATGCGCGACGATGCCCCTGGCATGTTGGCATACAGATTGTTGGGCAACACGTGTGACTGCTGAACTCCTCACTAACAGTGTTGCTTTATCTGACAATTAGACTTTTTTTCAAAATTTAGACCAGCTTTTAGGTCCTCTAACTTTAGACAGAACATTTTGCTGTTGCGCACATCGCGTAGCCTGCGCAGCAACTGCGTTTTTTTGTGGATCCCCGTAACTCCCTCATTAGCATATTTGACTAGCAAATCAATGGTGTGTCTAGCGCAGTTTTGCACGAAGGGAAGCGAATGTCTAATTCAATTACGCCGGACCAAAAAACGTAGATTTCTGGCGTATATTGTTTTGTGAATCGCGTCCAACTATACGCACGCGCACATTTAGACTTACGCACGCGCAACAGCAGTTGCGCAGGCGTAATCGCTCTGTGAATCTGGGCCTGTGTGTTTATCCCAAAAATAGTGTCAGATACAGAGGAAGGAAGCGTGCACCAGCCTGCCCACTCTTAATCCACCACGTGTAGGAATCAAAGTCCCCGCAGGGGTTCAAACTCACCGAACAGACAATAATATCAGGCACTTCATATATAATCGGTCACTGATCGAATTTCCATCCAATGGGGATCACTTGCATGGAGTTAACCTCATAAAGGTGGGATATTTAAACAAAAAGAGGAAACAAATATAGTGTAACTCAGTTTATTAAAAAGCCCCTTTCCAGCAAGAATCCCAAAAAGTCCTACGTACAAGAAAAACATTAACAATGGACAATGTATGTATCACATCACCGGTCAGGCGTCCTCAACGCGATCACCGAAAGGTTTCCCAGCAGATCAACTCTTCCTGGTTCCTGCAGTGTGGCGTGGATAACATAACATACCAGGCGTAGCATGCAGCTATCACTCTGACTAGTTTCGTCAGTAAATGACTTCAACGGAGAGTGTAGCTGCACATGCGGCGCCATGAACTTAATAGTACAGCTCAACTAATATATATATATAATTAAAGGGCTCAGAGGTCCCCAGGGCCCCATGTGGCAAACACCCTTTTTTATTTTTTTTATAAATGTTTATTTTTTTATTTTTGTTTATATTTTTTTTATTAAAGGGCCCAGAGGTTCCCAGGGCCCTGGATGGCAACCCCACTTTTTTTTTATATGTGTTTTTATTTTTAATATATTTTTTTTATTTTATTTTTTTATTAAAGGGTCCAGAGGTCCCGGATGGCAACCCCCCTTTTTTGTAGTTTATTTTTTATAAAAAAAAAAAAATGATTAAAGGGCCCAGAGGTCCCCAGATGGCAACCCCCTTTTAAAAAAAAAATATATATATTTTTTATATATATTTTTTATTTCTTTTTTTCTTTTTATTAAAGGGCCCAGAGGTCCCCAGGGCCCCGGATGGCTACACCCCTTTTTTTATATATATTTTTCTTTATTAAATCTTTTTTTTGTAAAGGGCCTCCCGCTTCTAAGTTCGCGGCAGCCCCGCCCCCCCCCCGTGTCTCAATTTAAGGGGGCAGCACCCCCCCCCCCGTTCTCTGCTCCAAGGGGCCCATGCCTGAAGCTGTGTAAGGGGCCCCATAATTCCTGATGGCGGCCCTGCCGCCCGTTAAGCCCCTGTGCTGCCCACAAATCAGGCTGAAAATCATCAGCGGCACACAGCCAGGTGACAGTACTGCTTCCCTTCCCAGTGTTTTAAAATGTACAGCACACCTTGCTTCCCTTTAGACATGCACTTCTCCCTTCCTGCCACTGGTTGCTGCTTGTATATAAAAGTGAATTAGAATGTGATTTTATAACATCCCCAGTTTGCTCTTCCTGATGCGGCTGACTTCTTCATGTCCTGCTCTTCAATGTACAGTATGTCACTGTTTGCTAATCTATATTGTAAATAGAAGTTTTCTGTAGAGTGTGCCCAAAGTCTTTATAATATTTGATGATTCACTGCAGGTCTGGTCAGTCTTTTAAAACGTTCCTGTATTTTACACATGGCGTGGCATGGGGTCACAGCACCGTCTGCCCATTCTGCTTTAGCACCATGGGACCCCATGCCATGCCATGTGTAAAATAGAGGAACTCTTTAAGTCACAGACCCAGAGCTTTTTTTCTCAGAAAATAGGTGCAGGAACCCAACCACAATCCCATTCAGATTTTACAAACAGTAGGAGGGTTTTAAAGGGTGCAGAGTTCAGGGGGTTACACACAGAGTGCAGAGCTATCACTTGTAAACACAAAAACCAGACTTCTATGTTTAAAATTGATTGTGGTGAGCAGGCACCAAAGGGTCTGAGCCAGAGGTGGTGGAACGGAGTTCTCCCAAGTTCCCCCTGAAAAAAAGCCCTGCACAGACCAGACCTGCAGTCCAGGCTGAGTAAGGCCTCAGAGCAAATGGCATTACTGTCTGTATTTAACTGCTTGATGGGCTTATTTTGGGCCTGACTGGTTCACATGTATGTGTTTTGGCGGCCCACATTTGTGCAGGCACATCAGCCCATTCATTTGATGCCTCATGTAATAGGCTGAGCACACGGCACACCTATGCCCATCAAGCAATGAAATACAGCACTGTCTGTCCATTCTGCTGTGACTTATCTGCAGTTCCCGCACTGTCAAACTTGCTGCATTTTTAGATGTTTAGGTCACGCTTTTAAAAACACAGTGCGTTTGTGTGTGCAAGAACTGCAGGTAAGTAGCATGGTGCAAAAGTAGAATGGATTTCAAGGCAACTGATTTTTAAAATGCTGAATGCACCTTTTTTCTGCAGGAAACAAAGGCATGGCAGCCCATTCAAATCAATGGGCTGCTGTGCTTGCACAAATGAGGGCCGCCAAAACACATACATGTGAACCAGCCAGGCCCAAAATAGGCTGGAGGGGGGCCCAAAAAAAATGTTTGCCCAGGGCCCAAACCATATTAAAGACGGCCCTGCTCCCGAGCATAGGCAGGATCTCCTTTTCAGCACCTTTGCTAATGGACAATGGCAGCGCTATCCCTGCTGTGTTCAGGCACATCCTCCCCTGTTCTCCCAGGCTCTCCCATTCCATCTGGTCGGATTGGCAGCGCACAAAGAAGAAGAAAAAACATCAGTTTCTCCCTCTCCTCTGTGAAAACTGAGGCCTTAAGTGATAAAGTTTTTATCACTTCCAGTATTGGTTCTGCATTTACCTGACCTTGGAGGGCAGAGGAGGGATCATGGGTCTAATAAACCCCAGATTTCTCCATATAGAGGATATGTCACTTTTCAAGGAATCACAAGGGATGATAATATATCACTAGTTTTGTTAGCCGTTTTTTTTGTTAAGGTTATCCGAAACATGGGTTTCAAATGTTTCGACAGGGGCGCAGTTTCAGTTCTTGCCATAGGCGCCATTTACACTAGATACGCCTCTGGACGCACGGAACAGTAAGGTAACGGCAGGCCCAAATCTAAACCAGCAGCTCCTTCGGGGGTAGTGCTACATAGGATACATTATAGGGCTGGCTGGGTAAGGGTTAATGTCTCTGTGTGGATTAAATTACTGTCTAGATTCTTAATGGAGAGATTCCACCCTCTTCCAGTTCCAGTGACCACAGTCATCAGAGCGGGAAGAATATAAAACAAGGAAAATTCTGTATGCCTGGGGAGGTGCAATAAAAACCAGGAAACATTCTAACCCGTTATAAATGGGTATGAGCTGGAGTTACGCTTTAATTTAATCTGCCATTTAACTGCTTATGTCACAGTCCTGCAGAGACCCTTCTGTAATATATCACATTCCTGCTGAGCTTTAATAATTTTTCTTAATGTGTCGTTATCAGCAAAAATGGCTTTTTATGCATCCGCCCGGTCATTAATTAGAAGACTGAAAAGCTTGATGACTTACATCGTAGTATATGACTTGATCTTTCTCTCTTGTAGATAATCTCAAGAAGAGGTGGCTATTTAACCCGGAGTTCCGCCCTAAAAATGAACTTTCTATTAAAAGCTTGCCTTTAATGTTAATTTTTTTTATTTTTTTTGCTCACTTCTATCTGGCTGTTACTAGGCAGATTTCGTAATCTGCCTAGTTCCTGGTCCTAGGTAGTTCAACTTCCTGTCCTAAGACCCCATTGCCAACTTCCTGGTTTTCAGGGAGAGGTGCATGCTGGGTGATTTTTAGGCACAGTGATGCCCAGAGACTCCTGGGAAATGAGTGTCATCATTTCCCAGGAGTCTCTGGGCATTACTGTGACTAAAAATCGCCCAGCATGCACCTCTCCCTGAAAACCAGGAAGAAAAAGGACCTTGGCTTCACATGCCCACAAATATGATGGATACGGCCACAACATGAGCTCGAGGATAGAAGGCAAGTGTTTGCAATGATTTCTGGAACGATTGGGGAGCTATTAATATGTTTTAGGGACTATTTAATGTGATTAATTTTAGCTTGCAAAACATAATTATACCCGGAACCCCACTTTAATTGGAATTGCTGGTATTACCCACGTGAAGTTAGACATGCATCATGACCTCCACCCTAAACTGATGTGACTCACCAGATTATTTTGTCCTTCGATATTGCAGAGGTCAATATGTCCTTAACCACTTAAGGACCGCCTAACGCCGATATACGCTGGCAGAATGGCACGGCTGGGCACAGGCATGTACAGGTACGTTGCCCTTTAAGTGCCCAGCCGTGGGTCACGTGCGTGCTGCCAGTCCGAAGCTCCATGACCGTGCCCGCGGCACCCGCGAGACCTGATCGCCACCGGTGTCCCGCGATCGGGTCTCAGCAGCTGAAGAACGGGGAGAGGTGAGCGTCACTGATCGTCTGTTCCCTGTTATA
Organism: Rana kukunoris; assembly: GCA_029574335.1. NCBI lineage: Eukaryota > Metazoa > Chordata > Amphibia > Anura > Ranidae > Rana > Rana kukunoris. The sequence continues at coordinate 450,259,943 of CM056053.1, read as the reverse complement.
GGGAACGACGATCAGTGACGTCACACATCGAGGCACGCCCCCCTACAGTAAGAATCACTCCCTTAGGGCACCCTTAACCCCTTCACTGCCATTGTCATTTTCACAGTAATCAGTGCCTTTTTATAAGACTTTTTCGCTGTGAAATTGACCATGGTCCCAAAAATGTGTCAAAAGTGTCCGATGTGTCCGCCATAATGTCGCAGTCATAAAAAAAAAAACGCTGATCGCCGTCATTACTAGTAAAAAAAAATATTAATAAAAATGCCATAAAACTATCCCCTATTTTGTAAACACTATGGGCCAGATTCAGGTAGGAGAGCGAATCTTTATTCTGGAGTAACGTTTGTCAATTACGTTACTCCGCCGAAACTTTAGGAGCAAGTACTGTTATTCACATAGCACTTGCTCCTAAAGTTGCGGCGGCGTAGCGAAAATGAGCCGGCGGAATTCAAATTGGGCGGGTAGGGGGCGTGTATTATTTAAACTAGGCGCGATCCCGCGGCGAACGTACTGCGCATGCTTCGACTGTCAGTGCGCATGCTCCAAATTCTGTCAGTGAACGTCAATGACGTCAATCCCCATTCACAGACGTTTTACGCAAACGACGTTAAACTTTTTCAAATTGACGCAATGACGACGGCCATACTTAACATAGGATACTCCACCTAGGGGGCATGTTTTTCTTTACGCCGCGTATCGCTTAAGGAAACGTCGGAAATTCACTGCGTCAGGCCCGCGTACGATCGTGAATTGCCGTTTCTCGCTTATTTACATATTCTCAGCGTAAATCAGCGGGAACGCCCCGAGCGCCCATTTTAAAATTGCAGTTCCGATACGACGGCGAAATACAATTACGCCGCTCGTATAGGAACTCCAACCTGGCGTATCTTGTTTTCTGCATACAGAAAACAGATAAGCCGGCTCAAAGTGAGAGTTAGGCTGGAGTATCACTGATACTCCAGCGTAACTCTACCTGAATCTGGCCCTATAACTTTTTCGCAAGCCAATCAATAAACGCTTATTGCGGTGTTTTTTTTACCAAACATAAGTAGAAGAATACATATCGGCCTAAACTGAGGAAAAACATTTTTTATATATATATTTTTGGGGATATTTATTATAGCAAAAAGTTAAAAATATTGGGCCAGATTCATGAAGAGTTAGGCTGGCGTATCCAGTGATCCGCCAGCCTAACTGTCACTTTAAGCCGGCGTTTCTGTTTTCTATAACCAGAAAACAATAAACGCCGGGTTGGAGTTCCGATGTGATCGGCGTAATTGAATTTCGCCATCGCATCGTTACCTCAACTTAAAAATGGCGCCGGGGGCGTTCCCGCTGATTAACGCTGAAAAAATATGTTAATCAGCGGGAGTCGGAAATTCACGATCGTTTTCGAGCGCGACGCAGTGACTTTACGACGTTTCCGGAAGCGATACGCGACGTAAAGATAAAGCAGCCCCCTAGTGGAGTATCCTATGTACTTAACATATAGCCGTCGTCATCGCGTCGGAAAAAAAAAAAAACGCATCGTTTGCGTAAAACATTCATGAATGGGGACGTGATGTCATTGACGTTCACTGACAGAACTTGGAGCATGCGCACTGGGATGCATTGACACTCGACACATGCGCAGTACGTTCGCCGCGGGATCGCGCATAGTTAGAATACTACACGCCCTGTACCCGCCCAATTTAAATTCCGCTGGCTCATTTGCGATGCGCTGCCGCAACTTTAGGAGCAAGTGCTTCCTGAATAACAGCACTTGCTCCTAAAATTTCGGCAGAGTAACGTAAATGAGAAGCGTTACTCCAGAGCAAAGATGCTCTCATCTACCTGAATCTGGCCCATTGAATTTTTTTCAAAATTGTCGCTCCATTTTTGTTTATAGTGCAAAAAATGAAAACCGCAGAGGTGATCAAATAGCACCAAAAGAAAGCTCTATTTGTGGGGAAAAAAATGACGCCAATTTCGTTTGGGAGCCAGGTCCTTTACCTGCATAATGGTCCAGGGGCTTAAGTGGTTAAAACAGTATTAACCGGTTAACGCCCGCCCACTGTATACATATATATATATATATATATATATATATATATATATATATATACGTCCTCTTATTAAAGATGGATATCTCGGTAACGGCAGCACCTGCTGCCACAACGGAGATATCCATCTCTTCAGTGGGCGGGCCTGTCTACGATAACGGCAGTCTCTGCGGCGGATTCGCCGCAAGATCGCCGTTATCGGTGGCAGGTGAGAGGGGGCCTCCCGCCGCTCTCCCGCGCCCTCCGCCGTTTACCGTAGCCGCCGGTCCGCTCGTTTGCTGACTGGGGATGCGAGTGAGGGCAATATGGCCCCCACCCGTCCCCATAGCTCTGCTGGGCGGAAGTGTCATCAAAACGTCAGTCCCGCCCAGCGTCTTAAAAAAACATTTTTTTTGTTTACCTTTTTTCAAAAGACAACGGGCCAGATTCAGGTACACGTAAATTTGCGCAGCGTTTTCTAAATACTCTACGCTGTCGTATTTTACCAGGCTCTAAATCGAATTCTGGTAGATTTTTGCCCTTACGATACGGCGGCGTAGTCTATTTCTCGCCGTGTAATCGAAATACGCGTTTAGGGGGCGTGAAGCATTTAAATTATGCGCGTCCCCACGGTGATCAAACTGCGCATGCTCCGTTCAGAAATTTCCTGCCGTGCATTGCGCGAAATGACGTCGTTACGTAATTTTTTTTGAGTAGCGTCATTTACGAACATTCCTATTCCCGGACGACTTACGTAAAAAATAAAAAAAGACGTCGGAAAATGTTGATATTCGACGCTGGAACGACGGCCATACTTAACATGGGCTGTCTAATATTAGACCAGCAAAAAGCTGGTATAGTGTTACGCAAAAAAAAGATGACTAACGATGCCGTAATTTCGGGGATCGCCGGCAAAAGCTCATTAGCATACCCCGACGCGGAAAACGACGGGAAGTCCACCCAGTGGCCGCAATTTTATTGCAGCGTAGATCTGAAGGCGTACAAACACGTAATCCAGTCGAATTGAAGCCCGCAGCCGTCTTTTCATGGTTTGAGATTTCAGACTAGCTAAAAAACGCGCGTAATTCGAAAGTACTCCAGTCTAATACGAGTTAGACAGGAGTTACGGCTCTCTGAATTTGGCCCAACATTTTTATTTTTTTTTGCTTTTAAGTCTAAATATGAGATGTGAGGTCTTTTTGACCCCAGATCTCATATTTAAGAGGACCTGTCATGCTTTTTTCTATTACAAGGGATGTTTACATTGCTTGTAATAGGAATAAAAGTGATAATTTTTATAATTTTTTTTCAGTGTAAAAAAATATAAAATAAATAAAAATAAATCCGAAAACCACATTTTTTTTTTTAAAGCGCCCTGTCCTGACGAGCTTGCACGCAGAAGTGAACGCATACGCAAGTAGCGCCCACATACCACACAAGCGAGGTATCGCCGCGATCGTTAGAGTGAGAGCAATAATTCTAGACCTCCTCTGTAACTCAAAAAATGCAACCTATAGAATTTTTTAAACGTCGCCTATAGAGATTTTTAAGGGTAAAAGTTTGACGCCATGCCACGAGCTGGCGCAATTTTTAAGCGTGACATATTGGGTATCATTTTACTCGGCGTAACATTATCTTTCACAATATATAAAAAAATTGTGCCAAATTTATTGTTGTCTTATTTTTTAATTCAAAAAAGTGATTATTTTCCAAAAAAAGTGCGCTTGTAAGACCGCTAAGCAAATACGGTGTGACAAAAAGTATTGCAATGACTGCCATTTTATTCTCTAGAGTAAAGGAAAAAATATATATAATGTTTGGGGGTTTTAAGTAATTTTCTAGCAAAAAAAAAAACTGTTTTAATCTCGTAAACACCAAATCTGAAAAACAGGCGCGGGGCCTAAGTGGTTAAAGCCAAAAGCAAACATTTATTATCCACTTGAAGACCAGGCCTGTTCTGGCACTTAAAAATAAAAATCCTTTGTTTTTGCTTGAAAATTACTTAGAACCCCCAAACATTATATATATTTTGTTTTAGCAGAGACCCTAGAGAATAAAATGGCAAGGTCATTGCAATTTTTTACTCCACACATTATTTGCACAGTTGTTTTTCAACTGAAAAAAAATACACTTTAATTAATTTTAATGCAAAAAAACAATATATAACCCTTTTTTTTTGGTAAAATATAAAAGATGGTGTTACGCCGAGTAAATAGATACCTAACATGTTACACGATAAAATTGTGCACGCTCGTGGAATTGTGACAAACTATGATACTTAAAAATCCCTGTAGGCAACGCTTTAAAAAATGTTTACAGGTTACCAATTTAGAGTTATAGAGGAGGTCTAGTACTAGAATTATTGCTCTCGCTCTAACGTTCACAGCTTTACCTCACATGTGTGGTGCAAACACTGTTTACCTTTTTTACGCTTTATTTATTTTTAATTTTTTTATTGTTTAATTTATTTAAAAGAAAAAAAAATTACAATGTCCCCATATCTCTACCTTTGAAAGCAAAAGGTCAAAATAAAAAAATGTGATCTTTTTTTTTTTAATTGTTTACTTCCGCCCTAGACCATAAGGCCCCTTTCACACTGGGACGGGATGTGCGGTGGCGGTATAGCGCCGCTATTTTTAGCAGCGCTATACCATCTAAATTGCAGCGAAATTGCCGCGGTTTTCGGCCGCTAGCGGTGCGGTATTAACCTCCGCTAACGGCCAAAAAAGGGTTAATACCGCCGGCAATGTGCCTCTGCAGAGGCGCACTGCCGGTGGTATTACTGTGGTTTCCCATTACTTTCAATGGGAAGGAGCGGTAAACACACCGCTCCAAAGATGCTGCTGGCAGGACTTTTGGAGCGGTCCCACCAGCGCAACTCCTCAGTTTTTTCACATTGAGAATACAGTGCAGGAGTTTTTCAGGCGGTATTTAGGCGCTATTTTTAGCGCTAAACTGAGATGTTTTGGAACTACATTTCCCATGATGCTCAACTACACTGCGGAATGCATGAGCATCATGAGAAATGCAGTTCCAAAACATCTGGTCTAGTCTCTCCTTACCTCTGTGTCCAGCCGTGCAAACCGTCGGATTGTTTCCCGAGCTAGAGCTGCTTCTCAAAGCAATCCAGCGGCTACTTAGCCACTCTGACTGCTTTCATGAAAAAGGAAATCATCGGCTGAGAAAAAAAATGCAATATGCATCACATATTAGCTCATTATGAACTACTTTCCTTATAACGAAGCTGTTCCAGCGGCACCCCCACACCACTGAGATGGCTGACATCTTTCCCAGAGATACTTCCAGGTTCGCAGGTTTTCGGCACTGTGAGTGGCCAGAGTCGCAACAACGTCACTCCTGTGCATGCACTCGGGAGACGCTGTTCATGGCACGGGGGGAAGGAATTACCGCTCCAGGTTGGTATGTGGAAATTAAACTCTTCTCAGGATTAGTGTTGCTCACGAATATTCGCATTGCGAATATTCGCTACGAATATTGCATATTCGAGTATTCGCGAATATTTTTTTCAAATTTCGCAATCAATTTCGCAATCAATTTCGCATTCGCACTAGCGAAATTTTGCAATTTTTTTATTTTATAAAATATAGCGAATATTCGTAAATATCGAATATTCGTGATATTTTATAAAAAATAAAAAATTGCGAAATTTCACTAATGCGAAATGTCCCTTTTTTTTTTTTTTAATATAGCGAATATTCGTAAATATCGAATATTCGTGATATTTTATCCAAAAAAAAAATAGCGAAATTTCGCAATCATTTTCGCTTTCGCATATGCAAAATTTCATTTTTTTTTTTTAAATATAGCGAATATTCGTAAATATCGAATATTCGTGATATGTTATCCAAATTTTTATTTTTTTATAAAATATCACGAATATTCGATATTAACGAATATTCGCAAATATTCTTCGAAATATTCGCGAAATATCGCGAAATCGAATATGGCGTATTCCGCTCATCACTACTCAGGATGGCACTACCCATCACGCAGCTCATAAACCAGTCAGTCATTCAAGGAAGGCATAGTGCCCTCCCTGCTGAAAGAGGGCATAATCCAGCCCATCTTGAAGAAACCCACCCTAGACCCCAAGGACCCTAATCACCGCCATCCCATAAGAGGCCTAAATGTTCTATCCAAGATAATGGAGAAAGTAGTGGTACAACAGCTGCAACAGCATCCACATACCCACAATCTACTTGATCCATTCCAATCAGGTTTCCGTCCCGGACACGGGACAGAAACAGCATTGCTCAAAATATGGGACGACGCTCTTGAGGCCGCAGACGAAGGAGAATCTTGTCTCCTGGTTCTGTTGGACCTAAGCGCAGCCTTTGATACGGTAGACCAGTGTTTCCCAACTCCAGTCCTCAAGGCACACCAACAGGTCATGTTTTCAGGATTTCCATTATTTTGCACAGGTGATTGGATCAGTTTCACTGCCTTAGTAATTACCACAGCTGCTTCAATTGAGGGAAATCCTGAAAACATGACCTGTTGGTGTGCCTTGAGGACTGGAGTTGGGAAACACTGCGGTAGACCACAAACTGTTACTGACTCGGCTGGCTCAAGTAGCCAGAGTCGCAGAAGGTGATCTATCATGGTTCTCCTCCTTTCTGGAAAACCGATCACAAACAGTCAAATTAGGACCTTTCATTTCTGAAAAACGCACGGTATCGTGTGGAGTCCCTCAAGGATCCCCCCTATCACCGGTGCTCTTCAACATCTATCTTCGCCCTCTCTTTGAAATCATCAGTAGCCAGCAACTACTTTATCACTCATATGCAGACGACACGCAACTGTACTTTCGCATCTGCAATAAAAAGGATCATCATCCCAGTTTAGAGAATTGTCTCTCTTTGATAGAAAACTGGATTACCAAGAGTTATCTTAAACTCAACAACTCCAAAACAGATACAAGTCCAAAGGAGAAAGAAGGTTTGCTTTCCAAGGTCCCACCATGCTGAATGGAACGCTTCGGTGGGACCCAACTGTTGGCACTTTACCTCGCATACCAAATCCTGAGCTTCAGACCTGAGCTTAAAAGATCTCTGATAAAATTCTGACTTGCGAAAAGAGAGACAATGATGACCAGAGAGACAGAAACAAGTCCAAAGGAGAAAGAAGGTTTGCAAGGTCCCAGACTATGGAACGATTCAGGAAAACCACCTTCGCATGTGCCGCGCTATATACGTTTTTTTCATTCATTCATTGAAGCAGCAGGTGCAGGCTAAGCATATAGCAAAGGAATTGGATTTTGTTAGTTACCATTGTTACATGTTAATAAAAGGCTGTTATGGCCGATTTGTATCCAAACTCTGGTGTGGTCTGGTTATTGGTGGGTAAAGGTACAGAATTGGTTTAGTATGGCATAGCAGCTAATTTTATTAGGATTTTTACAATAAAGGCCTTTTTTGGAGTGCGGCTGTCAAGAACTTTCCCTTATTTCATGGCACAGGGTTCGGAAGGAACCACACCCATGGCTGCTCCTTCAGAGCGCATGCGCCAGTGATCTCACTGGCTTCAGGTAATGTAAATATCTCCTAAATGGTACATGTCCCTAATCCTAATAAAATTAGCTGCTATGCCATAATAACCAATTCTGTACCTATACCCACCAATAACCAGACCACACCAGAGTTTGGATACAAATTGGCCATAACAGCCTTTTATTAACATGCAACAATAGTAACTAACAAAACCCAATTCCTTTAAAACAGAAATATATGTATTAAGGTAGCTGATTTTTGGAGGCAGTACACCCAAAACTGGTTAATTTTATCTGTGGAACAAAAGACCCTGAACCGACACACACTGGCGCAGAGACAATAACCAAACTATTCGCAGAGACCTCTATGTCCCCAGTTAGAAATAGAATGCACTCAAGGACGCCATACTGCAGATGGGTCCCCAACCAAAGACCACAGCAGCTAAGCTAAACCTTGAAAGCAAAATACAGTTTTCTCTCTTTTCGGTGACCAACGACTAAGGTATACATTTATCCGCCTCTTCCTGTGCTTGTCCAAAAGCCCCACCTTGACCCCTCGCTTCCACCAATCAGATCATGTATACCATGTTCATCCAGTCATGTACGCCATATGCTTATTAAATTTTTTGCTTCGGACCCACCTGGATACGAGAAAACAACGTCACATGAAATGCAGCTGTGAGCAGTAAAATACTTGAATTATAAACCCCCAGAGGTATACTATCTGAGTGCACTAATGGCAGCTATGCTGGGCCAAAAACTGTCTGGTAAGCACAGGAAAAGTTTAAGGTATGGGAAGTAGGCAAATCTGGGTGGAATGGGATTGATTCTAGTTTTAAGATAGGGGCAATCCTTAAGATGTTTCTTATGCCGGCTATAGCTGGGGCCCTTTAAGAAGCGTTGGTGCACTTAACGACTGTCCTGGTGAACATGCATGCAGTTAGGATATGCTATAAGGGTGGTATAGTCTTTGCACAGGTGCAATGTGAATGTGGGACAGGTTCTAGGTAAACGTGAGTCAGATTCAGTGACAGTTAGGTATAGCGGTGGTATAGAGTTGATAGGAGCTCAGTACAGCATTGGTGAAAATGCAATGTGAGCTGAGTGTACTTGGCTCTCAGTAACTCGCCGCTAGCAATACAAGTGTAGCACTACCCCTGAAGAAGCTTCTGGTTTGATTTGGGCGGCATGTTACCTCTATTTCTCCGCCATCTAGGGTACTGGATGAGAGCTGTAAGAAAGTCAATGTCCACACTGCAGGTATCTTTTTCTGTGCTTTATTACCCAACGGGGTAAAAATGGTAAAAGTAGTACTAGGTGAGAAGATAGAAGAGGTGGTAGGTAATGGATTCAGGCATACAACTGGATTCTGGAAACAGTCCTGCTTCCAACGACAACTTTCGTGGAAACTCTAGCCAGAGTGGGTATAGTGCATCTGGATAGGCCTCTCTCACCAGCCTAGCAGCCAGAGTGTCACTCGGAACTTTAGCAAAGTCTCTGCCACAGACCTTCCCAAAGGTGGAGATATTCTCAGTCCAAAATCTTTCTCAACACTGGATTAAGCACCCAGATCTCCTTTGAACAGCTTTAGTAATTTCAGGACTGATAGGCGACCATTATTCAGCCTCTCAGAAATGATGTGTCCTTCGATGAAGTAGTAGGCTTCTCTTGAGATACCAGCCTCGTGCTCGGTATTTCCCAGACAGGTTCTTCATCGGTCGGCTTCCTCCTTCGGGATGGACAGCACAGGACCACTTCGTAAATTGCAGACCCAGTCTACCCACTGAGCCTACAAGGTATATTATTTGCTCCCGACCAACGTGGTCCCAAAGCCAGGAACACTTGAACACAAACCCCGGCCTGGAGGGCCACATGGGAGTGGTGGGACGACTGCCCAGGCAGGTGGATGGTGGCGATGACGACCCCGAACCAATGTGGTCCGCCCCTAAATACCCTTCCCCAGCATGCACAGCGAGGCGATGAACCCTCCTGATTGGCTGCCGAGGAGAAATATCCGCACTACCCTGACTCTACTGCTGCCACCTGTCGGTCTGGGGTGGGACCATCTCCCCAGACAACGATAGTGTACACACACAGTACAGCCAAAGCTGGAACAGAGGCCCTAAATTTAGCCAAATAAACATGGTCAGAGGCAACTAACTCTCTGACCACCCTCTAAATTTACAGCAGCACCAACTATGAAAGTAGCCAGGGACTACACAAGCAATGGGCCGATAGCCCTTTTACCGGTCCCCAGTAAACAGCTGCGGCATCCACAGTGGAAGGGGACCCTCGATCTCTCCCCAAAGCCTCTGGCGATCAGCTGTGTAATTTAATGACAGATGGTCCTCTATGTGATAAAAATAAAGTTGGATGAAAAAAGTATAAAAAATGAAAGTTACACCCAAGCACCTAAACCTCCCCAAAAATGTTTAGGCCTTCACTGCCCCTATGCACACACATGGACAAAAACGCACAGACGTTGAGTATGAAAATGTTGACTACGCTACACATGTTACATATCACCATAAAACACTGTAGCAGGGGCGGATCCAGGGGGGGGCAACAGGTCAATCCCCCCCCCCCCCGAAAAACTAGTGAGCAGGCTGTGCTGATGCAGACCCCTAGGCCCCATCAGGACAGGACAGCGGCGTCGGAAATGTGACAGTCTCTGTGAGGAGACACAGGCAGAGCCGCAGCTGCAAATGCCTGCTCCTATTGGCTACATTCAGAGCCAATGGCTGGGAAATTAGAACCTATAGCGTTATGGGACACATAATCTAGGATACCAGCAGGCCCCAGGATGATTCCCTGAGAGGACTGCAGCCCCCAGCATGCCGAGCAGGAGGGGGAAGAGGAAGAGAGACCATGAGGCTGTGAGTGGAAGGAGTTATAGATGCTATTGTCTTCCAAGGTAAGAACTTACCTCCGCTCCACCTGTCTGCTCCCACCCAGTCCTCCTCTCTACCTGGCTGGTCCCACCCAGTCCTCCTCTCCACCTGGCTGCTCCCACCCACCTGGCTGCTCCCACCCAGTCCTCCTCTCCACCTGGCTGCTCCCACCCACACCTGTGCCCCACCCAGTCCTCTCCACCTGGCTGCTCCCACCCTGTCCTCTTCTACACCTGGCTGCTCCACCCAGTCCTCTCTACACACTGGGCTGCTCCCACCCAGTCCTCTTCACCTGGCTGCTCCCACACAGTCCTCCTCTCCACCTGGCTGCTCCCACCCTGTCCTCCTCTACACCTGCTGCTCCCACCCAGGCTCTCTCCTCCTCACCTGGCTGCTTCCACCCAGTCCCTGGCTGCTCCCACCCAGTCCTCTCTCACCTGGCTGCTTCCACCCTGTCCTCCTCTCCAGTCCTGGCTGCTCCCACCCAGTCCTCCTCTCCCCACCTGGCTGCTCCCCACCCAGTCCTCCTCTCCACCTGGCTGCTCCCACCCTGTCCTCCTCTACACCTGGCTGCTCCCACCCAGTCCTCCTCTCAACTGCTCCCACCCAGTCCTCCTCTCCACCTGGCTGCTCCCACCCCTCCTCTCCACTGGCTGCTCCCACCCAGTCCTCCTCTCCACCTGGCTGCTCCCACCCAGTCCTTCATCCACCTGGCTGCTCCCACCCAGTCTCTCCTCCTCTCTACCTGGCTGCTCCCACCCAGTCCTTCATCCACCTGGCTGCATTCCTCCTCCCCACCCAGTCCTCCTCCAACCAGTCTGGCCTCTCCATCCCAGTGCATCCACCCAGCCTGGCTGCATCCACCCAGTCCTCCTCCCCACCTCTGCATCCCCAGTCCTCCCCTCCATCTGGCTGCTCCACCCAGTCCTCCTCTACACTTGGCTGCTCCCACCCAGTCCTCCTCTCCACCTGGCTGCTCACACCCAGTCCTCCCCTTTACCTGGCTGCCACATCCTTCTCCCCTCCACCTGGCTGCTCCCCCACCCTCCTCCTCTCCACCTGGCTGCTCCCACCCAGTCCAGCATCCTGAGGCTCCACCTGGCTGCCCCCACCCTGCTCACCTGGCTGCTCCCACCCAGTCCTCCTCTTACACCTGGCTGGTCCCACCCATGCCAGCATGCCGCAGGAGGGGGAAGAGGAAGAGAGACCATGAGGCTGTGAGTGGAAGGAGTTATAGATGCCTTCCCAAGGTAAGAACTTACCTCCGCTCCACCTGTCTGCTCCCACCCAGTCCTCCTCTCTACCTGGCTGCTCCCAACCAGTCCTCCTCTCCACCTGGCTGCTCCCACCCTTCTACCTGGCTGCTCCCACCCAGTCCTCCTCTCCACCTGGCTGCTCCCACCCTGTCCTCTTCTACACTGGCTGCTCCCACCCAGTCCTCTTCTACCTGGCTGCTCCCACCCTATCCTCCTCTTCACCTGGCTCTCTCCTCTCTCTACCTGGCTGCTCCCACCCTGTCCTCCTCTACACCTGCTGCTCCCACACAGTCCTCTCTACACCTGGCTGCTCCCACCCTATCCTCCTCTTCACCTGGCTGCTCCCACACAGTCCTCCTCTCCACCTGGCTGCTCCCCCACCCCTCTCCACCTGGCTGCTCCCACCCAGTCCTCTCTCCACCTGGCTGCTCCCACCCAGGCTCTCTCCTCTCCACCTGGCTGCTCCCACACCAGTCCTTCTCCACCTGGCTGCTTCCACCCTGGCTGCTCCCACCCTGTCCTCCTCTTCACCTGGCTGCTCCCACCCAGTCCTCCTCTACACCTGGCTGCTCCCACCCTGTCCTCCTCTACACCTGGCTGCTCCCACCCAGTCCTCCTCTACACCTGGCTGCTCCCACCCAGTCCTCATCTCTCTTCACCCAGTGTCTTCCTCTCCATCTGCTGCACCCAGTCCACCCTGCTCCCAGTCCTCTCTCTCCACCCAGTGGCTGCATCCACCCTGCTCCCAGTCCTCCTCCCACCTGGCTGCCATCCACCCAGTCCTCCTCCCCACCTGGCTGCATCCACCACCCAGTCTCTCCTCTCCACCACCAGTGGCTGCATCCACCCAGCTGGCTGCTCCATCCAGTTCCCCTCCATCTGGCTGCTCCACCCAGTCCTCCCTCCACCTGGCTGCTGCCCACAGTCCCAGGCTCCTCCTCCTCTGCTCCCACCCAGTTCTCCCTCCACCTGCCACCATGCTGCTCCCACCCAGTCCTCCTCTCCACCTGGCTGCTCCCACCCAGTTCCTCCTCTCCTGGCTGCTCCACCCAGTGGCTGCTGTCCTCCTCTCCACCCTGGCTGCTTCCAGTCCTCACACCTGTCCTCCTCTGCTCTACCCTGGCTGCTTCCCCCAGTCCTCCTCTCCACCTGGCTGCTCCCACCCTGTCCTCCTCTCCAGTCCTCCTCTCCACACCTGGCTCCTCCCACCCTGTCCTCTGCTGCTCCCACCCAGTCCTCCTCTCTACCTGGCTGCTCCCACCCAGTCCTTCATCCACCTGGCTGCTTCCACCCAGTCCTCCTCCAACCCAGTCTTCCTCTCCATCTGGCTGCATCCACCCAGTCCTCCTCTCCACCTGGCTGCATCCACCCAGTCCTCCTCTCCACCTGGCTGCATCCACCCAGTCCTCCCCTTCATCTGGCTGCATCCACCCAGTCCTCCTCTCCACTTGGCTGCTCCCACCCAGTCCTCCTCTCCACCTGGCTGCTCACACCCAGTCCTCCCCTTTACCTGGCTGCTCACATCCAGTTCTCCCCTCCACCTGGCTGCTACCACCCAGTCCTCCTCTCCACCTGGCTGCTCCCGCAAATATTTTGGTAGTGCCCCTCCCGAGATTAGACTCTGAACAATGCTGCGCTGGAGTGAGAACCAGTTCTCCCCTCCACTGGAGCGGCCTTACCACTGTAACCGATGACCTGTAGGAGCTTTTAAAGAAAATGTTCACCTATGGAAAATGTTCATTATTTAACCACTTGCCTACTGTGCACCTACACCCCCTTCCTGCCCAGACTAAATGTTATCTTCCGCCACTGCGTCGCTTTAACTGACAATTGCGCGGTTGTGCGACGTGGCTCCCAAACAAAATTGACGTCCTTTTTTCCCCCACAAAATAGAGCTTTCTTTTGGTGGTATTTGATCGCCCGTGCGGTTTTTATTTTATGGGCTATAAACAAAAAAAAGCGTAAATTTTGAAAAAAAAACACAATATTTTTTGCTTTTTGCTATAATAAAAATACCATTTAAAAAAAAAAAAAATGATCTCAGTTTAGGCCGATACATATTGTTCTACATATTTTTGGTAAAAAAAATTAAAAATAAAATCGCAATAACCGTATAGTGACTGGTTTGCGCAAAAGTTATATTGCCTACAAAATAGGGGACATAATTATGATTTTTTTTCCAAATTATTTTTTACTAGGAATGGCGGCGATCTGCGATTTTTTTCGGGACTGCGACATTATAGCCGACACATCGGACACTTTTGACACATTTTTGGGACCACAATGTCACATTTATACAGTCAACAGTGCTATAAATATGCAATGATTACTTTATAAATGTGACTGACAGGGAAGGGGTTAACCACTAGGGGGTGGGGAAAGGGTTAAATGTGTGTCCTAGTTAGTGTTCTAACTGTAGGGGGAGGGGGGTGACTGGGGGAGGTGACCGATTGTGTCCCTATGTACAGGGGACACAGATCGGTCTCCTCTCTCCCCTGACAGGATGTGAAGCCTGTGTTTACACACAGAGCTCCAAGTCCCTGCTCAGTTACTGGGCAACCGCGGGTGCCTGGCGGCCATCGCGGCCGCCAGGCACGCGCATCGTGTTCCCAGTAACGCGAAGCGTGCCCCCTAGCGGCTTCAAATGACAGGACGAAAAAAAAGCTGATCGCCGCCATTAGTAGTAAAAAAAAAAAAAATTATTAATAAAAATGTAATAAAACTATCCCCTATTTTGTAAACGCTATACATTTTGCGCAAACCAATCGATAAACGCTTATTCTGATTTTTTTTTACCAAAAATAGGTAGAAGAATATGTATCGGCCTAAACTGAGGAAAATAAATGTTTATTATAGCAAAAAGTTAAAAATATATATATATTTCTTTCAAAATTGACGCTCTATTTTTGTTTAAAGCGCAAAAAAATTAAAACTGCAGAGGTGATCAAATACCACCAAAAGAAAACTCTATTTGTGGGGAAAAAAGGACACAATTTTGTTTGTTAGCCACGTCGCACGACCGTGCAATTGTCAGTTAAAGCGACGCAGTGGGAATCGCAAAAAGGGGCCTGGTCCTTTACCTGCATATTGGTCTGGGTCTTAAGTAGTTAAGCTTTGGCAAAAAAAATTAAAAAATGGTAGCTGATTGGTTTCCATCCAGAGCTGCACCAGGTTTTGCACTCCAGTTTTCATAAATCAACCACTTTGTGTTTGTGTGCCCTAAAATTAGGTGTACTGAAATTTGCACTTTATACACTGTTGCAATAATATCTTGTAAAATAAAAATGTGAACCTGCCACCATTTTATTTTCATGGGTCTCTTCTTTCAGAAAATTTAAAACTTTTGGGGGTGCTAGCTAATCTTTAAGCCTAAAATATTTTTTTTATTACCGTGTACAAAAAAGGTTCTAGTAGCGAAAGGGTTAAAGTAGGAGGGTTTAATACTACTGTAAAGTATTTTTTTTAAATACAGTGTAAGTATCTAAATGTGACCTGGTATCAGCCTATTGCAGTTCATATACAACAGGGCTCAAGTGTGGGAGAAAGAAACAGCACCAGGAGCCAACCAGTTCATGGGCTGACAAGAGGCATGCTGATAGATAGGATAGAGAAGAGTGATAAAGAGATAGGCGGGTCCAGCACAACCTGGGTTCTGAGTATGGGCTTTGAATAATATTGGCCATCAGATTTAGAACATCTAGCAGGATAAAAAAAATACTTTCGGGGGAAAATCTCTGGATTAACCGCTTGCTGACCAGCCGCCGTCATACGGCGGTAGGTCGGCTCATTCCCGTGAATCACCATCATTGTACGTCGGCTCAGGAACTCTATTTTGTGGTCTCGTCCACTGGCCAGCGGGGGAGTCAATCAGCAGGGGTGGGGCAGACTCGATGTCCGTCGGCCATCTGCGCTCGTTCCCTGCAGTGCCAGAACGGGGATCTGCCTGCGTAAACAAGGCAGATCTTCGTTCTGACAGGGGAGATCACACAGATCCTGTCTTTCTGCTATGCAGGAAGACGGATCTGTGTGTTGTCCCAGTGAGCCCTTCCCCCATACAGTTACACAGTGAGGGAACACAATTAACCCTTTGATCGCCCCTGATGTTACCCCTTCCCTGCCAGTGTCATTAGTACAAACATAGTGCATATTTTTAGCACTAATTACTGTAATAATGTCACTGGTTCCCAAAACGGTGTAAATAATGTCAGTTAGGTGTTTGATCTGTCCGCCACAATGTCGCAGTCCCGCTAAAAATCACTGATCACCATTACTAGTAAAAAAATATATATTAATAATAAAAATGACATAAATCTATCCACTATTTTGTAGGCACTATAACGTTTGCGTGAACAAATCAATATACGCTTATTGCGATCTTTTTACCAAAAATATGTAAAAGAATATATATTGGCCTAAACTGAGGAAGAAATTTATTTATTTTTTTATATTTTCAGGGAATATTTATTAAAGCAAAAAGAAAAAAATATTGCTTTTTTTTTTTTAATTGTCGCTCTTTTTTTGTTTACATCGCAAAAAATAAAAACCGCAGAGGTGATCAAATACCACCAAAAGAAAGTTCTATTTGTGGGGAAAAAGGACGTCAATTTTGTTTGGGTACAATGTCGAACGACCGCGCAATTGTCGGTTAAAGCGTTGCGGTGCCGTACCCCCAAAAATGACCTGGTCATTCAGGGGGTAAATCCTTCCGGTCCTTAAGCGGTTAAAAGTGAATATTGCATTTGTCTCTTATTCCTATATTTTGCTCTCCTATATTTTACTTGCCCTAACAGAAAAAAAAAGTTATAAAATGGACTAAGACCCAAAAGGAATGTTGATGCTTCTGCACGGTCGTAAAAAGTTATTCATTTCGGAACTCCAGCAGTGCCTGTCCATCAGCCGCTCCGCTGTCACAGGGGACAGATCTACACTATCATTGTTCCCATTCTGGCACCAGGCATGGCACACATTCCTAATATAATGTTGCTTATGTCATTTCAACCAACAGCTGTGTGCGCCAAGGATGTTGTGCAACAAGCCGGCATGTTCATCATTTGTGAGAGCGTTTGCGGAAAAAAAAGCTAAAAAGTTCAAAATGGTCAGGCCCCCCAAAATGGTCCCCCCCCCCCCCCCCCCCCTAATTAGACAAGGCTACAGGGATTGAAAAGAGGGTCTAAAAGATTGGCTTTGGCGTGACTTTATTTAATATAGAAAAATAAAATAATATTTTCTGCAAACTACTACAGGCAAATACAGTAAACCTATTAGAAATTACGTGAATTACTATGTGAATTTACAATGCACTGCATAAAAGAATAATGTCATACATTTAGTGCAAGGGTCTGATATAAATTCAGGGGGAATCTTATGCCATTTTTTGCTTAAAATTCATACCAGAACCTGAAGAGCCTGGTAAAAACCTTTTGGGGGAACTCCACAGTTTAGGGTATTTTTGTTTTGCTTAACCACATGCCGACCAGCAAATGAGTGTACAGGTACGTCCCCTTTAAATTGCGGCATTGTGGGCGCATGAACGCTGCAAGCTCCATGACCGTAGGTCATGCGGACTCAGGGCTATCTTAATGCAAGGGCAGTCCTGGGCACTGCCCAGGGGCCCCAGGTTCATTGGGGGCCCCAAAATAATCTTGCATTACATAATACTTGTCAACTGTCCCGGATTTGCTGGGACAGTCACGCTTTTTACTAAACTGTTCCGATAGGGTCGTGTCCCAGGAAGCATCCCAGAACCTATACTGTGCCCTCCTGATACCAGTGTTGTGCCCTCCTGACCCCCCCTGTACTGTGCCCTTCTGACCCCCCTGTACTGTGCGCTTCTGCATTCCCCCCCCCCCCTGTACTGTGCCCTTCTGCATTCCCCCCATGTACTGTGCCTTTCTACATTCCCCCCTGTACTGTGCCCTTCTGCATCCCCCCTGTACTGTGCCCTTCTGCATCCCCCCTGTACTGTGCCCTTCTACTCCCCCCTGTACTGTTCCCTTCTGCATTCCCCCGGGACTGTGCCCTTCTGCATTCCCTGTGTACTGTGCCCTTCTGCAATCCCCCCTGTACTGTGCCCTTCTGCACCCCCCCCCTGTACTGTGCCCTTTGTGTTGACTAGTCTTTGATTCATGGAATGTTTTTAATTTGTAAATTGGATTTGATTGAAAGTACTAATGAATATATGTGCAGCGCTCACCCCCGAAGGAGCCGGTGATGAAGGTGGATAAAGAGCAAGTGTCCAGACATCAACTTGAGTTTTCAATGCTTTATTCCAAGGCCCAACACGGCCAACATCAACATGGCACACAATAGAGAAAGGTTGATGAGCAAGGAGAGAACTGTAGTATCAGGCCTTGGATATCAAAGAGAGAGAGCAAGCCTGCTCTCAGCATAGTCAAGTTCAAATGTCGCCACTCTCGCCAGAGTGGGTGAAGTGCCCCCGGACAGGCAATTCACTTAGGCCTTGCAGCCAAAGGGTCACTTTTAAACAAAGTCACTGGGAGGAAACAGGGCCTCTGCCACAGGCCTGATTAATTTCTCTTTTTCAAAGGTTAGAACCAGTGAATCCTCCCAGTAGTTCCAATTCCAAGGTCACCGATTGACAGCTAAAGTGTACCTGTCATGTGGCGTGATGACCGGATCCCCGGTGGTTCGTCCAGGCCTCGCAGACAACCTCTGTCTCTAGGTTCTCCCGAGCCAATCCCCCACCGCACAGCTCCCAGCTTAGGATCTGGGACTCAGCAAGCCGCTGTGGCCCCTCTCTGCATCCAAGTGAAGCTCCGCTTGATGCACAACTTCGGCCAGGCGGGCCTCGATGGCGGGGCCCATGGATGCGTGCACCCTGAAGGTGGATGCCACACCTGAAACTCGGGCAGAACACTAATGGCGGCTGCCCCAGATATACCCTCCGCCAGCATCCCCAGAGAAAGGAACCGCTCCTCTGATTGGCTGCTGGGGGAAGGTGGGTCTGTCAGAACCCCTCTAGTGCCAACTGTCGTCCAGGGGTGATAACACACCCCTGGCACGCAGTTTGGCCTACAAGGCAGTTCCAAACCGGCAGCAGCACCAGTCTAAATAATTTGTGAATGGTAGCAAACTTAACTCTCCCATTCCCCACTAACTTTAGTGTAGCACCCCACTAAATAAGGGGGGTGCTACATATGTTTAATTCTATCTTGGAAGTAGGTGTGTAAATTGGGGCAAGCTGGTAGGGGCCCCAGGGTATTACTTTGCCCAGGGGCCCATGATGCTATTAACCACTTAAGCCCCGGACCAATATGCTGCTAAATGCCCAGAGGTGTTTTTAAAATTTGGCACTCCCCTGCTTTAACTGGTAATTGCGCGGTCATGCAATGTTGTATCAAAACAAAATTTCTTCCCACAAATAGAGCTTTCTTTTGATGGTATTTGATTGCCTCTTGATTGCTTGATTTTTTGCGATATAAACGGAAAAAGACCGTCAATTTTGAAAAAAAAAGATTTTTCTTATAACAAAAAGTAAAAAATATCGAAAAAACAAAATTGTAGTCAAACATTTAGGCCAAAATGTATTCAGCCACATGTCTTTAGTAAAAAAAAATCGCAATAAGCGTATATTTATTGGTTTTACACAGCATTTATTTTATGACTGTGTAATCTCATTTCTTGAGGTGCTAAAATGGCAGAGCAGTACAAAACCCCCCCAAATGACCCCATTTTGGAAAGTAGACACCCCAAGGAAACTGCTGAGAGGCATGTTGAGTCCATTGAATTTTTTTTTTGTTGTCCCAAGTGATTGAATAATGACAAAAAAATAAATAAAAAATTACAAAAAGTTGTCACTAAATGATATATTGCTCACACATGCCATGGTTATATGTGGAATTGCACCCCAAAATACATTCTGCTGCTTCTCCTGACTACGGGGATACCACATGTGTGGGACTTTTTGGGAGCCTAGCCGCGTATTATTTTTTTTATATTTGGGGGGGGGGGCAGGGATATTTATTATAGCAAAAAATTTAAAATATAGCTTTTTTTTAAATTGTCGCTTTTTTATTGCATATAGCGCAAAAAATTAAAACCGCAGAGGTGATCAAATACCACCAAAAGAAAGCTCTATTTGTGGGAAAAAATTACGCCAATTTTGTTTGGGTGCCACGTCGCACGACTGCGCAATTGTCAGTTAAAGCAACTCAGTGCCGAATCGCAAAAAGCGCTCTGGTCAGGAAAGGGGGTAAATTCTTCCGGAGCTGAAGTGGTTAAAGCGTTACTAAACCCAGAACCTACGTTCACTATTTGAATTGTAATGGAAAAAAAAACACTGTACATAACCCAATTTTTTTGTAAAATATAAAAGATGAAAGTATGCTGAGAATATACAGTGCCTTGCGAAAGTATTCGGCCCCCTTGAACTTTGCGACCTTTTGCCACATTTCAGTCTTCAAACATAAAGATATAAAACTGTAATTTTTTGAGAAGAATCAACAACAAGTGGGACACAATTATGAAGTGGAACGAAATTTATTGGATATTTCGAACTTTTTTAACAAATAAAAAACTGAAAAATTGGGCGTGCAAAATTATTCAGCCCCCTTTACTTTCAGTGCAGCAAACTCTCTCCAGAAGTTCAGTGAGGATCTCTGAATGATCCAATGTTCGCCTAAATGACTAATGATGATAAATAGAATCCACCTGTGTGTAATCAAGTCTCCGTATAAATGCACTTGCACTGTGATAGTCTCAGAGGTCCGTTTAAAGCGCAGAGAGCATCATGAAGAACAAGGAACACACCAGGCAGGTCCGAGATACTGTTGTGGAGAAGTTTAAAGCCGGATTTGCATACAAAAAGATTTCCCAAGCTTTAAACATCCCAAGGAGCACTGTGCAAGCGATAATATTGAAATGGAAGGAGTATCAGACCACTGCAAATCTACGAAGATCTGGCCGTCCCTCTAAACTTTCAGCTCATACAAGGAGAAGACTGATCAGAGATGCAGCCAAGAGGCCCATGATCACTCTGGATGAACTGCAGAGATCTACAGCTGAGGTGGGAGACTCTGTCCATAGGACAACAATCAGTTGTATACTGCACAAATCTGGTCTTTATGGAAGTGTGGCAAGAAGAAAGCCATTTCTTAAAGATATCCATAAAAAGTGTTGTTTAAAGTTTGCCACAAGCCACCTGGGAGACACAGCAAACATGTGGAAGAAGGTGCTCTGGTCAGATGAAACCAAAATCAAACTTTTTGGCAACAATGCAAAACGTTATGTTTGGCGTAAAAGCATAGGTGTGCACAGCCTAATGCGATAGGGTGTGCACCCCAAAGCTCAAAACACACACTACTGAACGCTCACTGTGTTCATTCAGAAAGGGAAGGGGTCAGTAAATTACATATTTACTGGCCCCTTCCCCCCATTCATCCTAAAACATCCTGCAGCATCAGCCCAGGGAGAGGAAGGAAGCCAGCAGCAGTGCGGATGGAAGGGTTACTAGGGCAGTAGGGGGAATCTATGCTACACAGGGTGATTAGGGTGTGCCTGGGAACACCTGGCACACCCTGTGCGCACGCCTATGCGTAAAAGCAATACAACTCATCACCCTGAACTCACCATCCCCACTGTCAAACATGGTGGTGGCAGCATCATGGTTTGGGCCTTTCTTCAGCAGGGACAGGGAAGATGGTTACAATTGATGGGAAGATGGATGGAGCCAAATACAGGACCATTCTGGAAGAAAACCTGATGGAGTCTGCAAAAGACCTGAGACTGGGACAGAGATTTGTCTTCCAACAAGACAATGATCCAAAACATAAAGCAAAATATACAATGCAATGGTTCACAAATAAACATATACAGGTGTTAGAATGGCCAAGTCAAAGTCCAGACCTGAATCCAATCGAGAATCTGTGGAAAGAACTGAAAACTGCTGTTCACAAACTCTCTCTATCCAACCTCACTGAGCTCGAGCTGTTTTGCAAGGAGGAATGGGCAAAAATTTCAGTCTCTCAATGTGCAAAACTGATAGAGACATACCCCAAGCAACTTACAGCTGTAATCACAGCAAAAGGTGGCGCTACAAAGTATTAACTTAAGAGGGCTGAATAATTTTGCACGCCCAATTTTTCAGTTTTTTATTTGTTAAAAAAAGTTTGAAATATCCAATGAATTTCGTTCCACTTCATGATTGTGTCCCACTTGTTGATTCTTTACAAAAAATTACAGTTTTAAATCTTTATGTTTGAAGCCTGAAATGTGGCAAAAGGTCGCAAAGTTTAAGGAGGCCGAATGGTGCGCAACTTCGGCCAGGTAGGCCACGGCTGCGGGGTCCATGGATGCGCGCACCCTGAAGGTGGGCGGACCTGGAACTCGGACCCCGCAGAAAGCAAAAACGGCCCTCAGGCCAAGGCAGCTACCCCAGATATAGCCTCCCTATAGCCATGCCTTAGCGAGTGAACCAACCCCTCTGATTGGCTGCTGAGGGAAACGAGTCCGCCAGAACCCCTCTAGCGCCAGCTGCCGTCCGGGGGTGGAAACACACCCCTGGAGCGCAGACCGACCCACAGGACAGTTCTGGAAATGACAGCAGCCTAAATTTGACAAATTGTGAATACGAGCCACGTAACTCTCCCATTCCCCACTAACTTTAGCGTAACGCCCCTACAGAAAGTAAGGGGGCGCTACAGAAAGATAAGACCCCAAATCCCTACTCTACACTTAAAAGCATTCAAAACATCAAGATCAGTATATCGGAATGCTTTCTATTTTAAAAAAATGGCGCCAATGGTTTCCGAGTAAATTGGAAGTGATGTTGTGCCATTGCTTGGGGAAAGACCCCCCCTGCCACTGCTTGTAATAACAATAGAGCATCTATTGAGCCGCTTTG
Source organism: Rana kukunoris (assembly GCA_029574335.1). Classification (NCBI taxonomy): domain Eukaryota; kingdom Metazoa; phylum Chordata; class Amphibia; order Anura; family Ranidae; genus Rana; species Rana kukunoris. The sequence continues at coordinate 450,237,405 of CM056053.1, read as the reverse complement.
ATTGCTATTACAAGAAAGCTAACTGCCGGCTCTAAAAAATGATACTGGGGTGATACCAGACATCCCAAGTCTCCCGCGAGGTGTGCAAGTCAACCGCATTTGAAAAACTTTAAAGTCTAAAAAAGACAGTGCAGTTTGTAACTTTCCACTTTGCAATATATTGCCCTCTATAAGGCATAAACCGTTTAAACAGAAACATTTACATGAACTTACAATTTAACTTTTTTTTCCTTAATTGACCTGATATTATATATCGCCTTGCTAAATGAAGCTTTGCTCCACACCACTAAATTAAATATGAACTTCTCTCCAGCTGTCAGAGATATCAGACGTTCCCTGGCTCAAACTTTTAACGGCCATTTGGGATAATTATTAATGCAAAAACTGTTGAATAACAATACGAGAGGAGTAAAATTATACAGCCGCGCAATGAACGAGTCTTCCAGGATAGTTAAATTAATTTATGAAGCTGTTTAGGCTGAAAATTACACACGTATGTCTGGTGGATAGAGCGTTTATTCATGCTAAATGCTCCTTTGTTGGAATGAAATGAGTGATATAAAAAGGGAACCCCTAAATAGAATGCAATTTAGAACTTTTTATTAAAAAGGCTTTTGCATATAAACTGCATGAATTCATTATTGAGGAATTCTTTCACTCTCTATCCCTCTCCTGTCATGTGTTTGTAATTAACTGGGAGAAAACCAGAAAGTGGCAGAATGCATTTAGCTGATAGCTGACATACAAGTGGCAGCTGCCCATGGAAGTTGGCAACCGGTAAAGCAAAAGTGCAGGATTTAAAGTAGAAGTTTAATCTACTTCTATTTTGCCATCCCTCATCAACATATTTAGCTCCACTCACTGTGTGACAACAGTAAATCAGCAGTGTTTAATCCTAAGTCTTCAGCCTACTGTTGGGGCCCACTTTTGCCGCTAGTGCACATAAGAACAGTCACAGTAAGGCCTGCAGGCAGGAATAGGCTATAGAGTAGCTGTGCAATCATCAGCCTCTCTCTAGTGGCAATAGATCAGGGTCACAGGGTCCTCTCACCAGACCCAGCGGCTTAGCACGGATGCCCCACTGCATGTTATGGGGTCATCTGTCTCAGTTCTGTTTGACTCTGGACCTTGGTTCTTCCAGCAGTACTGCTTTAGTATGGGAGCAGTGTGAGGCTTACGGTGCTATTGGCACAGAGCCAGTCCCTGTGCTTGCTGATCCTCTCTCTTCTGGTCTTTGCATGCCTAAAGCCTCGATCTTAGCTACAAGCAGATCTGCTAGGTAGATGTGTTCACTTCAGCCTCCTATGGCAGAGAGACCCAACGATTGAAAGACAATCGGGGGCAAATACTGCGTCTCTCTCCTCCCCTGTCCTAACCTGCAGCCCATTGAGTAATAAAGGCCGACAATCATTTTCCCTGCTTCAACTTCTATCTTCCACTGCGACCAGGGCAGACTCTTATGTGATGGGGAAAACTTTCATGTGAGTACTGGGTTATTATGTGGGTTCTCATGTACAGGGGGGTATCTAATGTGATGGGGGGACTCTGACTTTCTAAAGGACAGAGGGCCTTCCGATGTGCAATGGAGCCTTCTTATGTGCTGGGGGAACCTCTGATATGAAGGGGGCCTTCTGATGTGCAAGGGGGCCTTCTGATATGATAGGGCAGTGATGTCGAACCATGGCACCCCAGATGTTTTGGAACTACATTTCCCATGATGCTCATGCACGGTAGATGAGCATCATGGGAAATGTAGTTCCAAAACATCTGGGGTGCCAAGGCTCGCCATCACTGTGATATGGGAACATCTGATGCGTAGGGGGGTTTCTGATGTGATGGGGAACCTCTAACATGAAGGTGGCCTTCTGATGTAATAGGGGAACCTTTGATGTAAAGGGCGGCATCTAATGTGATGGAGGAACCTCTAATGTGCAAGGGGCCTTCTGATGTGCAAGGGGGATCTGATGTGAAGGTGGCCTTCTAAACCTCTGATGTGCATGGGGGCATTTTGATGTGATAGGGTAACCTCTGACGTGTAGGGGGTTTCTGATGTGATGAGGAAACCTTTAATGTGAAGGGGAACCTCTGGTGTGATGGGAAACTTATGATGTGAAAGAGGACTTCTGATGTGCAAGGGGGAGCTGATGTGAAGGTAGCCTTCTGATATGATGGGAGAAACTCTGATGTGAAGGTTGGCTTCTGATGTGATGGGGGGAACCTCTGATGTAAGGGGGGCTTCTGACGAAATAGTGGAACTGTTGATGTGCATGGGGGATTCTGATGTGATGGGGGAACCTCTAATATGTAGTTTGGCTTTTGACATTTTAGGGTAACCTCTTATTTGTAGTTCCAAAAAAACTGGGGTGCCGAGGTTCACCATTACTGTGATAGGGGAACCTCTGATGCGTAGGGGGGTTTCTGATGTGATGGGGGAACCTTTAACATAAGGGGGGCTTTTGATGTGGTAGGGCAACCTCTCATTTGTAGGGGGGCTTCTAGTGTGATGGGGGAACTTCTAATGTGAAAGAGGCCTTATGACGTGCAAGGGGATCTGATGTGAAGGTGGCCTTCTGATATGATGGGAGAAACTCTGATGTGCATTGGAACATTCTGATATGATAGGGTAACCTCTGATGTGTAGGGGGTTTCTGATGTGATGGGGGAACCTTTGATGTGAAGGGGGACCTCTGGTGTGATGGGTGAACTTATGATGTGAAAGAGGCCTTCTGATGTGCAAGGGGGATCTGATGTGAAGGAAGCCTTCTGATATGATGGGAGATACGCTGATTTAAAGGGCGCTTCTGATGTTATGGGGGAACCTCTGATGTGTAGGGGGTTTCTGATGTGATGGGGGAACTTATGATGTGAAAGAGGCCTTCTAATGTGAAGGAAGCCTTCTGATATGATGGGGGACACTCTGATGTAAAGGGGGGCTTCTGATGTGATAGATGAACCTCTGATGTGAAGAGGCCTTCTGATGTAATGGTGGAACTGTTGATGTGCAGGGGGGCTTCTGATGTGATGGGGGAACCTCTGATGTGTAGGGGGGCTTCGATGTGAAGGGGGACATTCATGTGAATGGGTGCCTTCTGATGTGATAGGACAACCTCTGATATGAAGGAAGCTTCTGGTGTAATGAGAGGACCTTGGATGTGAAGGGAGCCCACTGATGTGATGGTTGAGTGTTTGATGTGAAAGGGTCTTCTGATATGATGGTAGAACCTCCGATGTGAAGGGGGGGGGGCTTCTGATGTGAGTTTTTTTCATCATGGTGTTTAAAAAAAGGTTAAGAAACACTGCTTTAGTACGACAAGGAAGAAATGATAATTCTGCACTCCAAGTAATTCTTGCAGCAAGTCAGTAGTACGATAACTACCTTTGTCCTAATGCTCCGTCATTAGATAATTCAAACCAAGATTAGGAATGAGGAAAGATAGAAATTTCTTGTTAAAACTTGGACTTTACACTAAGTACATTGAATAAGAGATCTCAACCCCCCAACTCAAAAATGCAAAAACAAACAAAAGGAGTTTGGAAAGTGTGTTATGGAGTAGAAGCTCCCGAACGAGCAACAAATGAGGCAATACGTTGTTGGCCTGGGTTTCCTTTTTTGACTTTTGTATTATTGGACTTTCTGTTGCACCAAATGACCTTATAGTAAATCAAGTCAAATAAATAAATATATAAAGAGACCCTCCCCCAACTTAAAGTGTACAGATAGCAAACCTTGTTTTCTAGTTTCAGATAGAGTAGGAAAGATTAAAACCCCTATCAGGTACATTTTTGCTCCCTGTGTCCAACTAGGGAGATTTTATTTTCTGTTGCCTCTCCTGTCCTTGAGAAGAAAAAGGAAATTACAGAATATCTCTCTATGATTGGAATTACCATTTCAGGAACAGACGTTCCCATTGGAGGACTTTCCTTCAACTCTTGCTCTGATGACAGCTATAAAATTTTGGATTGCCTATCACAGGGGTGTCAAACTCAATTTCATTGTGGGCCACATCAGCATTATGATTGCCCTCAAAAGGGCCGGTTTTATCTGTAAGATTAAATGTCTAGCGCATTCCCTCCCCTTACATTAGATGCTAAGAGCCACCTCACCATCAGAAGTTGAGTCCCCCACTCTCCCTTACATCACAGTGCACCCCCTTTCCTTATGCTGCTTATGTTGCTTAAAAGCAGAAAGTAAAGGTCTTGAGGAGAGCTACAGCTGCAGGAGAGGTGCGAGGGCCACATGGAATGGCCTGGAGGGCCGTATTCGGCCTGCGGGCCTTGTGTTTGCCACCTATGTCCTATCACTTTTAGGGTCTATGACCAGGGCCACTGTTAGGGGGTACAGGCACCCCTCCTGTGAGCCATGCACAACAGCAAGGGGTACAGTGACAGCTGCTAGAGAAGAGGTCCAGTGGGCACAGCCTATCCAGGTAAGGCTTCAACCCAAATCCCAAAGATGGGAACATCTCAGATGTGCTATGTGCCCCTGCTATGTGTCAGGGGGATAAAGGTAGGGCAGGGTGAGGTAAAATGAGGGTACAGGGAGAGACGAGTTGTTCTAGAGTGAGGTGTAATGTGGGATGCAGGGGGTGCAGAGTGAGGAGTAATGTGAGATACAGGGAGTGCAGAGTGGGATGGGCTGTGGAATGATGGGGGTGCAGAGTAAGGTGTAATGGGGAATGCAGTGGGTGCAGAGTGAGGAGTAATGTGGGATGCAGGTAATGCAGAGTGAGATGCAATGGAGAATGTATTGGGTACAGAGTGAGGTGTAATGGGGATGTATTGGGTGCAGAGTGAGGTGTAATGGGGAATGTATTGGGTGAAGAGTGAGGTGTAATGTGGGATGTATTGGGTGAAGAGTGAGGTGTAATGGGGAATGTATTGGGTGAAGAGTGAGGTGTAATGTGGGATGTATTGGGTACAGAGTGAGGTGTAATGTGGGATGTATTGGGTGAAGAGTGAGGTGTAATGGGGAATGTATTGGGTGAAGAGTGAGGTGTAATGTGGGATGTATTGGGTGCAAAGTGAGGTTTAATGTGGGATGTATTGGGTGAAGAGTGAGGTGTAATGGGGGATGTATTGGGTGAAGAGTGAGGTGTAATGTGGGATGTATTGGGTGCAGAGTAAGGTGTAATGGGGAATGCAGTGGGTGCAGAGTGAGGAGTAATGTGGGATGCAGGTAATGCAGAGTGAGATGCAATGGAGAATGTATTGGGTACAGAGTGAGGTGTAATGGGGATGTATTGGGTGCAGAGTGAGGTGTAATGGGGAATGTATTGGGTGAAGAGTGAGGTGTAATGTGGGATGTATTGGGTGAAGAGTGAGGTGTAATGGGGAATGTATTGGGTGAAGAGTGAGGTGTAATGTGGGATGTATTGGGTACAGAGTGAGGTGTAATGTGGGATGTATTGGGTGAAGAGTGAGGTGTAATGGGGAATGTATTGGGTGAAGAGTGAGGTGTAATGTGGGATGTATTGGGTGCAAAGTGAGGTTTAATGTGGGATGTATTGGGTGAAGAGTGAGGTGTAATGGGGGATGTATTGGGTGAAGAGTGAGGTGTAATGTGGGATGTATTGGGTGCAGAGTGAGGTGTAATGGGGAATGTATTGGGTGAAGAGTGAGGTGTAATGTGGGATGTATTGGGTACAGAGTGAGGTGTAATATGGGATGTATTGGGTGAAGAGTGAGGTGTAATGGAGAATGTATTGGGTACAGAGTGAGGTGTAATATGGGATGTATTGGGTGAAGAGTGAGGTGTAATGGGGGATGTATTGGGTGAAGAGTGAGGTGTAATGTGGGATGTATTGGGTGAAGAGTGAGGTGTAATGTGGGATGTATTGGGTGCAGAGTGAGGTGTAATGTGGGATGTATTGGGTGAAGAGTGAGGTGTAATGGGGTATGTATTGGGTGCAGAGTGAGGTGTAATGGGGGATGTATTGGGTGCAGAGTGAGGTGTAATGGGGGATGTATTGGGTGAAGGGTGAGGTGTGATGGGGGATGTATTGGGTGCAGAGTGAGGTATAATGGGGAATGTATTGGGTGCAGAGTGAGGTGTAATGGGGTATGTATTGGGTGCAGAGTGAGGTGTAATGGGGGATGTATTGGGTGAAGGGTGAGGTGTGATGGGGGATGTATTGGGTGCAGAGTGAGGTATAATGGGGAATGTATTGGGTGCAGAGTGAGGTATAATGGGGAATGTATTGGGTGCAGAGTGAGGTGTAATGGGGGATGTATTGGGTGCAGAGTGAGGTATAATGGGGAATGTATTGGGTGCAGAGTGAGGTGTAATGGGGTATGTATTGGGTGCAGAGTGAGGTGTAATGGGGGATGTATTGGTGAAGGGTGAGGTGATGGGGATGTATTGGGTGCAGAGTGAGGTATAATGGGAATGTATTGGGTGCAGAGTGAGGTATAATGGGGAATGTATTGGGTGCAGAGTGAGGTATAATGGGGAATGTATTGGGTGCAGAGTGAGGTATAATGGGGGATGTATTGGGTGCAGAGTGAGGTATAATGGGGAATGTATTGGGTGCAGAGTGAGGTATAATGGGGAATGTATTGGGTGCAGAGTGAGGTATAATGGGGAATGTATTGGGTGCAGAGTGAGGTATAATGGGGAATGTATTGGGTGCAGAGTGAGGTATAATGGGGAATGTATTGGGTGCAGAGTGAGGTATAATGGGGAATGTATTGGGTGCAGAGTGAGGTATAATGGGGAATGTATTGGGTGCAGAGTGAGGTATAATGGGGAATGTATTGGGTGCAGAGTGAGGTATAATGGGGAATGTATTGGGTGCAGAGTGAGGTATAATGGGGAATGTATTGGGTGCAGAGTGAGGTATAATGGGGGATGTATTGGGTGCAGAGTGAGGTATAATGGGGAATGTATTGGGTGCAGAGTGAGGTGTAATGGGGGATATATTGAAGGAGGATGCCAGATCACATGACAAGGTGCTCTGGCATCCCACTGAAAATAAATAATTGCATAAACATGAACCCAGCTTAACAGCTTTTAGCTTTATTTACAAAAAACTATACATGCCCAGTTTGTTACACAACTTTACAGTACCAGATCAGTAGAAATTAGCAAATTAAATAACATGAATTAAATAATTGAAACAAATTAAATAACTTGGTTAAAAAAAAAAAAAAAATACAAACACTACCACCATAATATATCAGCAAAGCTCCCCACATCCTTTGACACTTACACCATGTTAGGAAAAAGAACATTTTGTTCTCATATTGGCTTTGGAGGGAAACATCACATCAAACCGAACTGCACAGTTTGGTGAAATGAAAAAAAAATCTTTAGATTATATAATTATGCTTATATATCCAGTTTATGTTGGCACATACACTCACCGGCCACTTTATTAGGTACACAATTGCTTGGCCTCTCTTGTCAGCTAATAACAGCTACAATTGGCACAAGATCACCAAAATTGGGCAATAGAGGATTGGAAAAACATTTCCTGGTCTGATGAGTCTCAATTTCAGCTGCGACATTCAGATGGAGGGTCAGAATTTGGCATAAACAACCTGAAAGCATGGATCCATCCTGCCTTGTATCAATGGTTCAGACTGGTGGTGGTGGTGTAATGGTGTAGGGGATATTTTCTTGGCAAACTTTGGGCCCCTTAGTACAAATTGAGCATCATTTAAACCCCACGGCCCACCTGAGTATTGTTGCTGACCATGTCCATCCCTTTATGACTGCGGTGTCCCCATCTTCTGATGGCTCCTTCCAGCAGGATAATGTCACCGTGTCACAAAGCTCCAATCATCTCACCACTGGACAATGAGGTCACTGTACACCAAGCGGCTTCCTATGGGGGCACCCTCTGAATAGGAGGAGCCTGGAGCACATGAGGGGGACCTTATATAAAGAGGATCGAAGCAGGTACTGCAAGTATGAAATGTTTAATATTTTATTAGTAAACAAAGGAACCTTTAATATCACTTTAAAGAGAAGGTTATTGTTAGGTTTATAAGGTGGGGTTTGTGTTAATGCCCGTTCACACTATCACGACTTGGGAGTCGTCTTGTGTCACCCCTAGTCGCGGCTCATGGGTTGGGTGTGGGTTGTCTCCGAGCTGGTGTGTCACAGCTGGTGGTCTGGTATAGTAAAAGGTCCCTCAGTGTTACAAGTGGAACAAGTTGGAATTCTGGGTGCCGTCATAAGACCAACAGGCTTATAAGTTGTTTTTATTAATAAAAAGGCTGCTATGGCCATTTGTACTCCAATTCATGTGTGGTCTCATTCATTTAGCTAATAGCAAGGGGGTGGTGAATACTCATGGTTGGGCAGACACAAAACAAGGTGGGACATCTTATTATACACTGGTCATGGAGAAAATGTTGCTCAAGCCCTTTTGCTGGATATGTGAACTGAAGTCTAGGTGTTGATTAGGAGGCAGTTTAAAATTCAGACTAGCTGAGCAGGTACAGATCATATGGCCAAATGCCTAGGTTATTGGTTCTTAGATCAGCCCAGGAGGGAGCCTGGGGGGCAACATTTTCTCCAGGAAAAGAGCTCTTCAATTACTCGTTATCTATCCATTCCACTGCGCTCATAACTTTCAGGCGGCGTACACAGGACTGAGAAACTCGTCGGGCGAAACACATCGTTTTCCCCGTCGAGTTTCTTGTTCGGCAGTCAAAAAACTTGCCGAGCCAAATTTTCCCATTGCCCAACGAGGAAATAGAGAACATGCTCTCTTTTTGGCTCGACGAGTTCCTCGACGGGTTTCTCGGCGAAAAGTGTACACGCGACCGGTTTCCTCAGCAGAATACATCTCCCATCGAGTTTCTTGCTGAATTCTGCTGAGGAAACCGGTCGTGTGTACGCCGCCTCACTTTACATTTGAGTAGAAGTCCACTTTAAAGCTTGCTTTATCTATGGTTCATGTAGGAAATAAGAAAAGATATTTTTTTAGACTTGCTTTAAGTGATTCATCCATTATCTTTAAGTTGAGCAATGTCATTTTACTGGGAGTGAATTCAAAGCAGCCAAGTCATTTTCTTTTTCGGAGACTATTATTTTAGAAATAAGTGTCTCACCCCATAGTAGCTGTATTTGCTCATTTGCTTAATGGAATCAGACCAGCCAAGGAAATAAATCCTGACATTTCAGCCATTACTGCCTTGGCAAGAATGAAAACAGCGGCACAATCTTCACTAGGTGTAAAGTCAAGATGTTCATCGGTTCATGGGCTATTTTTGGGACTCGACCAATTACAGATTTCAGGATAAGAAAAAAAAATGTTAACATTTCCTAGATAACTTTGTGAAGGATAAGAAAGAAAGGTATTGTGACGGATCACTGTGATGGATCTCGGATACCCCAGGTGGGCACATCCGCCAGACCTGTGTCTCCTGTCCTCCAAACACACCCGCAGCCTGCAGATTCGTCATAACCGGCCCTTAACCCCTCAATCACGAGACAAGCCACACAGGTGTTGAGGGTTAAACATGCAGAGCATAAACAGTTTATTAAATACAAGACATACACTTTTACACACAATTAGGGACACTTTCTTTAGCTTTGTCATAGAGGGGAGGGGGTAGGGGACAAGGAACAACCAATGGGAACTGAACACTTGTACATTGAAACAGACTACAGATAAACATAAAGGGATTATGGTAAGCATGCAGCCTCTCAATACACATGCCCTGTGGAGAGATGTCTCCAGTCCAGACCATTGTCTATGTGCCATTTACCAACACAATTAGACACAGCAACAAGAGGGGGGGATGGGGGAGAATGGATGTAGTATTACATTACATTATCTTAATGCCAGCTTGTCCCCAGGTCTCCAGTCTCTTGTGGGCCATAATCTGTGGGTAAGAGGCCCGTCCACAGTCCCTTCCAAAACACACAGTGACAGTGGGTTCTGTCACAGCTATGAATTAGGGCTTGTGTTGACAATATTTTTTATTTATGTTTTGCTTCAGGTTTTGCATTCTATTACAAGTCAATGGGAATGTAAACCCATCAGAAGCAGGTCAACTACAGGTCCAATGCAACTGTTGATTTGATCTAATTTCAGAAGAGTCTCAAGCTGATATCATCAACACAAGATCAAAGTCTGTCAACATTAGCCAGCACTTTTTAAAAGAAGAATATGTCATCTTTTCAGAAAAAAATGAATGGTGAACCCTGTATACCCTCCCCATCCCCCGCCCCCCTCCCCCCGTACTTACATCCGTGGGTGAAGAGCTGTCAGTGCCCATGGAGCCGATGCAGCAGTTTAGGGATTCAAAATCACTGCGCTTCTCTCTCTCCTTTCTGTATCGCTTCTGGGACAGGTCAAAGTAATGTTCTGTGCTGGTGCTGATAAAACCTGGCCTGCTATGGAGGGGATGGGCATAGAGTAAAAGGCAGGCATGGACTGGCCATAGGGACTACAGGGAGTTTCCCGGTGGGCCGATGGCTCAGTGGGCCGGTTTCAGTGACAGCCTGTCAAAGTAATGGCTGCGCAGCTCGCCCTCCACTTCATGGAGTGATGTGAGAAGAATGAGGAAAATACAGAGGAGAATAAGTGAAATAATAAAAGAGGTGAGTGAGGACTCCTTATGTTATGCAACTTATGTTTTTTGCACAATTGCATATAGTTTATATACTGTTTTTGTTCTTGTTTGCAAACATAAAGTGGGCCGGTCTGGATAAAGTCCAGGGCCAAATTTTGGTCTCAGTCCATCCCTGGTAAAAGGAGACCCCCACCTGGCAGTAAGAAAACCTCCTCAAGTAATTCCTGTAATTGTTTGTTACAGGAAAGACCAACGTCAAATCCAAATAATAAAAATGACCGATTTGGCTGGTCTTTAATAACTGGATTTTCCACCCAACACTTTGTATTAAAAAGACAGATGGCCAAACACTGGCATATCTTGCCGAACGATCGGGTTCTGGGCCCCCTATCTCCAAGACCACAAATAGTTTATAGAGGTGCTCAATCTTAAAGACATCGGATTGCACCTAATATCTTTGACCCTCCTGGATGCTCAGCCCTTTTCCACAACTTAACTGGTTTCCACAGATGTAAAAAATGCAATGTACAGTATGTCTAATATAATGGGTGTAGGGAGAGGAAAGTCAAAACCGTTATTTCAATCGCTACTGGAGGGTGATTTGAAATTGAACTATGTATCAAGTGCTTCTTAACCAATGTTGTGTACCTTCTGCAATGTCTGTGTGGCCTACAATATATTGGGAGGACCACACGGACGCTGCAAGTTAGGCTGGGTGAACACCTGGCCAATATTAGGTAGACACAGTGTCCCTAGACATTATGTTATTGCTCACAATAGGAAACATGTGGGTACCATATGTCTTGGGTTTGACTAATTTGTCCCTCATTGGAGAGGAAGTGCCATTAGAAGGGAGATATCCAAACTAGAAACCCAATGGATTTATGTGGTCAAGTCCTATGTCCCATATGGTTTTAACATTGACTGGGATGTCAACACATTTATTAACAATGCTTGAGATCTCAGCTCCATTGGTGAGGTTAGCCTCATTGTCATACTTTAATTCTATTTTTTTTTTTTTATTACCCTTTCTTTTTCCTCCTTCACCCTGCTAGGCCATGATTGTTACTCTCCGTAGTATTGTTACATGTATTTAAATTTTTATCTAGGGGTATATCTTATGTTCTTATATTTTTATGTGATGATACATTTGGACTATGCCAACAGCCAATTGGAGTCTGCATATATATTTTTCATATACCTTTTATTACTATCTACTATATTTTTTATTAGTGTATATGAACCCATCTAGGCTGGACCTCTGGAGCCATTGGGTGGCGCAATGATGGATACCATTCACTTTTTATAGTTATTATTTTTGTTTTAATATTATTTATTTATAAATAATAATGTTTTATTATCTAGATTTATACAGTTTTGGTCTCCACTTGGTTTTAATTTTGTAGTTTTTGAACATAAACATAGGAACAAAGCCGCGCCACAGAACCTTATACAATAAACAATGATCTTAGAAGGGTAAGATGTAAATCAAGTCCATAAATTCATAAAAATAGTCAGCATAGGTCTCCCTTAGGTACAGTACATGCAGAACAGTCCTGGGACTTCACACCACCAAAGTGACAGGTATTATACTTGTGAGTGATCCCTTCTCCAGTAGTATGAGGCCGCTTACCAGAGGGCAAGCACAGTGTGCAATCGGCTATAGCCCAGCTGCGGCCTTTAGGATTCCCAGGTTCGATGAGGGAGAAAGGTCCCAGCAAAACACGACAGGAATAGACTTAGGCTCACCCAATGAAAAAGATAAGAAGAAGGGGGCGTGGCCAACCGCCGAGCAAGATGGACGTGTGATTCACTACTCCCGCACCGACCGGATCAATACCTCAGCATCCCCGCTAGCCTGACGGACTACAGAACCTGCAAACACCACCAGACTGCCGCTCCTACCACCCAGAATGTCGGGCTCGAGCCGTAAGCGAAAAGAATACCGTCAGCCTAAGAAGCTGACTGACTTTTTCCTCGCGCCGACATCCCAAGGTGGCGCCCGCACGGCTGCACATGGAGCGTCTGCGGCTTACTCAGACCTCCCGGACGCCGACGGCGGAGATGTGTCACCCCATCCTCACCCCCAGGAAGACACACCATCCTCCCGCTCCTCATCGGCTAGTAACAGCCCCGCTAAATCTCGGATGAGATTAGATGCCAGCTCCGCGGATGACAAGGTGAGCCCTGTGCCTGATCCCCCCTCAGAGCTTACATCCTCCATTGCAGCCTTCCCCACCAGTGACCAGCCTGTGCTAGACACGACCATGAAGGAGATGCTGGTTTCCCTTCAAAGCTCCCTCCACAATGACATCCTCAATATGTTTAGCAGATTCTCCTCACAACTGCAGTGTGTGGATCAGAAAGTGCTCCGTGTGGAGACACAAATGAGTAGAATGACTGAAACAGTGAATGACCTGGTTGATGGCCACGATCACTCAATAGAGGAACAACAATGGCTGAGAGCTAAGATGGCAGACCTCGAAGATAGGTCCCGCCGCAATAACGTGAAAATTAGGGGGGTCCCTGAAACCGTCCTACCACAAGACCTTAATACGTATGCTAGACAACTGATCTCCACTGTGTTACCTGATCTCACCCCCATGGAAACGATCATAGACCGATCCATCGTCTCCCTAAACCCTCACACCTCCCGGCAGAGGTACCACGGGATGTCCTCATGAGGGTACATTTTTTCCATGCCAAAGATCAACTACTATTCAAATCAAGACAACTTGGGCAGCTCCCCAGCCCCGTTCGCTAACCTCCAACTGTATGCTGACCTTTCTCAACATACCCGCCAACTAAGGAGACAACTCAACACCAACGAAACCACTCAATAATCACAGAATTCCCTATCAGTGGGGCTTCCCCACTAAAATCATAATCACCCGGAATGGGATCAAACACTTCATCTCCACAGTAGAAGAAGGCCTCCACCTACTTGCCAAATGGGGTATCATCCCAGACGCAAATCAAACTGCGCCACCCAACCGTAAGAATTTTACCCATCCCCCGGATGGTTCCCGTCCTGGTGGTCTCCATTGACACCCTCCTTTACAGGTCTAGCGGGACCTCACAAGTATTCAGTAGCAACCTCCGGCCGGATGCCTTGCTCGGTACTAACTGTTCCACGAACTTGTTTCCCGACGAACCACAGTAGTCACATAGTTCATTGACTACTGTATGTGTGCTGTTTCTCTTGTTGTTCTGTTCTCCCTTTCCTTACCTTATTTTGTTTTATAGTTTTCCTTGTCACCGTCTTCCCCCCCGCCCTGAGAGCAAGCTCCAGACGAGACATAGTGACCGTGCTCCCTTGAACCAAGCGTACACTCCAGCTTAACTGTAAGTACCGTTTATACCTGGTGCATATCTACACACACTTTTGAGATGCCAAAATTTCTATCGCTTAATGCCAAAGGGCTAAACCATCCAGCAAAAAGAGCCTCCCTGTGGCGTACAGCCCTGCAATCCCACTGTGACATTCTGTTCGTCCAGGAAACGCATTTCAAAAAATCGGAAGAACCAACTTGCACTAATAAGCATTTTAACCACGTCTTCCAGGCCCCTGGCCCAACCAAGAAAAATGGAGTGCTTATAGCGGTTAGGAATACAGTTAACTTTGTCCTCCATGACAGCATAATTGATGCAGATGGTAGGTACCTGGCTCTTGTCTGTTCCATCGACAATGTTAGGCCGCGTACACACGAGGGGATATGTCCGCTGAAAACGGTCCGATGGACCGTTTCAGCAGACATCTCCGCTCGTGTGTATGGGCTAGCGGACAGATTTCTCCACCCGACAGATTTCAAAGCAAGCTTTGAAATCTATCCGGTGGGAATCTGTCCGCCCGACATGTCTGCTGGTTAGTACACTTACCAGCAGACATGTCGGCCCCCACCGCCGCCGCGCCGCTGCCGAATGGATTCGGCGCATGCGCGGAAGTGTTTTACTTCCTGGTGCGTTGACGTGGCGGTGACGCGGCGGCGTCAACGTCACAGCCGCGTCACCGCCACGTCACCGCGCCGTCCGGCAGCGGGGAATTTGATCCGATGGTGTGTACACGCCATCGGATCAAACTCCCGATCGGACATATCCGATGGAAATGGTCCGCGGACCGTTTTCATCGGATATGTCCGATCGTGTGTATGGGGCCTTAGATACACCGTGGTCAATGTGTATGTACCGAATACCAGACAAATCCGGTTCCTCCGTAAACTATTGTCCAAGCTTCACAAATTTCGCCAAGGCAACTTCATCCTGGGTGGAGACTTTAACTTAGCCCCAGACAACTCCCTAGACACGTCCTCCTATAAAACCAGACTTGCCTCACCTATGGGACATTTTCTTGGAACCCACGACCTATACGATGTGTGGAGGTGTCACCACACCACAGAACGTGATTACTCATTTTTTTCACACCGACACAACTCCTATACCAGGATCGATTACTTCCTGGTCGACAAGTGGACTTTGCCCAAAATCTCTGCCTCGGCTATTGATACGATAACGTGGTCAGACCACGCGCCCGTCTCCATGGTTCTCGAAGTCTTACCTAATTCCCATCGTACGTCAATCTGGAGGGCGAATGCCTCGATCCTTCAGTCACCTGATCACTCTGCCTACATTCGCAAACACCTGGAAGAATTCTTCGCCACAAACCAAGGATCTGTATCAAGTGCCAATGTACTCTGGACTGCCCATAAGGCATTTGTTAGAGGCCTTCTTATCCAAATAGGTGCCAGAGAAAAGAGGAGGAGATCACAGCGTCTTACCACTCTCACCTCCCAAATTAAAACGATTGAAGAACAAAAAACCAAAAATCCCCTGACCCCAAGCTTAAAGATAGACTAGTACTTCTTAGGCAGGAACTCAGAAAACCTATTGCTAGACTCCTATGACAGAGCACAAAAACGCTTCAAAGCTACTTACTACTCTACAGGAAATAAGGCGGGGGGAAAGCAATGGCCCTTAGAATTAAAGGCCATCGCATTAAATCCAAAATCTCCCATCTTTATCATCCCTCCTCTAAACTTAAACTGGTTGACCACAAAAAATAGCAGATGCATTTAGTCATTATTACAAAACGCTTTACAATCTGAAAGATGACCCCAACACTACACAGCCGTCAGATGAGGAAATATCTAACTTCCTGCAGGACATCAACCTGCCTGAGGTATCTCCTGACCAGTTAAAAGTACTTAATGCGCCCTTCACCCCGCTTGAAATCCTTGATGTGATAGCTAACCTCCCATCCAACAAATCCCCGGGCCCTGATGGCCTCACTGGGGAGTATTACAAGCAATTTCGCACTCTTCTAGCTCCATTTCTATCACATGTTTGCAATGACGCTGCCTCCTCCTCTTCTCTCCCACATGAAATGCTGAATGCTTTAATTATTACCCTACCGAAGCCAGGGAAGGAGCCCACCTCTCCTCAAAATTTTAGACCTATATCCCTCCTTAATATTTGACACTAAAATTTATGCCAAGCTTATAGCAACGAGACTAATGAAAATAATGCCGTTATTGATCCACCCTGATCAATCAGGATTTACCAGAGGTAGGCAAACATACGATGCCACACGACGAATCATAGACATTATCCATTATGCTGACTCCACCAGAACGCCTTCTCTGCTTCTGTCTCTAGATGCAGAGAAGGCGTTTGATCGTGTCAATTGGTCATACCTACGGGCCACTCTTCAGAAGTTTGGTCTCCGGGGCCATATCTTTTCCGCAATCATGGCCTTGTACTCTAGCCCCTCTGCTCAGGTGTACACATCCGAAATGCTGTCCACGCCGTTTCCA
Source organism: Rana kukunoris (assembly GCA_029574335.1). Lineage (NCBI taxonomy): Eukaryota > Metazoa > Chordata > Amphibia > Anura > Ranidae > Rana > Rana kukunoris. Next base: position 450,221,065 of record CM056053.1, on the reverse strand, counting down.
AAAACCAATGGCACCCGTCAAGGCTGCCCCCTTTCGCCCCTTATCTTCAATCTGGTAATGGAACCCCTTGCAGAACGTATCAGATCTGATTTGTCTATCTCGAGTTTCAAAATAGGAACACTAGATCATAAGATAAATCTATTTGCCGATGACGTCATATTAATGGTCACCAACCCTGTGTCTTCCCTGGCTTCGATACAGGCCATGTTACAAACGTTCAGCGCTATCTCGTATTATAAAGTTAACGAGGCTAAATCTCACGTTTTAGAATTGGGACTGGATGCCGCCACTAGCAACTTATTGCGGAACATATACCCTTATCAGTGGGCAGAGAAAGGTATAACGTATCTGGGAATTACACTCACCAAATGCACCAAGACCCTTTTTAGTGCCAACTACGTTGAGGCTAGACACATGTTGACCAGAGAAACTGCCAAACGTTCCAAATTCGAATTTTCCTGGGCCGGGAGACTGGCGGCTTTCAAGATGCTGGTTCTCCCCCGATTACTCTATTTGTTCCGCACGCTCCCCATACCACTTTCCACATCATACCTCACCTCACTCCAATCCATTATCCAACAATTCGTATGGCAAGGCAAATGCCCTAGGTGTAGCCACACTAAAACCATCAAACACAAGCTGGCAGGGGGAATGGGATATGTAGATATCAAAGACTACTATCTCGCCACTATCTTCACTCAACTGGCAGACTGGGTTACTGACCACCCCACCACGCTTTGGGGAGACATTGAAAACACTTTGACTCCAGGACACAACCTTAGGGACTGGCTGTTCAGCACTGCAATCACTCACCATCGCCTACACTTGCAGTCTCCAACCATCCGAGCATCGGTGCAAGCTTGGAGAGCACTGCTTAGTAATACATGGTCCGATACCCTTACCAAACCTATACACGTATCGGTACGTACCCTCCAATTGTTATCGCCTGATCTGGTTATACCGGATTGGATACTTACCCAGACGAACGACACTGCTGACCTTAGATCCAAGTTATTGAATAAGTCCTTCGACCACATCCAAACGACATTTCACGCACCCGCCACAGATTTCTTCACTTTCTTTAGAATCCAAAGGTGCCTAGCAGCATACCCCCGTCTAGAGGGAGAATTGCCGCTCAAGCTATGGAACTTCTTCTTCTCAGATGTCTCCCCCAATAAGGGTACATCCCTCATATACTCCACACTGCAAGAGAAAAATGTTTTCCACAAGTCAAAACCCCATACTGATTGGGAGAGAGATCTGAACCTAACGCTGTCTGATCGTCAATGGCAGACAGCCTTGAAATCAATCTATAAGTCCACCAGATGCACTTCCTTATGGGAATTAACCCACAAATTGCACCTTAGATGTTATCTGACACCTCAAATATTGGCCAAATTCCAGCCACATACATCTCCCACTTGCTGGAGGAATTGTAACGAAATTGGCACTATTTTCCATGTTTTTTGGTCATGCCCTACCCTGTTTGAATTATGGACAAAGATCGAGAGTCTTGTACGGGATGTGTACCACATCCCATTCACTCTCACTCCACAACTAGCTATACTAAATGTTGACATTGACTTACTGCCGGTATCTTTCCGCCTCATTGTTACACACATACTTCTAGCGACCAGACTACTCGTGGCCAGGCGCTGGAAAACTAATGTAACGCCATCTGCTACAGAAGTTATAGCATTAGTCCACTCCCACTGCACATATGAACTGATTCTGTCAAAGGGACAACCATCCCATTCTAAAATCCATGCACACTGGCTTCCATGGACCCGTTGGTACGCCAAAAATCTTAACTGATCCGCCCTTGACATAATATAGTCACTGTCTTGCTCTCCCCCCCACCCCCCCCCCCTCCACCCCCCCCCCACTTACTTCCCTTACAGATAGCCTTGTCTTGCCCCTACACTATATAATTTACCAGATGGCACATATGCCTTATTACATATCTCCTAAATAGTTTTCAGGCATTAGGCATATACCACTTTGGTTACGCATTCATACTTGACAATTGACTGTTCCTGTTGCTAAAGGTTACCTATTCCACTGTTGGAAATTTCCTTTCTGTTACCCTGCCTGACCACACTGGGGGTGGAATGCCTCACCATCCTCCTGGACACAGAATGCTCCCGTTGGGGGTGTCTAGGATCGTAGTTATCATAGCATGCTTGGCATTCACCACCCATAACAGTTGTGTATTCTGACAGTCTTTGTTGACCTGTTATGTTGTGTCTACTTTTTGCCATGTTTGAAATGTCAATTATGATGTACGACGCCACTGTTTGTAATACCAGTTGTACATTCAATAAAAACTATTGAAACAAAAAGATAAGAAGAAGAATGCACCATAGCATAATTCAGGAAATTTATTTATTTAAATATACTCACAAACGACAAAGTAAAAACAGCATAAACTAATGTGCGGCAGGCAGATTGTAGGAGCCCTTCCTCCTTAGCGTGGTGACGTCACTGCACATCCTTCCAGACGCGTTTCGTCATCAAACAGATGTTCTCAATGGGGTAGGGCTTAGCAGTGATTCACCAGTTTATATATAGCTAAGCCTCATTGTGAAATGCATGGCAATAGCGGCTGAACGCCATCTTGATTAAGGTAAAAATGCCCATAGTTGGCGGTGTGGCGCTGCACCTCCAGGCAGTTATATCATATAATAGAAACATTATAAAATAGTAACACTAGGAGATAAGAAAAAAGAAGAAACTACTAATCAAAGACTATCATGGGAGATTAACCAGGAGATCGCAACGATGGACAAAGCTGGCCTGACTCCTCATTCGATCATCCTAACCGCTCTCTCTCGCCATCTAGGGTGCTGCAAAAAGGCAGCACCGGTGAAAGAGACGTAAATTTAGCCGCCTCTTTGAAGCTGATGGATTTTGAAGTGTTCTATCCCGCATTTAGATGTGCTCGGCGCCCGTGAATAAAGGAGCAGCACACACAGGCCCGACCCTGTAACAAACAAACTTGACTAACTCGAGGTGACCCAGAGAATCAAGTTGTGTTAACCCCTTAAACTGCATATATGCAAACCTAGAGGCAGAGCTGCATACACATAGTCCTATCAAAAAGACATGTATAAACAATATGATTCTAGCCTCATACAAAAGTATGAACCAGCAAGAATATTTTTAAATTATCTAAATTATATGAAATATAAATAAATTAACTATAAAGAATGGTCTTTTGACCGAAAGAGGAAGAAAGGCACACCTTCACTATTAGGCCTGCAGTATGTGGGCCAGACCAAAGGGTCATTTTAGGTTCGTGTGAACGAACACATCACGAACATTCTAACAGGATTCAAAAATCACTCTGTTTACAACCATTATAGGTTGAAACACCAAAAAGACCCATCTAACACCCTTTTTGGGGGGGGGGATCGACAAGTTCAAGCCACATTGGAGGGGAGTCACCTTGTAAAAAAAATCTCAAGGTTGGAAATGGGTTGGATCTACCGCTTAAAAACCTATGCCCCCTATGGGTTAAACATTGAAACTGATGTAAATGTGTTTATCAACAATGCATGATATGTAAACTCATTGTGAACTGCACCAATAGAGGCAGGATATATATATTTTTTATATTTTACAACTTTCTGTCCCTCTGACCGTGGTTCATTTAAAACTTGATACCATATATATTTTTACACTTATCTATATTTTTTCACTTTTTAGTAGGAGCGTTATTCCCTTGGTTAGATGGGCATAGCCTATTTTGCCCTCAATGAGCAAGTCAATATTGACACTTTATTGTGGTTCGCGCACCTTAATGGGTTGTCTGCGGATTTTATGTTTATAAGTTCACATATTACCTTAATTTAATTCAATTTACACCCACATTAAGTAACTGTGTTTTCGATCTATTATAGACTTAACACTGTGTTGTATTTATATTTCATATAATTTTAAAATTTTCTTGCTGGTTCATACTTTTGTATGAGGCTAGAATCATACTGTTTATACATGTCTTTTTGATAGGACTATGTGTATGCAGCTCTGCCTCTAGGTTTGAATATATGCAGTTTAAAGGGTTAACACAACTTGATTCTCTGGGTCACCTCGAGTTAGTCATGTTTGTTTGCTCAATCTCCCATGATAGTCTTTGATTAGTAGTTTCTTCTTTTTTCTTATCTATTAGTGTTACTATTTTATAATGTTTCTATTATATGGTATAACTGCCTGGAGGTGCAGGGCCACACCGCCAACTATGGGCATTTTTACCTTAATCAAGATGGCGTTCAGCCGCTATTGCCATGCATTTCACAATGAGGCTTAGCTATATATAAACTGGTGAATCACTGCTAAGCCCTACCCCATTGAGAATGTCTGTTTGATGACGAAACGCATCTGGGAGGATGTGCAGTGACGTCACCACGCTAAGAAGGAATGGCTCCTACAATCTGCCGGCCGGCACTTTCGTTTATGCTGTTTTTACTTTGTCGTTTGTGAGTATATTTATGTTTTAATGTTTTAAATAAATCAATTTCCTTTTAAACGGAATTATGCTATGGTGCATCCTTTTTCTTATCTTTATCATTGGGTGAGCCTGAGTCTATTCCTGTCTGGGACCTTTCTCCCTCATCGATCTTGGGAATCCTAAAGGCCGCGGGTGGGCTATAGCCGATTGCACACTGTGCTTGCCCTCTGGTAAGCGGCCTCATACTACTGGTGAAGGGATCACTCAAAAGTATAATACCTGTCACTTTGGTGGCGTGAAGTCCCAGGACTGTTCTGCATGTACTGTACCTAAGGGAGACCTATTTTTATGAATTTATGGACTTGATTTACATCTTATCCTCCTAAGATCATTGTTTATTGTATAAGGTTCTGTGGCGTGGCTTTGTTCCTATGTTTATGCTGTTTTGTGTATCGCACGCCAGCTGCTGTCTATTGTTTTAGTATATTTTATTTTATATTAGCGCAGTTTTTTGTTTTTCCAGTTTTTGAACATGTGTATGTAATTTTAATTATGTTGATCATTTCTGGATTGATGGTCAATAGGTTCGATTTCCCTTTTCCAACCCTAGTTTATTTAAACGTTTGTTTGAGGTTGGAACACAGAGCTGCCATTACCAGCTTGGTTCCTATTGCAATCTCTGATGTTTTCTCTTGGTTGATAACTGGGCCTAAATTGAGGTTTGGACTTGGTTTGAATCGAGGCTCTGTAGGAGATCAAGCTGGGGCTTGGCTTCGGGCTGGAAATGAGGCTTGGCTACTCTGCTTGTTATTGAAAGTTAGACTTAACAGGAGGGCAAGCCCTTTGTGTGTGTATATATATATATATATACAAATGCAGTGATGCGGCGCGACTCTCTTGGCCTTTTAAAGACGTCCTTTAATGGCAAAATGCATCAGTTGGAACCTTTGGTTTGAACACAAGCTTGATGCCCTGAAACCCTATCGGTATAAGTATAGCCCGGCTGCTCATGTCAGCCATATGGAAAGAAAATGGGACCCCACCCTTACTTGCCTGTGGAAGGACTTGGCTGCTCAGAGCCTCTGCTGGTTGACCGTGTGCCAAGTGTTGAATCTCGTGAGAGACTGTGACTGATCCAGTGAGGGTTTGCGGCTGTGAACCAAGGATCCAGACTTCAGCTGTGTTCCAGTAAGAGTCAGTGGCTGTAACCGACTCTTGAGGAGATTACTGACTTACTTCAGGCTCAAACAGGGGACCTTTTGCTGGCCTTTATGGCACTGCCAGAGACCAACTACAGTGCTTAGGGTACTCTGGAACATTGACTTACACCTTTGCCCATTCTGTGGGATAGTGCTGCTCTTTGGGATTACCTTGAACAATTGCTTTGGAAGCAATCCAGGAGACCCTCCGCTGTAGCACAAGCATCAGAAGATCTTGTGCCACAGGAACTCGGGAGACAGCCGAACATAGAGTTGCCACCTCATCCCTTTAAACCCGAACACCTTTGAATTACACAGGTTATGAGGCTAATTAAATGCAGAAAAGGCACAAAGTTTAATTTACCACCTTAATCAGCCACAAAACCTTTAATAATATGTGTTCAGGTTTAAAGGGATGAGGTGGCAACCATAGCTGCACTCCATTGGCTAACATGGCATGTGGGAGCACACCAGAAGATTGGTTAGAAATCCAGTAGCCAGGATAACATGTTTTAGGCATGCCCCTTTGTCAAAAGGGCATGCTTCGAAACGTTATGTAATGGTTACTCCGTCATGTCCTGGTAGCCTATGGTGCGCGGCTGTCTCCCAAGTTCCGGTGGCATTACTTCCAGGGACACAAGATCCTCTGATCTCTGTGCTGTGGCCAGTGGTCTTACATCACGGACCTGCAGCTTTATCACAGTCTTCTGCTATAGACTCATGCAGCCCTCACAGACTTTTAATTGCCTTTTCGTTAAATCATGATCTTTACTGTATTTCCTTGTCTCCTGTGGATCCTGGGCTCTGGTAAGTGCATCTACCCACACAGTCTATTCTACAGACTGTTTTGATAGTACCTCCCAGGAGCACCTTGACTGTGTGTTTTTGTATATTGTCTTTACCACTATCCCAGTGGTCCCTCTGAGGCTGCCCAGACAAGTCCACATACCAGGATTTGCACCTTCCTCTGGCTGCTGATATGGATCCACATTGTGATACTGCAATATAGCGCCTTACGTTTTTTTATATAATGATTACACATAATTACACATGCTGGAGCTCCTCCCTGTCAACTTTTTTTCCCTTGGTGTCAGGAAAACTTTTAAGAAGTGACTCATGCTGATAGCAAAGGAACGAATTAGCAGATAAAAAAGGACACTAAGTGCTCTGAATTGAGACAAGTACACATTATAGAGGGATATGCTTTGTTCATACAGTAATTCATGTCTATGATTTACAATCACTTTAAAGCAGGACAGAATAACCAAATCAACATAGCAGCTCCTTCAAGCGTAAATGCTACAAGGGATTTTGTCCTTTATCTGTCCAGAGCTCTGCTTTTACATGGGTTGTTTATAACTGCGAAACACTAGGTTTACATATCCACATGACCCCAGTATTCCATTCTAAAGAACGAGTACTGTGATCACGGAAGCTGTGTGACCTGTATGCATTGCCTTGCCAACATTTTCAGATTTAATGGAGTGTACCTTTAACACTGGATGTGTGGCCATTAATTTAGGCAGTAACATATGGTTTCCATATCTATTGCAACAAAAGTTTTGGATATAAGCCTTTTCTCCAACTCAGTTGAGCCATAACCTTTATCCAGACAGAAAACGGGATCCTCTTGGGAACAACGGAGTAGAAGAGTGGAAATCGTATTTTCTGGCCAATGAACAGGACATAATTTTCATTTCATGGAAATAAAATGAACTTTTTCGAACATTGTAATGTTGCCCCACTGATGTTATCCTTTCTGCCATACCTACAAGAGGGTCACAAAATGGGGTGACACATTTTGGCAGAGAGAGGAAGGAGTTCTGTGCAGTGGCGCAACAAGGTCGTTAACACTTGACAAAAATTACAAAGCATTTAAAAAAAATTACCACCAATAGTTGTCTTTGTTTAAAACTACCAATATATATTTTTTCAGCTTTAAGATGCTATAGTCGTTGTCCTCACATCGTTGGAGATTGTCAGGTTCCTATGGTACTGTAGGGGAAATTGAACTCTAATCTCAATGAGTCCTATCACGTAGGCCTAGCGACTATATAGGTATGTAGCACCCTGTAGTTTAGTGTGCTAGAAGTTTTGCTGGAGTAGATAAATTAGCCTGGCTGAGAGCCAGGTTGGACTTAACCACTTTAGCCCCGGGCCTGTTTTTCAGATTCGGTGTTTACGAGACTAAAACATTTTTTTTTGCTATAAAATTACTTAAAACCCCCAAACATTATATATTTTTTTTTTCTAACACTCTAGAGAATAAAATGGCAGTCATTGCAATACTTTTTGTTACACCGTATTTGCGCAGCGGTCTTACAAGCGCACTTTTTTTGGAAAAAATTCACTTTTTTAAATAAAAAAATAAGACAACAATAAATTTGGCCCAATTTTTTTACATATTGTGAAAGATAATGTTACGCCAAGTAAAATGATACCCAACATGTCACGCTTAAAAATTGTGCCCGCTCGTGGCATGGCGTCAAACTTTTACCCTTAAAAATCTCGATAGGCGATGTTTAAAAAATTCTACAGGTTGCATTTTTTGAGATACAGAGGAGGTCTAGGGCTAGAATTATTGCTCTCGCTCTAACGATCGCGGCGATACCTCACTTGTGTGGTTTGAACACCGTTTTCATATGCGGGCGCTACTCGCGTATGCGTTCGCTTCTGCGCGCGAGCTCGTCGGGACGGGGCGATTTAAAAATTATTTTTTTTTGTTTTCGTATTTATTTGTATTAATTTTACCAATTTTTAACACTAAAATAAAAAAAATAAAAAAATTATCACTTTTATTCCTATTACAAGAAATGTAAACATCCCTTGTAATAGAAAAAAGCATGACAGGTCCTCTTAAATATGAGATCTGGGGTCAAAAAGACCTCAGATCTCATATTTAGGCTAAAATGCAAAAAAAAAAAAAAATTTTTAAATGTCATTTTTCAAATGACATTTAAAAAAAAATGTCTCTTTAAGACGCTGTTTGGAACTGACGTTTGACGTCACTTCCGCCCAGCAGAGCTACGGGGATGGACGAGGGAAATTTTTTCCCTCACTCGCATCCCCGCTGACCAGACGAGTGCACCCGATCGCCTCCGCCGCTACCGACGGCTCCGGTAAGCGGCGGAGAGCGCGGGAGCGCAGCGGGAGGGGGGGGGACGCTCGTCCGCTACCGATAACGGCGATCTCGCGGCGATTCCGCCGCGGAGACCGCCATTATCGTTTACCCGACCGCCCACAGAAGAGATGGATATCTCGGTTGTGGCAGCAGCTGCTGCCGTTACCGAGATATCCATCCTCAAAGTGCCGACGTATACCTGCGGTGGGCGGTCGGGAAGTGGTTAATATGGGTCAGGGTGAGTGACTCAGGGAGGCTGGATGACTCATATACTCAGGGTCAGCCCAGCAAGGTGCTCCCTAGTTGGGCCTGGGGCATGGGTGCTGGGGGGATCTGCAAGGGAGCAGATGTGAGGACAGCAGGAGAGAGTCAGCACGTCCGGAAGACGGCTGGTGAGTGTGCAGTCTGGTAGGACTCTGGGAAGTAGCAAAGAGGGCTAGTAACTACAGTCAGGTGGGCTGGCAGTGCCTGAAGAGGTGGTGCTGGGATCAGTAGCCACAGGGATGGAAGCTGTACACAGACTTTTGCTTCACAATTGAGGGGTTCGTGGTCCTTGCCTGTAAATGTCCTTTGCTTTATCTGACTTTTTTTTTGTCAGACCAACCAACAGTTTGCCAGCTGGATCTGTAATATTTCTGCAAATTAAGTGCTGGAGGAAGCGGAGGAGTGTGTATATAGACCACAGGTGTCAAACACAAGGCCTACGGGCTGAATTCGGCCCTCCAGGCCTTTTAATGTGGCCCTCGCACCTCTCCTGCAGCTGCAGATGAGCTCCAGCCCTCCTCTGGTCCTCCTCCAGACCCCTACTTTCTGCTTTCAAGCAATGCATCCAGCTTCTTCCCAGCAGCAGCATAATGAAAGGGGGGTGCACTGTGATGTAAGGGAGAGTAGGGGACTCAACTTCTGATGGTGGGGGGGCTCTTGACATCTTATGTAAGGGGAGGGGATGTGCTGGACATCTATTTTTACAGATACAACCGGCCCTTTTGAGGGCAATCATAATGCTGATGCGGCCCACTATGAAATTGAGTTTGACACCCCTGAAGTGTCCCTGAAGAGCTATTTGAAGTCAAGTGGACAACCCATAATAATCCCATCCCCGTTCAAGTTTAATACCCCTAATAAACAAACAACAACAAAGTTGCTGTACTTTTTTCCTGACTTAAGTGTGCCTGTGGAAAATTGGTGCCTGGCTGTGCAGGGTGGGGGATCCCTATACACCAGCAGCTCATACGGGGGATGCGTTACATGTAGAAATAGAGTAAGCACACCAAAGAAAGCAAAATGCTGCATCAAATTTTTTTTTTTTATAGATAAATGCATCAACTTGACAAAATCCACATCTAATGGGTACTAAATATCATATTTATGCATGGAGTTTACATATTCTCCCTGTAGCCGTATGGGTTTCCTCCTACACGTACGCTCCAAAGACAGTATTTTGCCTTTTAAAGGATCCCACAACTGTAAAAGGTTGAGAAATGCTGCCCTATATAGAGAATTTTTGTTGCAGCATTTTGATATCATAAATTGGTCACTAAAAACGGTCGTGTGTGGGCTCCAGAGAATTTTTCTCGATGTGAAAAATGGGCATTAAAAATTTAGAGCATGCTCTATTTTTTTTCATCGTTTTTCATGTCGTCGTTTTTCACATCGTGGGAAAATGGTCGTGTGTAGGCTTTAACGACAGGGAAAAAAACACGCATGCTGAGAAGCAAGTTATGAGAAGGGAAATTTGCATAATCAGCCCAAAGGGTGCAGCCAATCGAATGGAACTTCCCCTTTATAGTGCCGTCGTACGTGTTGTATATCACTGCGCTTTGCTCAAGCATTTTTTTTTTCGCGATCGTGTGTATGCAAGGCTTGACAAGAATCACGTTGAGAAAAATGTTGTTTTTTCCATGACAATTAAAACGATTGTGTGCACGCGGCATTACTCTATTGCAGTGTTGCCAACCACCCGTATTTTTATGGACAGTTCGTAAAAACGGGCACTTTTTTCCCCCGTTGGTAAATGTCCGTGGTTGCGGAAATGTGCCAGTAAAAATAACCAAGATCGTTTTGTCATGGAACTGCGCATGGAGATTGGAGGCAGGGGGTGATGGTGGCTGCGGTGGCACCACAGAGGGGGATGGAGGCAGGGGCAGATTGGAGGCAGGGGGAGATTGGAGGCAGGGGGTGTTGGTGGCACCGCAGAGGGGGATGGTGGCACCGCAGAGGGTGGGAGATGGAGACAGGGGTTGTTGGTGGCATCGCAGAGGGGGGTGGAGGCAGGGGTTGATTGGAGGAAGGGGGCCAGGGAGAGATTGGAGGCAGAGGGAGATTGGTGGCACCCCAGAGGGGGATGGTGGCATCGCAGAGGGTGGGGGTGGAGACAGGGGATGTTGGTGGCACCGCAGAGGGGGGATGGAGGCAGGGGGCCTGGGGGAGATTGGAGCCAGGGGGAGATTGGAGACAGGGGGAGATTGTGGCAACAAATATATGTTTTTTTTACCTTAAAGCGGAGTTCCACCCTTAAAACCACTTTCTTTCATCCCATCCAGCATACTGGCGTCAGCGCCAGTATGCTGTTTTTTTTTTTTGTTTTTTTTTTAATCCATGTACTTACTTTATAATAGATCATTTAATTTTGGGCGCACCGCGGTATGTCGCCGCTATGAGCCGTTCGGCTCTTCTCGGCGCCTACGCACAGACCCAGAAGCTGACTGCGCAGGCGCCGTATATAGCCGCGTCACGCCCTCCGCAGTCAGGCGCCTGTGCAGTCAGCTCCTGGGTCTGTGCGCAGGCGCCGAGAAGAGCCGAACGCTAGTCGGCTGTTTCCGGAAGACGTGACGCGGCTATATACGGCGCCTGCGCAGTCAGCTTCTGGGTCTGTGCGTAGGCGCCGAGAAGAGCCGAACGCTAGTCGGCTGTTTCCGGAAGACGTGACGCGGCTATATACGGCGCCTGCGCAGTCAGCTTCTGGGTCTGTGCGTAGGCGCCGAGAAGAGCCGAACGCTAGTCGGCTGTTTCCGGAAGGCGTGACACCTTATAGCGGCGACATACCGCGGTGCGCCCAAAATTAAATGATCTATTATAAAGTAAGTACATGGATTAAAAAAAAAAAAAAACACAGCATACTGGCGCTGACGCCAGTATGCTGGATGGGATGAAAGAAAGTGGTTTTAAGGGTGGAACTCCGCTTTAATATCTACCGTATTTTCGGCGTATAAGACGACTTTCTGGCCCCTTAAAATCTTCTTAAAAGTCGGGGGTCGTCTTATACGCCGGTAACCTAACAGCTTACCTTACCAGAATCGCGGCCGTACGATTTTTCAAAAGCCGCGCCTCCGACGTCTTCTGTTCCGTGGTAGGCGGAAACAATCAGCTTCCCAGGAGGCACTGTGTTCAGTGTCCGCCTATCACGGAGGCCCTCTCGTCCTGTGTTTGGTGTCCGCCTATCACGGAGGCCCTCTCGTCCTCGGACGAGAGGGCCTCCGTGATAGGCGAACACTGAACACAGTGCCTCATGGGAATCTGAATGTTCCGCCTATCACAGAACAGAAGACGTCGGAGGTGCGGCTTTTGAATAAATCGTACGGCTGCGATTTTGGTAAGGTAAGCTGTTAGGTTACACGGCCGCGATTCGCATGGGATAAGGTAAGGGCACGGTCTGGTCATGTAATGGGGCAGGTCTGGCATGTAATGGGGCACAGTCTGGTCATGTAATGGGGCAGGTCTGGTCATGTAATGAGGCAGGTCTGGTCATGTAATGGGGCACAGTCTGGTCATGTAATGGGGCACAGTCTGGCATGTAATGGGGCACCGTCTGGCATGTAATGGGGCACCGTCTGGCATGTAATGGGGCACAGTCTGGCATGTAATGGGGCACAGTCTGGCATGTAGTGGCATAGTCTGGCATGTAATTGTGGCACCGTGAGGCGAGGCATGACTAGTAGGAAGGGGGTAGTCTTATACGGTGAGTATATCACAAAACCAACATTTTGGCTGGAAAATTAGGGGGTCGTCTTATACGCCGAGTCGTCTTATACGCCGGAAAATACGGTACCTTAAATAACATTGCCATTTGCCTAGCGTACTTGTTTGTAGCCTAAATACTGAAATTTGCACCTAAAAATGTAATTTAGTAACTTTTGTGAAATGCCAGTAAAAACGTGGCTGCGCCAGTAGATTTTGGGTGTCGTGCCAGTACATTTCAATCTGGTAGGTTGGCAACACTGCTCTATTGCTACATCTTTTAGAGAGATATCCCCTTCAGTCTGAATGAACCCTTAGGCCGCGTACACACGATCAGACCGGTCCGATGAAACTGGCCCGAAGACCAGTTTCATCGGACCAAATTGATTGTGTGTACGGCCCATCCGACCGCTGTCCGTCGGACCAAAGTTTTAAAACTTGCTTTAAAATCTGTCCGACGGACACCTGTCCGTCGGACCAAAACGATGGTTAGTACACAAAAGCATCGGACCAAAAACCTGCGCATGCTCAGAATCAAGTCGACGCGCGTTCTGGCCCGATGGGATTTTGGACTGATGGTGTGTACGCACATCAGACCATCAGACCACTTCAGCGTGGTCCGATGAAAGCGGTCCGTCGGACCAGTCTCATCGGACCGGTCTGATCGTGTGTACGTGGCCTTATAGGTAGAACCAAAACAGTCACATGACACAAAGGGCAGAGCTTGAAAATATCCGTGCCTAAGGCTGTGTGATGTCTAAATACAGCCCGGCGTATAACCCTTTTTTTAGAAATAAGTTGACGCTTTGCCATTATTATTTTGTGCGGATACATTGGGAATATTTACAAAGTACAGTTATAGCTAAAAATAGATCCAAAAAGTTTTCTCAACGCCATCACTTTTATGACCCGTCGGTGGTTCGCAGACACTGACATTTATGATTTTCCTGTGCGATTGTTCCAGCTGAGCCGCGTCACAGATATAACGAGATTAGGTATGTGGAAGGCCGGGGCTGACATTTGTAGACTTCATCTTAAATAAACATCAACATTTGATATATGTATGTTAATTCCCTGAAATCTTCCAATAAACAATAAAATACGCAGTCTATTGCGGGCCTTGGCGTCCTATAATCTTCTATAATTTTTTATGCAAAAGACAGGAATAGAAGCTTTGAGAAGGAAAGTGTTCCACATATATATTAACACTAATGATTAAAGGTATATCACAGTCAAAATCAAGGCATGTGGCGCGGTGTGGGGAATGTCACGTGTTGCCAGTGGTGTAGCATGTGTAGAGCCACAGGGGTGGTTACCATGGGTGAAAAATTCATAGGATTGCAAAATTTGTAAGAATTTGGGGTGAGAAGAGGTGCAGGGTCAGTCTGTGTGTGTGATTCTGTCAATGACGCGCTTCTTTCTAGGCTGGGCGGAGTTAAGTGGAGAAATGGAGTGCTACCACTGAGTGTGTGCCAGTGCAATGCTTGGGGCAGCTGGGGATGGCTGTGATCTCTCTTCTTCTCCGTCCTCCCTGGGACCACCGCCAACTGGCTCCACCTCCCCCTTCTCTCTGTTTACATCCACACAGGAGGAGGATGAGCCCGAGGGACACACATCCCTGTGAGTGTGTATATCCGTCTGCGCTGTTCTGACTGAGGTCTGTACACTTCCTTATTTACTATATGTAGGTATGCACTGAGGGGGAGGTCTATACTGATGGACGGGAGTATGCACTGAGGGGGAGGTCTATACTGATGGACGGTGGTATGCACTGAGGGGAGGCCTATACTGATGGAGGGGGGTATGCACTGCAGGGGGTATGCACTGAGGGGGATTTATACTGAGGGGGAGGTCTATACTGATGGAGGGGGTATGCACGGAGGGGGGTCTATACTGAGGGGGAGGTGATGGAGGGGATATGCACTGAGGGGGGTCTATACTGAGGGGGAGGTCTATACTGATGGAGGGGGTATGCACTGAGGGGGGTCTATATTGATGGGGGTATGCACTGAAGGGGGGTCTATATTGATGGGGGTATGCACTGAAGGGGGGTCTATACACTGATGGGGGTATGCACTGAGGGGGGTCTAGACTGGGGCGTATACACTGAGGGGGTCTATATTGATGGGGATTCTATATTGCGGGGGGTATGCACTGTGGGGGGTCTATACAGATGGGGGGTATTCACTGAGGGGGTCTATACTGAGGGGGGTATGCACTGATGGGGGTCTATACTGATGGGGGGTATGCACTGAGGAGGATCTATACTGATGGGGAGTATGCACTGAGGGGGGTATAGACTGAGGGGGGTATGCACTGAGGGGTGTCTATACTAATGGGGGGTATGCACTGAGGGGGGGTCTATACCAATGGGGGTATGCACTAAGGGTGGTCTATACTGATTGAGGGGGAGGTCTATACTGATTGAGGGGGGTCTGTACTGAGGGAAGGGGGGTCTGTATTTAGGGGTAGGTCTTTACTGATGGAGGGGGATCTATACTGCGGGAGGGGGATCTGCACTTAATGGGGGGGTCTATACTGATAGAGGGGCTGTCTGTAGTTAGTGGACGGGGGTTTGCACTGAGGTGGGGGGGTCTGTACTGAGGGTGAACTATAGTTGTTGGAGGGGGGGTGACACCAATTTTTCTGCATCGGGTGACACCAACCCTAGTGCCGCTACTGGGATGAGAAGGCCTGGCTCACAGTCTCTATTCCAATTCATCCCAAAGTTGTTCTATTGGGCTGAGGTCAGTTGTGCAGTCATGTTGGAACAGAAAGGGGCCATACCCAGATTTTTCTCAACGCACATTAACCTGTTGCCGACCGCCCGCTGTCATATTACTGCTGGACGGTGGCTCTCCTGGGCGAGAGCCCGTAGCTATACGTCCGCATAAAATCGGGCACTAGGGGGCGCCTGCGCGTCCCTGTTCACCCCGAGTCCCGCGCGCGTGCCCGGCGGGTACGATCGCCGCTGGGCACACACGATCGCTCGTTACAGAGCGGGGACCGGGAGCTATGTGTGTAAACACAAAGCTCCCGATCCTGTCAGCGGGGAAAACGCTGATCTTCTGTTCATACAATGTATGAACAGAAGATCAGTGATTTCCCCTAGTGAAGCCAACCCCCCCCTACAGTTAGAACACACCCAGGAACACACTTAACCCCTTCCCCGCCCCCTAGTGTTAACCCCTTCACTGCCAATGCCATTTTTATAGTAATCCAATGCATTTTTATAGCATTGATCGCTAAAAAAATGCCAATGGTCCCAAAAATGTGTCAAAAGTGTCCGAAGTGCCCTCCATAATATCGCAGTACTGAAAAAAAATGCTGATCGCCGCCATTACTAGTAAAAAAAAAAATATTAATAAAAATGCCATAAAACTACCCCCTTTTTTGTAAACGCTATAACTTTTGCGCAAACCAATCAATAAACGCTTATTATGATTTTTTTTTACGAAAAATATGTAGAAGAATACGTATCGGCCTAAACTGAGGAAATATATATATTTATATATATAATATATATTTTTGGGGGATATTTATTATAGCAAAAAGTAAAAAATATTGAATTTTTTTCAAAATTGTCGCTCTATTTTTGTTTATAGCGCAAAAAATAAAAACCGCAGAGATGATCAAATACCACCAAAAGAAAGCTTTATTTGTGGGAAAAAAAGGACGCCAATTTTGTTTGGGAGCCACGTCGCACGACCGCGCAATTGTCAGTTAAAGCGACGCAGTGCCGAATCACAAAAAGTGCTCTGGTCATTGGGCAGCAATATGGTCCGGGGGTTAAGTGGTTAAACACTTCAGCCCCGGAAGGATTTACCCCCTTCTCGACCATGCCAATTTTTTTGCGATATGACACTGCGTCACTTTAACTGACAATCGCGCGTGCCCATGTTGTCCTCAAACAAAATTTGCGTCCTTTTTTTCCACAAATAGAGCTTTCTTTTGGTGGAATTTGATCACCTCCTGCGGTATTTTGCGCTATAAACAAAGAAGACCAACAATTTTGAAAAAAAAATTTTTTACTTTTTGCTATAATAAATACCCCCAAAATAAATTACAAAAAACTAATATCTTCACCAGTTTAGGCCAAAATGTATTCTTTTACAAATCTTTAAAAAACAATCGCAATAAGTGTATATTGATTAGATACCGTATTTATTGGCGTATAACACTCACCTTTTACCTCTGATGCCGCGTACACACGATCACTTTTTGTGATGTAAAAAACTTTGTTTTATCTCACGAAACAAAACAACGTTTTTCAAACTTCATTTTAAAAAACGATGTTGCATACACACCATCGTTTTCTGAAAATGCTCTTGCAAAGCGCGGTTACATAAGACAATTTCGACGGCACTCTGTTCCATTGAAGCTCCCGTCTCATAACTTGCTTCTGAGCATGCGCGGGTTTAAAAACGTCGTTTTTAACGTCGTTTTGCCCACACACGATCATTTTTTGTGAAACAAAAGACGACATTCTGAAAAACGACATAAAAAATTCAAGCATGTTCGAATTTTTTTTTGGTCGTTTTTTTGAAGACATAAAACGACGTTTTGCCCACGCACAGTGATTTTAAATGAAGTTTTTTAAAACGTCGTTTTATTTCATCACAAAAAACGACCGTGTGTACGCGGCATGAGTATCAGGGGAAAATCGTGGGTGCGTTTTATTCGCCGATCCCTGCCGTCGCTGAATTACATAGAGCCGTGATCTCCTGTGTACCCGGTGCTCCGTCATGCACAGCCACGCCTCCTGGCCCCGCATTGGGCCACTGTTTTGTCTATCATATGAGCAGGGCCAGGAGGCGTTGCTGTGAGTGATGGAGCACTGGGTACACAGGAGATCGCGGCTCTGTGCGGCTCCTCTTCCCTCGGAGACAGCATGGAGCCTAAAAGTGGAGCTACTGCGCATGTTATCTTGATATACCAGATGGAACGTCAAGTTGGTTGTTGGAGAATGCACACTCGAACCACTAGAAACCCATGCACAATGTGATACCCTACCTCAACACAGCCTTGGGTTGATGCTAAGCTACTAATGCTAAGAAAGCCCTATTGGTTAAATACCTTAAATACCATGGATTCTCCTCACTGTGCATCCAACACTGAACAGGCTGCAATGATGGAAAAGGTGAGGCTGCAGATGAGCAGGCTGCATTGTTGGGCAATTTATAGGCTGCGGATGGGCAATGAGCAGGGTGCATTGATGAGCTGTGACCCTTATTTTGCTTTAAAGTTCTTTATTTAAAATGTATGTTTTTTCCTTAAACTTTCCTCCTAAAATTGGGGTGCATGTTATATGCCTGTGAGTGTTATATGCTGATAAATACAGAATTTATGGCATTTTAATTATTACCGGTAATTAATCAATTTCTTTACTAGTAATGGCAGCGATCAGCGATTGTTACTGGGACTGCGACATTGTGGCAGACAGACAGATCGGACACTTTTGACACTTTTTTTATACAGCGATCCGTGCTAAAAATAGCCTCCGGTTACTGTATAAATGTCACTGGCAGGCAAGGGGTTAACACCAGGGGAGGGATCAAGGGGATAAGCGTTTCTTAGGGAGGTGTTTCTAACTGTGAGGGGAGGGAACTGACTGGAGGAGGATCACTAGATCCTCCTCCAGTCTCTGATCACCAGAAACAGAAAATATCTCTCTCCTCCCCTGTCAGAATGGGGATCTGTTTGTTTACATTGACAGATCCCCGTTCTGGCTCTCTGTGGAGTGATCGCGCGTGGCCAGTGGACATCACAGCAGCGGGCCACGCACTCCAGCGACGTGCCGTGGGCACGCACGCACGCACCTGCTATTGCTCTTAAAGCAGCCCGTGTACAGCTACAGCGATTTACGCAGCCGTGCCAACCTGCCGCAGCATAACGACGGCGGCTGGTCGGCAAGCGGTTAAAGGGGTTGTAAAGGTAAAAAAATGTTTTCCCTAAATAGCTTCCTTTACCTTAGTGCAGTCCTCCTTCACTTACCTCATCCTTCCATTTTGCTTTTAAATGTCCTTATTTCTTCTGAGAAATCCTCACTTCCTGTTCTTCTGTCTGTAACTCCACACAGTAATGCAAGGCTTTCTCCCTGGTGTGGAGAAAGACTCTTGAGGGGGGAGGGGGCGAGCAGGCAAGTCAGGACACTCTGCAGATAGAGAAAGGAGCTGTGTGTTAGTGGGCGTCCTGACACTCCTACTTGCCCCCTCCCCCCTCAAGAGGCTTTCTCCACACCAGGGAGAAAGCCTTGCATTACTGTGTGGAGTTACAAACAGAAGAACAGGAAGTGAGGATTTCTCAGAAGAAATAAGGACATTTAAAAGCAAAATGGAAGGATGAGGTAAGTGAAGAAGAACTGCACTAGGGGAAAGGAAGATATTTAGGGAAAACATTTTTTACCTTTACAACCCCTTTAATGCAAAACAAGACACGCATTAAAGCACATGCATTAAACACACCGCATTGGACTGGCATGGTATGAGTGGACTCTCATAGTTGAGGAGCTATTCATTCTGTGAAGCTGTATGTGCATTTGTTCAGTGTGAATAGGGGGAAAAAAAACAAATGTCCCTAGGCTATTTCATCTCCAGGTTGAATGTTAAAGCCCATCTCTCGGAGACTTAAAAATTATCGCCTGCCCTGCAAGAGTTAACTGGTCCTTTAGTCTAGGGGAGAGTTTTTTTTTTTTTTCTTTCAATAGATTTTTATTGGATTTTAGAAAATTACACATATCTAGTATACATATGCAGTAGGGGAGAGTTTTTGAATTAAAAATGTACCTGATTTGGTAAATAGAGCTTTTTTTCTGTTTCCCCTAGACCTAAATGAGCAAGTAACCCTTACAGTGGAACTACTGCAGTACAAGCACACTGCAAGGGATAATCTTTAATTTTTTTTAGAGTTGGGCTTTAAGCCGATGATCATAGGAAATAAGGCCCGGATTCAGGTACAGCGGCGTATCTTTGTGCGGGCGTAGAGTATCTTCTTTATGCTACGCCACCGCAACTTAGAGAGGCAAGTACAGTATTCACAAAACAATTGCTCCGTAAGTTGCGGCGGCGTAGCGTAAATTGGCGGGCGTAAGCCCGCGTAATTCAAAGTAGGAAGGAGGTGGGCGTCATCTGTTTCAATTAATGAATGGCCGGTCGAACTGGGCATGCGCGCGCATGCTCAGAATTACGTCGCATATACTCCCTAAGAGACGTTGGTGCAATGCCTACGACTAGTGTTGCTCACGAATATTCGCATTGCGAATATTCGTTACGAATATTGCATATTCGAGTATTGGCGAATAAATCGAATATCGCAGTGAATATTCGCTATTGCGAATATTCATATTTTTTCAAATTTATTTTTAAAGCAGATCACATCCTAGTGATCTCCATCAACATCTAAAAGCATAGCTGGTATGATTAGAGACCCTGGGCCGAGTAGCTGAGGCGATCCTTTTATGTTGCCGAATATTCGCAATGCGAATATTCGTATTACGAATATTCGCGAATACTTTCTCTGCCATCCTGTGTTTTGTGTATAAAAAAAAAAATAGCTTTAGTTTAGTCATATATGTTTGTGTAAGTAGAGTTAGTGTTTAGTGCATATTAGTTTAGTAATCCAGGAAATGATCTCCGTTTTCACGTGTTGACGAGAATTTCGCAATCAATTTCGCATTCGCATTAGCGAAATTTTGCAAAAAAATTTTTTTGATAAAATATCACGAATATTCGATATTAACGAATATTTCGCGAATATTCTTCTATATACTCGTGAAATATTGCGAAATCGAATATGGCGTATTCCGCTCATCACTACCTACGACGTGAACGTCACTTACGCACTGCCCTATTCACGTAGTACTACGTAAAAGGCTTACGTGACATAAAATTCGACAGGGTCATTCCCTGGCCCATACATTTGCATTAGCTGCACCTGCTATAGCAGGGGTAACTTTACGCCGGACGTAAGCCTTACGCAAATCGCGTATATGAAGCGGCCGGGCGCATCTACGTTCGTGAATCGGCATATCTTACTCATTTCCACCTCCTCTCTTGCGAATGTCGTCTAGAAATAATGCTAATCTCTCAGCTTGGCAGTGACATTGTACTTCTTGCAATGTATAAGGATAAAACATCGCCCTATAATTCTCTTAGAAGGTTTTTCTTTCTGACTCAGTGACTTTCACAGGCTGAATAATTATATAAAGATACAGCATTGTTGGCCTTATCTCTTCATCTGCTCTTTATGCGGCCGGGCGCATCTACGTTCGTGAATCGGCATAACTTACTCATTTGCATATTTATAATGGGAACGCCGAATGCGTCCAGCGTTACTATGAGCCCACGATACGCCGGCGTAGGCAAGTTATGTCGTAGGCAAGTTATGTTGGACGTATCTCGCTTTGTGAATCGGCGCAAAGATGCGACGGCGCACATTTGAAATTACGGCAGCGTATCTGGAGATACGCCGACGTAAATGCTTTCTGAATCCCGGCCCTAATGCTTATTTACTGTGATCGTCTGCCCCCTCTATTGGTCATATTGTGGTATTTTCCCGCACCACTGTATTTTTCTGAATGAATAACATTCAAGCCCGAAAAGAGAAAAGCCTAATAACATTCAATTTTGCCCCATTCACAAAGAACAAATGTACACGCAGTTTAAAAAAAAAAATGAGTGTTAAAACACCAATGTTTAAGTAGAGGAGGATATGCTTGAATGTCGGAGAACAGCCCTGCACTCCCCACATTAACAACAAATGCAAGAGAAATCTATTAGCACAACACCCCTTCAGATAAGACAAATCAATCGAATTCACCATGGAGGGTTAATGTGTTATAAATCCAGTATTACTGGAAATTAAATTCCACCTCCTCTCTTGCGAATGTCGTCTAGAAATAATGCTAATCTCTCAGCTTGGCAGTGACATTGTACTTCTTGCAATGTATAAGGATAAAACATCGCCCTATAATTCTCTTAGAAGGTTTTTCTTTCTGACTCAGTGACTTTCACAGGCTGAATAATTATATAAAAGATGCAGCATTGTTGGCCTTATCTCTTCATCAGCTCTTTATGCGTTATCTCTACAGTTATCAGCTGAACCAGAAATTAACAAAGTAGCAACAATTTCACAGTGAGGCTGGATTCACACTATACTACACGACAGCAGTAAAGTTTCTGTAATGGGCTAGGCTGGGTTCACACTATACTACACTACAGCAGTAAAGTTTCTGTAATGGGCTAGGCTGGGTTCACACTATACTACACGACAGCAGTACAACTTTCATCCTACTTTGCTCTGCGACATCTGTCCTACATTCATCCTACATTCATCCTACATTCATCCTACATCCATCCTACATTCATCCTACATCCATCCGACTTTCATGAACAGGATACTACTTTGAACCGACTCTGTGATAGTCTGACTTGTTCTTTGACCAATCAAAACAATCCCAGAGTGAGATAAATTCCTTTTAGGCTGGGTTCACACTTGTTCCGACAACGCTTCTACATTGGGAGCTCATGTAGCATTACGTGTGAAAATCAATGTTTCCCTATGAGAGCCGTCTTAACTGGTCCTACACAAGTCGGTCCGACTTTGAAACTACTCCCTGTACTACTTTGGTCCTACATTGATCCTACTTCAGCCCATTGAATATCATTGAAGTAGGACCAAAGTAAGAGCCTTGTCCTAACCATCCGACTTTTGCCATCTGACATGTGATTACAGCACCAGTAAAAGGAATTTATCTCACTCTGGGATTGTTTTGATTGGTCAAAGAACAAGTCAGTCTATCACAAAGTAGGACCAAAGTAGTATCCTGTTCATGAAAGTAGGATGGATGTAGGACCAATGTAGGATCAATGTAGGATCAATGTAGGACAAATGTCGCAGAGCAAAGTAGGATGAAAGTCGTGTAGTGTAGTGTGAACCCAGCCTTACTGCTGCTGTAATCACATGTCGGATGTCTGATAAGGACAAGGCTCCTACATTGGTCCGACTTCAATGATATTCAATGGGCTGAAGTAGGATCAATGTCGGAGCAAAGTAGTACAGGGAGTGTTTTGAGGCTGGGTTCACACTACACTACACGACTTTCATTCTACTTTGCTCTGCGACATTTGTCCTACATTGATCCTACATTCATCCTACATTGGTCCTACATCCATCCTACTTTTATGAACAGGATACTACTTTGGTCCTACTTTGTGATAGACTGACTTGTTCTTTGACCAATCAAAACAATCCCAGAGTGAGATAAATTCCTTTTACTGGTGCTGTAATCGCATGTCAGATGGCAAAAGTCGGATGGTTAGGACAAGGCTCCTACTTTGGTCCTACTTCAATGATATTCAATGGGCTGAAGTAGGATCAATGTAGGACCAAAGTAGTACAGGGAGTAGTTTCAAAGTCGGACCGACTTGTGTAGGACCAGTTAAGACAGCTCTCATAGGGAAACATTGATTTTCACACGTCATGCTACATGAGCTCTCAATGTAGGAGCATTGTCGGAACAAGTGTGAACCCACCCTCAAAGTTGGACCGACTTGTGTTGGATCAGTTAAGACGGCTCTCATAGGGAAACATTGATTTTCACACGTCATGCGACATGAGCTCCCAATGTCGGAGCGTTTGTAGGACAAGTGTGAACCCAGCCTTAGCGGACGTCGTGTCTGCAGTCCACCTACCTTAGGTGCTAAATGCCCCAAATTACTCTTGCATGAAAATATTGGCCAACCTTCAAACAATGTAACCTGGGAGCAGTATGTTTCAAATATCCACAATGTTCTTTAACCCAAAGACCGTGCGATTTGTTACTTTGTTGTCTAATTGTTAAATTGTTAAAAATAATAATGTGATTTTGGTCAACAGGCCTTCAATACTAGGTGTAACACCATCGGCGTTACTTTGTACAGAACGAGCGCAGCTGTATCATCCTTAGACAGCTGCGCTCCATTCAGCACCCTGTCATCGACACTTTCGACGTGCCGTCGAATCCTGCGTCCCGTCCAGCATCCTGATTCCGTCATTTCCGACGTGCCGTCGAATCCTGCGCTCCACGCTGGAACGCGGAAGCGCGCCCAGCGTGTGTCCCGCGACAGGCTGGCTATTTAAACCTCCTCTGATGGCGGCTCAGCGTCTGGTTATTGAAGTTGACGCTCGCCGCCATCTGAGACCCAAGACCTCCTCCAGAGTCCCACAGTTCCTCACCTTGTAAAGGAGATCACCAGGCTCACAGCACCAAGTTCTACACCACGGACCCTGCTACTATCCATGACTTGCTGCTTGGCCACAGAGCTGGCAATCTACAGAACCATAGAGGCATCCTGCACCTGCTACTAATCACTCTCCAGGAAGGAACTGCACACCTGGTCACATCTAAACCGCAAGTACCCACAGCTAACTGTATCAAGCCTGTATACTCAGAATACTGTTCATCCTGGATTGCATACTATGATATGTTCTTGATTGCCTGATACCATATGTTTGTAGAGACTGAGACCTATTACAAGGATTCTCAAGTAACCTATGGTAGATGCACCACACCATCAATAGGAGATATATCGCAGGAGGTTGTGATGAAATAACCCCATGAGCTCTGTTTAACATCATAGAGCAACCAGGTGGTTTAATCTGAGTATCCCCATACGGAAGAAAAATATATTTCCAATATATTTATTAAAAAAAATTATATATTTTAAATATATTTACAATATATTGACCTACGCGAATATATTTTTACATCTATTCCAGAAATGTAAATTCAAATATATTTTCCAAAGGCATATATTTTAAAATATATTTTTTTCAATATATTTGACAGATATTTTTGAGCATCTAAAAAAATGCATTTAAAAATATATTTTTAAATATACTTGTAAAGGCATTCCAAAATATAATTTATATGCATTTTCCAAAGACATATATTGGAAAATATATTTTTTAAATATATTCTTCAGATTTTTTTCAACATATATTTGTACATATATTTGTAAATGCGTTCCAAAAATATAATTTTAATATATTTTCCAAAGGCATATATGTGAAAAATATATGTTTGTAAATATATTGTCCAGATATTTTTGAACATATAAAAAAAATGCATTTAAACATATATCTTTAAATATACTTGTAAATGCATTCAAAAAATATAATTTAAATGTATTTTACAAAGATATATATTAGAAAATATATTTTTAAAATATGTTTTTCTGAAAATATTTAATGTCTAATAAAGACATTTCAACATATATTTTGTCTGATATTTTTGTAACTATGTCATAGATAACATTCTGAATACATTTATAAGAGACCCACTCCCATTTTGTTTTGTATTTTACTCTTTTAAAATAAAATAAAATAAAATAAAAACCAAAAGATTTAAATAAAATTTATTTTTTTTAACAAGATTTTAAGCACATAATCCATTTAATACAAAGCAGATAAACCTCTCGCATCCACTTTCCATTCCCAAAGAATTTTTGTATAAGTCATTCTGAATTGAGAACGCTTGTCGGCGGACCAGCAAGTCCAGTTATATTGATTTATTGATTGACCTGAATGAATGAGAACCTTTACAAACATCCACCTCCACAGTCCAATGGTCTTGTCTGCTTACAGAGTACCCGAGAGAAACTCTGGATATAAATATTCAATGTTCTGTTTAATCCATGAATCAGTAGTTGCACTATTATTACCAAACTCGCTCATCAGTGTCTTTATGGTCCTTGCTTTGTGCACTGATGATCAGTCATGTTGGAACAGGAAGGGGCCGTCCCCAAACTGTTCCCACAAAGTTGGGGGCATGACATTTTCCCAAAATGTCTTGGTATGCTGAGGCCTTAAGAATTCCCTTCACTGGAACTAAGGAGCCAAAACCAACCCCTGAAAAACAACCCCACACCATAATCCCCCCCCCCCCCCCCACAGACACCATAATCCACCAAATTATTTGGATCAGTGCACAAAGCAAGGTCCATAAAGACATGGATGAGTGGGTTGGGGTGGAGAAACTTGACTGGCCTGCACAGAGTCCTGACCTCAACCTGATAGAACACCTTTGGGATGAATTTGTGTGGAGACTGTGAGCCAGGTCTTCTCATCCAACATCAGTGCCTGAACTGACAAATGTGCTTCTGGAAGAATGGTCAAACATTCCCATAGGACAGCCTTCTCAGAGGAATTGAAGCTGTTATAGACTGGCATGCTATTAAAATTCATGTGCGTGTAAAGGCAGGCGTCCCAAAACTTTTGGCAATATAATATAATATAGTATATATACTGTATATTCTTTTTATACTAAGTCCAGTCCATTGTTTGGACTTAGTACCTGCCGAAGGGTAATTCCAGCAGCCAATTAAAAGGAATTGGGATATTAAAGTTCTCCCCAGCACAAAATTAAAACTCAGCAGCTACACAAAGGGGGTCATTTACTAAAGGCAAATCCACTTTGCACTACAAGTGCAAATTTACAAATGCAAAGTGGACTTGAAATTGCAAGGAAAGTGCACTTGGAAGTGCAGTCGCTGTAGATCTGAGTGGGCAAGGAAAATAAAAAAAAACAGCATTTTAGCTTACACATGATTGGATGATAAAATCAGCAGAGCTTCCCCTCATTTCAGTTCTACCCCTCAGATTTACAGCGCCTGCACTTACAAGTGCACTTTCAGTGCAATTTCAAATGCACTTTGCACTTGTAGTTTGCGCTTGTAGTGCAAAGTGGATTTGCCTTTAGTAAATAACCCCCTATACTGTACACATACTGCAGCTACTGACTTTTAATATTAGGACACTTACCTGTCCTGGAATCCGGTGATGTTGGTACCCCCAGCCAATGTTTCCATTGGCTCTCGGGTGCTGCTGCCTCCATTGCCTATAGGGGCCAATTCACACCACATGCAGTCCAGTGCGTTTTTTTTTTTTTTTTTTGCATGAAAAGTAAGTTATATGGTTTTCAATGGCATAATTTACACCAGTGCTTGCAGTTCCAGAAAAAAAGTAGAGCATGCTGCATTTTTCCTGCACTGGACTGTAATGGAACACTGTAAAGCACATCAAAAACGCACTAGAATGCACCTGAACACACTGGAACACACATGTCTTTATCTAAGGTTAAGAAAAAAAGAGAGGAAAATGCACTGGAATGCTTTAAAAAACACACCAAACATGTCCTGGAATGCATCAAAAACACACATGCAGAAAAGCATCGGGAACGCATCCGCCGCAGCGAGATCTCTCGGAAGGGGGAAAGGGTACCTGTCAAAAATAGGCGAGAGGCAAATACGTGGAGCTTCCACTTTTGGGTGGAACTCCGCTTTAACCACTTCCCTACGGCCGTACGACTATATGCGGCCGCAGGGTGGTTCTAATTCTCCGGGCTGCCGTGAAAATTTTCACGGCAGCTCCTTTCTTTGTTCCCAGCACGCGCTCCAGAGTGTGCAGCGGGGAACTTGTGTACTGGCCGTGTCCCTTGGACACAGCCAACCACAGATCGCCGCGAACGGCCAATCAGAGTGGCCGTTTGCGATGCGATCTGTGGGCGAATGAGAGATGATCTCATATGTAAACATATGAGATCATCTCTCATTGCCGTTTTACACAGAGACAGTGTCCTGTCTCTGGAGAGGAGGAGACCGATTTTGTGTCCCTTGTACAAAGGGACACAGATCGGTCACCCCCCAGTCACCCCCCCTCCCCCCACAGTTAGAACACTATGCAGGGAATACATTAACCCCTTCCTCCCCCCCTAGTGTTAAACCCTTCCCTGCCAGTCACATTTATACAGTAATTAGTGCATATTTATAGCACTGATCGCTGTATAAATGTGAATGGCGGCAAAAATGTGTCAAAAGTGTCCGATGTGTGCTGCCATGATGTCGCAGTCGCAATAAAAATCGCAGATCGCCGCCATTACTAGTAAAAAATAAATAATAAAAAATAATAATTCTGTCCCTTATTTTGTAGGCGCTATAACTTTTGCGCAAATCAGTGGCTTATTGCGATTTTTTTTTTACCAAAAATATGTAGAAGAATACGTATCGTCCTAAACTGAATTTTTTTTTTTTAAATTGGGCTATTTTTTATAGTAACAAGTAAAAAATATTGTATTTTTTTTTCAAAATTGTCGTCCTTTTTTGTTTATAGAGCAAAAAATAAAAACCGCAGAGGTGACCAAATACCACCAAAAGAAAGCTCTATTTGTGGGGAAAAAAGGACGTCAATTTTGTTTGGGAGCCACGTCGCACGACCGCGCAATTGTCAGTTAAAGCGACGCAGTGTCGCAAGCTGAAATTTCACCTGGTCAGGAAGGGGGTATACATGCCCAGTAAGGAAGTGGTTAAATGTCATATCCTTGCCCAAGCTGCACTGTTGTCATGTGCCAATACTAGGCTGGGCTGGAAGATAAATATGTAAGTGATGAGAGCTGCATTCTTGTGTGTGTGTGTGTGTGTATATATACAGTATATATATGTGTGTGTGTGTGTATATATATACTGTGTGTATATATATATATATATATATATATATATATATATACACATATATATATATATACATATATACACACATACACATAGAGTATATCTGATATACACACACACACACACACATATGCCAGAATGAAGATACAAAATATATATATATAGAATGCATCTCCCATAACTTACTTACATGTATAAATATTTTTCTTTTATCTCATTCTTTATATTAAGCTATGGGTCTGATTTATGTGCCTTCGATCTTCTAATATGTAAATCCAGCCCTGGGGAAAACTCTTTAAACAGAGAGACTGCAATCATATTACAGGAGGTGTGTGACAGGAAGTGAGCTGTGGGAACCAGAGGGGTGAACTTTCACCTCTCACTTCCTGTTCCTGGTAAGGCCTCTGAAAAGGAAAGCATGGCATGGTGGAGAGGCTCCCTGTAATGTCCTGGATGTATTCTGCTGGATGTATTCTCCTGGATGAAAGGTAAGCCTTCTATCAAATAATATTAGAATTGTGAAAGTTTGGTGTATGAGTTAAGTTGTATTTGTCTATTTCCTGCTGAATAGTTCTCATTCTGTCTGCATTCACCTCACCAGTTACCATACAGCATGTGCACAGTAATGTAATATTATAGAGCTCCTCTGTCACAGCATGTCACCCTGCTGCATATAATATGTATGGCATCCATGTTATATCCAGTAACTGTGTAACATACTTTCAGTGCACATTGCTGCATATAATATGTATGGCTTCCATGTTATATCCAGTAACTGTGTAACATACTTTCAGTGCACATTGCTGCATATAATATGTATGGCTTCCATATCCAGTAACTGTGTAACATACTTTCATGCACATTGCTGCATATAATATTATACGGCTTCCATTCTATATCCACTCACCATGCAGCATAGGGGTTGATTTACTAAAGGAAAATCTATTTTGCACTACAAGTGCACTTGGACATGCAGTCACTGTAGATCTGAGAGGAAGATCTGAAATGAGGGGAAGCTCTGCTGATTTTATCATCCAGTCATGTACAGGCAAAAATGCTTTTTTTTTTGTCCCCTTCAGATCTATAGTGACTGCACTTCCAAGTGCGCTTGTAGTGCAAAGTCGATTTGCCTTTAGTAAATATACCTCATAATGTCAGTGCATAGTGCTACCAATATTTGATGTCTCCCTCCCCTTTTGCATATTATAATCTGCTCTGCTACTAGGTGCCATTAGATATGGATTTTTCCATACAGATACCAATTATGGGCCACCTTTCAGGCCGATAACAATATGAGGTACTAATATTACATCCAGCTGCCCCAGAAGTAGCCTGATATCAGTTGACACCTAGGCCTTTTTTTGTATTCTAACAGCCACTGGCCACTGTCAGAATACAGGAAAAAAGAGCAGATAGCAGGGGAATCAATAGCCAGGTTGCTATTGACTATTTTAATTTGCAGTAGCCAATAGTGGGCTATTGCGCCCCCTTCCCACTCCCTGTTGTCAATCAGCAAAGGAGAGGATTTGAAGGAGAACATTCTTCTTCAGGTCTTCCTCTGCTGATTGACAACAGGGAGTGGGAAGGGGCGCAATAGTCAGCCTAATTTTAAAATTGAAACAGCCAATGGCAGTCTGGCTATGGTTCCCCCACTACCTGCTGTTTACATTTAGCTGCCATCAAATAAATTGTGCAGAAGGAGGTTAGCGGTGTCTGGGGTGTGTGTGTGTGTGTTTTGTGTGGAGATGGAAAGCTAATTTTTTTTTTGCGGATTCTGACAGATGGGCCGCCAGCCGCTGTCAAAGCACCTGACCAAGACTGACAACTGGTGAATATAAAACCGGAATAAGCACTTGGAAGAAGAAAACCAACAACTGAGACAGCGTGTCTTTGGTAAGCGGACAACTTAATTATGGTGGTGGGCACCTTCCATTTTTTTTATATCACCACATTCAACTGGCACTGTATCTGATCATCATATTGCATCATCCTTCATTATTCATTTGGTCATCAGTGTTTGAGTTTTGTGGTGATATCATTAAAGGGGTGTTCCAGCCCTAAGTTGTGTTTATTAAAAGTCAGCAGCTACAAAAAGTGTAGCTGCTGGCTTTTAATAAACACTCACTTACCTGCTCCTGCGTTCCAGCGACGCGCCGACCGGGGCTCCGCTCCTCTGCCCCCCTCCCCGGCCGGCGTCTCCATCCTGACTGTGGGCACCCAGCCGTGACAGCCTTCGGCTTCACGGCCGGGCACCCACTGCGCATGCGCGAGCCGTACTGCGCATGCGTGCGCGGCGCGGCTCGCCGCTGATTGGAGAGGCGATCGCATGGGACCTGTCAGTGTCCCATGTGATCGCCTACAGGGAGGGGGCTGGTGTAGGCGATTAAGGCTTAATCGCCTAACCAGCCCCTCGGCGGAAGCAGGAAGTGGGACAGGAAGTCCCACTCCTACTGAAGCCCCCACTCCCCCCCCCAAAAAAATTACATGCCAAATGTGGCATGTATGGGGGTGAGGAGTGGATTGAGAAGGGGTCATTTTTTTGGGTGGAACACCCCTTTAAGAACTTTAGAGGTTTGGTTTGCCAATTGTGTGCTGTTGGCATACAATTTTTGGGATCACGGATTTGGCGTATTAACCTCTCATTGTTTATACATATAATTTGACATTCATTTTGTGAATTTATATACAAATTTTTCCTTGCACTCTGATTTTTTTGTTTTAGTTAATTATTGTGCACCGTTTTTGGCATATCAGCCCCTGGATGCCAGTCTTTCAATGTGAATTGGTATTGGTGAAATTTTCAATTTTAATTTTCATAGAATGTTTTATATTGGTGCAGTCTTTTTATTTTTATCTATTTATTGTCTATTATTCCACCAGTTCTGCTGCCTTTGTTATTTTTATCTTTATTTTCTGTTTGACCAATCATTTGCCTTTTCATTCTACAGTGTTTTAGGGCAGAGGTAGGCAACCTTAGAGAGGTGGAGATCTACCTGAACAACATGGGAGAAGTCAAAGATCACAGGTAGGGTTGTCCCGATACCACTTTTTTAGGACCGAGTACAAGTACCGATATGTTTTTTCAAGTAGTCGGCGATACCGAATACCGAAACTTTTTTAAAATATGTCCCCAAATGCAGCCATGTCCCCCACATATTGCAGCCATGTCCTGTCCCCCACATATTGCAGCCATGTCCTGTCCCCCACATATTGCAGCCATGTCTGTCCCCCACATATTGCAGCCATGTATGTCCCCCACATATTGCAAGCCATGTATGTCCCCCATATTGCAAGCCATGTATGTCCCCCATACCCGTAGCTATGATGCCGCCACCGCATACCGCCGTTAATCCCCCTGCATTATAGCGTAGCGTGCATTACAAGCTTCCGTTTTGAATACTTGTAAATGCCCACGCCGCCATGTATAGACACTCCCCTTCTCGGGGATCTGTCAAATACCGAGCACGCCCGTAACGTCACCACTCCCCCTTGCTCGGTATTGGACGGATCCCCGAGAAGGGGAGTGTCTATACATGGAGGCGCGGGCATTTACAAGTATTCAAAACGAAAGCTTGTAATGCACGCTACGCTATAATGCAGGGGGATTGACGGCGGTATGCGGTGGCGGCGGCATACGTGGGCATACGTGGGGGACATATCATAGCTACAGGTATGAGGGACAGGACATGGCTGCAATATGAATTATTCTATTTTGGTATCGGGGGTATTTGCGGGAGTACAAGTACTCCCGCAAAAACTCGGCATCGGTCCCGATACCGATACTAGTATCGGTATCGGGACAACCCTAATCACAGGGCAAAGTGTCCTCCAATGTTGCCTCATCACACCTGACTAAAACCTATAATTGCCGTACTACCGCGCTGCAATCCTGTGCCTTTCACTGCAATTATTGGTGTTAACATTTTGCCTCCTGACCACCTTGTATAATTTCTCAGAGGCCCATTGGAGCATTGCATAACGCATTATGAATGAGCCCTTAGTTGCATTTGGCAATAGCACTTTTTAGGCTCATCGCATGTGAATTTGGGGGGTGGTAAAACAATGCCCCCAATCCCTACCCCATTTAGCTGCTAAGTGGGAGGGGGCAGGGTGCCATGGGAGGTGGATGCTTGAGAGTTACTATTAGATCTCAAGCAACCAGAAATAACAGTAACTGGGAGTTTACTGTACTACATTCATTATAGTATCAGTGAGTGCACTGAGGTAACTACATACTATATGCACAAGTAAGATTTTTGTTTTGTGGAACATCTTTACTTATACCTTGGGAGAAACCCTCCTGGAATATTTTTGATCTGGTGGGGGGGATGGGTCAGAAGCAGACTGGAGGAAACCCTCTAATCATGTAAAAGTACATTTTTCCACAAGTCATCAATTTCTAACAAATGAAATTAATGGATATGGTGAGAAAATAGGCCATTATGTTACTTAAAATGTTTTTATGCATTTCCATAGAGTTGCCTGGCGTAATGGATACTTTGAAAACAACAAGAGCGCAGCTAATAGCACTGAAGAATGATGGTGGAAGTTCATCCTGTGTGGGTGTATCGTGTGCATCACCTTCTGTCCCATCTAAAGACTTGAGCTCATCTCCTTGTCAAGTGTCGTACTCAAGGCCTAAACAGGTAGGATTTCTTTTGGTACCGAAACATTAAAACGTTGTCTTTTTTGTAAATATCAAATATGACATATTTTACCTGCTCTGTGTAAGGGTTTTTGTACAGAGCAGCCCAGATCCTTGGCCCCATCTCCTAATTAGCTCACTGACTGTGATTGATAGCATCGGGAGCCAATAGCTCCCACCACTACAGAAAGCCAATCAGCAGTGCAAGTCCCTGGAGAGACAAGGCACTCGTGGTCATCGCTGGATCGAGAGGAGGCTCATGTAAGTATAGGGGGGCTGCTGCACACAGAAGTTTTTTTTTTTTACCTTAATGCATAAAATACATGAAGGTAAAAACCTTTGTACCTTTACAACCACTTTAATAAAAAGTAACTTTCAAGGTGGTGCCTCCAAGCGGCTGACAGATGGAGAGAAGCGGGTGCAGTTAGACCCTATGTAAACATCAGCTTTGACATGTAGACTGTAAGCCAATTTGACTTTTGTTTCAAAATAAGATATCTTGCTCAGTCTGGTGGTAGTCTGAACTAATAAGACAAGTTGTAGGCAAGATGTTGATTATTATACTGATTTTTGAAAAGTCTACAATATTTTGATGTTTTTATACATGCTTAATTTGGTTAGTTTTATTTACTCAGCTGCATCTGTTAGACCCCTTTCACACTGAGGCAGTTTTCAGGCGTTTTAGCAATAGAAATAGCCTCTAAAAAGCTCATGAAACTGCATCCCTTTCAGTGCAATGAGTACTTTCACACTGGGGCGATGCGCTTGCGGAACATTAGAAAGAGTCCTGCAAGCAGCATCTGGGGCGGGTTGGGAGCACTATAAATAGCGCTCCTAAAACGCACCTGCCTATTGAAATTAATGGGCAACGCTTCCAAAGCACTTTAAAAGCGCATTAAAACTGTACTTTTTCCCTTTAAAAAAAAAACGCCTAAAAAGTGTTGCAAAAACCGCCGGAGCTTTAGCAGCGCTGCAGTGTGAAAAGGGTCTTATATGGCTTTTGATTCACAGGGAAAATCTAATAAGTCTAATATTTTCCATTTACTTTTTAAAGCTGCCACTTTGGCAAAGTTTCCTGGGACTTCAAATGGTGTGATCAGTGACGCTGTTACAAGAAAAATTGTTGAAATATCACCTGAAGGGAAACATGGGGAACCATCAGAATACCACAAATAAACTTTTATGTCATTAATGTCATTTACCACAGTTAACACCACTTTCTATTCTCTGTGTTGTAGTTTTTGTATATTTACATGCTAATAAAGTTGTGTGTATTGTACTGTGTTATTGTTTTTATTTCCAAATATTTGCTGGTTTTATAGGCCTACAATATATAAATGCACAGCCTTTCAAAATGTATTTTTTTTTTATTTTACAATTAGTACATTTATATTTAAAATATATTTTAAAAAAACATTCTTAATATATTTTTTCCCAAATATATTGCCATATATTTGAAATGCTACAATTTTGGCCAGATTCAATATATTTCAAAAATATATTTCAATATATTTGTGAATATATTGGGTAATGCATTGTGAAATATGTTGCAAATATATTCATAAATATATGTTAAATGCACTTCTAAATGCATTTAGCAATATATTTTTGCAGCCATAAATATATTGCAAAGTGCATTTTGGAATGCATTGTGAATGTATTCAGAAATATATGTTAAATGTACTTCTAAATGCATTTAGCAATATATGTCTGAATATATTCACAATGCATTCCAAAATGCATGTTGCAATATATTTATGGCTGCATAAATATATTGCTAAATGCATTCAGAAATACATTTAACATATATTTATGAGTATATTTGCAACATATTTCACAATGCATTTCCCAATATATTCAATAATATATTCACAAATATATTGAAATATATTTTTGAAATATATTGAATCTGGCCAAAATTGTAGCATTTCAAATATATTGCAATATATTTGGGAAAAATATATTAGGAATGTTTTTTTAAAATATATTTAAAATATATTTTTCTTCCACATGGGTCCTCCAGAATAAATAATTACCATTCATCTCCTATTCATGGTGACGGCGTAGCCGTTACAGAATAACCAGACCATATATATATATTAGATGGATCCCGCTGATTTAGCGAATCATCTACTGGGACTCACTCAAAGGGTAGATACCCTAACTAATTCTTTAAATGAATTCCGCCTAGAAAATGAAGCTCTCCGCCAGCAGAACCTTGCTCAGGTTAGAGAGAGACCAGAACCCAAGGTCTGTACTCCAGAACCTTTCTCTGGCGATAGGAAACTTTTCCGGCAATTCATCAGCTCTTGTCGCTTGATGTTCGAGCTACGTCCCCGTACTTACTATTCTGATAGGATTAGAATTCTCACCCTCATCTCATACCTCAGGGGTGAACCGAGAGTTTGGGCCGACGAACACGGAGATCTCCTTGGAGCCCTGGACACTTTTCTCGCAGAAATGTCCCTCCTTTATGAGGATCCCAATAAACAGTTGACTGCTGAAAATTCCATCAGAAATCTCAAACAGGGGAAAAGACCAGTGGAGGACTACATTTCTGAATTCAAATGTTGGTGCCGAGAGACCCAGTGGTCAGATATCGCACTCAGGAACCAATTTCGGCTAGGCCTGACAGAAACTTTGAAAGACGAAATCGCACGTGTAGAACTTCCACCATCCCTAGAGGATCTCATGCAACTGTCCATTACCATAGATCGACGTATTCGAGAGAGAAGAGCTGAACGTGCCAATGCGTTTTTTCCTTCACCTTTCAGGAGAGCCAGATCTCCCCCCAAGGAGCTTCCGATGGAACTTGGTGCGATTAAAGGTCCTTTAAGCACAGCGGAGAAACAACGCCACAGAGACCAAAACCTCTGTATGTACTGTTCTGCTCCTGACCACGTTGTATCCACCTGTCCCCTTCTTAAGAGGAATTCAGAAGGTAAAGATCACCACAGAAACAAATTTAATTTCACTGGTACAATTTCTAATCGTTACATTATTATTCTTCTTACATTACAGTGGGAGCAAGAAAGGTTCTCCATTGAAGCAATGGTCGACACTGGAGCCTGTGGAAACTTTATTGACTCTAAGATTGTAGAATCTAATAAAATACCTTGTGTGATTAAGCAAACCCCTGTGTCACTCACTTTCATTGATGGTTCCAGTTCTCCCACAGGTCCAATTACATTCCAAACCTCACCCCTTTGGGTGACTTGCGCTCCAGGTCATACCGAGAAACCTAATTTTTGACGTCATCCAATCACCTCTATTTCCAATAATACTCGGACTACCTTGGTTACGTCTTCATCAGCCTACTTTCCAATGGTCTACTAGTTCCTTAACCTTACAATCCTCTTTCTGTAAAGAGAACTGTTATCCTAATTGTTCTATCTCTTTCACAGAGATCTACCCTCCTGATCTTCCACCTTATCTACATGATTTCGCCGACGTTTTTAGCAAAACCAAGGCAAACTTGCTCCCCCCACACAGGATCTATGATTGCCCCATAGATCTTATAGCTGACGCACCGATCCCAACTGCTCGGATTTATCCATTATCCCAACCTGAACTTGTACACCTCAAGGATTATATCGACGAAAACCTCAAGAAAGGGTTTATCAGACCTTCAACCTCTCCAGCGAGTGCAGCCATGTTCTTCGTAAAAAATAAAGACGGCTCACTCCGACCAATTATCGACTACCGTGCACTCAATAGCATTACTATAAAGAACAGATATCCACTACCATTAATTCCAGAACTCATCGAACGACTCCAGACCTCAAAGATCTTCACTAAACTAGATCTGAGGGGTGCCTATAATCTCATAAGAATTCGATCTGGTGACGAGTGGAAAACAGCTTTTAAAACACGCTATGGCCTCTACGAGTACACCGTAATGCCCTTTGGGTTATGCAACGCACCTGCAACCTTCCAATATTTCATCAACGACATTTTCCGAGATTTGCTCGACGTTTGTGTTGTGATTTATTTGGATGACATTTTAATCTATTCAGATTCTCCCGAAGAACACATCAAACATGTACGCTGGGTTTTGGCCAGATTGAGAACACACTCTTTATATGTCAAACTTGAAAAGTGTGTTTTCAGTCAGCGCAGCATTTCTTTCCTGGGATATCTAATTACCCCAAACGGAATACAGATGGAATCATCAAAGGTACAGTGCATATTATCCTGGCTTGTTCCTCACTCCAGGAAGGCTCTACAACGGTTTCTCGGATTCTCTAACTACTACAGAAAATTCATTAAGGATTTCTCTACGATCGTGAAACCATTAAACAATCTCACTAGTAGTAAGACGCCTTTTTCCTGGTCTGATCAGGCACAGAAATCTTTTGACCTTCTGAAGCTCAGTTTCACATCCGCACCGATCTTACAACTTCCTAACCCACTTTACCATTTCACCTTAGAGGTAGATGCCTCGCATTTTGCTTTGGGAGCTGTCCTCTCCCAACAAGCTTCATCATCTGAACCTCTACATCCGGTAGCCTTTTACTCTAGGACATTATTACCTGCCGAAAAGAATTACCCCATTGGGGAAAAAGAACTCCTTGCTATAAAGGATGCCCTAAGTAATTGGAGACATCTCTTGGAAGGTTCCAAACACCCCATTACCATCCTCACCGATCATCGCAATTTGCAACATTTGAGGGCCTGTAAAACCCTTTCTGCCCGCCAAGTCAGGTGGAGTCTATTCTTTGATAGGTTCGACTTCAACATCTCCTATCGTCCTGGTACAGAAAATGTCAAGGCTGACTCGTTGTCACGTATGCATGACAACCAGACAATTGAAAACACCTCCCCTTTCTATTATTCCACCTGATCGATTCATTGGAGCATCTGTTCCTTTCTTGGATTTACTGATCCAATCTCTCCCTAACGAGGTACCCCTAATGCCCCAGGGTCTCAAAAAGGAACCTAACGGGTTATTTACCTACAACAATAAGATCTACGTGCCCGCCTCTTTACAACCTCTACTTCTCAAACAACTTCATGATGCTCCTCTGGCAGGTCATCCAGGAATAAGTAAAACCATTCATTTAATTAAAAGAAATTACTGGTGGCCCAAGCTTTCACAGACAGTCAGTGATTATGTCAATTCCTGCGTGATATGTGCCTCCAACAAACATTCCAGGAAGCCACCTTACGGACTCCTTACTTCAATCCCAATACCTGAAAGACCCTGGGACGTGGTCTCTATGGATTTTATTGTTGATCTCCCCAGGTCTCAAGGTGCCAACACAATTCTAGTTACAGTAGATTTATTAACAAAGATGGCTCACTTCATCCCATTAAAAAATCTACCAACTGCTCTAGAGACTGCACAAGCCTTCCTTCAGAATGTACTTAAGCTACATGGGTTGCCCTCCCAGATTATCTCGGACAGAGGCACTCAATTCATTTCTAAATTCTGGAGAGCCCTTTGCCAGGCCTTGCAAATTGATCATCGAATGTCCACTGCTTATCATCCGCAAACAAACGGACAAACAGAACGAGTAAACCAAACACTGGAACAGTATTTACGCTGTTATTGCACCCATCTACAGGACGACTGGCTTCAGTTTCTTCCTCATGCCGAATTTGCGTATAATAACGCTTCCAGTTCTTCCTCCGGATTCTCTCCTTTTTATGCAAACTATGGGTTCCACCCCAAATCTGCTCCAGTCTCCGTTCTCCCTAACAATGTTCCCGCTGTAGAACATTACCTCTCCACCTTGAAGAGGACCCTACGAATACTCCATTCTAATCTTACTACAGCGCAACAAAGACAAAAGAAGTATTATGACTCCCGCAGAACTCCACCTCCTAAATACAAAGTTGGAGATTTGGTTTGGCTCTCCACTCGAAATCTACGTCTTAATATCCCTTCAAGAAAACTCGGTCGCCAATTCACTGGTCCATTCTCCATTTCACATATCATCAACAACAATACCGTTAAACTACTTCTACCTCCGGATTGGAAGATACATCCTTCTTTCCATGTCTCACTTATTAAGCCTTTCACTCCTAATCCGTTCCCTAACAGAGACCCTCAACCCCCTTCTCCTGTTGAGGTTCTCGGTGAGACTGAATATGAGGTACAGAAAATTCTAGATTCCAGGAGACATGGATCTTCCCTGCAATATTTAATCCGTTGGAAGGGTTATAGCCATCTTGATGACTCCTGGGTAGATTCCTCCGACATTCATGCTCCCCGGCTCGTCAATCAATTCCACCGCAGATACCCTGATCGACCATCACTTTCTGGGTGTATATCTGGGACCCCCTTGAGGAGGGGAGTATGTAACACCATCGGCGTTACTTTGTACAGAACGAGCGCAGCTGTATCATCCTTAGACAGCTGCGCTCCATTCAGCTCCCTGTCATCGACACTTTCGAAGTGCCGTCGAATCCTGCGTCCCGTCCAGCATCCTGATTCCGTCATTTCCGACGTGCCGTCGAATCCTGCGCTCCACGCTGGAACGCGGAAGCGCGCCCAGCGTGTGTCCCGCGACAGGCTGGCTATTTAAACCTCCTCTGATGGCGGCTCAGCGTCTGGTTATTGAAGTTGACGCTCGCCGCCATCTGAGACCCAAGACCTCCTCCAGAGTCCCACAGTTCCTCACCTTGTAAAGGAGATCACCAGGCTCACAGCACCAAGTTCTACACCACGGACCCTGCTACTATCCATGACTTGCTGCTTGGCCACAGAGCTGGCAATCTACAGAACCATAGAGGCATCCTGCACCTGCTACTAATCACTCTCCAGGAAGGAACTGCACACCTGGTCACATCTAAACCGCAAGTACCCACAGCTAACTGTATCAAGCCTGTATACTCAGAATACTGTTCATCCTGGATTGCATACTATGATATGTTCTTGATTGCCTGATACCATATGTTTGTAGAGACTGAGACCTATTACGAGGATTCTCAAGTAACCTATGGTAGATGCACCACACCATCAATAGGAGATATATCGCAGGAGGTTGTGATGAAATAACCCCATGAGCTCTGTTTAACATCATAGAGCAACCAGGTGGTTTAATCTGAGTATCCTCCAGAATAAATAATTACCATTCATCTCCTATTCATGGTGACGGCGTAGCCGTTACACTAGGGCTCTCGTCATCAGGTCTACAACACTAGGACTCTGGTCATCAGGCCTACAGCACTAGGGCTCCGGTCATTGGGCCTACACCACTATGGCTCTGGTCATCAGTCAGGCTTACAACACTAGGGCTCCAGTCATCAGGCCTTCTACACTAAGGCCTTGTACACACGATAGGATTTATCCGATGGAAACGGTCCGACGCCGCCACATCACCGCACCAGGAAGTGAAACACTTCCGCGCGCATGCGTCGAATCCATTCACAG
The DNA here is from genome assembly GCA_029574335.1 of Rana kukunoris. Lineage (NCBI taxonomy): Eukaryota > Metazoa > Chordata > Amphibia > Anura > Ranidae > Rana > Rana kukunoris. The sequence goes on along the minus strand of CM056053.1, from coordinate 450,180,830 downwards.
GATCCGACGCATGTGCGGACAGATATGTCCGCTGGTTAGGCGTACTAACCAGCGGACATATCCGACGGGCAGCTCTCCGGCGGAAAAGTTTCAAAGCATGCTTTGAAACTTTTCCGCCGGAGAAATCCATCCAATTCTGTCCGCCGGCCCCTACAGACGAGCGGATTTCTCGGCTGAAATGGTCCGTCGGACCATTTTCAGCGGATAAATTCCCTTGTGTGTACGAGGCCTTAGGCTCCATTCATCGGGCCTACAATACTAGGGCTCTTATCATCGGGCCTACAACTCTAGGGCTCTGGTCATTAGGCCTACAACACTAGGACTCTAGTCATCAGGCCTACAATACTAGGTCTCTCGTCATCAGGCCTACAATACTAGGTCTCTCGTCATCGGGCTTACAACACTAGGGCCCTCATCATCAGGCCTAAAACAATAGGACTCTGGTCATCAGGCCAACAACACTAGAGCTCCGGTCATCGGGCCTACAGAACTAGGGCTCTGGTCATCAGTCAGGCTTACAACACAAGGGCTCCAATCATCAGGCCTACTACACTAGGTCTACGGTCATTGGGTTTACTACACTGGGTCTACGGTCATTGGACCTACAAAACTAGGGCTCTGGTCATTGGGCCTACAACACTAGGGCTCCAATCACTAGACTTTTAACATTGGGGCTCCAGTCACTAAGTCTACAACAATATAGTTTAAGTTACCAGTAAGGCTCCAATCACCAGGCCTACAACACTAGGGCTTCATTCATAAAGCCTATGTAGCGCCCTGCTCCTGTTGAGTAGGTGCTATTTGTAAATTTAGTTATTTGAGCTGTAGTTTGGCTCATAATTTTATGCCAAATTATGGGTCTCTGTTCCAGCTCGGCTGTGTTGCACATCTTCGACCTGACTGTGGGTGTCTGTGCTGGCGGGGTCTTCCGATCCTGACCTGAGGGCCCTCCTGGCCTCAGGAATATGTTAGCAACTTTTTGGTCTCGGGGCCTGCTGGCCCGAGGCTCAGTTACTGAGAGTAGGCCCAGGAGTTTCTGGGGGCCTACTGGTCCAGGGGTGGTTCTGTGTTGTCTTGCCTGCAGGAAGAAGCCAAATGATTGGGGATCCAATACTATGCATACCAGCTCATTATGCCTTTGTCTTGCAGGGTGTATTTTATTTTTATTTTTTCAGGAGGCTTTACTTCCTCTTTAATCTACTACTAATAAAATATTTAAAAAACTTTCAGAGGCTAAAGTTTCTCTTCAACTATATTGCCTACAAACGTCCATTGAAATTGACAAATCTTACATAACGCAAACTCAACCGCCCCCTTTCCTAGTTTCCGGAAATTTCCTTTCACAGAGCTTCAGGGAAAAAAAAGAGTGTAAAATTCAGAACAAACATTTCTGAAGAGCAATAAATAATCGTGATTTACTTGAGCTTTTGTTGGTTTACGGTGGATAAGGTTCTCTGAGTATATTTACGATGGGGCTGAAACGTAATATTCCCTCCAGCGCCCAGCATGTGAAACATGTCATTTCTGTCAGGCCTACACACACTGGGACCTTTGTATCTCACACAAAGCTTCAAAGTGGAGATCTGTTTCTCGGAGAGAGAGAACACAGCTTGTTCTTCTGCTTGACGGACAGCGACAACTGTCTCCTGAGTGGTTTTCTCTCTAAAACAAGAAGCTGCAATGCTTGGAATACTGCGCATTTCCCTGGTGGACGATTCCAGGCTGGTATTGTGCGGGGACTGTTACTGTTCATCATTCTTTAGTCAACTGTGAGTAGAACTCGCGCTGTCCCATGCTGCCTACCGCTTACGGTTGCTTGTAGTCATTATGTAAGAACATTATAGGGAATTCGTGGACAGTACATGTTAGCATTAGCCAAGTCATTACATCAGCACTCCTTTTATGACAGCCGTAATCCATAATTTCCTACTTTCTGATGGGAAATGTTCAAGGAAAAGACTTTGCTCTTGCCAAATCCTTATGCCCCGTACACACGATCGGAAATTCCGACAAGAAAACCGTGTTTTTTTTTCCGACGGAATGTTGGCTCAAACTTGTGTTGCATGGTCACGGTCACAAAAAATTCCGACCGTCAAGAACGTGGTGATGTACAACACTACGACGAGCTTAGAAAAATTAAGTTCAATGCGTCGACTTGATTCCGAGCATGGGTGTTTTTCTGTGCGGCGGGATTGCATACAGACTATCAGAATTTTCGACAAGAACTTTTCTTGTCGGGAAAAATTGATAACCAGCTCTAAAATTTTTGCTGTAGGAAATTCCGTCAGAAAAAGTCAGATGGAGCCTACACACGGTCGGAATTTCCGACCAAAAGCTCACATTGAACTTTTCTTGTAGGAAATTCCGACCGTGTGTACACAAAAAACAAACAAAAAAGTGTAGCGCTAATTAAGTTAGGTTGGCATAAAACTTCAAATTACAAATTTGACAACAAAAGTGAAGTGAGAATGTCCACATAAATATATAAATAAATGTCCATATGTGAAAAACACGAATAGTGTAAAAATACAAATCTGACTATAGAATAGTCCAGCAATAATATTGGTGAATTCCAAAGCCTGGTGATAACTTTGAAGGGGTGCTAGAGTTAAGGGAGCGTTGAAATTAATTAACGTGAGTAGAAACCACCACCGATAGGTAAGGGGCTTAACAGAGAGTTTGAACCCAGGAGAACCTACGTTCAGATGCGTCAATCAGAGCTTTGTGTGGTAAAACCACGATGGAACCTGGGCAATCTTGTATGCGTCTCCAATGGCTGTAGCAAAAGTGACCAAACGGCAGAGGAATGGAGTATACCACAGACGAAGATAGCTGGTTACCCAATGGTCTCCCAGGACATGATGGTCCAAAATAAAATCCCGGATGTGTATGGAAGGGTGTGTACCATAGATTAGGAAGAAAAAAACATCCACATCTGTGTTGAATGTTGAAAATTGAATGTAGCAAGAACACTTGTACAAGCGCTTTGTGCAAAGTAGTAGCAACAGTGGAGTCCTCCCGATGCGTTTCGTCCCAAGATCATCATCTGGGGTAGCCACACGACCTTGTGTACACGCCATTAGTCTTGCTGCCATCTTTTTCTAAAAAACGGCCAATACCTCAAATGCAAAATACATCACCACCCCCACAATATACTACATACACAAATAAGTGCGCAATCACAAATTGTAACAAAGGTAATAAAAAAGGAAATAATCCACATAAAATTCATAAGTGTCCACTATAGTAATTAATTGTGACTCCGGAAAAAACAAATGTCCATAGGTGTCAGGAACTTGGTAGGAGGCCGAGATGCTGGGAGGGTCTTCCCTTGCCGCCAGGCGAAGCACACCCCCTAAAGGTGACACAGGAGGCATGGTGCCCAGAGAAGCATGAGTTGCCTGGTTGCTGGAGCTGGTTGCCAGGAACTTTCTGGGACAGGCAAGGTATACCGTAAGGCAGGCGTGCTTGGAAAGTCCGGGAGAGTTTAAATAGGCAGTGGCGCCAGTATCACGCTGCAACGACATAGTTTTAAAATGACGTTAAAAAATGCAGCATGTTCAAATTTTTTTTTTGTTGTTTTTCAGAACATGAAAAATGATGTGAAGCCCACACACGATCATTTTAAATTACATTTTTTAAAAACTAGGGCTGTTACTGATCAAAATTGTTGTGTTCGATTAATCTTTTTTTTTTTTAATCGTTTAATCGACTAATTTCGATTAATTATAACGCACATACAGATCCAATTACTTTTAGCTGATCTCCTTGCAGGCTAATTCCCAGTGCAGCTACCAACCACTGGAAAAATGGACGGCAGGATACAAAAAACTCACAAAGGCAGCGCTCAATGGGATTAGCATTAAAACTTTTATAGTCTTCAAGTAGGTAACAAAATAAATATTGCACTTGAGATGAAATCGATGTAGCTACATAAACTGTAAAAATGTTGTGAGTAATACCAAACGTTAGCAAAAGCAGTCATAAAAACATGTAGCTAAGTATGATACTGGTATAAAAATGTGTACAACGATACCACTGCTGAATCCAGATGAGGAGAGGTTAACATCAGTCCGTCGGCATGTAGATGGCCCATGAAGGGAACTATCACATCTCCCAGTGGATGGCTGTAAAATCCCAGGGTGATAGAGGGAAGTGATAGAGGGAAGTGTAAGGCCGCGTACACACGATCAGTCCAAACCGATAAAAACGGACTATAGTTCAGTTTCATCGGTCCAAACCGACCGTGTGTACGCCCCATCAGTCTGTTGTCCTTCAGTCCAAAAATTAAGAACTTGCATTAAAATCGGACCGATGGACATCTACCGATCGGTCAAAACCGATGGTTAATACGCAAAAGTGTCAGTTAAAACCCGCGCCTGCTCAAAATCAAGTCGATGCATGCCTTTTTCTTCATTTTTCTCTGCACGTCGTTGTGTTTCACGTCACCGCGTTGGACTCGATTGGTTTTTGAACTGATGGTGTGTACGCACATCAGACCATCAGGCTGCTTTAGCGGTGAACCGATGAAAACGGTCCGTCGGACCATTCTCATCGGATTGACCAGTCGTGTGTACGCGGCCTAACAGCCCTTGCGTGTGGCAGATAGTAAGGTCCCGCCGGCATGCAGATATGAAGGCACAACAAAGGAGCCCTTCAGATGGACACGTCAAGCCCCACCAGTGTCCGTGATGTTACTGGATCTCCGACGGAACTCCCTAAAGGCCCAGAAGCCGTCGGAGAGGTGAGTACCAATCAAAAGAATTTTAATCGATCAAAAAGATTTTGATCGATCAAAAAAATGTAAGATTAATCGATTAATTGAAATTTAATTTGCACAGCCCTATTAAAAACATTTTTTTCATGCCGAAAAATGATCGTGTATACACGGCAATCAACTTGACAGGCTGTGAGGTGGACAGCAATGCTGTATCCTGGCCTAGGCCAACAAGGCCCAGGCCTAGGGCAGCACTTTGCAGGGGGGCAGCACAGACAGTGTCCCTGCCGGCTTGAGCTACACTGTTAGGCAAATTAGTTTAGCACCCCTATAAATCAGCCGCACTGCTTCCAGTATGTGGGCGGTTGGCATTCTGCAACTGTGGGGGCATCGCTTCTAATTTTTTACCATCCCTGTCCCATTGCAGAGATTTCCCTTGACTTCTTGTCCCATAGCCAAACAGGAAGTGAGAGGAAATCTATGCTAATTAAGGGAATCCGTCAGAACTAGTTTCCCCACTTTAAAATTTCAGGGTGGGTCTTAAACCACAAGGGGTGTGGCCTTGACAGGAAGGGGTGGGTCATATTTAAATTAGGGGATGCACGAGTTTAGTCAGGCCTAGGGCAGCACAAATCCTAAATACACCCCTGGCGGGCAGCCATAAGCAGAGAGTCGCTGATTGCCGCCATTACTAGTAAAATAAATAAATAAAATGTCCCCGGGTTTCATTTAAAAAATCTGGTCACCTTACCCTAATCACCCCATTTAAATTAACATTATCCAGGAGTGGCACCAGGTGGGTGGTTTGGCTGTGAACACCTATGATGGTACCCCAGGTATTTAACCCTTGAGGAGCGGGGGGAGCCCAAGGGGGAGATTTCCCCAGAACTCAGGTTTAACCACTTCCCTCCTGGCCAATAGCAGATTTACGGCCGTGAAGTGGTTATGAAATCGTGACTAGACATTCTCAAACGTCATGCACGATTTAATGCCGCGCGCGCCTGTGGGGGCGCACAGCGCGGCGATCGCTGATGCGGGGTGTCAGTCTGACACCCTGCATCACTGATCTCGGTAAGGAGTCTCCGGCGGAGGCTCGCTACCACGTGATCAGCCGTGTCCAATCATGGCTGTTCACGATGTAAACAGGAAGAGCCGTCGATGGCTCTTCTTCACTCGCGTCTGACAGACGCGAGTACAGGAGAGCCGATCGGCGGCTCTCCTGACAGGGGGGGTTCGTGCTGATTGTTTATCAGCGCAGCCCCCCCTCGTATGCCCACACTAGACCACCAGGGATGCCCACACTGGCAGGGCAAAAAAAAACAGAAAAAAAACAAACAAAAAACAGGATTTAAAAAAAAAAAATACAGGTAAATAAAAAAGAAAGATGCCAGTCAGTGCCCACACATGGGCACTGACTGGCAACATATACATCAGTGCCACCCCTCAAAGTCCATCAGTGCCACCCCACAGTGTCCTTCAGTGCCACCCCTCCGCGCCAATCCATGCCCAGTGCCCACCTATCAGTGCCCATCTGTGCCACCCATAAGTACCCATCAGTGCCACCCATAAGTGTCACCCATGAGTGCCCATCAGTGCCGCCTATGAGTGCCCAACAGTGCCGCCTATGAGTGCCCATCAGTGCCACCTATGAGTGCCCATCAGTGCCGCATACCAGCGCCGCCTATCAGTGCCCATCAGTGCTACCTCATCAGTGCCCATCAGTGCCGCCATATAAGTGCCCGTAATTGAAAGAGAAAACATACTTATTTACAAAAAAGTTAACAGAAAAAAATAAAAATGTATTTTTTTTCAACATTTTCAGTCTTTTATTAGTTGTTGCGCAAAAAATAAAAAACGCAGAGGTGATCAAATACAACTAAAAGAAAGCTCTATTTGTGGGGGAAAAGGACACCAATTTTGTTTGGGTGCAGTGTAGCACGACCGCGCAATTGTCATTCAAAGTGCGACAGTGCTGAAAGCTGAAAATTGGCTTGGGCGGGAAGGTGCGTAAGTGCCTGGTATGGAAGTGGTTAATAATCTGCATTCATCTGCCTCCTAGGTAGGTCTAGCATTACGTATTTATGATTTTAGACAGAATGGTTGTTAAGTTTTACACAAGTGTTACAATTAGTGAAGGCTTTTAAATTCATCTCTCCCATCCTTTCATGAACGCAGTCCTGCCGCTCTTAAAATTAACTACCATTGCCAATCAGTGTTCTGGAATAAAGGCGTGATGTGTCTATCTGATTTCCCATTTCCCTCCCGACTTACATCAAAATCGATAGTTCGCCTTTGCCTCTCTGAGCATAATGGTCCAATAAAACCTGACGAAACATACGAACAATGCAGTTTCCAGCCCGGCCGGCCCCGGCTACTGTAACATTTAAACTACGAAATCATTAAAATGCATTCCAGAAAATTGAAGAGGCCTTTAAACTTTGTGTTGCCTTTATTAGCCAGCTGTTGTGCCATTAATCCTAATGACTCACCATACAATAACTCCATTCTTGCTTTTTTTTTGTCCCCCTTTATTCTGTTTCTCTGAGGTCTGTAAGACGTGAGATATAAGGAGCGTCAAGCCTTCGTTCTGGTAAGTGGCTTCCAATATCTTATAGTCAACTGATGCTGGTAACTTCCACGAGGGCCAAAACTGTATGCAATCCTTCTTCATACAAACACAATACCTGCATTGTAGTTTGTCGAGAAATTCCTCCGATAATCTAAAGGCAACAACACAAATATTATATATTGCAGCTTACAAGTCCTTAGATGTGGCGGCTGCATTTGTTTTCTGTTTTCAGGCTTGTTTACTTTATTTTCCTCTGGTGATCCTGCCAGCAGCACACTTTGTGTGGCGTACAGTAGTACCTTGGATTACGAGCATAATTAGGGTGACCACATTTCCAAACTACCATTCAGGGACACCCTCACTTCCCAAAAATCAGCTTGTGCTGGAACGAATCACAGCACAGTGATTGGACACAAGATTTATTATTTCTCCAATCACAAGCAGGGGTCGGGGATTGTGCTCCTCCAGGCATTCCCGGCCAGGACAAGTACTGTCAGTGAGTAAAGCGGTGATGTGGCGACCTTTTTTGGGGGCATCAGATTGACCCGGGAGAGAAGCTGTGTCAGTTTCATTCTGGGACACTGTATTGTTCTGGAATAAATGTGCCCGGGACAGACCTGCAAACTGCGGGACTGTCCCGGGCAATCCGGGACACGTGGTCACCCTAAGCATAATTTGTTCCAGAAATATGCGTGTAATCTAAAGCCCTTGTATATCAAAGCAAGTTTCCCCATAGAAATCAATGGAAACTCAGATACCGTATTTATCGGCGTATACGCGCACTTTTTTGCCCTGAAAAAATTGTGGGTGTGCGATATACGCCGATACGCTTTCCCGCGCTGAGTTTGAATACTGCGCCGGCATATACTGAGCGCAGTACACTCGTGTATAGTCGGGCAGGCTCGGCTACTCTCGCGCTCACGTCCTGGACGTACAAGACGTGAGCGCGAGAGTAGCCGAGCCTGCCCAACTATACACGAGTGTACTGTGCTCGGTATATGCCGGCGCAGTATTCAAACTCGGCGCGGGAAAGTGGGGATCGAGCGGGGAGGACGCCGCAGAAGGACACCGGACCTGACGAAGAGGACACCCGAAGCCGCAGACGGACGCCGGACCCGACGAGGCCGCCCATGGACGCTGCGCAAGACACCAAAACTGTAAGTACAAAAATCTTTTTTCCAGAGGAATGTGGGTCCACTTTAGGGGTGCGCGCTATACGCCGGAGCGCGCAATACCCCGATAAATACAGTAATTTGTTCCAGTGTAACTGCTAGTGTATGCAGTAGCAAATGTGGCCAGAGGTCGGGGGGGGGGGGGGGGCACCAGAAACACTCAGAGATGTCTCCGAGTGCCTCCGGCACCCCCCACCTCTGGCCACATGCGGTACTGCACACCCCAGAGGCTTGAATCCTGCTCATCTTTCAAAACAACACTCGCAAATCGAGTCAGGATTTTTTTTTTTTAAACGCTATTATGAAATGCTCGTAAACAGTGTTACTCGCAATCCAAGGTTTTACCGTACAGGCGGTCCCCTACTTACAAACATCCGACTTACAAATGGAGGGAGACAAAAGGAAGTGAGAGGAAATCTAACCCTATAAAGGGAAATTCACTCCTGTAAAGCCCTGTACACAAGATCGGTTTGTCCGATGAAAACAGACCGATGGACTGTTTTCAACGGACAAACCAATCGTGTGTGGGCCCCATCGGTCTTTTTTCCATCGGTGAAAAAAAATAGAACATATTTTACATTTTTCCTGTGGATATAAAAAAAACGATAGAAAAATCCAATCGTCTGTGTGGAACTCCATCGGAGAAAAATCCACGCATTCTCAGAATCAAGTCGACGCATGCTCGAAAGCATTGAACTTTTTCGGTTCGTCGTAGTGTTGTATGTCACCGCGTTTTGGCACGGTCGGATTTTTGACTGATGGTGTGTAGGCAAGACTTATGAAAGTCAGCTTCATCGGATATCCAACGAAAAAATCCATCGGATTAGATTTCATCAGATATCCGATCGTGTGTACAGGGTTTCACTGTACAGGCAGTTCCCTACTTACAAACATCTGACTTACAAACGGAGGGAGACAAAAGGAAGTGAGAGGAAATCTACCCCTAGGAAGGGAAATTCTCTCTTGTAAGAGTTAATATAGAAAAAGGAGTCTCCTCTCCACTGATGCTTTATCACCAATCCTTGTTTCCTTAAAAAAAAAAAAAAAAAATTCTAAATCCAATTGTCATTGGGACAGGAAGTGGTGAGGTGAAATCTTCTGAACAGGGGCACAGACAGCAAAACAAATGTTACAGGGGTAATAACCCTTCCCTATGCTATCCAAAAAGCTTAAAAATCGATTTTTAGGCTGGAGCTACACTTAAAAAATGTACCTGTTCCAAATTACAAACAGATTCTACTTAAGAACAAACTTACAGTCCCTGTCTTATTTGTAACCCGGGGAACCCATTTGAAAGTATTACAACAATGACTATTTCCTATGCTGGACGAATGTTTTGCATCTGTTTAAAGGTAAAATACAGCATTTGACCATTAGATGGCGCTTGTTCTTTGATACTAAGCGCCATCCAGAGGCCAAACATTTAAATTGATGAAAAACATTCATTAATCTCATGAAATAGTCAAATTATATTCGTTTTTTTCCTAGTTCTCTACTGGGTGAATTACTATGCATTTTTTTTTATAGATATAAATTCACCCCTTTCTATTGGGTGGCAACACTCATTTACTGTAAGGCCGCTGTAAGGCCGCGTACACACGATCAAATTTATCTGCTGGAAACGGTCCGACGGACCGTTTCAGCAGACAAATTCCATTGTGTGTACGGGCAAGCAGACAATTTTTTCCAGCAGACAAATTTTAAAGCATGCTTTAAAATCTGTCTGCTGGGAACCCGTCCGTCCGACATGTCTGCTGGTTAGTACACTAACCAGCGGACATATCTGTCCGCACATGCGTCGAATGGATTCAACGCATCCGTGGAAGTATTTTACTTCCTGGTTCAGTGACGTGGCGGCGTCAACGTCACCGCCACGTCACCGCGTGCAGCGGAGGGAATATTTCTTCAGTTTTGGGCGCATGCCTATCCAGCTCCGCTCGCATGTTCTTCTGCCTTGGCTCAAGTCCCAGCCAGCCGCCTACTTATCTCCGTGCCTTCCCTGGCAAAGTGATCTTTCTCCGCTCCCCATCCAGTAGTAGCCGGGGCCCGAAGAGTAAGACTTGAGAGGCTGCGAGGTGGGCGGCGACGGGCAGAGAATCGCTGATTGTTGCAATTACTAGTAAAGAAAAAATATGTCCCCGGATTTCATTTAACCACTTCCCGCCCGGCCAATAGCCGATTTATGGCAGGGAAGTGGTTATGAAATCGTGACTAGACGTTCTCAAACGTCTAGCACGATTTCATGCCGCACGCGCCCGTGCGGGCGCGCAGCGCGGCGATCGGTGATGCGGGGTGTCAGTCAGACACCCTGCACCTCCGATCTCGGTAACGAGTCTCCGGCGGAGCCTCGTTACCACGTGATCAGCCGTGTCCAATCACGGCTGATCACGATGTAAACAGGAAGAGCCGCCGACGGCTCTTCCTCACTCGCGTCTGACAGACGCATGTAGAGGAGAGCCGATCAGCGGCTCTCCTGACAGGGGGGGTTCGCGCTGATTGTTTATCAGCGCAGCCCCCCCTCGGATCGCCACACTAGACCACCAGGGTAATAAAAAAAAATACAAAAAAAAAAATACAAAAAAAAAGAGACAAAAAAATAAAATGACAAAAAAAAAAAAGGGGGGCAGTAAAAAAAAATGATGCCAATCAGTGCCCACACATGGGCACTGATTGGCAACATTGATCCATCAGTGCCACCCCTCAGTGATCATCAGTGCCACCCCAGTGTCTGTCAGTGCCACCCCACAGTGCCAATCCATGCCCAGTGCCCACCTATCAGTGCCCACCTGTGCCACCTATCAGTGCCCACCTGTGCCGCCTATCAGTGCCCACCTGTGCCGCCTATCAGTGCCCACCTGTGCCGCCTATGAGTGCCCACCTGTGCCGCCTATGAGTGCCCACCTGTGCCGCCTATGAGTGCCCAGTGCTGCCTATGAGTGCCCATCAGTGCCGCCCATGAGTGCCCATCAGTGCCGCCCATGAGTGCCCATCAGTGCCCAATACCAGCGCCGCCTATCAGTGCCCATCAGTGCTACCTAATCGGTGCCCATCAGAACTACCTCATCGGTGCCCATCAGTGCCACCTCATCGGTGCCCATCAGTGCCACCATATCAGTGCCCATAATTGAAAGAGAAAACATACTCATTTACAAAAAAATTAACAGAAAAAAATAAAAACTTTATTTTTTTTTCAAAATCTTCGCTCTATTTTTAGTTGTTGCACAAAAAAAAAAAAACGCAGAGGTGATCAAATACCACCAAAAGAAAGCTCTATTTGTGGGGAAAAAAGGACGCCAATTTTGTTTGGGTGCAGTGTAGCATGACCGCACAATTGTCATTCAAATTGCGACAGTGCTGAAAGCTGAAAATTGGCTTGGGCGGGAAGGTGCGTAAGTGCCTGGTATGGAAGTGGTTAAAAAATTTGGTCGCAGGGAGCTGCGGTGGCTCAACGTGATTGGCACTGCGCTGACAAGCCGTTCACCTCTGCAGCCAAGGGTTCGGATCCCGGTCTCGGCTACATGTGAATTAAGTTTGGTGGTCTCAGCCCGGCTCCCGGTGGGTGTGCTATGTAAGGTACACCTGTGCTTAGTACGCCCACCCCCCCCCCCACAAAAAAACACCACACTTGCACGCACACGAAATTGGTTTAACACACACGCACTTTGGCCATGCGGTCTCCTAAAATAAAGAGAGGCGAAGGACCTACGGGGCTGGCTGAGTGGGCTAGGCCCCCTCACTCCCTCATAGGGGGAGTCCCTCTGCCCCGTTGGGGTCCTGTTGGGCCCCAGTTGGGCTCCCAAGAGGAGCAGGTAGGGCGGGGTGAGTGAGAGGCCCCCCTCACACCTGCCATTGCCACCGGGGGCATGGAGAAGAATGGTCGATTGCCTCCGGGGGGAGGGTCTGCCTACTCCCAACTCCTGCAGTCCGGCTCCTCTCTCTCGAGTTCACGCACAAAAATACACTTTAAAAAAAAAAAAAAATTTGGTCACCTTACTTTAAGGCAGCCTATCTGAAAATGTCTTGGATGCTTATGCACCCCAACATGCTTAAAACCACACATGAACCTTTACGGTAATGCAATGCATGGCAACACACTATGCAGGGTTATTGCCTTGTATTGGAGTGCCATTCAACATAAATAGCACCACAATGCAGTAACTTGTGTTATGTGCGTCGTCACGCACTGAATTGACACGCATGATGCAAAAGTGTGACTCTAGCCTAAAAATATAAAACACAAAAGGACACCCCCCCCCCCCCCCAAATATATAAAATATACAGCACCAGCCACCACTGCCATAGGCCACAAGCCTTTTCATATTTTTGGTAAATACTGAAGGTAATTCAGAGCAACTGGGGAAATAGGAAGAGATGTGCAATGACATTTATTGCATAGTTTTTCTTTAGAGATCCATGTTTTCGTGTAATGAACTTTTTTTCATATTCATGCACCTCAAATAAAGTGAAAGGAAATGGGCTTTGAATAGCTCCCAGCCAGGCCAGCCGGCATTCCCAAAGCCACATTGAAGATAAAGAGAATGATGAAATGGCTTTCCTTCTTTTAGCCCCTTCATACACGAGCTCCACTTCCTCCAGAACATCACTTGCTGCTGCCAAAAAACTGCAATACGTTAAACTATAGTGAAAAATTTGACATTTATTAGCAGAATGTTACTTATAGCGATTATTAATAACAGTTGCAATTACATTGGGGAGCAATAAAGCCAATAAAATGACATGGCTGATATTAAACAAAATCAAACCAATAAAAAAAAAAAAAAATTGAAAAAAAAAAAAAAAAAGACTTGTTCTCCTGTGGCTTTGGCAGATAGACCAAATAAAAGGGGCATTTGTCATATATTAAATCATTCTCTAGTTTTGTAGAAATTATTCTTAAATTCAGCAAGTGTAGTTGCATAAAACTATTCATAATATGGATCTGCAGCACAGAGCTCTCCACCTCGTCCAATCAGAGAACACTTTGCATTGAATTCGAAATTGCAAAGCATTCCCTGAATGGTGCCTGTGCCGAGAGGCCGACCTCCTGTGTTCACAATGGATCAGGCTGACCACTCAGCAGGGATACAGAAGCAAATGGAAATGGAGTAGCGATGGCTCAAGCTGGAGCAATGAAACTGTAAAAAAAATAATCTATCCATACCTGGAATTCTTCTTTAACCACTTAAGACACGGACCAATACGCTGGTAAATGACCCAAGGTGTTTTTGCGATTCGGCACTGCGTCGCTTTAACAGACAATTGCGCGGTCGTGCGACGTGGCTCCCAAACAAAATTTGCGTCCTTTTCTTCCCACAAATAGAGCTTTCTTTTGGTGGTATTTGATCATCTCTGCGATTTTTATTTTTTGCGCTATATACAAAAATAGAGCGACATTTTTGAAAAAAAAACACTATTTTTTACTTTTTGTTAAAAAAAAATCAAATAAACTAAATTTTAGTCAAACATTTAGGCCAAAATTTATTTAGCCACATGTCTTTAGTAAAAAAAAAAAATCGCAATAAAAAAAAATAGCTACCTAGCGGGAACAGCGACACTAATACAGCGATCAGAAAAATGATCGCTTAGTGACGCTGGCAATAGGGAGTGAAAGGGTTAACTAGGGCGGTGATCAGGGGGTTAAAACTTTATTAGGGGGGGTGGGGGGGCTATCCTGAACCTAACACTAACTGTTTTTTTACAGTGCCTGTCACACTGACACTAAATGCAGTGATTAAATCACTGCATTCAGTAACACTGTGACAGGGGGGTGGGGGGGGGGGGGGGCGATCACAAGGGGTTAATATGCCTATGTGAGTGTGTGTCAGTGTTGTGTTGGTGCACACTTACTTGGCATGTCTTCTCTCATCAGCAGCGCTGGGAAACAGCGCTGCGATGAGAGAATACATCATTTCCTCCTTCCTGTGTAAACACAGGAGGAGGAAGTGACAGACTGGGAGCGCGCTCCCATTGGCTGGGAGCGATCGCGGGGGGGGGCGGAAAACACGGACATCCGCCCGCAGATCCCGGATCGCTCCCAGAGGTAGGGAGACCCCCGCACGCCGCGGAGGGGGTCCCGATGGGACCCCCGAACCGCACTCAGGCGGGGACGTAAATTTACGCCCTTGTGCCTGTACGAGCCATGTTGTGGCCGTATATGTGCGTGCGGGGGTCTTTAAGTGGTTAATTTATAAACAGTAGTCTGCCCATTGGAAAAAAGTCCAAAAATATATTTTAAATCTTTTATTGCAAAACATAAACCACTTTGATAACACACACACACATATATATATATATATATATATATATATATATATATATATACACACACACACACACACATACATACAGTGCCTCACAAAAATAAGTATTTTGAGGGAACAGCAAATGTACACTGTTAGGCCGCGTACACACACTCAAATCTATCTGCTGGAAACGGTCGGCCCGACAGTCCCAGCAGACAGATTTGATTGTGTGTACGGGCGAGCCGACGGATTTGGCCACCCGACAGATTTCAAAGCATGCTTTGAAATCTGTTGGCTGGGAACCCGTCGGCCCGATATGTCTGCTGGTTAGTACGCTAACCAGCAGACATGTCTTCTCGGACATGCGTCGAATAGATATGACGCATGCGCGGAAGTAATTCACTTCCTGGTGCGGTGACATGGCGGCGTCAACGTCACCGCCACGTCACCGACACGTCAGCGCGCCGTCTGCCGGTGGGGATTTTGGTTTGATCGTGTGTACACGATCAAACCAATACATCCCAGCAGACAGATTTGTTCAAATCGGTCTGTCCGACCGATTTGAACAAATCTGTCTGCTCGTGTGTACAAGGCCTGATACAAGCTGTACACTCACTACTTTACATTGTAGCGAAGTGTTATTTCTTCAGTGTTACAAAAATGTGAGGGGTGTACTCACTTTTGTGAGATACTGTAATAAATATGTATATATCATGGATGGTATTTAGTCAAAATAATGAATGTTGGAGTTTGAAAGTGTAATGAGCATGTCTTCTTGTTTTCTTATATTTTTGACTTTATAGAACTATCTGCCTTGCTCCTCTGTCAGCTCCTGAGGAAGTAAATGCTATCCTGGAAACACGTCAAGCCTATCAACAGGGTCACAGATATGTGTTACCTTCCTATGATGTAACATAATCAATTTATGGTTTGCAAAGAGAGCTTGTAAAAAACATTTATTTAGACAAATATACAGACCATATACTAAGGTGTAAGCAAATATTCTCTAAAACGGTCCCGAAGAAGCTGATAAATTAGCGAAACGCATCAACCTTCTATGGAAAAATATAATGCAGTACTGTATGTTGGATATTGTAATGGTCTAATTACTGTTTATATTGTATACTTATATGCTTTTGTAATGTACCTTAACCTTTAATATTTAATATTATGTCTGCCAAAGGACATTAGGAATAATATTGTAGACCTGCACAAGGCTGGAATGGGCTGCAACAGGACTCAAATTTTCAAGTCCTGAGCTACTAGCCAGGCCTCAACAGTTACTTGCCACCAGTTGCCCGCCTAACCCCTACCATGCCCCTCCTCTAATCACATCCCTTAACCCACCTCATAAATGATCTCATGAAATAACACTACTTTTAGGCTTTGTTTTGAATAACTTAATTCTGTTTTATATCATATTATTATATTATTATATTATATTTATAGTAAAAACGTTATCTGTGCCTTTTTTTCCTCTCGTTTTAGGGGGGGGGGTGTAGAATAATTGATAAGCTTTTGATAAGACAGTCCTGTCTAGTTTTTTCCTGCAATGTTAATTTGTGCCTATCAGTGTTGCTCATCTTACTTTAAAAAAGTAATTAGTTACAGTTACAAATTACTTCTCCGAAAAAGTAATTGCGTTAGTGACTCAGTTACTACATTGAACAAGTAATTAGTTACTCAGCAAAGTAACTGATTTTTTTTTTATATTCTACAATGCTTTGTTGAGAAGCAGATGACGGGCGCTTGCCAGGGAGCAGTGAGTTAATACTCCAAGACAAAAGAATGGCAGATCCTTGAGAGAAGAAAACCGGAAACAAATGGTGATCTCGTGTATATCCCAGCCTAGGTGCATCCGTCCCACCATGTATGTGCAGCTAATAGGACTTAAAATCCTTATCCATCTGCTACATATTACAATCAAATTATAAACTGGATTAAAATGTATGTTTATAATATACATTCCCTTGACGTTTACAGAGTCTGTAATTTAAAATCTTATATTAGGCTTTATTAGAATTTTCTATAGTTTATTGTTTATTATTTTATTTATCTTATATAAGCTTTATTAGATGCAAGGGATCTGGAATGGGGATGTCAGATTTTTCTTTGTTCTCTGATGAAGAGATGAAATCACTGACCAAAAATAAGCTGCTGATCATTGGTCTGTATAGGTGTCCTGCACTTACCATGTTGACCACTAGATGTCGCTGTGTACACTGTGTTGTATAGGGAATGTTTGTTCTGTGGAACATTTTGTTCCGGCCATGTGTTCCCCGGATCATTGATCAGGTTGCGCACACAGTGTGTGTGATCGATGTGAGTTGTTCCCCGGTGATAGGTCAGTGTGAGGCGGGTGGGGCTCATTGTATCCAGGGCTCCTTGCGATTGGGAGTTTTCAGACCGCTGTGACAGGCCATCACAGCGGTCACATGTTTCTAAAGCGGAGTTCCACCCATATTTAAGTTCACAGCGCCGGCAGAAGCAATTACTCTGCTGCCATCTAGTGGCGGTAGATGTAATTGCAGTAATGCCGCCCAAGTAATGGGAACTGCGTTACCGAGAGGGGAAGAGTAATTAGGTAGATTACTCGTTACCCTCAAAAGGGGCTGCATTAGGTAACTGCGTTTATTGTAACTCCGTTACTTACAACACTGGTGCCTATTATGTAAATGGTGGAACATAACAATGTACAATGTTGTATGGAATGTTGTAAAAAGAAATTGATTATAAAAAAAAAAACTTTATCCGTGCCCACCAATGCCGCCTGCCCATGTCCATCAATGCAGCCTGTATCCGGCAATGCAGCCCGTGTCCACCATGCAGACCGTGTCCACCATGCAGACCGTGTCCACCAATGCAGACCGTGTCCACCAATGCAGCCCGTGTCCACCAATGCAGCCCGTGTCCACCAATGCAGCCCGTGTCCACCAATGCAGCCTGTGCTCAGCAAAGCAGCCTGTGCCCCCCATAATGCAGCCCCATAAAACACATATGAAAAAAAAAATATTGACCCTTCTTTTCTTTGTAAGTGAGCAAACTTCCAAAATCAGCAGGGGATCAAAAACAATTTTACCCTAATTTTTACTCCATAAAATGCACCCCCCCCCCCCCCCAATGCCAGTGTGTTTTACAGAGTAAATATTGTTTCTTCCTCTAATGCCGTGTACACACAACCGTTGTTCATGACGAGAAAAATAAAAAAAATGTAATTGGTCATTAAAAACGATCGTGTGTAGGCGCCAGAGCATTTTTAGTGAAAAATGGCCATTAAAAATTTAGAACATGCTCTATTTTTCTTGTTGTTTTTCATGTCGTGAAAAACGGTCGTGTGTAGGCTTTAACGGCAGGAAAAAAAAACGCGCATGCTCAGAAGCAAGTTATGAGACGGGAGCACTCATTCTTGTAAAACTAGCGTTTGTAATGGAGATAGCACATTCATCACACTGCAACAGACTGAAAAGCGCGTCTCTTACCAAACTTTTACTAACACGGAATTAGCAAAAGCAGCCCCAAAGGGTGGCACCATCCGAATGGAACTTCCCCTTTATAGTGCCGTCGTACGTGTTGTACGTCACCGCGCTTTGCTAGAGCATTTTTTTTCACGATCGTGTGTAGGCAAGGCAGGCTTGACAAGAATCACATTGAGAAAAACTTTGTTTTTTCTATGACATTAAAAACGCTTGTGTGTACGCGGCATAAAACCTAGGTGTGTCCTATGGTCAGGTGCGTTATATGGGACGAAAAATACAGAACTTTCCCCACTGTATATCTTTTTTGTATATTACTTTAAAAATACTCAGACATTTAATATGTTTCCTTTAAAGGGAATGTATAATCTTTTCTTTTTTTTTTTTTTTTAGCTATACGTTTAACCACTTCCCGCCCGGCCAATAGCCGATTTACGGCCGGGAAGTGGTTATGAAATCGTGACAGGCCGTTCTCAAACGGCCTGCACGATTTCATGCCGCACGCGCCCGTGCGGGCGCGCAGCGCGGCGATCGGTGATGCGGGATGTCAGTCTGACACCCTGCACCTCCGATCTCGGTAACGAGTCTCCGGCGGAGCCTCGTTACCACGTGATCAGCCGTGTCCAATCACGGCTGATCACGATGTAAACCGTTTCCCTACGGCGCATGCGCGAGTCACGCTGTGCCCGCCGATTGGCTCCCGTTGTGTGCTGGGAGCCGAGAGTTCCCAGCACACAACGGGAAAAACCCATCTTTTGCCCGAGACTGCAGGCCGGAAGTGGTGCAAATACCTGTCTTTAGACATGTATCTGCACCCCCCTCCCCCCTGAAAGGTGTCAAATATGACACCGGAGGGGGGGAGGGTTCCGATCAGTGGAACTTCACTTTAGGGTGGAGATCCGCTTTAACCACTTGCTGATCAGCCGCCGTAATTATACAGCGGCAGGTTGGCTCTATTGCGTGAATCGCCATAGCTGTACGTAGGTTTGTGCAATAGATACAGTGGGCGCACACCCGTGGCGCTGCGCCGGGCCTGAATGCGCGTGACTGGTGGCTGTGATCGATCCACAGAGAGCCAGAATGGGGATCTGTCAATGTAAATAAACAGATCCCTGTTCTGACAGGGGAGGAGAGAGAGAGAGATCTGCTGTGATCAGGAACAGCGATCTCTCTCCTCATTCAGTCAGAACACTCCCCCCAGAATTAGAAACACCTCCCAGGGAAGACATTTAACCCCTTGATCACCACTAGTGTTAACCCCTTCCCTGCCAGTGTCATTTATACAGCCATCAGTATATTTTCATAGCACTGATGGCTGTATAAATGTCACTGGTCCCAAAAAAGTGTCAAAAGTATCGCAGTCCCACTAAAAATCGCTGATCACTGCAACAAAATATATAAGAATAAAAGTGCCATAAATCTATCCCGCTATTATTTTTGCACAAAGCAAGCAATATACGCTTATTTTTTTTTTTTTTTTTACCTAAAATATGTATAATCTTTTCATTTTTTTTTTTTTTTTTTTTTTTTAGCTATACGTTTAAACAAGATCAGCTTGTAATAAATAATGTTATCAGTATGTTAATATTTAAAATAAATAATATGTAGAATACATATTGGTCTAAACTGAGGAAGAAATGTTTTGTTTTGTTTTGTTATTTGTTTCTTGTGGATATTTACCATAGCAAAAAGTAAAAAATATTTTTATTTTTTTCAAAATCGACGCTCTTTTTTTGTTTATAGCCCCCCCCCCCAAAAAAACGCAGAGGTGATCAAATACCACCAAACGAAAGCTCTATTTGTTGGGAAAAGATATGACATACATTTTGTTTGGGTACAAAGTTGCACGACCGCACAATTGTCATTTTTCGCAGGCAGTTTGTCAGGGCAATGGCTGGTGTTGGAGCTTTAATCATCCCGACACCATGGTTGATATTGCGTCAGGGTGATTGAAGCGAATTATTTCTATTATTACATTGCAGTAATAAATTAAATAGTTCACCTCACCATAATGCGAATCAGTGGGGGCCCTGAGCGTTTCACTTTCCACTGTGGCCTGCCACCAGATGCAGCTTGTGACTTGCTATGTCGCCTGCCAACAGATGCAGAATATCACCTGCCACATTGCCTGCCACCAGATGCAGATTGTCACTTGCCACATCACCTGCCAGTGCCACCAGATGCGTATTGTCACTTGCCACGCTGCCTGCCACCAGATGTGGATTGTCACTTGCCACGCTGCCTGCCAGTGCCACCAGATGTGAATTTTCACTTGCCACACTGCCTGTCAATGCCACATGATGTGGATTGTCACTTGCCACGCTGCCTGCCAGTGCCACCTGATGTGGATTGTCACTTGCCACGCTGCCTGCCAGTGCCACCAGATGTGAATTGTCCCTTGCCACATCACCTGCCAGTGCCACCAGATGTGGATCGTCACTTGCCACGCTGTCTGCCAGTGCCACCAAATGTGGATGCTCACTTGCTACACTGCCTGCCAGAGCCACCAGATGTGGATCGTTACTTGCCAAGCTGCCTGCCAGTGCCACCAGATGGTGGGTTCCGAGTGAAGGCAGGAGAGCAGTGATGCAGGGCGGGCGGACGGTGAGAGAGATGATGTCATCTCTCTGCTCCACGCCGCACCTCTGACATTGAAGAGACTAACAGAACACTGGCTGTGAGGGCGGAAGAGCAGTGATGCAGGGGCAGGCTGAAAGAGATGATGTCATCTCTGCTTACCCATCTGCCCAGCTTCTCTCATCCGCCAGCCCGCTTCTCTCATCCAGCCGACTCTCCTGCCACCCGCCTCTCTCATCCGCCCGCCCAACTCTCTCATGTCGGCCGCACCGGCGACCCGGCTGCAGAGAGGCCATGGCCGGTGGTTGGGGACCCCTGGACTACAGAACCTTGTCTCCCTATGTCATGAAGATGTTCTGTAGACCTGTCCCAGGGTGACAATGCTGCTTCTCTATAGATACAGAACAATGAGTGAGGTTGTCACCCTAGTTAAGGAAGTGTGTCACTGACAGGGAAAAAAAAAAAGAGAGAAAAAAATAAAAATAAAAAAAATAATACAGCCACCACTTCTAAGGACTGTTCTTGGATTTAGATACCTTTTAAGGTGCCTCTTGAAGTGGTTGATGGGAAGCTGAGAAGTAAGCCCCCACCATATATAAACTAACAATAATAAAAAAAAAAAGGAAGTAATATATATCTAGGGTGTCACGAACAAGGTAAACCACTCCACAAGCTGTTCAAAGGGTTTAACCTCTGCACTGATGTCAATGGATGTCTATGAATAGGTGGCTATTGTACAGATAAGGTCACACCAAAGCTCACTTCTCCCGGTTATTAATTCATGGTGACAATAGCAGGTATTTAGTCTCTCTAATTATGATGCCAGAATCGGGTTCCTCTGGATTAATTCATACGAGTAAACCATGTAGAAAAATAAAAGGAGATCTGGGGAAGGAGGTAATTCACGGGACGGAAGTTCACAGGTCGGTTCATCGATGCGGAAGGGAGCCTTTCATTACTATTGGTCTTATATAAATATTTTGTTTCTTTTGGAATTCAGCCTATTGTGATGAAGAGCCATTGCCGTCTACTTAGAAGATGAGCGAACGCTTACACGTCTGCTCTGACGCCAATTCGCTAAATCCGACCTCGCAGTCCATTTCACACGAGTGTTTGCAGTTTATTTTCATCGTTCTAATTTTTGGTTGGACCTTTTATGACTTTAAAAGTCACCCTAATAAATTCCTATTACAATATACAGTAACAGTAAGTCTAGGGTCACATCTATGTGGTTGATGCGTTTCTAGGCACGTTTTTATGCATTTTGTGCTTTTTTTTCCCCTCTTTAAACACACTGGGTCAGATTCTCATATGAGATACGAAGGCGTATCTCCAGATACGCCGTCGTATCTCTGTTTTTGCAGCTGTGTATCTATGCGACTGATTCTTACTCATAGATTTTGCTTAGATCCGACTTGCGTAAGTCACTTACACCGTCGGATCTAAGTTGCAATGTTACGCTGGCCGCTAGGTGGCGTTCCCCTCGATTTCTGCGTTGAATATGCAAATGAGCCTGATACGCCGATTCCCGAACGTATTTGCGCGCCGTTGTCGTAGTTTACGTTGTTTTCGTAAGTGTAAGGTTACCACTGCTATATGAGGGATAACCTTGCGTAGGTCCGGCGTACGCCATGTTAAGTATGGACGTCGTGACAGCGTCGTGTTTTTCCGTCATTTACGTTGTTTACATAACTTGTCGCGAATAGGGCTGTGCGTTAATGACGTTGACGTCGAAAGCAATGTATTTGCGGCATACTATGGAGCATGCGCACTGGGCTACTGAGCATGCGCAGTTCGTTCAGCGCGGGGGCGCGCTTAATTTATAAATACAAGCTGCCCCCTTTGAATTACGCAGGGATACGCCGCTGCAAATTACAGAGCAAGTGCTTGGAGAATACGGCGCTTGCTCCTGTAAGTTGCGGCGGCGTAGTGTAAATAGCATACGCCGCCAGATATGAGAATCTGGCCCACTGTATATAGCTGATTGCTAAAAAGCAGGCTAGAAAGCTAGCCACTGTGTCCTTCACAACCGATGAGTCATCAGCTGTCAGCAGTGCATGCTGGGACGGTGATGTCACAAGGGGCGGGACCACCAGGTGATGTCACTGTGTGGCCCCGCTCCCTACCTATTTGAGAACTGTCAATGGAGGAGAGGCCAGTCGGCTGTAATCCTTCAACGAGTGCAGAGCTTTTTTTTTCCTTTTTCAGGTGTGGTGGTGGTACAGGCATTGTGATTGACGATGGATCTACATTGGGAGACATTGTTTTTTATTTTTTAAATAAAGGACTTGTCAAAAACTCTTGTACTGTCCCATCATACTCATTTACATGGGGGGCTGGGATCTGGGTGCCCCCTTGTTAAAGGCACCATATTTCAATAATGTTGTTTTCCCAGATGTTCCCGGGATAGGCCCAGTCTCCGGCCTAGCAGCCTGGGCAATACAACACACGTCAACCCAGACAGCCGTCCAGGTGGCACAGAACATAGATCACCTGACTCCACCCGAATATATATGTTCTCCCAGCAGGCCAAGGGATTGAAGAAAACCCCTGCCCATTGGTTGGGATTCCTTATATACCCATAATCAGGGGCGGACTGACCCTTTGGGCTCTCAGGCACTGCCGGAGGGCCCCATGCCACTAGGGGGCCCCATCAGGGTTGCCAGTCTCAGTAAAACCAGGCACAGTATGTAAAAATCTGTGTTTAAAAAAAAAAATCCCAAGATTATAGCTGTCCTGCCTCTCCAGTACCCTTTCAGTGTGTGTATGTATATTCTGTGTGTGTGTATACTGTGTGGCCCCATGAGTTTTCAGTCTGCCCCTGCCCATAATCTGACCTTGCATTTCCCTTCTCGTATCTAATGTCCCCAGGTACCCGGCCACCTAGCGGCAAAAGAGAGAAGTGCAGCAATTGATCCCTAAAGGGGTACCAAGGGATTTTTTTTTCCTTTAAAATACCAAACATGTTATACTTACCTCCACTGTGCAGTTCGTTTTGCACAGAGTGGCCCCGATCCTCATCTTCTGGGGTCCCTCGGCGGCTGTCTCTGGTCCTCCCCGCAATTACTTACCACAATCATGCGAGAGCTTGCATGGTGGTCAGTAATTGCGGACGCGCTCCCGTGACACAGCGAGTGTGGCCATAGCCACTCACTGTATCACTCGGCCCCGCCCCTCGGCACGCCGCGTCGTGTCACTGGATGTGATTGACAGCAGCGCCAGCCAATGGCTGCGCTGCTCTCAATCCATCCGCTCTAGACAATCAGCGGCCAGGCTGAGCGGCAAAGAGGATCTCAGGACTTTGGAGGGGTCAGGTAAGTATAAGGCAGGCTCGGGGAGGGGGGCGGGGGCGCTAGCATGAGATGTTTTTTTCACCTTAATGCATAGATTGCATTAACCGCTTGCCGACCGCCCGCCGTCATATTACTGCGGGACGGCGGCACTCCTGGGCGAGAGCCCGTAGCTATACGTCCCCTTTAAAGAGTCCCCGCTCGCCCCCGAGTCCCGCGCACGTGCCCAGCGGGTACGATCGTCGCCGGGCACCCACGATTGCTCGTTACAGAGCGAGGAACGGGAGCTATGTGTGTAAACACACAGCTCTCGTTCCTGTCAGCGGGGGAAACGCTGATTTTCTGTTCATACAATGTATGAACAGAAGATCAGTGATTTCCCCTAGTGAGGCCACCCCCCCATACAGTTAGAACACACCCAGGAACACACTTAACCCCTTCCCCGCCCCCTAGTGTTAACCGCTTCACTGCCAATGGCATTTTTATAGTAATACAATCCATTTTTATAGCATTGATCGCTATAAAAATTCCAATGGCCCCAAAATTGTGTCAAAAGTGTCCGAAGTGCCCGCCATAATGTCGCAGTACTGAAAAAAAATGCTGATCGGCGCCATTACTAGTAAAAAAAAAATATTAATAAAAATGCCATAAAACGACCCCCTATTTTGTAAACGCTATAACTTTTGCGCAAACCAATCAATAAACGATTATTGCGATTTTTTTTAACAAAAAATATGTAGAAGAATACGTATCGGCCTAAACTGAAAAAAAAAAATTATTTTTTATATATTTTTGGGGGATATTTATTATAGCAAAAAGTAAAAAATATTGCATTTTTTTCAAAATTGTCGCTCTATTTTTGTAAAAACCGCAGAGATGATCAAATACCACCAAAAGAAAGCTCTATTTGTGGGGAAAAAAGGACGCCAATTTTGTTTGGGAGCCACGTCACACGACCGTGCAATTGTCAGTTAAAGCGACGCAGTGCCAAATCACAAAAAGTGCTCTGGTCATTGGACAGCAATATGGTCTGGGGCTAAAGTGGTTAAGGTGAAAAAACATTTTCCTTTACAACTCCTTAACAATAGGCCAAGGTAGCTACACGTAGCAGGCAAATTTAGGAACAACCCTGCCTAAATGCCAGGGTGCTACAGGCATATATAGGGATGCAGAGTGAGGTGTACTGGGGAATGCAGGAGCTACAGAGTGATGTGTAATGGGGAGTGCAGTGGGTGAAGAATAAGGTGTAATGGGACTACAGGGGGTGCAGAGTGCATGAAAACGGGGCAAGCAGAGTGTGAGGTAGAAGGGGATTTGGAGGCTGAAGAGTGTAGGGTAGTGGGGGGATTGGGGTACAAGTGAGGAGTATTGTAGGCAGGGCCGGACTGGCCTACCGGGATACCGGGAAAATTCCCGGTAGGCCGCCGCCTGTCAGTCAAATTATGCATAGCATGGTGGACGCCTGTCTGCCCTATGCCTCCAGCTCCAGTCAGTGTGTGTCATAATGTTTACTTGTCTGTCGCGGTAAAAATCAGCTGCGGGCCGGCCGCCGGCGGGTTGCGGCCGCCATACTCACCGCTGCAGTGCCAATGTGCCTTTCCCACGACTCAATCAGGACAGAATGAGATCACGCACGAGTCTGAGGGAGGGGAGGAGCTGAGCAGGAGAACACAGAAGAACGTGACTGGCGTCATCCGATCGTCCCGTGCGGTGCGCGCCAGTACCGCCCACTTTCTCCTGCAGGGTGATGAGAAAGGCCGCAGAGGAGTTAGTTCACAGCGCCGCCTGGGCCCCGGCCACCCTTGGAGCATGTGCGTGCGTCACGGTCATTAATCACAGACACGATTGGCAGCAATGGCAAGTGGTCAAGCGGCTCAAGCCAGGTCGGTGAACCGAGAATTATGAAATCCTAGGCTAGTAGGCCTGCATATGTATGTGTTCTTTCTTTCTCTCTCTCTCTCTCTCTCTCTCTCTCTCTCTCTCTCTCTGTCTGTCTGTCTGTCTCTCTCTCTCTCTCTCTCTCTCTGTCTCTCTCTGTCTCTCTCTCTCTCTCTCTCTCTCACACTATTGCAGCCCCTCTCTCTCTCACTATTGCAGCCCCTCTCTCTCCCTCCCACCATTGCAGCCCCCTCTCTCACCCACCATTGCAGCCCCCCCCCTCTCTCCCCCCCACCATTGCAGCCCCCCCTCTCTCCCCCCACCATTGCAGCCCACCTCTCTCACCCACCATTGCAGCCCACCTCTCTCACCCACCATTGCAGCCCACCTCTCCCCCCCTCCATTGCAGCCCCCCTCTCTCTCCCTCCCACCATTGCAGCCCCTCTCTCTCTGTTGCAGCTCTTCTCTCTCACTATTGCAGCCCCCCTCTCTCACCCACCATTGCAGCCGCCCTCTCTCACCCACCATTGCAGCCGCCCTCTCTCACCCACGATTGCAGCCCCCCTCTCTCCCCCCCACCATTGCAGCCCCCCTCCCTCCCCCCCACCATTGCAACCCACCTCTCCCCCCCACCATTGCAGCCCCCTCTCTCCCCCCTCCATTGCAGCCCCCCTCTCTCCCTCCCATTATTGCAGCCCCTCTCTCTCTGTTGCAGCTCCTCTCTCTCTCACTATTGCAGCCCCTCTCTTTCCCTCCCACCATTGCAGCCCCCCTCTCTCACCCACCATTGCAGCCCCCCTCTCTCACCCACCATTGCAGCCGCGCTCTCTCACCCACCATTGCAGCCCCCCCTCTCTCCCCCCCACCATTGCAGCCCACCTCTCCCCCCCACCATTGCAGCCCCCCTCTCTCCCCCCTCCATTGCAGCCCCCCCTCTCTCCCCCCCTCTCCACCATTGCAGCCCCCCTCTCTCTCCCCCACCATTGCAGCCCCCCCTCTCTCCCTCTCACCATTGCAGCCCTTCTCTCTCTGTTGCAGCTCCTCTCTCTCTCACTATTGCAGCCCCTCTCTCTCCCTCCCACCATTGCAGCCCCCCCCTCTCTCACCCACCAATGCAGCCCCCCTCTCTCACCCACTATTGCAGCCCCCCCTCTCTCACCCACCATTGCAGCCCCCTTCTCTCCCCCCCCCCACCATTGCAGCCCCCCTCTCTCTCCCCCCACCATTGCAGCCCCCCTCTCTCTCCCTCCCACCATTGCAGCCCCTCTCTCTCTTGTTGCAGCCCCTCTCTCTCCCTCCCACCATTGCAGCCCCCCCTCTCTCACCCACCATTGCAGCCCCCTCTGTCACCCACCATTGCAGCCCCCCCCTCTCTCACCCACAATTGCAGCCTCTCTCTCTCTCTCTCTCTCTTTAAAAAAATAAAATAAAATCTGCATGCGCTTAACTGGTTGGGGACCAGTCTCCCCCCCACCATTGCAGCCCCCCCTCTCTCACCCACTATTGCAGCCCCCCCTCTCCCCTCCCACCATTGCAGCCCTTCTCTCTCTGTTGCAGCCCCCTCTCTCACCCACCACTGCAGCCCCCCCTCTCTCACCCACCATTGCAGCCCCCCCTCTCTCACCCACCATTGCAGCCCCCCCCTCTCTCCACCCACCATTGCAGCCCCCCCTCTCTTACCCACCATTGCAGCCCACCTCTCTCACCACCATTGCAGCCCCCCTCTCCCCCCCACCATTGCAGCCCCCCTCTCTCCCCCCCCACCATTGCAGCCCCCCTCTCTCTCCCTCCCACCATTGCAGCCCCTCTCTCTCTGTTGCAGCTCCTCTCTCTCTCTCACTATTGCAGCCCCTCTCTCACCCACCATTTCAGCCCCCCTCTCTCTC
Organism: Rana kukunoris; assembly: GCA_029574335.1. Classification (NCBI taxonomy): domain Eukaryota; kingdom Metazoa; phylum Chordata; class Amphibia; order Anura; family Ranidae; genus Rana; species Rana kukunoris. Next base: position 450,153,026 of record CM056053.1, on the reverse strand, counting down.
TCCCTCCCGCCATTGCAGCCCCCTCTCTCACCCACCATTGCAGCCCCCCTCTCTCACCCGCCATTGCAGCCCCCTCTCTCACCCACCATTGCAGCCCCCCCTCTCTCACCCACCATTGCAGCCCCCTCTCTCACCCGCCATTGCAGCCCCCCCTCTCTCACCCGCCATTGCAGCCCCCCCTCTCTCACCCACCATTGCAGCCCATCTCTCCCCCCCGCCATTGCAGCCCCTCTCTCTCTCCCGCCATTGCAGCCCCTCTCTCTCTCCCGTCATTGCAGCCCCTCTCTCTCTCCCGCCATTGCAGCCTCTCTCTCTCTCTCCCGCCATTGCAGCCCCCTCTCTCTCTGTTGCAGCCCCCTCTCTCTCTATTGCAGCTCCTCTCTCTCTCTATTGCAGCCCCCCTCTCTCTCTATTGCAGTCCCCTCTCTCTCTATTGCAGCCCCTCTCTCTTTCTATTGCAGCCCCTCTCTCTTTCTATTGCAGCCTCTCTCTCTCTCTCTCTCACCACTGCAGCCCCTCTATCTCTCATCATTGCAGCCCCTTTCTCTCTCCCTCTCTCTCACCATTAGAGCCCCTCTCTCTCACCATTAGAGCCCCTCTCTCTCACCATTAGAGCCCCTCTCGCATGGATTTCTTTTTTATGTATTACAATAAAATAATATACTGTAAATAATAAAATGTGAATGTATTTATTATAATAAATAAAATAAAAAATCTGGTAAAAAAAATGTGCATTTATATATTTTTGCCTGTTTTCTCTGCATTGGTCTCTTGTATCATGTTTGCAGTCTCTGACCATCTCTTGTTTCATGTCTCCAGCCTCTGACCATCTCTTGTATCGTGTCTGCAGTCTCTGGTGTCTCCAGTCTCTGACCATCTCTTGTATCGTGTGTGCAGTCTCTGACCATCTCTTGTATCGTGTCTGCAGTCTCTGACCATCTCTTGTATCGTGTCTGCAGTCTCTGACCATCTCTTGTATCGTGTCTGCAGTCTCTGACCATCTCTTGTATCGTGTCTGCAGTCTCTGACCATCTCTAGTATCGTGTCTACAGTCTCTGACCATCTCTTCTATTGTGTTTGCAGTCTCTGACCATCTCTTGTATCGTGTCTGCAGTCTCTGACCATCTCTTGTATCGTGTTTGCAGTCTCTGACCATCTCTTGTATCGTGTTTGCAGTCTCTGACCATCTCTTGTATCGTGTTTGCAGTCTCTGACCATCTCGTGTATCGTGTTTGCAGTCTCTGACCATCACTTGTATCGTGTTTGCAGTCTCTGACCATCTCTTGTATCGTGTTTGCAGTCTCTGACCATCTCTTGCATCGTGTCCGCAGTCTCTGACCATCTCTTGTATCGTGTCCGCAGTCTCTGACCATCTCTTGTATCGTGTTTGCAGTCTCTGACCATCTCTTGTATCGTGTCTGCAGTCTCTGACCATCTCTTGTATCGTGTCCGCAGTCTCTGACCATCTCTTGTATCGTGTCTGCAGTCTCTGACCATCTCTTGTATCGTGTCCGCAGTCTCTGACCATCTCTTGTATCGTGTCTGCAGTCTCTGACCATCTCTTGTATCGTGTCCGCAGTCTCTGACTATCTCTTGTATCATGTCCGCAGTCTCTGACCATCTCTTGTATCATGTCCGCAGTCTCTGACCATCTCTTGTATCATGTCCGCAGTCTCTGAGGGAGTTTTGAGAGGAGTCAAGAGTGGGAGTGTCGCTGGGATGGGGATCATGGGAGAAGTCAGAGCCACCAAGCTGGAGCCGATTGACTGATCCCTGCAAGGTGCACCTAAAAGAAGGTCAGTGACAGCACCGCAAGGCCAGCCTAAGTGGGGGGGGGGGGAGAGTCACTGATGTAAGGGGGAGTAAATACAATAATGTAAAGGGACACTGATATAAAGGTTTCCCCCCTTATATCAGTAACCCCCCCCCCCCCACTTACCTTAGGCTGCTTTCACATTGAGGCATTGGGGGCATCGAAAATCGCCCCCAAAAAGCGCTGCTGCTGATTTCAATGCCCCCCCCAAGGTCCCAGATTTCCTGGGGTCCCCCTTGATGATTGACCACTTTTAACTGGTATTTGCATATATATAAAGCCCTATTTAATTTTTTATCTGTCTTCTGTATATATAATACTCTTCAAATGTGCATAGTTTTCCCTTTCATGAATAAGAAAATAATGACGTTATGCTAAGGGGCTGGTATGACATTTTTTCCAGGGCTGGTTTTTATTCCCAGTCCGGCCCTGATTGTAGGTACAAATCAAGTATAGGGAGATGCAGGTGGTGCAGAGTACTGAGTAATAGCAAATGCAGGGGGTGTAAAGAATAATGTAAGGTGTAGGGTGACCACATTTCCAAACTACCATTCAGGGACACCCCTCTTCCCAAAAATCAGCTTGTGCTATAAAGAATCACAGCACAGTAGTTGGACACAAGAGGCGGGATTTATGATTTCTCCAATCACAAACAGGGGGCGGGATTGTGCTCCTCCAGGCATTCCCGACCAGGACAAGTACTGTCAGTGAGTAAAGCGGTGATGTGGCGGCCTCTTTTGGGGGCATCAGATTGGCCCGAGGGGTGGCTGTGTCAGTTTCATTTCGGGACACTGTATTGTCCTGAAATGAAGGTGCCCGGAACAGACCTGCAAAATGCGGGACTGTCCCGGCAAACCGTGGTCACCCTAGTAAGGGGGATGCAGGGGGTGCATAGTGTGGAGTAATGGGCGGGGCTGCTCCTCACAGGGGGTGCTAGGGGGGGGCTGTATGGGGCCCCATAATTTTTAATGACTGCCCTGCCTGGTGACACCACCTCAACTTGGGAAAAATCAATCAAAGGACCACTTTTTAATAATAAAAGGTAGAAATGTTTTGAGAATTCATAGTGTTGCTGTATCCAGTGCCAGGTTAGGTATTTATTCATGAAGACTTAAAAGGTCCATTTTAAATGTGCCCAATAGTCTCTGACCAAGGCGCAGGAATTCCTAGACAGCCCCATTGTGCAGTGCTGCCCTTATTTGCTGAAAGTCTTTTCTTTTCCTAGCGTGACTCCATCTGAATCCCTCTCTGTAGTACAGAAGCCTCCCGGCTCTATACACTTATTGGCGTGTAAGGTGACAGTGCATTTTAGGACACATTAAATAAACAGTGCGGCATTGCTTGACTGCTGAACGCGAGCCAGATACATTTATGAGCAAATACCACAGAAACTGCTTTGGCGTTACACGTTAATCACAAGAACCGCAATCTTCAATCAGAGCAGAACAGAAAAAAGAAAAGAACGATAAGGGAAAGGCTGAACTGTGCACTCCAAGAGAGAAGATTTGCAGGCTCCTTTATGATATTTAATACTGTCAGAGTGAAATCATCAATTTTTTATGATGGTCTAAAAGAAAATTCCAGCTTATCACGCCACATTATTTTCATACAGTACAAAGGTATCAGAGAGTCGTGCTATAATGTATATTTAGGGTCAGGGTCAGTCCACCCAAAAGTAATTGTAGCTAAATTAGCTTCTGTTTCAGTTTAGCTGTGTTGCGTGCATTTCTCACTGTTGCCAGTAGGTGTCATTGTCACTACAGGCCAGTGTGATAAATACAGCAAGCTAAGTGCATTGGCTATTCTTTGCCCAATCAGGAGCTTCTTTGTAGCTGGGCATTCTGGGAGAGGATATTTAAGGGACAGAAGCCATGTGATTCTCTCTCTGACCTCATGGCCCTCCTGGCCTAAGGTATGTGACAATTTCTCTCTTCTGCCTTGGGCCCTGCTGGTTCGAGGCTGTGGTACTAGATCTAGGCCCAGAAGTCTGACTGGGGGGCCTACTAATCCAGAGGTGGTCCTGTGCTGTCTTGCCTGCGGAAAGAAGCCGAGCAACTAGAAGATCCAGGGGAGGACTTTTCTTGGAGAGAACCTAGCGGAAGGCTGGTTTCTCAGGGAAAGCCTGGTGACTCATTTGGAGGACGCATCTAAACCAATTTAGCCTCACAGTACTGCCGGATGGCTTAAAGCAGGGGTGTCAAACTCATTTTCATTGTGGGCCGCATCAGTATTATGATTGCCCTCAAGGGCCAGTTGTATCTGTGAGGCGGCGTACACATGACCGAGAAATTTGACGGGCGAAACACATCGTTTTCCCAGTCGAATTCCTTGTTCGACTGTCAAAAAACTTGTCGAGCCAAATTTTCCCATTGCCCGTCAAGGAAATAGAGAACATGCTCTCTTTTTGGCTTGATCAGTTCCTCGACAGTTTTCTCGGCGAAAAGTGTACACACGACCGGTTTTCTCGGCAGAATACATCTCCCATCGAGTTTCTTGCTGAATTTTACCGAGAAAACCGGTCGTGTGTAAGGGGCCTAAGATTAGATGTCCAGTGCATTGCCTCCCCTTACATTAGATGTCAAGAGCCACTCCACCATCAGAAGTTGAGTCCCCCACTCCCCCTTACATCAGTGTATCCCTGTTTACTTATGCTACTGCTCGGAAGAAGCTGGATGCATTGCTTGGAAGCACAAAGTAAGGGTTTGGAGGAGGACTAGAGGAGGGCTGGAGGAGGGCTGGAGCTCTCCTGCAGCTACAGGAGAGGTGCGAGGGCCACATGAAATGCCCTGGAGGGCCAGATTCGGCCCGCGGGCCTTGTGTTTGACACCTATGGCTCAAAGGCTCTGGTGCTGTGTAGCTGTGCTTCAAATCTACCAACTACTGGTCACACAATCCTGTGACAGAGGATTATCCAGCAGTGCCAATATATTTCTAAGTCTGTGGCAGAGACTTTTAAAATGTTTACGTCGTTTGCGTAACTCGTCCGTGAATGGGGCTGGATGTAAATTACGTTGACGTCGTTTTCAATTACTCTTTTCAACGTCATTTGGAGCATGCGCACTGGGATACGTTCACGGCCGGCGCATGCGCAGTTTAAAAAAAACGTAATTTACGTGGGGTCACACTTCATTTGAGAACCAGCTCTCATGTAACTCGATATTGAACCCTACAGACTTATGCCGCGTACACACGATCACTTTTTGTGATGAAAAAAAACGCCGTTTTCAAAAACGTCATTTAAAATCACAGGGCCAGATTCAGGTAGATGGGAGCATCTTTGCTCTGGAGTAACGCTTCTCATTTACGTTACTCTGGTGAAATTTTAGGAGCAAGTGCTGTTATTCATGAAGCACTTGCTCCTAAAGTTGCGGCAGCGCATCGCAAATGAGCCGGCGGAATTCAAATTGGGCGGGTACGGGGCGTGTATTATTTAAACTAAGCGCGATCCCGCGGCGAACGTACTGCGCATGCGTCGAGTGTCAATGCATCCCAGTGCGCATGCTCCAAATTCTGTCAGTGAACGTCAATGACGTCACACCCCCATTCATGAAATTTTTACGCAAGTGACGCGTTTTTTTTTTTTCCGACGCGATGACGACGCCTATACTTAACATAGGATACTCCACTAGGGGGCTGCTTTATCTTTACGCCGCGTATCGCTTCCCGGAAACGTCGGAAAGTCACTGCGTCGCGCCCGAATACGATCGTGAATTGCCGATTCCCGCTGATTAACATATTTTTTCAGCGTAAATCAGCGGGAACGCCCCCGGCGCCATTTTTAAATTAAAGTTGCGATGCGATGGCGAAATTCAATTGCGCTGATCGCATCGGAACTCCAACCCGGCGTTTCTTGTTTTCTGGTTACAGAAAACAGAAACGCCGGCTTAAAGTGACAGTTAGGCTGGAGTATCACAGATACTCCAGCCTAACTCTACCTGAATCTGGCCCACAGTGTGTGGGCAAAACTTTGTTTTATGTCTTCAAAAAAACTACCAAAAAAAAATTCGAACATGCTTGAATTTTTTGTGTCGTTTTTCAAAACGTCGTTTTTTGTGTCATAAAAAGTGATGGTGTGTGGGCAAAACGATGTTGAAAACGACGTTTTTAAACCCGCGCATGCTCAGAAGCAAGTTATGAGACGGAGCTTCAATGGAACAGAGTGCCGTCGAACGTGTCTTACGTAACCGCGCTTTGCTAGAGCATTTTGGAAAAACGATGGTGTGTATGCAACGTCGTTTTGGAAAATGAAGTTTGAAAAACGTCGTTTTGTTTCGTCACATGAAACGTCGTTTTTTCATCACAAAAAGTGATCGTGTGTACGCGGCATACGACAGGGATGCCATTAAAGGTCATGTGCGTGTAAAGGCAGGCGTCCCAATACTTTTGACAATATAGTGTATGTGGGTGCTGGAACTGGCCTTGGCCAGTAGAAAGCACCTAGTTGCAGCTGCTATAGTTTTCCTATATTAGAACTTGTGCATCTCCATGACCATGGATGGTACAACACAGAAGTGGCCTGGGGGGACATAAATGAGATTTGCACCCCCTCCCCCCCGTGTGCACACCCTTTATCAGTCGCGTGATGTCACAAAGCGAGTTTCTGTGGAACGCCGAGATCACTGTATTCTTCTCCCACAACAGCCAGGATCATGACATGGTCCTTAATTATCTTTAATCGGTAACATTCAGGAAACTATGTATCCTAGAGTCAGTGCAGAAAATCTCTTGCTCTATTTATGCCGACACACTGCCTGAGGATAAGAAATATCCCAGTTTAGACCTTGACACCTGTCATCGCTCCATCTCTGCGTGTTCTCGGGGGGCTTGAGATGGTGTCAGTGAGAAGACCCAGAGGTGGCAGCCTTTGAAATGTAATCGCAGCCACTTCATTCAAGTTAATAGAGTCATGCGAAATGCTGGGATGAAGAGGGTAGAAAGCCTTTCGGAAATCAACAGTAATGACTGCAATTATGGAAAAACGCATGGAAAGGAATGCATGACATGCAATAATCCGCCTTTCACGACAATCCACTAAAGCCTAACTATGGATGATGTAATGAAACCCAGAATCACTTAAATATGGCGTATGAGAAGTGCTTTCCGATAAACAGTGACTACTAAAGAAGTTTAAAGCAGTGTCGGTCTTCTCCACACAATAGCTCAATAAACTAATGTCTGCGTTCATGGCATCAGTAGAGCAACTGGGAAGGAAGCGGCAGAAAAAAAAATGGACCTAACATCACAAACACTTTTTTTCTCATTGTGCGCATACATGACCAGACATATAAGGGTTGTTTTACTAAAGGCACATAGACTGTGTACTCAGTGGCGTCGCTAGGGGGGTGCAGGGGGTGCGGTCCGCACCCGGGTGCCAACTTCTACAGGGGTGACACCATCCCGAGGGTGAGGAAAGAAAGCCCTGGATGACGGAAGTTTCTTTTTTATTTCGGCTGGAAACCCACCTCCAGCGCCACAGGTGTTCTCCTCTGTTTCTCACCACGACCCTCCTGCCTGAGTCTGTCACAGTCCATTCTCCACCCAGGCGGTGCTGCTTCACACTGTCCTCACCTCTCCAGCTGCCGCCTGGGTGTTCTGTGTACATGAGCTGGTGCGGTAACGAGTGGGGGGAGGGGGTGTCAGCTTGCGATGGGGGGGGGGGGGGGATATCCTACACGGTGTTGTGACAGGTGGGGGGGCTGTACTGATAAAGGGGTAGTTTGTCCTGGGGGGGGGGGGGGGGGCTGACACATTGTAATTACATTGTGATATAAATTAAATAGTTCTACTCACCATAATGCAGAATCAGAGGGGACACTGAGCTTGTCACTTGCCACCACCACCGCCTGCCACCAGATGCCATCAGGAGTCCCCAGCCAAGCCCCTCCTTACATCAGGCATTTCCAGCGGAGTGCCTCCTTACATCAGGCATTTCCAGCGGAGTGCCTCCTTACATCAGGCATTCCTAATAAAGTCCCTCTTTACACAAGGAACTCCCAGCAGAGTCTCTCCTTACATCAGGTGTCCCCCAGTGTAGTCCCCCTTACATCAGGCATTTCCAGCAGAGTCCCTCCATACATCAGGTATTCCCAATAGAGTCCCTCTTTACACAAGGAACTCCCAGCAGAGTCTCTCCTTACATCAGATGCCCCCAGCGGAGTCCCCCTTACATCAGGTGTCCCCCTGCCAATAGAATTTGGGTTGCCGCCAATCCCCCACCCCGCAGCCTTTTCCACACCAGGTCACAGACTGGCAGCAGGCCACGGGGTGGGGGGTTGGCAGCAGCTCAATTTCTATTGGCAGCCACCTGGCCCAAACCACGTCTTGTTTGTTCCCCTCAGCGAGTGACCAGGCTATACGAAAGCTGGTCTTCTGTAAAATGGTGGCCAGCGGAGACACTTCACTGCTGGCCGCAGACCTCTATCGGCGGCAGCAAAAAAAAAAAAAAAAAACAGGAAAACACTGATTTGACATTTCCCGGAAAACGCTAAAAGCGGGACAAAGGTCTAAATCCCGGGAATGTCTCGGGAGATTCGGGACAGTTGGCAACTATGAACCTGTCATCCAATTTCTAAATTGTGGCGTAGTTCGTTTAAAAAGCCGGTATAAAGGAATAGTAAAAAAAAAAAAAAAGCATTAACTATTTTTTTCTAATTATTCTCTTATAAGGGGGTGTGACCGGGGGTGTGTACAGTAATATGTCTACATACTTTTGCTAATATGTGTCCCTCGTTCCCATCTCAAAAAGTTGAGAGGTATGTCCGTTCTTCATCCATCTGTGCACTTTGCTCTTGTCAATGGTGTCATCTTCATAAACATTCTGCAGCCTTCAATGGATGTCCGACAGCCTGCCCTCCTTTGTAAAGAACGTAATGCTTCTGTTTGGAATCCATTATTTACCTGCAATGAAAAAGAAGAAGAGTTACTAAAGATGAAGCGTTACTCTACCAACATGAAGAAGAGTTACTACAGATGAGGCGTTACTTTACCAACATGAAGAAGAGTTACTACAGATGAGGCGTTACTCTACCAACATGAAGAAGAGTTACTACAGATGAGGCGTTACTCTACCAACATGAAGAAGAGTTACTACAGATGAGGAGTTACTCTACCAACATGAAGAAGTGTTACTACAGGTGAGGAGTTACTCTACCAACATGAAGAAGAGTTACTACAGATGAGGAGTTACTCTACCAACATGAAGAAGCGTTACTACAGATGAGGAGTTACTCTACCAACATGAAGAAGAGTTACTACAGATGAGGAGTTACTCTACCAACATGAAGAAGAGTTACTAAAGGTGAGGCGTTACTCTACCAACATGAAGAAGTGTTACTACAGGTGACGAGTTACTCTACCAACATGAAGAAGAGTTACTACAGATGAGGAGTTACTTTACCAACATGAAGAAGAGTTACTACAGATGAGGCGTTACTCTACCAACATGAAGAAGAGTTACTACAGGTGAGGAGTTACTCTACCAACATGAAGAAGAGTTACTACAGATGAGGAGTTACTTTACCAACATGAAGAAGAGTTACTACAGATGAGGCGTTATTCTACCACCATGAAGAAGAGTTACTACTAGACATGTGCATTCGTTTTCGTTAGAATGCATTTTCGTCCGAAAATCTGTTTTTTTCGTTATCGTTTTAACAAGCGATAACGAAAGTGCAAGAAACGAAAACCGAAAGATCCGACATAAAAAATGCTTAATTTTCGTTTTTGTTGCGGTAAAAATTCGATATAGAGAGATTCGACATTATAGGGAAAAGATTCGACATTATAGAGAAAAGATTCGACACTATAGAAATAATAGATTCGACATTACAGAGAATAGATTTCGATTTATGAGACGTAAAGATTCGACATTCCGTCGAATATAATTTTGATCATTCCTCAGCAACCAAAAAGATTCGACGTTCCGTCGAATATTATTGACCATTCGACAGAAACCAAGTATTATTGGATTTTCGGACGAAAGCTATTCCCCAATGAAAAACTAAATAAATAAAAAAGATTTTCGGGAGTAACTAAATAAATTGATTTTCCAAAACGAAAACGAAACGAAATATTCCAGTCTGCACATGTCTAGTTACTACAGGTGAGGCGTTAGGCCGTGTACACACGACCGAGGTTCTTGCTGGAAACCAGCGAGAACCTCGCTGGAAGCTGCATTCCAGCGAGGACCTCGGCCGTGTGTACACTCTCGGCGAGCTTCCCGTCGGGAAGCCCGTCGAGCAGAAATAGAGAGCACGCTCTCTATTTGCTCGATGGCCCGCCTGGAAGAATGGCTGGTTGCCATTCCCGACGGGCGGGTCGCCGATTTCGACGGCCGGCAGGGAACCTCGACGGGCGGAACGATGTGTTCTGCCCGTCGAGGTTCTCTGCCGTGTGTACGCGGCCTTACACTACCAACATGAAGAAGAGTTACTACAGGTGAGGCGTTACTCGACCAACATGAAGAAGAGTTACTACAGGTGAGGAGTTACTCTACCAACATGAAGAAGGGTTACTACAGATGAGGCATTACTCTACCAACATAAAGAAGAGTTACTACAGATGAGGAGTTATTCTACCAATATTAAGAAGAGTTGCTCTACCAATGTGAATAAGAGTTACTACCCCAGGAGAACTGCTAAGGAAATGTACCTAGCTTTCCGCTTAACAGAGAGCTGGAATTCATTTGTTAAGGCTGCTCAGTGTGCTTAGCTGCTGTTTGGTTCTTCCTCTGGCCTCCTCTGTATCTTGGTAACCTGGGAAGGTTCTGGATGTTAGGTGGATGCTATGCTGAACACAGTAAGAATATTAATGCCATTCCAGCCAATCCCAGGGAGGGTGACCATGAAAGATGCTGGGAGAGGGTATTTATTCTTTGGACACACTGGGCACAAGGTATTTTCTGGACGTGAGTGTTCCGGTCTGGGGTTGGGGGGGGGGGGGGGCACATTGCCTCTCCCAGACACCTGCTGCCATGCGGCCTCAGGAGGGCCTGAAGTCAGATAGAATGGCCCTGGGGGGGCTGTCTATTGAAGATTTGGTCTGGTGTCACCAGTAGAGTGTCGCTTGGAAGTTGGAATGAGGCAACCAGTTGTCCCTGAACATTTTGTGAGTACAGACAGACAATCTAAAGGATCTATAGACTTGGACTCTTAACTCCTTCATGGTGCTATAGAGTCAGTTTAGGCCGATACGTATTCTTCTACATATTTTTCGTAAAAAAAAAATTGCAATTAGCGTTTATTGATTAGTTTACGCAAAAGTTATAGCGTTTACAAAATGGGGGGTAGTTTTATGGCATTTTTATTAATATTTTTTTTTATGGCGGACACTTCGGACACTTTTGACACATTTTTGGGACCATTGGCATTTTTTTAGCGATCAGTGCTATAAAAAATGCATTGGATTAATATAAAAATGCCATTGGCAGTAAAGGGGTTAACACTAGGGGGCAGGGAAGGGGTTAAGTGTGTTCCTGGTGTGTTCTGACTGTATGGGGGGGTGGCCTCACTAGGGGAAATCACTGATCTTCTGTTCATACATTGTATGAACAGAAGATCAGCATTTCCCCCGCTGACAGGTCTGGGAGCTGTGTGTTTACCCACATAGGTCCCGGTCCTCGCTCTGTACCGAGCAATTGTGCGTGCCCAGCGGTGCTCTCGCCCAGGAGAGCCGACCTGCTGCAGTAAAATGACGGTGGCAGGTCGGCAAGCAGCTAAAGAGAAGTCTGCTATCTGCTTTCAGCAAGGTCTTTACCAGAGCTTACCCCAAAACTTCATGTTCCTGCTGTACCATGTAGTTGTATGAGAAAGTCTCCCGTTCTTTTTGTATTGCTTCCTTTATTTGAAATCCCTGGTGTTCCTGCCAGTCCACTTTCTTTCCTATTAAAACCTGGCCTCACTAAGCATGACAGCACACCATGGCCAGTTCTCTATCTATGCTGGGAACTTAGTGTGTTCACCCCCAATGATCAGACTTGTCCTGACACCTCCCTGCTGCACAGCACTGGCAAGCTCAGTGTGCTGCTGCTGCTGCTGCTTCTCCTCCCTGCAGCTTTAATGCAGCTGAGAACAGAGGGAATGTGATCATTTATTTAAAAAAAAGGGGGAAAATAAGGTATTTATCATGCATTTTTATATCTATACAAAAGGGTAGAGAGCGCTATAGAGCAACACATCTGTAAGTTGATTTAAAAAAAAGTTCCCCCCATTTATGCATTACTTTCAGTACAGCCCTTGTGTAACGATTGACATTGCTCATAGATCCACTTTAGCTTAGTCCTCATATGCTAGTTTTTATAGTGTGACAGGCTATCTTTATTTCGTGCCAATTTTGTTCTTGTATTATTACAAGGCCAGGATTTTAATTATTATTATTTCATTATTCCAAGCTACAAACCGTTTAATGATGTCATTCTCACACTGTTCCCTCTGTTTCCACACACTTATGTTAGTCTAGAGGCCCGTATGTTTCCCCATCTGTCAGAGAACAACATCTGATCAGTCTTCGGAGTTTTGTTCTTTGACAAGAGTTTTGGCTGTGTCAGTGCTTGTCCATCTGTCAGGAGTGTGTGACAAGTGAAAGAATGTTACCGTCTTACAGCCCTCTGTCTATCCAGATAATGAGACGATAAAGTAAAACTTAAAGAAGAATTCTGATCTAAATTATTATATTTGTAAAGTTGCTAAAGGCAGAGCTTGTTAGAGCCCTAACTATAAACTGTAAGGCCCCGTACACACGACCGAGCTTCTCGGCAGAATCCAGCGAGAAGCTCGCTGGGAGACATATTCTGCCGAGAAAATCGGTCGTGTGTACACTTTCGACGAGCGTCCTGTCGGGAAGCTCGTCGAGCCAAAATAGAGAACATGCTCTCTTTTTCCTCGTTGTTCAATGAGGAAATTTGGCTAGACGGAACGATGAGTTTAGCCCGACGAGGTTCTCGGACGTGTGTACGCGGCCTTAGGCTGAGGATCCAAAAGAATCTCGACAAACCACCAATCAAGGTAGCCGGACACTGAAGGATTGATCACCTGTCAGTCGGTACCTGGGCGACTTTAAAGCGGATCTCCACCCTAAAGTGGAGTCGCGCTGATCGGAACCCTCCCCCCCTCCGGTGTCACATTTGACACCTTTCAGGGGGGAGGGGGGTGCAGATACCTGTCTAAAGACAGGTATTTGCACCCACTTCCGGCCACAACAGAGTCAGGCAAAAGACGGGTTTTCCTAGCTTCCCGTCGCCCCCCCGTTGTGTGCTGGGAACTCTCAGCTCCCAGCACACGGAGGGAGCCAATCAGAGGGCGCAGGGCGACTCGCGCATGCGCTGTAGGGAACCGGGCAGTGAAGCCGGAGCGCTTCACTTCCTGGTTCCCTCACCGTGGATGGAGGGGGGAGCAGCAGAGAGACGAGCGAATGCTCGTCCTCTGCTGCGGACGCCGCTGGACTCCAGGACAGGTAAGTGTCCTAATATTAAAAGTCAGCAGCTGCAGTATTTGTAGCTGCTGGCTTTTAATATTGTTTTTAAATGGGCCATCCGCTTTAAGGCTTCATTTCCATGGACGTTTTTACAGCCACTTTTTTTGCCTCTTATACAGCTTAAAAACTTCTGTCCATGCGTTTGGAGCTCAAAAACGCTGCGGCAGTGTTTTTGAGCGTTTTTGAGCGTTTAATGTCTGGCGTTTTTACAGCTCTATTGCTGGAGCTTCAGAACGCACTGGTCCTGCGTTTTTTATGCAGCTTAAAAACGTCTCAGCCATCTACAGCTCAAAAACGTCATTATGGGCATGAGGCCATAGACTAACATGGAGAGCTGATTTTAACCTGCAAAAAAACGCTCAGAAAAGTGGCTGTAAAAACGCCAGTGGAAATGAGCCCTTAGGAGATCCAGGCGTAATTCACCTAAGGAGGATTGCCTCCGTAGTTGCTATCAGAGAGGGCCTGTGGCAGAGGTGTCTCCCTGAAATTCATTCCAAGGAGGGTCTGTGGCAGGAGCTCCTCCGGGGGTAGTGCTATAATTATTTTACACAAAGTCTGCTGCTTTAGTTTTTATGAAGGCAATTTGGATATACTCCAGAATGTTATGAAGAGTGATCAGATGAATTGCAATTAATTGCAAAGTCCCTCTTTGCCATGAAAATTAACTTAAATCCCATGAAAAAACATTTCCACTGCCTTTGTGAAGAAGGCTTCAGGGCACCCAAGAAGGTCCAGCAAGCTGCGGGATCGGGGCACTAGCAGTGCAGAGATTTTTTGGGAATGGAAGCAGGCAGGTGTGAGTACATCTGCATACACAGTGAGAAGACTTTTGGAAGATGGCCAGGTGCCAAGAACAGCAGCAAAGAAGCCACTTCTCTCCAGGAAAAACATTGATGACAGACTGATATTCTGCAAAAGGTACAGGGATTGGACTGCCAAGAACTGGGGCAAGACTATTTCCTCTGATGGATGCCCTTCTAATTGTTTGGGGCCTCAAGAAAAAACCTTGCCTGGACAAGAAAAGTTGAGCGCTACCATCAGTCCTGTGTCATGCCAACAGTAAAGCATCCTGAGACCATTCATTGCTTCTCGGTCAAGGGAATGGGCTCACTCACAAGCATATTTTTGCACCCAGTGTGCTGTTACATACCACCTGAGCGCATTTGGTGTCATCGCACGTGTGCTGTTACATACCACCTGAGCGCATTTGGTGTCATCTCACGTGTGCTGTTACATACCACCTGAGCGCAGTTGGTGTCACCGCACGTGTGCTGTTACATACCACCTGAGTGTATTTGGTGTCACCGCACGTGTGCTGTTACATATCACCTGAGCGCATTTGGTGTCACTGCACGTGTGGTGTTACATACCACCTGAGCGCATTTGGTGTCACTGCACGTGTGCTGTTACATACCACCTGAGCGCATTTGGTGTCACCGCACGTGTGCTGTTACATACCACCTGAGCGCATTTGGTGTCACCGCACGTGTGCTGTTACATACCACCTGAGTGCAGTTAGTGTCACCGCACGTGTGCTGTTACATACCACCTGAGCGTATTTGGTGTCACTGCACGTGTGCTGTTACATATCACCTGAGCGCATTTGCTGTCACCGCACGTGTGCTGTTACATACCACCTGAGCGCATTTGGTGTCACTGCATGTGTGCTGTTACATATCACCTGAGCGCATTTGGTGTCACCACACGTGTGCTGTTACATACCACCTGAGCGCATTTGGTGTCACCGCACGTGTGCTGTTACATATCACCTGAGCGCATTTGGTGTCACTGCACGTGTGCTGTTACATACCACCTGAGCGCAGTTAGGGTCACTGCACGTGTGCTGTTACATACCACCTGAGCGCATTTGGTGTCACTGCACGTGTGCTGTTATATATCACCTGAGCGCATTTGGTGTCACTGCACGTGTGCTGTTACATACCACCTGAGCGCAGTTAATGTCACTGCACGTGTGCTGTTACATATCACCTGAGCGCAGTTAGTGTCACTGCACGTGTGCTGTTACATATCACCTGAGCGCATTTGGTTTCACTGCAAATGTGCTGTTACATACCACCTGAGCGCATTTGGTGTCACCGCACGTGTGCTGTTATATATCACCTGAGCACATTTGGTGTCACTGCACGTGTGTTGTTACATATCACCTGAGTGCAGTTAGTGTCACTGCACGTGTGCTGTTACATATCACCTGAGCGCATTTGGTTTCACTGCAAGTTTGCTGTTACATACCACCTGAGCGCCTTTGGTGTCACCGCACGTGTGCTGTTACATATCACCTGAGCGCATTTGGTGTCACCGCACGTGTGCTGTTACATACCACCTGAGCACAGTTAGTGTCACCGCACGTGTGCTGTTACATATCACCTGAGCGCAGTTAGTGTCACTGCACGTGTGCTGTTACATACCACCTGAGCGCAGTTGGTGTCACTGCACTTGTGCTGTTACATAGCACCTGAACAATATGTCTGGAAGGACAACAAAGAGAGGCAGAGAGTCACAAGGGCAAGCAGGCTCTGCATCTAGAGGTAACGCTGGTGGTGGATGTGGTGCATCCTCTTCAGCACATGGCCGTGGCCGCTCGTCCTTCTTTTCGGGAGCTGGCTGTGTTGAGCCTCAACATGCTGAGAAATTAGTAGAGTGGATGACCAACCCGTCCTCATCCTCCTCATCCTCTCTCACACAGACTGATCTAAGTTTGTCTGGCAAAGCAGCTGCCAAGGCATCCTCTTCCCTCTGCACAATGGCTTCACATAATACTTCCCTAGTCCCACCATGTCCTCCTGAGGAGTCCCCCGAACTGTTTCAACACAGTGTTGGGTACATGCTGCAGGAAGATGCGCAGTGTTTTGAAGACTCCGATGACGGAACACAGATAGAGGAAGGCATTGATGTGAGCCCAGGGAGAGGGGGTGGCCGAGAGGGACAGCAAACTGGGAGTGATGTTCCCCCAGCTGGAGCATACTGCCAGATTGTTGACAGTGATGAGGAGGGAGGGGATGATGAGGTCACTGACTCTACCTGGGTGCCTGATAGGAGAGAGGAGGAGGAGGAGGAGGAGGAGGACGAGGCACAGGCACATCTCCAAAGAGGCAGGATGCCCTCCAGGGGTCAGCTTAAGGGCACACCAACTGCATTACAGCGCACATCTACGGCGCTTGTGCATGGCGCTGCTGTGTCTGACCGGTACAGCAAAAGTTCTTTGGTGTGGGCCTTTTTTGAAACATGTCCACAAGATCGTACCTTTGCTATTTGCAACATATGTCGCAAGTGTATCTCGCGTGGCCAAAACATCAACCGCCTGGGTACCACATGCTTGTCCAGACATATGTCGACTTGCCATGCAGCTCGTTGGCAAGCACACCAGAAAGACCCACACCAAAGACAAAAGCGTACCCCCCTTGCCCTTCTGGGACCTCCAACCCCACTAGACCCCCAGTCCTCTCTGAAGCCTGCAGTGAAGGTGTAGAAATAGGTGTGTCACAAGCTAGTAGTAGCGGGCAATCTACTGATAGTACCAGGCAAATTTCCCTACCGAGCTGCTGCAGCGCCGAAAGAAGTACAATCCCAGCCATCCACATGCGCAGCAGTTGAATGCTAGCTTAGCGAAATTGCTAGCACTTCAACTGCTACCTTTTCAGTTGGTGGATTCTGCCCCCTTCCGTGAGTATGTGCAATGTGCAGTACCTCAGTGGCAAGTACCAAAACGCCACTTTTTCTCTCGAAAGGCGATTCCGGCACTCTACCGGCATGTGGAAGGCAATGTCCATGCCTCGCTGGACAGGGCGGTCAGTGGTAAGGTGCATCTTACCGCTGACTCATGGTCCAGCAGGCATGCACAGGGACGTTACCTGTCTTTTACGGCCCATTGGGTGACTCTGCTGGCAGCTGGGAAGGACGCAGGGCAAGGTACAGTAGTTTTGGAGGTTGTTCCGCCACCACGCCTCCAAAACACTACTACTTCTTGTGACACACCTCTCTCCTCCACCCCCTCATCTTCGTCTTCCTCTGTGGCCTCTTCCTGTGCTGATGTTTCCTCAGAACCAGCCGTGCTCCGTAGGCGTACAAGAGGCTATGCAGGAATGCAGGCCAAGAGATGCCATGCGGTGCTAGAGCTGGTGTGCTTGGGAGACAGGAGCCACACTGGGGAAGAGGTTCTTTCAGCTCTGCAGGGGCAGGCTCAGAGGTGGTTGACGCCACGCCAACTGAAGCCTGGAATGGTGGTCAGCGATAATGGCACCAACCTCCTCTCTGACCTGCGACAGGAAAAACTCACCCACGTGCCCTGTTTTGCGCATGTCCTGAATTTGGTGGTGCAGCGGTTCTTGGGCAGGTACCCGGGCTTACAGGATGTCCTGAAGCAGGCCAGGAAAGTTTGTGTGCATTTCCGGAGGTCATATAATGCCACTGCTCGGCTGACTGACCTACAAAGGGAATACAAACTGCCCAAGAACCGCCTAATTTGTGACATGCCCACCAGATGGAACTCAACGTTAGCCACGCTGCAGCGGCTGCACACGCAGCAACGGGCCATCAATGAGTACCTGTGCCAATATGGCAGCAGAACTGGGTCAGGGGAGCTAGGTTTTTTTCCCCCACGCCAGTGGGCCTTGATCAGGGATGCATGCACTGTCCTGTCACCATTTGAGGAGGCCACGAGGATGGTGAGCAGTGACAGTGCATGCATCAGTGAGACTGTGCCTCTTATTCACATGTTGGAGCACACGCTACGTGGAATAATGGACAGGGCCCTTGAGGCAGAACAGAGGGAGGAAGAGGAGGACTTCCTTACCTCTCAAGGCCCCCTTTACCCAAACAGTGGTCCTGCTTGCCCACCCAGCACACAGGAAGAGGAGGAGGAGGAGGAAGAGGAGGAGGAGGATTGTATCAGCAGCATGGAGGTGGAGCCTAGCGCTCAGCAGCAGCAGTCTTCAAGAGATCATTTACAGTCCCAAGGAGCACGTGGATTTTTACGTGGCTGGGATGAGGTGCCTGTGGATCCTGTCGTCCTCAATGACCCAGAGGACTGTGCCCCGAATGCCTCTGCAAACCTACGCTGCATGGCCTCCCTGATTCTGCAAAGCCTGCGTAAGGATCCTCGTGTACATGCTTTTAAGGAGAGGGATCATTACTGGCTGGCGACTCTCCTTGATCCACGTTACAAGAGTAAGGTTGCGGACCTTATGTTGCCATCGCAGAGGGAGCAGAAGATGAAACTTCTGCGGGAGGCCTTGCAGAAGGGTCTGTGCAATGCGTTCCCAGAACCGGGGGGATTACCAAAACCTGGCTCTGGACAACGTCTTGCTGAGGCTTCGTTGAGTCACAGAAGGGGCGGTGGAGAAGGTGGTCGTCTGACCGATGCGTTCAGGCAGTTTTTTTGTCCGCGGCCCCAAGGTCTGACCGGTTCCAGCAACCATCACCAGCGTCTGGTTTACATGGTCCGGGAATACCTAGGGGCAAGATCCGACTTGGACACCTTCCCCACCGAAAATCCTCTGGCTTACTGGGTCTTGAGGATGGATCACTGGCCAGAGCTTGCTCAGTACGCAATTGAGCTACTGGCTTGCCCTGCATCCAGTGTTCTTTCAGAACAGACATTCAGTGCTGCTGGAGGCTTTGTCACTGATCACAGGGTGCGCCTCTCCACCAGCTCTGTTGATCGACTGACCTTCATCAAAATAAATCAGGCTTGGATCAACACCAGCTACTAAGCACCTGATGCTGATATTAATGAATAATACCTTTTTGTTGAAATGTCGGATCCCTTTTAGACTGCTGATGCTGAGTGACTGTCCTCTTATGCTGCTGATGGAATATCTTTCTCCTCCTCACTTTTCTTGCTGATAGCTAGTAAGAAATGTTGTGTTTCTGGGCTCCGCCACCAGTGCCTAAGGCACAATTTTTCTGCCCCTGTTTAACAGGGGCGCCTAATAACAACAATTTTTGATGCAATAATTTGCACGTGGCTCCTTGTTGCGCTCCAATTGGAGTTATTGGGAGGGGTTGCAGTGTTGTGTTGTGCCCAAGGAACAATTTTTCAGCCCCTGTTTAACAGGGGCACCTAATAACAATTTTTTATGCAATAATTTGCACGTGGCTCCTTGTTGCGCTCCAATTGGAGTCATTGGGAGGGGTTGCAGTGTTGTGTTGTGCCCAAGGCACAATTTTTCTGCCCCTGTTTAACAGGGGCGCCTAATAACAATTTTTGATGCAATCATTTGCACGTGGCTCCTTGTTGCGCTCCAATTGGAGTTATTAGGAGGGGTTGCAGTGTTGTGTTGTGCCCAAGGCACAATTTTTCTGCCCCTGTTTAACAGGGGTGCCTAATAACAATTTTTGATGCAATAATTTGCACGTGGCTCCTTGTTGTGCTCCAATTGGAGTTATTGGGAGGGGTTGCAGTGTTGTGTTGTGCCCAAGGCACAATTTTTCTGCCCCTGTTTAACAGGGGCGCCTAATAACAATTTTGATGCAATAATTTGCACGTGGCTCATTGTTGCGCTCCAATTGGAGTTATTGGGAGGGGTTGCAGTGTTGTGTTGTGCCCAAGGCACAATTTTTCAGCCCCAGTTTAACAGGGGCACCTAATAACAATTTTTGATGCAATAATTTGCACGTGGCTCCTTGTTGCGCTCCAATTGGAGTTATTGGGAGGGGTTGCAGAGTTGTGTTGTGCCCAAGGCACAATTTTTCTGCCCCTGTTTAACAGGGGCGCCTAATAACAATTTTTGATGCAATAATTTGCTCGTGGCTTCTTGTTGCGCTCCAATTGGAGTTATTGGGAGGGGTTGCAGTGTTGTGTTGTGCCCAAGGCACAATTTTTCAGCCCTGGCTTAACAGGGACACCTAATAACAATTTTTTGATGCAATAATTTGCACGTGGCTCCTTGTTGCGCTCTAATTGGAGTTATTGGGAGGGGTTGCAGTGTTGTGTTGTGCCCAAGGCACAATTTTTCTGTCCCTGTTTAACAGGGGCGCCTAATAACAATTTTTGATGCAATAATTAGCACGTGGCTCCTTGTTGCGCTCCAATTGGAGTTATTGGGAGGGGTTGCAGTGTTGTGTTGTGCCCAAGGCACAATTTTTCTGCCCCTGTTTAACAGGGGCGCCTAATAACAATTTTTGATGCAATAATTTGCACGTGGCTCCTTGTTGCACACCAATTGGAGTTATTGGGAGGGGTTGTAGTGTTGTGTTGTGCCCAAGGCACAATTTTTCTGCCCCTGTTTAACAGGGGTGCCTAATAACAATTTTTGATGCAATAATTTGCACGTGGCTCCTTGTTGCGCTCCAATTGGAGTTATTGGGAGGGGTTGCAGTGTTGTGTTGTGCCCAAGGCACAATTTTTCAGCCCCTGTTTAACAGGGGCACCTAATAACAATTTTTGATGCAATAATTTGCTCGTGGCTTCTTGTTGCGCTCCAATTGGAGTTATTGGGAGGGGTTGCAGTGTTGTGTTGTGCCCAAGGCACAATTTTTCAGCCCTGGCTTAACAGGGACACCTAATAACAATTTTTTGATGCAATAATTTGCACGTGGCTCCTTGTTGCGCTCCAATTGGAGTTATTGGGAGGGGTTGCAGTGTTGTGTTGTGCCCAAGGCACAATTTTTCTGTCCCTGTTTAACAGGGGCGCCTAATAACAATTTTTGATGCAATAATTAGCACGTGGCTCCTTGTTGCGCTCCAACTGGAGTTATTGGGAGGGGTTGCAGTGTTGTGTTGTGCCCAAGGCACAATTTTTCTGCCCCTGTTTAACAGGGGCGTCTAATAACAATTTTTGATGCAATAATTTGCACGTGGCTCCTTGTTGCGCTCCAATTGGAGTTATTGGGAGGGGTTGCAGTGTTGTGTTGTGCCCAAGGCACAATTTTTCAGCCCCTGTTTAACAGGGGCGCCTAATAACAATTGTTGATGCAATAATTTGCACGTGGCTCCTTGTTGCGCTCCAATTGGAGTTATTGGGAGGGGTTGCAGTGTTGTGTTGTGCCCAAGGCACAATTTTTCTGCCCCTGTTAAACAGGGGCGCCTAATAACAATTTTTGATGCAATAATTTGAACGTGGCTCCTTGTTGCGCTCCAATTGGAGTTATTGGGAGGGGTTGCAGTGTTGTGTTGTGCCCAAGGCACAATTTTTCAGCCCCTGTTTAACAGGGGCACCTAATAACAATTTTTGATGCAATAATTTGCACGTGGCTCCTTGTTGCGCTCCAATTGGAGTTATTGGGAGGGGTTGCAAGTGTTGTGTTGTGCCCAAGGCACAATTTTTCTGCCCCTGTTTAACAGGGGCGCCTAATAACAATTTTTGATGCAATAATTTGAACGTGGCTCCTTGTTGTGCTCCAATTGGAGTTATTGGGAGGGGTTGCAGTGTTGTGTTGTGCCCAAGGCACAATTTTTCAGCCCCTGTTTAACAGGGGCGCCTAATAACAATTGTTGATGCAATAATTTGCACGTGGCTCCTTGTTGCGCTCCAATTGGAGTTATTGGGAGGGGTTGCAGTGTTGTGTTGTGCCCAAGGCACAATTTTTCTGCCCCTGTTAAACAGGGGCGCCTAATAACAATTTTTGATGCAATAATTTGCACGTGGCTCCTTGTTGCGCTCCAATTGGAGTTATTGGGAGGGGTTGCAGTGTTGTGTTTTTCAGCCCCTGTTTAACCACTTAAGGACCGCCTACTGCACATATACGTTGGCAGAATGCCACGGCTGGGCACATCAACGTATATATACGTTGGTTTCTAGTACCCAGCCGTGGGTCACGGGCGCACGCCCACAGCGCGCTCCCGTGACCTGGTCCGAAGCTCCGGAGCTGAAGAACGGGGAGAGCCGTGTGTTAACACGGCTTCCCCGTGCTTCACTGTGGCCGCAGCATTGATCGCGTAATCCCTGTTATAGGGGTACGTGATCGATGACGTCACACCTACAGCCACACCCCCCTACAGTTGTAAACACACACAGGGAACACTCAAATCCTACAGCGCCCCCTTGTGGTTAACTCCCAAACTGCAACTGTCATTTTCACAGTAAACAATGCAATTTAAATGCATTTTTTGCTGTGAAAATGACAATTGTCCCGAAAATGTGTCAAAATTGTCCGAAATGTCCGCCATAATGTCGCAGTCACGAAAAAAATCGCTGATCGCCGCTATTAGTAGTAAAAAAAAATAATTAATAAAAATGGAATAAAACTATCCCTTATTTTGTAAACGCTATAAATGTTGCGAAAACCAACCGATAAACGCTTATTGCGATTTTTTTTACCAAAAATAGGTAGAAGAATACGTATCGGCCTAAACTGAGGAAAAAAAATGTTATATTTTTGGGGATATTTATTATAGCAAAAAGTAAAAAATATTGCATTTTTTTCAAAATTGTGGCTCTATTTTTGTTTATAGTGCAAAAGAAAGCTCTATTTGTGGGGAAAAAAGGACGCCAATTTTGTTTGGGAGCCACGTCGCACGACCAAGCAATTGTCAGTTAAAACGACGCAGTGCAAAATCGCAAAAAGGGGCAAGATCCTTTAGCAGCATTTTGGTCCGGGTCTTAAGTGGTTAACAGGGGCGCCTAATAACAATTTTTGATGCAATACTTTGCACGTGGCTCCTTGTTGCGTTCCAATTACAGTATGTTTGAGGGGTGTCCTTGTCTCCAAAATTTTTCTTTCACAAAACAATAATGGCCCCCCACCACCGCTAAAATATTCGACATATTGTTGCCACACAGCACGTGCGCAAGCAGTATTATTTACTTTTTTTATAGTCCTCTCATGTTGTGCAGGGACATTTCTAAACACGTGCCACTACTATAGACACCCAGCAGGTGTGATATTTAAAGGAATTTTTTTTTTCACTTTAAGCATCATTAAAATGGCTGCTCCGGAAAAAACGGCCGTTTTTAAAACTTTTTTTTCCATTAATACATGTTCCCTGGGGCAAGACCCGGGTTCTGAACGACGTTTTCCAACATTAAATTGAATTTTGGTCTTTAAAATGATCGTTTTTGAATTCGAACGTTCGGGTCCCATAGACTTCAATGGGGTTCGAAAAGTTTGTGCGAACCCGCGGTCTGTTCGAACGTTCTGGTGCGAACCGAACCCGGGGGTGTTCGGCTCATCCCTATTGGTGATATATAAACCCAGTATAATAATAATAATAATAATAGTTTTGTTCAGTGTGTAAAGCAGCAAGTTGGAGCTAGCAGACTAAAGTCCCGCCTTTCCCAAGTATGTTCTATGAATGAGCTTTACTGACTGTAGACTTCAGTACATGTACATTTTATTAGAATATTTGGAGCCACATACCTGCCCAATCTTGATCTGTGAGATTTAACTATATACAAAAGCTTTAGGGCAGACATTAATGAGATCCCAACCTGCTTCATTTAAAGAAACAAAAAACAAAACCTTCAATAGTCTAGACTCCTCCTCGCCATTTATGTCAGGTTTTCTGTGCCAGAATGGCGGAAGAGGAATATCAAACCCTACAGGCCTAGCTCACAATTAGATGGAAAGACAAGTAAAGCCTTTAATGTTTTGACAGCAGAACAATAGGAGCAAAGTATATAAATACCTAAAGAGATGCCATTACATTCACCGTAGCCATGGTCCTGGTAAAGTCAATCTCCAGGAATATTCTATAGACTGCAAAGATTTCTTCTATATCATACATGTAGCGGTACCAGCGCAAGGGCCACTAGATTTGTCCCAGGTTCTCTCTACACTAGTGTAGCGGCAGCCAAGCAAATAGCAACATTTATTCCTCTGGGTCAGTCAACAGTCCAAGGGTTGCCTTTTTTAAAGCGGGTTCACACTGGGGCGACTCGTCAGGCGGCTCAGCTGCCTAATGAGTCGCGTCCCATTCTGTGCAATAGAACCGTTCTAATAGGAGCGACGCAAGTCGCTCCAACTTAGAAAAAAGGTTCTTGTACGACTTCGGGGGCGGCTCGGGGTGATTTGCATTGACTTCTATCAGGATGACTTGCAGTGTTGCCCCCGAAGTCGTGCCGTGGAAGTGTGACTCGGCTCTTAAAGTTTGTTGTGGATTCTCTAGGATGGGGCTTAAAGCGGGGTTCCGGGCATAATTTTATTTATTTTTTGGCAAGCTAAAATGAATCACATTAAATATTCTCTAAAACATTACTAGCTCCCCAATCATTCCAGAAATCATTGCAAACACTATCCTCCAGCTCATGTTGTGGCCGTATCCATCATATGTGTGGGCATGTGAAGCCCAGTTCCTTTTTCTTCCTGGTCTTCAGGGAGAGGTGCATGCTGGGTGATTTGTAGGCACAGTAATGCCCAGAGACTCCTGGTAAATGAGTGTCATCATTTCCCAGGAAGTTGACAGGAAGTTGAAACACCTAGGACCAGGAACTAGGCAGATTACGAAATATGCCTTGTAACATCCAGATAGAAGTGACTAAAAAAAAAAAATGTTTTTTATTGTTTACATTAAAGGCAAGCTGGTAATAGAAAGTACATTTTTAGGGTGGAACTCCGCTTTAAAGGAAAATGGTGGGATATTTCAAGCACTGAAGGCCACTCTTCTGTTTGCAGCTACTTCCTAGAAAATTACCTTCAGCTAGAAGACAGGGAATGGACAGCACTGGGACACCATAAGTAATATTCCAGGCCAGGCAAGCCTTATGCCGCGTACACACGATCACTTTTTGTGATGAAAAAAAAGAAGTTTTCAAAAACGTCATTTAAAATCACCGTGTGGGCAAAACGTCATTTTATGTCTTCAAAAAAACGACCAAAAAAAAATTCGAACATGCTTGAATTTTTTGTGTCGTTTTTCAAAACGTTGTTTTTTGTGTCATAAAAAGTGATGGTGTGTGGGCAAAACGATGTTGAAAACGACATTTTTAAAGCTGCGCATGCTCAGAAGCAAGTTATGAGACGGAGCTTCAATGGAACAGAGTGCCGTCCAATGTGGTGTACGTCACCACGCTTTGCTAGAGCATTTTGGAAAAACGATGGTGTGTATGCAACGTCGTTTTGGAAAATGAAGTTTGAAAAACGTTGTTTTGTTTCATCACTTGAAACGTCGTTTTTTTTTTTATCACAAAAAGTGATCGTGTGTACGCGGCATTAGTATTAGTGCATCAAGGGTTACCAGCAGCAAGAGTCACTTAGACTGGCCATACACCTAAAGATTATCTGCAGATTTTCTATGGTCAGATGGAAAAAGTGGAACAGATTCCTCCATCTACACTGAACTGTGTGGATGGAAGAATCTCCACTGGCCCAAGCTTCCATATCTTGCTAGTCAGCCCCGCTGGTTCTTACAATAATTGCACATTCTGATTGGGTGCAGGCATTGTTTAGGTTGAGAGCCAGCAGGGCCGACTAGCAAGATACTGAAGCTTGGTCCAGTGGGAGATTCCTCCATCCACACAGTTTAGTGTACATGGAGAAATCTGTTACACTTTTTCCATCTAACCATAGAAAATCTGCAGATAATCTATAGTTGTATGGCCAGCTTAGAATCCTTCACTCAGGTTTGTACTCACAGTGTCCCTGGATACTTTCCTCTAGGCAGACAATTTCCTCAGCGAATCTTTCAGACTTGGTCCCAAATGAAACCCCCCTCTTAGCTTCACAATTTGGTACCAGAATAGGCCACCTAAGCACTGCACAGCTGGGACCTTGATGAGTGCAAGCAGAAGCTTCAACCAGGCTGCCTAGAAGGGCATTGGCCCTTTTAGCTGGGAGCTTCTCCTCTTTAATTAGAACAGGGTAGCTCCAGAGATCAGACTATTTATGCTCATTCCCAGCCACCATCTGACCACCCTTTTACAGGGATTGGCTAAGAGAATATAAATATTCAGCTGCTGATTTGCTTCTTCCATCCCACTGCATTCCAGAACTATCCAGAAGGCAGGGGGGAGCAGTCAAACACACAGCCAGTGAAACTCGGAACAGACCAGAGCAATCACACACTGTTCCAATGATTAAAGAGGAGACAAGCTAGGAGTGTTCTACAAATCTATTGACAAAATAGCAGAGATGGGGACAGCCTCATAGCTCCCAGCTGTTCCTCTTTTGGAGGGACTGTCCCCCATTTAGAACCAAATCACTCTGCCCCTATTTCTCAGTTATCCTTGTTCCAGCCAGATATATAAATCTTTATTTAAAAAAAAATGTATTATATAAAGCAGGGGTCTCCAGACTTTCTTAAAAAAGGACCGTTTACCGTTCTTTAGACTTTAGGAGGGCCAGACTGTGACCACTGGGAATTGATTATCATTAGTATTATTGGGAGGAATTGTGTCCTTCATTGGTGTCAGTGAATAAAATAGTGCCCCAAGGGCCAAATAAAAGCACACAAAGAGCTGCTTCCGGCCCCTGAGCCACAGTTTGGAGACCACTGATTTATAGGGTAACAACATTTGTGGAGAACAAATGAGCAATTAAGAAAAGGAGCGTATAAATCCATTTGCTGATCTCCCCTAGCTAGAAGGAACGTGTAAAACATCACTTCCGGTCTCTAGTATCACTTTGTCCAGCCCTTGCAGCCAAGGAAGAAGTTAAAAGAGCACAATCTGCACTTCATTAGCTTCAATGACAGGCAGGTGAGTGCTCCATACAGCGCCGTAATGCGTTCCATGCTGCAATGCAAACGGCGCCCGCACGATGACGTCATCGCCCGACGCAGCGTGCGTTCCAGCTTGGAATGTGGAAGTGCGCCGCGAATCGGCAGTTCTCTTTCAATCAGTGCTAATGCACTGCATCTGTTCCTTGCCTATAAAGGCATTCACATTAAACAGTAACATTGTTCTATTAATGTCGGCCATAGCCGGCTTGGCTAACGAATCCTCAGCCTACAACCTATGCCATCCTGGATGCCTGCCATAAGGAACTACAGGTACCATCAATCCCAGGCTGAAAACCATCCTCTCCTGCATCTGACCCTAAAGATATCTTCCTTCTTGGATCCCTACACTACCGAATCCCTACTTGCTACACTGAAGCCCTGCAAAAGGATAAGTAGCCATAGTGTCACTTGTAGTGCTATGGAAAGATCTGCTGTATGCTTTCCACCTAAAACAATTGCTGTTATTTATTATGGCTTGTGGCTATCAACATACTACTAGGAATAGACTTTTGTGCCTATGACTGTTTGCTAAGGAATATCTTAAAGGGACAGCTACACTCAAATTACCTGACCTATATTCGCCTCTCATATGCAACTATTACTTGTCTCAACAATCCTATTTACTGCATGTACTGTCAAAGTACCTGAGCCTCTCTCAGTATGCCTCTCATATGCAACTATTAGTTTTCTCTACAACTCCTATTTACTACGTGCTAGACTTAAAGAGGTGGTTCACCCTAAATATAATCTCTCCCATTTGATCCAGCATACTGGCGTCAGTGCCAGTATGCTGTTTTTTTTTTTTTAATCCCCCACTTACTGTGTAATCTTCAATTTTAATTTCTTTCCCCCGTGGTGGATGGCACCAGTATAGCGCGTCACATCTTACGAAAAGACCCGATTTAGGATTCGGGTAATCTCGGCGAAATGCGGCGCCTGCGCACAGACCTAGCAGCTGACTGCGCAGGCGCCGTATTTCTCCGAGTCCTACGGCTATGGCGCGTCACGCCCTCCGAAAAACGCCGGAATAGGACTCGGAGAAATACGGCGCCTGCGCAGTCAGCTCCTAGGTTTGTGCGCAGGCGCCGCATTGCGCCGAGAATACCCGAGTACTAGATCGGGTATTTTTGTAAGATGTGACGGGCTGTATAGGCGCCACTTGTTTACTTGTTTATGGGCCTATACCCTAAATTGCGGAACATGTTTGCCTAAACTTTTCTATGCTAATGGTTGATGTATTTCATACCTTCTCCCTTAGTGGCCTAATGCACGACGCTTTGTAATACTGATAATCGCTTGCATACAGTTGTGCATTGGAATCTTTAAGCGCATACTATCATTTTAAACGCTAAGCTCTGGTCGCATGTTGTAATGTGTCCAAGCTCAGTAGCTCAACGCCTATCTTTATGTGAGAGAGAGATGATGTAGAGAACACCCAAACTCCTGTTTGTGTGGAGTGACGCCTGGGGCCTAATACTGAATTCTCACATAAAGAAGAGCATTGAAATCCTTGCTACCACAGTTGTGGTTCACTCTCGCTCACCAGTGTCACTACAGTGAGACATCAGAGGTCTAAAAGACCCCTGATGTCTCTTTAAATTGAAACTGTCTCCGACGAAGGCTCTTTACCGAGATCAGTGTATCGGTGTGTCCGACTGATACACCGCACCACCGATCGCCGCGATCCCCCGCCCCCCCAGGCACGTGGCAGCTGTTATTCTGCTGGACATCATGTGACATCTAATCAGGATAATGCAACCACTTCCCGGACGTCAATCTGCTATTGACTGGGCGGGAGATGGTTATACGTGTGCAAAAAAAAGACAAAAAACGGTTCTGGTAGTGAAAGGGTTCAACACAATTGCCTAAAAAAAACACGACGGTTTCTTTATAACGACAAGACTAAATATTCCATATGTGGCTTAGCTTAGTCATACAAACGACCACAAGGGGACATTTGATCTCTCTGAACATGAATCCTAGGATACAGCCCAATGCTGACCACCCAGGACAACCTAATGAGGAGGAAGAGAACTGCTGTTAACAAAACAATCCAAACGAAATGGGATTTAGGCATCGGCAGGGCATGCCGTTCTTTTCCCTCAAATTCTTGACTACAATAATTTTAAAATTTGTGCGCGGTGAACAGGTGCAAGGAAGTACGACGCCGCTTCCTGGAAAGAGGTGAAAGGATTACTGTATTAAGTCCCTGGCCTCATCGACAGTTTGGTTCCCCCCTCACCCACCCCCACCCCTGCCTGCCAATCGAGAGTACAGTAAATTCCTGAGGCGCACAGTGCCCAGGCTCAGTGAATGTCTTTCTAAGAATACTGCATCTCCCCTTCTCGGCAAAAGGCCTGGAAATTCCTTCACCGTGAAAAACCGAGGAGCGATACAATTTCCTCCAAGTCAAACATGCGTCCTTGCTGCTATTGTGCTATTGTCTTAGCAGGAAATTTGTAAAAGCTTTCCCTGTATCCCTATGTTCTGTACATGCCTGTGTGTTCCTAGAACTATAGGAAAAGTATAGACTCCTTTGCACAGCGAACAATAGAAGCCCATATGTCTTAAGTCTGATGAACAGTCAACAAGGAAAGGGACTCTGCACATGTGATTGGAGCCTATTTCCAGAGGTCCACTGGTCAGGATCAGAAAATCACTTTGTACTACAAATGGATGGCGAGCCGCACACCGATACACCTTTTTTGTGAAATTTTAAATCCAAAACAAAATTGAGTACTGTCCATGATACTTTTTTTTATTTGCACTAACATACACTTTTTCAGGACAAGAGACAGGTGTTACCCCTTCTTCAAGGTCCAAGCAGTACAATCACGTCAAGTATATCCAAACAGTCAGTCTATGCTATGCAGAGGTATAGGGAAAATAGTAGGGTTGTCCCGATACCACTTTTTTGAGACCGAGTACAAGTACCGATACTTTTGTTTAAGTACTCGCCGATACCGAATACCGATACTTTTTGTCATGTGACAGTATTTTATAAAAAAAAAATAGTGATTTTTTTGTGTTTTTTAGGGGGGGTGGATTGTCAGTGTGTTTTTTTATTACTATTATTTACATTTTATTTTTATTTATTTAAAAAAAAAAACATTTATTGCACATTTTTTTTTTTTATCAGCCCTGTTGGGGGTCTTTGGTGAGATATCAGGGGTCTTAACAGACCTCTCACATCTCCCCTTTAAGACAGATAAAGGGACTAAGGACACAGATTCCCCAGTCCCTTTCTCAGCAGCTTCAGCTAAGAACGGAGAGAAGCTCCTCTCCATTCATAAACTGAAGCATCGTAATCACAGGTTATGTAAGGGGGGAGAGAGGACAGCACAGAACACGGAGGGGAGAGAGGGCAGCACAGAACACGGTGGGGGAGAGAAGACAGCACAGAACATGGGGGGGAGAGAGGACAGCACAGAACACGGAGGGGAGAGAGGACAGCACAGAACACGGGGGGAGAGAGGACAGCACAGAACACGGGGGGAGAGAGGACAGCACAGAACACGGAGGGGAGAGAGGGCAGCACAGAACACGGGGGGGGAGAGAGGACAGCACAGAACATGGGGGGGAGAGAGGACAGCACAGAACACGGAGGGGAGAGAGGACAGCACAGAACACGGGGGGAGAGAGGACAGCACGGAACACGGAGGGGAGAGAGGACAGCACAGAACACAGGGGGAGAGAGGACAGCACAGAACACGGAGGGGAGAGAGGACAGCACAGAACACGGGGGGGAAAAAGGACAGCACGGAACACGGAGGGGAGAGAGGACAGCACAGAACACGGGGGGAGAGAGGACAGCACAGAACATGGAGGGGAGAGAGGACAGCACAGAACACGGGTGGGGAGAGAGGACAGCACGGAACACGGAGGGGAGAGAGGACAGCACAGAACACGGGGGGAAAGAGGACAGTACGGAACACGGAGGGGAGAGAGGACAGCACAGAACACGGAGGGGAGAGAGGACAGTACGGAACACGGAGGGGAGAGAGGACAGCACAGAACACGTAGGGGAGAGAGGACAGCACAGAACACGGAGGGGAGAGAGGGCAGCACAGAACACGGGGGGAGAGAGGACAGCACAGAACATGGGGGGGAGAGAGGACAGCACAGAACACGGAGGGGAGAGAGGACAGCACAGAACACGGGGGGGAGAGAGGACAGCACAGAACACGGAGGGGAGAGAGGACAGCACAGAACACGGGGGGGAGAGAGGACAGTACGGAACACGGAGGGGAGAGAGGACAGCACAGAACACGGAGGGGAGAGAGGACAGTACGGAACACGGAGGGGAGAGAGGACAGCACAGAACACGGAGGGGAGAGAGGACAGCACAGAACACGGAGGGGAGAGAGGGCAGCACAGAACACGGGGGGAGAGAGGACAGCACAGAACATGGGGGGGAGAGAGGACAGCACAGAACACGGAGGGGAGAGAGGACAGCACAGAACACGGGGGGGGGGAGAGAGGACAGCACCGAACACGGGGGGGAGAGAGGACAGCACAGAACCCGGGGGGAGAGAGGACAGCACAGAACACGGAGGTGAGAGACGACAGCACAGAACACGGGGGGGAGAGAGGACAGCACAGAACATGGGGGGGAGAGAGGACAGCACAGAACACGGAGGGGAGAGAGGACAGCACAGAACACGGGGGGGAGAGAGGACAGCACGGATCACGGAGGGGAGAGAGGACAGCACAGAACACGGGGGGAGAGAGGACAGCACAGAACATGGAGGGGAGAGAGGACAGCACAGAACACGGGGGGGGGAGAGGACAGCACGGAACACGGAGGGGAGAGACGACAGCACAGAACACGGGGGGGAGAGAGGACAGTACGGAACACGGAGGGGAGAGAGGACAGCACGGAACACGGAGGGGAGAGAGGACAGCACAGAACACGGGGGGAAGAGAGGACAGCACGGAACACGGAGGGGAGAGAGGACAGCACAGAACACGGGGGGAGAGAGGACAGCACAGAACACGGGGGGAGAGAGGACAGCACGGAACACGGAGGGGAGAGAGGACAGCACAGAACACGGGGGGAGAGAGGACAGCACGAAACACGGAGGGGAGAGAGGACAGTACGGAACACGGAGGGGAGAGAGGACAGCACAGAACACGGGGGGAGAGAGGACAGCACGGAACACGGAGGGGAGAGAGGACAGCACAGAACACGGGGGGAGAGAGGACAGCACAGAACACGGGGGGAGAGAGGACAGCACGGAACACGGAGGGGAGAGAGGACAGCACAGAACACGGGGGGAGAGAGGACAGCACGAAACACGGAGGGGAGAGAGGACAGCACAAAAAACGGGGGGAGAGAGGACAGCACGGAACACGGGGGAGGAGGAGAGGACAGCACAGACAAGTACAAGTACTCAGGGAAATGCTTGGTATCGGTATCGGGACAACCCTAGAAAATAGCTAACGCGTTTCAAACTGTAGGTCTGTGCTTAATGATAGCAGGGGTGACATTGTTTGACTGTGCATATAACAAGGGGTAAATTACCAATTTACCCCTATTTAAATATTTTAATCAAAACCACGCCTCTTTGCACAATCAAATCAAAACGTTGAACACATAAAGGAGAATTCCAAAGCAGGTGCATGCATGTGAGGCACCTTAAAGGGGTTGTGAAGGTACAATTTTTATTTCCTTCCTTTACCTTAGTGCAGTCCTCCTTCACTTACCTCCTCCTTCCATTTTGCTTTTAAATGTCCTTATTTCTTCTGAGAAATCCTCACCTGTTCTTCTGTCTGTAACTCCACACAGTAATGAAAGGCTTTCTCCCTGGTGTGGAGTGTCGTGCTCACCCCCTCCCTTGGACTACAGGAGAGTCAGGATGCCCACTTAGGCCCCGTACACACGTAGGAGAACCTCGATGGGCCAAACACATCGTTCCGCCCGTCGAGGTTCTCGCCCGGCCGTCAAAATCGTCGACCAAGCCGTCGGGAAAGGCGCCGAGCCATGGTTTTCGATGAGCCATCGAGCAAATAGAGAAACTGCTCTCTATTTTGGCTCGACGGCTTTCCCGACGGGATGCTCGCTGAAACCGTACACACGGCCGAGGTTCTCGGCAGAATGAGGATCCCAGCAAGCTTCTCGCTGGTTTCTGCCGAGAATCTCTGCCATGTGTACGCCGCCTAACACACAGATCCTTTCTCTATCTGCAACGTAGAGAGCGTCCTGACTTTCCTGTAGTCCAAGGGAGGGGGTGAGCACAACACTCCACACCAGGGAGAAAGCCTTGCATTACGGTGTGGAGTTACAGACAGAAGGACAGGAAGTGAGGATTTCTCAGAAGAAACAAGGACATTTAAAAGCAAAATCAAAAAATGAGGTAAGTGAAGGAGGACTGCACTAAGGTAAAGGAAGCTATTTAGGGGAAACAAATTGTACCTTTACAACCCCTTTAACTGCTTGCCGACCAGTGCACAACTATATACGTCGACAGCAGAAGGACGTATATACACGTCCCCTTTAAGATCGCGGCATTGTGGGCACGCACGCCGCAGAAAGCTCCGTGAGCCCGACCGTGAGTCCCGCGGACTCTATCGCCAGTGGGATACCTGCGATCGTCTCACGGTGAGGAAGAATGGGGAGATGCTGATGTAAACAAGCATCTCCCTGCTCTGTCTAGTGACAATGACAGTGATCACCGCTTCCTGTAATCAGAAGTGGTGATCACTGTCTTGTCACACACAGCCCATCCCCCCTACAGCAAGAATCGCTCCCTAGGGCACATTTAACCCCTACAGTGCCACCTAATGGTTAACCCCTTCACTGCCAGTGTCATTTTCACAGTAATCAGTGCATTTTTATGCAAAATAAGGGATAGATTTATGATTTATTTTTATTTTTATTTTTTTACTAGTAATGGCGGTTATCTGCAATTTTTGTCAGGACTGTGATATTGCGGCGGACATATCGGACACTTTTGACACTATTTTGGGACCATTCACATTTATAAAGCGAACAGTGCTATAAATATGCACCAATTACTGTATAATTATGACTGACAGGGAAAGGGTTAACACTAGGGGGCGATCAAGGGGTAAATGTGTTCCCTAGGGAGCGATTCTAACTGTGGGGGGAGGTGACCGATCGGTGTCCCTATGTACAAGGGACATACCATCTCCCTAACAGGACGTGGATCTCTGTGTGTACACACAGAGATCCACGTCCTTGGCACTGTAACTGCCAATCGTGGCTACCCGGCCGACATCGCCACCAGGCACGCGCATCAGCACCTGCGGGACGTGGCGGACCCCCTAGTGGCTGGGAGGGCCGAGGACATCATATGAGAATAGCAGAGCCACCTTGTGGACGTCATATGTCTATATGCCGGTATTGAAACGGTTAATATATTAATATATGAACCTCCTCACCTGCGGAAGGAGCCTCCGATAAACGGGTGAATTGAGACAAGAAGGACCCATTGTTAGTTCAGGGAAATAATCAGTAGCCTCATACAAAGTATGAGTATGTTATTATATATGTAGTTATTACATGTATTTATTGCATTCACTAATTCATATGAGATACGAGAGAAAGGATAGAATAGGTAGAAAATTCAATGGAAAATATTGCTAATTATATCAATTATGTTGTGTTTAAAGTGGATGTAAAGCCCCTCTCATCCATTCTAAACTACTGCCATAGTGCTGATCTATACAGATATAGATGCCTCCTGCATATATCCTTACCTGTCAAATGTCTCCCCTCTGTCCGTTATAAGAACTGAAAAACTGCAGATTCTGTGGGTGGATCTGATGTCTGGAGCTCTGTGGGTGGAGTCGTGATGTCAGTAGACTTCCCGCCCACCTCTACACTCCCCTTGTCAACATGCATTTTCTCCTGTGTATTCCTTACACTAAATTCTGCTATGATCACTAACATCCAGTAAAAATCCAGAAAAGTAACCACATGACTTCAGAAAAGGAGAGGGGGTGGGAATTAAAAAATAATGCCTGTCTCAGGCTAGTGCAAGAGATATGTAAATATGTCACTCAAAGCAAGGGGGAAGAACGGACAAAAGTTTTCTCCTGTTTGTCCGTTTATCTCACGGAAAAAAGAAAAGAGGATTGCTCAGAGCTGGATTAACTCTTTAAAGGAACACTAAAGGTTTGTTTTTTATTAGTTCAATTGATTGCTGTAAGCTAAAGCATTTAAATATCACTTACCTCGTTTTTCCTTTTGACCTCCAAAATACAGTAATCCAGGTTTGAAAATGCCATTTCCTGTCTCTCCTCTGGTTGCTTTCCATCAGCACCTGAGCTGTTTTGCATGGTGGAAAGCAGAATGTGCTCACCCCCTCCCTATGACTACAGCCCTGCATAAAGATGCTCTCTTATTCCTCACAGTCATGGAGGCTAAGCCGAATGGGAACTGTAGTTCCCATTAGGCCGTGATGTAGCAAGAATGTAGCAAGAACCGCAAACCAGGAAGTCAGTGAGAATAACGATTCAGGAGTGATGGAGGTGAATAAAACAGCTCGATTTCAACAGGTATCAAACTAGTTATAATGCAAAACATTACTTTTTACTTTATCAGCTACTGTCAGACTTTAATTTAAGAGGAAAATATTTTTGTCTCTACAACCCCTTTAACTTAAAAAGAAAAAATGGACAGCCGCACTTCCACAAACCTTAAAAAGGTAGCCTTTTAATGGTAAAAAAAAATGAAGCACTACAAAACACAGCAAGCAGTGGGGTGTATAGCTGACATGTTTCACACGGTAATTTCACTGCTTAGTCATGAGTAGGGATGAGCTTCGAGTTCGAGTCGAACTCATGTTCGACTCGAACATTGCCTGTTCGCCGAACAGCGAACTATTTGGGGTGTTTGCGGTAAGTTTGTGTGAACTTTAGAACCCTGTTAAAGTCTATAGGACTCGAACGTTAGAAATCTAAAGTGCTGGGGGCGTGGCTTGGCACGCAACGGACATGGACGCTTAGTAGGAGAGCTCCGGGGCACACACGGCCTGCAACAGACTCCTTCCCCGACCCACGGCTCTCTGATGCCCGGAAAACGGCCACACAGCACCCCGCACTCCCGCTCGAGGAGAGGAACTCCCGCAGCGTCAGCCCGGATCATCACGGACCTATTTAAGCCATCGACGGGGATCCGCAGCACGATGGGGAAGGCCAAGATGGCGCTGGAGCAGCACCACGAGGAGGATTTCAGTGAGGACTCACAATCCCTCCCGGAGGACTCAGGTAGGGAGGCGGCCCGCTCTAACCACCCCCTCATGCTGGCTGACATGTCGGTGATAGCTGCAGACATTAAGTCTGTGTTCTCCGCTGCTATCACTGACATTAAATCCAACCTCCTGGCCCTGAATGAGCGCATGGCGGGGGCAGAATCTGCTGGAAGGCAGAGGGACAGGGCCATCCATCGCCTGGAAAAGGCTTCCTCCACGCACAACTATCATTTCATAGAAATAAACAGGCATTTGGAGGACTTGGACAACAGGGGAAGGAGAAAGAACATACGTGTGAGGGGCATCCCTGAGACTGTAGAATCTGCCCACATCATGCCTGCCTTACAGCGTGTGTTTAATAGTCTGCTAGAGAGGCAGGAGGATGTCGCAATTGAATTTGTCAGGGCTCATAGAGCGCTCAAACCGAGGGGGCCTGATTCTGCTCCTCCAAGGGACATTATTTGCTGCCTACAAAGCTTCCCACTGAAGGAGGACATAATGAGGAAAGCGAGGGGAAATGATCAAATTGTGTTCAATGGGGCCACGATTATGCTGTTTCAGGACCTCTCACAGATCACTTTGAAGAATCGGAGGGCCCTGCGCCCGCTGCTGGACAAGCTGAGGGAACAAGATCTGAGATACTGGAAATTCCCTTTTGCCCTGTCAGTGACAACACACTTTGCGGGACCCAGATGGTTTACAGGATTTCTGTGCTGCGTTGGATCTGGACTATGTCCCTCTCCCTGACTGGTATGCAGAATTCCGGGACCCACGGCCGGATGGCTCGCCACCCAGATCTCCCTTCTCCACGCCAGAGAAACGTCCCCAAAAAAGGCAAAAACCCCTTCGCCCGGGCAGCTCTAAAGCGGGCACTCCACACTCCTCCAGGAGGGGGCGAGGAGAGGACTGATTGTATTAGCCGTCATTGAGTTTCCACCTCATACCTCAGCCTTCCAGCAATTGCTCTGTTTTTGTTTTTGCTTTGACTATATTTTTTTATTTTTTGGTTTACTGACTGCCTATTGCCGATGTGATACACCGGACGGTCTACTCACAGATCCCCTCCCTGCCTCCCACGTTTTTGGTCTGTGTTTAGTTTGTTATGCTGATCACGTGGAGGTTCTATCTAACTTACATTGCCCACTTGGTGGTTGATAGGGGATTCTTCCTGCATAGACACTGTGAGTGAACTGACGCATGCTCTCTGCTATTGCCTTATTCTGAACTCTAGGTCTATGGCTATGCTTTATGGAGACTGAATCAAAAATTCCAGGACTTGGCAGGGAGAGGCGAGACCTCTAGTGGGCGGCGAAATGTGACCTGCAGGACTTAGGGGGGATCCTCTTAGCGGTCAGACTGCTGACATACATTGACTTAATCTGCCCTTGGTGCTGGGGGGGAGTGTGGTGGTTCATATGGGGCCCCTTTTTTCTTTTTTCCCCTTTTTCTTTTTTCCCCCTTTTTTTTGGGGTCCGGGAAGATACGTCTAGTAATAGACGAAGCTACGTTAGCCATTTTTCGCAGGCCGTGTGTGCTTTGTGGTTGAAATTTGTAACGCATACAGTTTATTTTACAAGTTTTCTGATTGTACTGGTATAGCTGACAGTCTACATCGTTGTTGACTGCCTCCCTCTACCCCCAAACCAGTGCCTCCGCATTCTCTGAGGGATTGCGGACGCACTGACTTATTCCGCCCGGAGGTGGGTTTAACCCCCTGTCCGGGCAGGGAAATCTCATACTCTCTTTTTCATTCTCTGCTCTCTGGCTCTTCTTACTCCCTCTCTCTCTCTCCTTCCTTCTCTCTTAATTTCTCTTGCTGGCACTACTGCCTCTCCTCCTTTTTCTTGGTAAAGTCGATCTTGCTAGTTGTATCTATTTGATCTTAATTCACGGTTGTCTGTGTCCTGTGATTCTCTTTTACTACAGGTGCGCTCAGCACATCTCGCTCTGAGTCCTGGCCATGGCATACACGGATCTCGGGCGGAACCCATTCGTGGTTTCTCACAACGTGAAGGGCTTAAACATCCCTGAGCGGCGCTCCACTCTCCTGCGGGAACTCAGGAAAGGTAAGCCCCAGTTTGTGCTCCTTCAGGAGACTCACTTCAAAACACATCACGTACCCCGCATGACGGACTCCTGTTACACGGAGGCATACCATGCCACGAGTGACGACTCCAAGGCTAGGGGGGTATCTATCTTGATCAGCAAACACGCACCCTTTGTCCTCCAGGAAAAGGTTATTGATCCAGGGGGTAGATACGTGTTTTTAAAAGGCCTATACGGTAGTACGCCTGTAACGGTGGCTAATGTCTATTTTAGAAATCTAAAGTGCTAATTTAAAAGGCTAATATGCAAGTTATTGTAATAAAAAGTGTTTGGGGACCTGGATCCTGCCCCAGGGGACATGTATCAATGCAAAAAAAAGTTTTAAAGACTGCAGTTTTTTTGGCAGCAGTGATTTTAATCATTTCTTTAAGTGAAACAATAAAAGTGAAATATTCCTTTAAATTTCGCACCTGGGGGGGGGGGGGTATAGTATGCCTGTAAAGTAGCGCTTGTTTCTCATGCTTAGAACTGTCCCAGCACAAAGTGTAATTTCTGAAGGGAAAAAAGTAATTTAAGATCACTCGCGGCTATAATGAATTGTCGGCTCCCGGCAATACAGAGAAAAGTCATTCAAAAAAAAAAAATGTGTGGGGGTCCACGGCATTTTTTTTTAAATTTAGGGTGGAGTTCCCCTTAAAATCCATACCAGACCTGAAGGGTCTGAAATGGATATTTGGGGGGAACCCCACATCATTTTTTTTTTATTTGACGCATGCATTCTTTTTTTATGAATGACTTTTCTCTGTATTGCTGGTATCCGACAATTCATTATAGCCACAAATGATATTAAATGACTTTTTTCCTTCAGAAGTTATTTTTTGTGCAGGGACAGTTCTAAGCACAGGAAACAAGCGCTACTTTACAGGCATACTATACACCCCCCTAGGTACAAAATTTAAAGGAATATTTCAATTTTATTGTTTCACTTTAAGCATTATTAAAATCACTGCTCCTGAAAAAAATGCAGTTTTTTTAAAACTTTTTTTGCATTGATACATGTCCCCTGAGGCAGGACCCGGGTCCCCAAACACTCCCCTGGGGCAGGACCCGGGTCCCCAAACACTCCCCTGGAGCAGGACCCGGGTCCCCAAACACTTTTTAGGACAATAACTTGCATATTAGCCTTTAAAATTAGTACTTTAGATTTCAAACGTTCGAGTCCCATTTACTTTAACAAGGTTCTAAAGTTCACACGAACATTTGGTCTGTTCGCAGGTTCTGATGCGAACCGAACCCAGGGGTGTTCGGCTCATCCCTAGTCATGAGCTATGACTAAGCACTGAAATTACAGTGTGAAACACGTCAGCTATACACCCCACTGCTTGCTGTGTTTTGTAGTGCTTCATTTATTTATTTTTACCATTAAAAGGCTACCTTTTTAAGGTTTGTGGAGGTGCGGCTGTCCATTTTTTTTTTTAAGTTTTGCTCTGTGCATTGCCGGAACTCCTGCTTCTGAGGGGACACTGATTGCATAGTGCACTTACCTGGAGGGGCAGCTTCCTCTTTCTGGATTAACTCTTTGTGGCAAGACTGGGCACAGATGATAGGAAATCTTATACTGTGACAGCAAAAAAAAAAAACGGGTTTACATCCACTTTAAATTATTTTTGTTGAGTTTTTTCAAATAAAAAATCTTACATACTTTGCAAAAATAGAATTTTTTAAACTCACCGTAAAATCCTTTTCTCTGTCGTCCATGGATGGACACAGCCTTCACAAGTCCTGACATATGGGTTATGTTCCTGTTCATAAGAGAGGACTAGGCAGAACATGTTAGATATTTAAATACATATGTTACTTTAACAGAGTTGAACAGCCCCGCCCAGGGGGCGGTCCCTCCGGACATAACCCTCCCCCCTGCAGCATGCAGCCTCAGTTCGTAACGAGCAGTACAAACCTAAAAAGGAGAGGTGGGTGCTGTGTCCGTCCATGGAAGACAGAGAAAAGGATTTTACGATGATTACAAAAAAATCCCCAAGCAGTGTCAAAAAACAGGGGTGGGAACAGTATCATTAAAAAACAAACTGCTGGGTGTAGGATGCCCTAAGCTTGCACATCATAAATATATGAGAGGGGGGGCGCAATTTGACATCTTTGCGCTAGTCGCTGGATGATCTTGTCCCGGGACTGGGTGTTTGTGTTCATATGTGTGTGTACAGGATATTAGGGGTGCTTTGAACTTTTTTGGGGTAATTTTTTAGTATGTTTTACATTTTCTGACACTTATTTTTTTTACATTTAACTTTATTGCTATCACTCGGGGGGGGGGGGGGGGGGTTATACCCATCTAAGTGATAGCAATGGCAGGTTACAGCCACACTTTATGAAGATTTTAGGGTCATTACACCCTTGGAGCTCATACAGACTTACAGTTGGGGGGATTTTTTACCCCTCCCATAAAGCCAGGGTTGGGTTGCTTTGCTTCAAATCCAAACATGTCATGTTCAACAGGCAGCAAGCCCAAGAAAATGAACCATTCAGGCAAATGAGAAAGCGCCACAAATGCCACGCAACCGCGTGCAACTGCGGCATTTTGATACAACAATTACAAGGTTAAAACGGCAGTTTAGGAGGCATCACATCCCCTCCTTGCTGCCTCAAATGCCTCTGAAGCCTCGTACACACGACCGTTTTCCTCTGCAAAATCCATTAAGAGAAAGGCTGGCAGAGCATTTTTGCAGAGAAAAACGGTCGTGTGTATGTTTTTTGCCGAGAAAACTGTCGTGGATCTCGACGAGAAGACAAGAGAACATGCTGGCATCGTACACACGACCGAGAATCTCGTCGTAAAAGAAACGTTGTTTTCCTCAACAAGGTTCTTGTCAGGCTTGTCAAGACAAAATCTCGTTGTTCTCAAACGCAGTGACGTACAACAGGGGTCGTCAACCCCCGTTTCGCGGCCCACTACGGGGGCGCGGCACTTCTTCAGCCAGGCGGGTGGCGGGTGCGAGCAGGTGGCATGAGAGCGCCCCACATGCGGCCCGCGGCACTCTGCCATTCGGACCGCCTCGGTACCGCGAGGAGACTTTTCTTCCTCCTGCTGTCGCTCTGTAATCCTCACAGAGCCGACAGCAGGAGGCGGAACAATTCTGGGTGGAGGGCGGAGCTGCCCGAGGTTATCAAATAGGCAATTGGATGCTAGGATGAAGGACACCTGTTTTTATCTCGGCCCTCCATCCAGAACTGTCCCGCCTCCCTCCCTGCAACTCTTCTCCTGTCCCTATCCAGACATGCTGTGCCTCCCTCCGATCTGTCTCTGGAGTGTGGGGGGATGACTGAGGACTGGATAGAGTGTGGGCGGGGACTGAGGACTGGAGTGTGGGGGGGGGACTGAAGTGTGGGGGAACGACTGAGGAACTGAGTGTGGCTGGACAACTGAGGACTGGAGTGTAGGGGGACGACTGAGGACTGGAGTGTGGCTGGACAACTGAGGACTGGAGTGTAGGGGGACGACTGAGGACTGGAGTGTGGCTGGACAACTGAGGACTGGAGTGTGGAGGGGACTGAAGACTGGAGTGTGGGGGGGACTGAGGACTGGAGTGTGGGGGGGACTGAGGATTGGAGTGTGGGGGGGACCTGAGGACTGGAGTGTGGGGGGGGAACTGAGGACTGGAGTGTGAGGGGGGGACTGAGGACTGGAGTGTGGGGGGGGACTGAGGACTGGAGTGTGGGGGGGGACTGAGGACTGGAGTGTGGGGGGGGACTGAAGTGTGGGGGAACGACTGAGGACCTGAGTGTGGGGAGGGGACTGAGGACTGGAGTGTAGGGGGACGACTGAGGACTGGAGTGTGGCTGGACAACTGAGGACTGGAGTGTGGAGGGGACTTAGGGTTGCCACCTCATCCCTTTAAAACAGAACACATATGAATTACACAGGTTCTGTGGCTCAGGCTAATGCAGATTAGGCACCGAGTGAGTTTAATTACCACCATAATCAGCCACAGAACCTGTGTAATTCATATGTGTTCTGTTTTAAAGGGATGAGGTGGCAACCCTGAGGGGACTGAGGACTGGAGTGTGTGGGGGGGACTGAGGACTGGAGTGTGGGGGGGACCTGAGGACTGGAGTGTGGGGGGGGAACTGAGGACTGGAGTGTGAGGGGGGGGACTGAGGACTGGAGTGTGGGGGGGGGAACTGAAGACTGGAGTGTGGGGGGGACTAAGGACTGGAGTGTGGGGACTGAGGACTGTAATGTGGGGGGGAGCTGAGGACTATAATGTGGGAGAGCTAAGGACTGGAGTGTGGGGGGAGCTGAGGACTGTAATGTGGGGGGCCTGAAGAAGTTAAATTGGGGTGACCAAGAACTGTGAGGGGGGCTGAGGATATTAAAGTGGAGGTTGGGAATGTAATGTGGGGGGTAGGCTGAGGACTGTGATGTGTGGGGGGGGACTGAGGACTGTATTGTGTGGGGGGGACTGAGGACTGTATTGTGTGGGGGGACTGAGGACTGTAATGTGGGGGGTAGGCTGAGGACTGGGATGTTGGGGGGGACTGAGGACTGTGATGTGTGGGGGGGACTGAGGACTGTAATGTGGGGTTATGATATAAATAGGGGCAGACGACAGTACTCTTAATGGGGGAGCCCAGAGTATGACAACACTACCAGTGACAGGGTGAGTGTGAGCAGGGACTGACTAGGACACATGTGTACAGGGCCTAGTGGGGGAACTACTTTCATCTGTGGAGGGGGGCTATAACTTCATCTGTGGAGGGGGGTACTGCCTTCAGCTGTTGGGGCCTTACCACATCTGGTGGCAGGCAGCATGACAAGTGACAATCCGCATCTGGTGGCAGGCAGCGTGGCAAGTGACATTCCGCATCTGGTGACAGGCAGCGTGGCAAGTGACCTTCCGCAATGTAATAATAGAAATAATGCGCTGACATCCCCAACCTCCCCCCAACCGGGTCTTGGCAAAATTTTCTTCCACGCAGCCGGTCCCCGGTGCCAAAAAGGTTGGGGACCACTGACGTACAACACGTACAACGGCACTATAAAGGGAAAGTTCCATTCCACTGGCGCCTCCCTTGGGGCTGCTTTTGCTAATCTCATGTTACTGCGTGTTAAGTAAAAGTTTGGTAAGAGACGATTTGCGCTTTTCAGTCTGTTGCAGCGTGACGAATGTGCTCCATTTACGAACGCTACTTTTTCCAAAGGTGCGCTCCCATCTCATACTTTATTCTGAGCATGCGCGGTTTTCTAAGCATACACACAAACGTGTTTCTCATCATAAACCAGCCCGACACGATGAGGAAATTGAGATGTTCTTTTTTTTTCTCAACGAAAAACATACACGCGACACGTTTTCGTCTGCAAAAAAGGGTTGTGTGTACGGGGCTTCACTCTTTTTTCTCGTCGGGAATCTCAATTAACTCGTCGTGTTCCTCATCGGGCTGGTTTACGACGAGAAACACGTTCGTGTATGCTTAGAAACCCGCGCATGCTCAGAATAAAGTTTAAGATGGGAGCGCACCTTCGGTAAAAGTAACATTTGTAATATAGATCGCACATTTGTCACACTGTAACAGACTGAAAAGCGCAAATCGTCTCTTACCAAACTTTTACTAACACGCAGTAACATGAGATTAGCAAAAGCAGCCCCAAGGGTTGTGCCAATGGAAACTAACTTCCCCTTTATAGTGCCGTCGTACGTGTTGTACGTCACCGCATTTGAGAACGACTAGATTTTGTCTTGACAGTGTGTATGCAAAGAAAGCTTGACAAGATTCTCGACAAGCCTGACAACAACCTCGTTGAGGAAAACGATCTTTCTTTTACGTCGAGATTCTCGGTTGTGTGTACGAGGCCTAAAAAGTGGTTTTGATGGCTTTGAATCCAAAAATGAAAAGCTCTTTGAAGTGTCTACTCAAGAGAGATAGAGTTAAAATATATAAATTTTCTGGCGTTAGAACAGCTGGTAAGCAGCTAAGGTATGACCGATTTTTTGTTGATTACACCTTTTGCCGTTTTGCGAATGTCGCTATCTTTAAAAAAAAATTAATTTACAGCAAGCCGACGCACATGCTCATCTGACATCTGGAGAATGTGAAAAATGGGACAATTCACAGCATAAGCTGCTGTTTAAAACCCTTCAAGGCAGAGGGGGGAACAGCTGCTGTGATTAGCATCAGAAGATGCCGTACCTGGGAAAGTGTGATGGGAAAATAGGATCCCCTCTTGGAGGAATGCAAGAACTGATGTCATTATAACTTTAGGGCTTCGCTGTAATGTCAATTTTGCCATAGGGCCGGGTCAGCTGACTTGTATAGCACAGAGAAATTTCAAGAAAGAGCTTCCTAAGAACTGCAAAATTAATTCACTAAATCGCTTTATTATCTGATCAGTTTGTCAATAAAATATTACATTCATACCTAAGTATCCAACAAATGTGGAATTTTTTATTTTTAGGAAAAGTCTGTAAAGCCCATGTGACGGATCTCGGATACCCCAGGTGGGCACATCCACCAGACCTGTGTCTCCTGTCCTCCAAACGCACCCGCAGCCTGCAGATTCGTC
This sequence comes from Rana kukunoris, assembly GCA_029574335.1. Taxonomy (NCBI): domain Eukaryota; kingdom Metazoa; phylum Chordata; class Amphibia; order Anura; family Ranidae; genus Rana; species Rana kukunoris. Next base: position 450,108,291 of record CM056053.1, on the reverse strand, counting down.
ATAACCAGCCCTTAACCCCTCAATCACGAGACAATCTACACAGGTGATGAGGGTTAAACATGCAGAGCATAAACAGTTTATTAAATACAAAACATACACTTTTACACACAGTTAGGGACACCCCCCTTAGCCTTGTCATAGAGGGGAGGGGGTAGGGGACAAGAAAGAACCAATGGGAACAGAACACTTGGACATTGAAACACACTACAGTTAAACATAAAGGGATTATGGTAAGCAGGCAGCCTCTCAATACACATCCCCTGCGGAGAGACGTCTCCAGTCCAGACCATTGTCTATATGCCATTTATCTCAATGCCAGCTTGTCCCCAGGTCTCCAGTCTCTTCTGGGCCATAATCTGTGAGTAAGAGGCCCTTCAACAGTCCCTTCCAAAAAACACAGTGACAGTGGGTTCTGCCACAGCCCAAAACATATTTATATATGTGTAGCGGGCAGCTGTTTTTCTCTGCTGGCTCTGCTTTAAATTTAGAGGGTAGTCAGAGGGTTAGTTACCTCTGACCTATTTGTTTTCAAATTTGGGACTCTGTTCCAGCCATGACTGTACTGCAGTTGACCACTATTGTTGTCTGGGCTGTTGGTTCCACCCCAGGTAGAGGGTGGCAGCAGTCAGATCCAGGTGTGTTGGGTATTCTTTCTCAGCGGCCAATCAGTGGGGGTTGATCGCCTTGCTGTGCATGCTGGGGGAGAGTATTTAAGGGACAGACGTCACAGGTTATGGGTTGTCATCGTCCCACCACCCCTGTGTGTGGCCCTCCTAGCCCGGCGTGTGTGTTCAGATTTTCTGGCTCCGGGACTACGTTGGTCTGGAGTCGTGGAAAGGAAGGCAACATGTGGACATTGACTTTGTTTCAGCTCTCATTCAGTACCCTAGACTGCGGAGAAATAGAGGCAACATGCCACCCAAAATAAACCAGCAGCTCCTTGGAAAAGCCTGCGGTGACCCCATCGGAAGTTTGATGGACAAAAAGAGAACATATCTAATGTCCCGTTGGACTTCCGACAAAAAAAAATCTGATGGAGGCTACACACGGTCAACATTTCTGAGGAAAAAAAGCCCATCTGACTTTTTTTCTCAGAAAGTTCAGCCGTGTGTATGAGGCATAAGAGTTTCCCTATTTTTGCAATTCCAGTGATTTTAGGGCAAGAAATGCAGAAAGAAATAAATACCTGAAATGCTTCTACTTTTCCAACTCTACTACAGTTTATAAATTAGTTTTTGGTGCTCACCTAATCAGAGAGATACATTATGTGGTCAAACTTAAATGGAAACTAGGAATGAGGTTCAGATTCAGGACAACCTTGGTTTCAAGGCAAACTCCCCAAATTTGTGGTTCGGTCAAACTATAAACTTTTGGCTGAAGATTTCATGCTCAAAACCATAATAGACTTCACACCCCTCTCCAAGTCTCAAAGAGTCAATAATCTAAAGCAAACTTTTAGCTACCCACTCACTATAAAATGGGGGGGGCACAGAAGCCATATTTTCAGAATGTTGGAGCTAGTTAGGGAAATCTTACAAATCTGTGTAGGGAGAATGAAGGAAGGGATACTTTACTTTGTTAGGACATACTACAGATTGCAGTGTGGTGGGTCTAGGGTGACCACATTTCCAAACTACCATTCAGGGACACCCTCCCTTCCTAAATCAGCTTGTCCTATAACGAATCACAGCACAGTGATTGGACACAAGAGACGGGATTTATGATTTCCCCAATCACAAGCAGGGAGTGGGGATTGTGCTCCTCCAGGCATTGCTGACCAGGACAAGTACTATCAGTGAGTAAAGCAGTGATGTGGGGCCTTTTTTGGGGGCATCAGATTGGCCCGGGGGGTGGCTGTGTCAGTTTCATTCCGGGACACTGCATTGTCCTGGAATGAAGGTGCCCGGGACAGACCTGCAAAATGCAGGACACGTGGTCACCCTACTGTAGGTGGGTCAGACACCTATATTACCCCTTCTGTGTTCCCAGATCTGTAGACCAAACAGTCCTCTAGGACCAATTGCTTGATAGCTGCAATGCTAACATTTTGAAGCATTTTTGTGATATTAAACATATCATACTTACGTCCCCAATCCTCTTCTGGGGTCCCACGCGACTCTCACGGCTCCACCCCACAAGAGCTAACCCCCTCTGGAAAGCATTCTCCCAAAAGGGGGTTATCTTGCAGGCACGCTCTCGGCCTGCCCCCCGGCGCGCCACATCATTAATTTGCAGTGGGAGCCAATGGCTGCGTTGCTATTAATCTAACCAATGAACAGCCGAAGAAGCTATTTGGATAGGAACAAGCCCATGGAAGTTCGGGGCTCAGGTAAGTAAAACGGGGGACGGAGAGTACAAGGTGTTTTTTCACCTTAATGCATAGGATGCATTAAGGTGAAAAAGCACAAATCTTTACAACCACTTTAATGTTATTTTGTGATATTGTTAACAAAAATAGTGTGCTTTTATAGGGGGTTAAGGATTTGTTTTTTAGTAGGGGGGTATATTTTATTTTACTTTGTGTCGTCTTTCTTTTTTTAGGGTGTGCAGCAAATGCTTATCATTAGTCCACCATTGTTACTAATGTACAGGGAGTGCAGAATTATTAGGCAAGTTGTATTTTTGAGGATTAATTTTAATTTTGAACAACAACCATGTTCTCAATGAACCCAAAAAACTCATTAATATCAAAGCTGAATATTTTTGGAAGTAGTTTTTAGTTTGTTTTTAGTTTTAGCTATTTTAGGGGGATATCTGTGTGTGCAGGTGACTATTACTGTGCATAATTATTAGGCAACTTAAAGCGGTATTTCACCCTAAACATAAGATCTCCCATGCGATCCAGCATACTGGCGTCAGCGCCAGTATGCTGGGTTTTTTTTTTTTTAATAGCACACTTACTGTATTATTGTAGAATTCCTTTTCTGTCCCCTGTGGTGGACGGCGCCAGTATAGCGCGTCACATCTTCCTAAAATACCCGATATGGACTCAGGTAATCTCGGCGAAAATGCGGCGCCTGCGCACAGACCTAGGAGCTGACTGCGCAGGCGCCGTATTTCTCCGAGTCCTACGGCTATGGCGCGTCACGCCCTCCGAAATAGGACTCGGAGAAATACGGCGCCTGCGCAGTCAGCTCCTAGGTCTGTGCGCAGGCGCCGCATTTTCGCCGAGATTACCCGAGTCCATATCGGGTATTTTAGGAAGATGTGACGCGCTATACTACAGCCGTCCACCGCGGGGGACAGAAAAGGAATTCTACAATAATACAGTAAGTGTGCTATTAAAAAAAAAAAAAAACAGCATACTGGCGCTGACGCCAGTATGCTGGATCGCATGGGAGATCTTATATTTAGGGTGAACCTCCGCTTTAACAAAAAACAAATATATACCCATTTCAATTATTTATTTTTACCAGTGAAACCAATATAACATCTCAACATTCACAAATATACATTTCTGACATTCAAAAACAAAACAAAAACAAATCAGTGACCAATATAGCCACCTTTCTTTGCAAGGACACTCATGCAGCCTGCCATCCATGGATTCTGTCAGTGTTTTGATCTGTTCACCATCAACATTGCGTGCAGCAGCAACCACAGCCTCCCAGACACTGTTCAGAGAGGTGTACTGTTTTCCCTCCTTGTAAATCTCACATTTGATGATGGACCACAGGTTCTCAATGGGGTTCAGATCAGGTGAACAAGGAGGCCATGTCATTTGTTTTTCTTCTTTTATACCCTTTCTTGCCAGCCACGCTGTGGAGTACTTGGACGCGTGTGATGGAGCATTGTCCTGCATGAAAATCATGTTTTTCTTGAGGGATGCAGACTTCTTCCTGTACCACTGCTTGAAGAAGGGGTCTTCCAGAAACTGGCAGTAGGACTGGGAGTTGAGCTTGACTTCATCCTCAACCCGAAAAGGCCCCACAAGCTCATCTTTGATGATACCAGCCCAAACCAGTACTCCACCTCCACCTTGCTGGCGTCTGAGTCGGACTGGAGCTCTCTGCCCTTTACCAATCCAGCCACGGGCCCATCCATCTGGCCCATCAAGACTCACTCTCATTTCATCAGTCCATAAAACCTTAGAAAAATCAGTCTTGAGATATTTCTTGGCCCAGTCTTGACGTTTCAGCTTGTGTGTCTTGTTCAGTGGTGGTCGTCTTTCAGCCTTTCTTACCTTGGCCATGTCTCTGAGTATTGCACACCTTGTGCTTTTGGGCACTCCAGTGATGTTGCAGCTCTGAAATATGGCCAAACTGGTGGCAAGTGGCATCTTGGCAGCTGCACGCTTGACTTTTCTCAGTTCATGGGCAGTTATTTTGCGCCTTGGTTTTTCCACACGCTTCTTGCGACCCTGTTGACTATTTTGAATGAAACGCTTGATTGTTCGATGATCACGCTTCAGAAGCTTTGCAATTTTAAGAGTGCTGCATCCCTCTGCAAGATATCTCACTATTTTTGACTTTTCTGAGCCTGTCAAGTCCTTCTTTTGACCCATTTTGCCAAAGGAAAGGAAGTTGCCTAATAATTATGCACACCTGATATAGGGTGTTGATGTCATTAGACCACACCCCTTCTCATTACAGAGATGCACATCACCTAATATGCTTAATTGGTAGTAGGCTTTCGAGCCTATACAGCTTGGAGTAAGACAACATGCATAAAGAGGATGATGTGGTCAAAATACTCATTTGCCTAATAATTCTGCACTCCCTGTATTGCCTTGCATGTATAATTTTGAGACCTATTAAAGATAAAAGGTTTATGTCCCAACAATGGTAATTAGTTTGTGGCTGTGTCTCTGCTGCAGAGCTTTAATTATTATTGATAGAAAATACGTTGTGTCTTCAGATTTGAAGCTGCTCACACACTGTCCTGCCACTGGAAAATATTTTTGGCAACTGTGACTCCGATGCTCCACACTTATTTGGTTTTTATAGAATAATAATCTGCATTGTCTGCACCTATTTGAGGCTTACATACCGTCCTGCAGCTGGAATATATTTTTGCCAACTGTCTCAGAAACTAAATACATTTTTTTTTTCTGGATGAAACCTTTTTTGTCTGTCAGGAAACAAGTGCTCTTACATCTACTTCTTGCACCCATACAGCTAATGCTCATACTGGTGCAGCTAATACTCATGTGCATGTGCCAGACAAGCTCTGGTCAGTAATTGGCATGCAATGACATGTAGACACATCGTCGCGCACGCCCAATCCTAGGAATGGCGCAAAACTGCATATTTAAAGGAGACCCTGATGTGAGCTAGTTGCTGGATGTTCAGCTTCCCTGTGACCAGTGATCCTATGTTTCTTTTCTTGTTGATTGATCTTCCATTGCTGACCTGATACCGACCTCAGCTTGCCTTTGACTATGCTCTGTCTGCTTCCTTGGTACTGACTTTCACATGCTACTTAAAGGGGTTGTAAAGGTAAAAAATGTTTTTCCTAAATTGCTTCCTTTACCATAGTGCAGTCCTCCCTCGATTTTGCTTTTAAAGTAATCCACACAGTAATGCAAGGCTTTCTCCCTGGTGTGGAGTGTCGTGTTCGCCCCCTCCCTTGTACAACAGGAGAGTCAGGACGCCCACTAACACACAGCTTCTTTCTCTGTCTGCAATGTAGAGAGCATCCTGACTCTCCTGTAGTCCAAGGGAGGGGGCGAGCATGACACTCCACACCAGGGAGAAAGCCTTGCATTACTATGTGGAGTTACAGACATAAGAACAGAAAGTGAGGATTTCTCAGAAGAAATAAGGACATTTAAAAGCAAAATGGAAGGATGAGGTAAGTGAAGGAGGACTGCACTAGGGTAAAGGAAGCTATTAAGGATTTTTTTTTACCTTTACAATCCTTTTAACTATGCTCTGTCTACTTTCGTGGTACTGACCTCAGCTTACTACTTGATCATGCTTCCTCCCGCCTAACTATGTATGACCCTGGTTTGCCTGGACCATAACTCTTAGGCCTCGTACACACGATCAAATCTGTCCGCTGGAAACGTTTCAGCAGACAGATTCGATCGTGTGTACGGCCGAGCCGACGGATTTGGCCACCCGACAGATTTCAAAGCATGCTTTGAATTCTATCGGGTGGGAATCCGTCCGCCCGACATGTCTGCTGGTTAGTACACTTACCAGCAGACATGTCGTCCCGCACCGCCGCCGAATGGATTTGGCGCATGCGCGGAAGTGTTTTACTTCCTGGTGCGGTGACGTGGCGGCGTCAACGTCACCGCCACGTCACCGACACGTCAGCGCGCCGTCTGCTGGCAGGGATTTTGGTTTGCTCGTGTGTACACGCGAGCAAACCAAAATCCCAGCAGACAGATTTGTTCAAATCTGTCGGACAGACAGATTTGAACAAATCTGTCTGCTCGTGTGTACGAGGCCTAAGGGCTCTTTCACACGTCCGTTCAGTTTTCCCCTTCAGTTTTTTCCCCTTCAGTTGATCAGTTTTTCATCCGTTTTTCGTCAGTTCCGTTTTTTTTGATGGAAGAAAAATAGGGTTTTCTTCCGTCCAAAAAAACGGAGCTTACCGCAGACGGATGTTAACGGACGTTTAGCGGATGCTCATCCGCTAACGGATCCGCTCCCATAGGGAAGCATTGAGGTCCGTTAACGGACGTCCAAAAAAAACGGACGAACTGAACGGACGTGTGAAAGGGCCCTAAGTGTACTCCTGCTCAAGTCTTCACACTATGTAACCAAGGTTCTTCTCTGGGGTGCCACTCTGCAGTCTGCCAACCCAATCCTTTCTGGAGGGGTCACACCTGCTACTCAGCTACTGTCACCCGTGCTATTTTGGATCTGGTAACTCTGTTACCACATTCAGGGGTACTCAGACCAGAGCCACAAGGGGGCTTCCTCAGCTGAGCCTCCAACCAAGGTACGTGGCACCTTCCCTATATGAACAAGTTCTATTTAGTTTCCTTCCACTGGCTAATGTCTTCAAACAAGCAACTCAAATATTTTTGGGAAAAATGTGGGCATGAGTGGGATGTGGGGTATTGTCAGAGCCGTCTTTAATGTTGATTGGACCCTGGGCAAAAAAATTCTTGGGGCCCCCCATGCAATTTTGCTCTCCACCTGCTCTAAGACATACAATAAATTACAACTAGACTTAAAATCAGTTTATTGTAGCAGATCAGGCATTAATTGCAATTAGTTGCCAGAGGTTACAGCATATCATTACCATTTACTGACTGATTGCTAGAGGTTACAGCACACATTACGGCTCACTGATTAGTTGCTAGAGGTTACAGCACATTATCTCTTCAATGCAGAGGGGCATGATATACATATGAATGCCACCGCTATTTACATATGAATGCTCCCGTTATTTACATATGAGTGACAGTTATTTACATGTAAACCCCTGGGTCTGCAGGTGAGTCACCTGTACACAACAATAGGGTAGAGCTGGGCAGCATTAGAAGCAGCACTTTACACTGAGATATCAGGACACAGCACAGGACTAAAACTTCAAGGGACGAGGGAATTTAAACTGGGATAGTTGGCAAGTATGAGGCAGCTGCTTTGGATCCCACAACAATGACAGTGCCCAGGGCAGCTCCCCCCTTTGCCCTGACTTAAAGATGGGTATTGTGGAGGGGGAGTAGTTGCTGATGTTTTGCTGGTCAAATCAGACTTGTTTCACGTGATACACATGTTTAACTACTAAAACTACCTGATTTTTTTGTTTCTTATTACCTGAAATGAAACAGATTTGAGTGCTGCTGTTAATTAAGATAAAAATTATTCCACAGACAAATTTGTGCTGCCAGAGTATGCTATTACTGAGCCTGTCAGTGAAAATTGTGATGTTCTGTAACACCATGTTCAGCTTTAAGGGATCACCCAAGCAATATTTTAAATGATTTGTGTATTTCAAATGTTCCTCTTCAAACCGCATGAAAAGGCCCTCCTCTCCCTGTTGCAAAGTAATTTTTTATTTTTTTTTGACATTTGTATATGTTCCCCATGGCAGTGCCTAGCTACCCATGCCTTTTGTTTGACAATGACATAATTAGTAGCCCCAGATATGGACCAAATTGAATATAAAGATTTGCCTCCCTCTGCCATAGATTTCAATGGGGTACAAGACAAAGTTCGGATTTTCAGAATTTTGAGTATAATTCATGAAACTGCCTGCAGATCAAATCCAGGCATGTTCTATCACCTCTAGAGAAAATCCCTCTAAGGGTCCTTTCACACGTGCGGTCCGTTTTTCGGTCCGCTCCGTGTGTCCGTCAGCTCAGCGGGGGGGTCTCCGCTGAGCTGTCGGGCAGACAGGGCGGTCCCCACACACTGTGCAGGGACCGCCCTGTCTCTCCTCCGCTATCCCCTATGGGGAATCGGATGGAAACGGACCGTCTGTCCGTTTGCATCCGATCCGTTTGGCCGGACGGAAGAAAAATAGGACATTCTTCCGTCCGAAAAAACGGATGCGGATCTGGCGGACGTTAGAGGATGCATCATCCGCTAACTGATCCTCTCCCATAGGGAAGCATTGAGGTCCGTTACCGGACATCCAAAAAACGGACGAACGGAACAGACGTGTGAAAGGGCCCTTAATTACTGAGTTCAGGTGTTTCCAGTGAAGGGTACTGTTAACCCTACAGCAGTCAAAGACATTATAGACAACAGAGCACTTCTAACCTTGTGGTGTTAGTTTGGGGAAGGTCCATTTTCATTCCATGACTGCATTCTTGTGTACAAAGCCAGCTCCATAAAGACATGGTCTGATAAGGATTGTGGGTGGAACTTGAGTGGCCTGCACAGAATCCAGACCTCAACCCCACAGAACACCTCTAGGATGAACTAGAATGCTGTGTGAGCCAGATCTTGTCATCTAACATTAGTCCATGACCTCACAAATTCCCTTTTGGCCAAATGGGCCCTAATTCCTACGGACGCAAGAAAATCCTTCGGAAAGCTTAGCCGGAAGGGTAGCCTCAAAGTTTGGGGGTACCTTCAGATTATTTCCCATGGTCTTTCGAATGGAATGTCCAAAAAGTTCATATACAGTAGGTCAGATGGTCAGTAGGGATGAGCCGAACGCCCCCTCGTTCGAGTCGCACCAGAACCTGCGAACAGACCAAAAATTTGTGTGAACTTTAGAACCCCATTAAAGTCTTTAGGACTCGAACGTTTGAAATCTAAAGTGCTAATTTTAAAGGCTAATGTAGCGCTACCCCATTCAGGAGCCACCAAGTATAAGTGGGATCGGTGTGTTGTGTTACCTGGTAGGTGTTTAGGGGTGATACTTGTGAGTTGAGGAGAAGAGAGCGAATGTCCAATCTTTAGTTGGGTTTTCTTCAATGCTTTATTCCAAGACCCAACATGGCCTTCATCAACAAAGTATAGGATAGGAACAGGTTGATGAGCAGAGAGAGAGCTTGAGTATCAGGCCTTGGATATTGAAAAGGTGAGAGAGCAATCTTACTCTCAGTAGTAATAAACAAAGTTCGTCGCCACTCCAATTGGAATGGGTAAAGTGCCCCCGGACAGGTCCCTGCCACAGGCCTGGCAGCCGGAACGTCACTTGCAAATGCTGGGAGGACCAGGCCCCTGCCACAGGCCTGGCTCGGGCCTCTGCCACAGGCCTAGTACTTGAATGAGCATGAAATTGAAATGAGCGAGTCCTTCCAATAGATTTAGTTAGAGTCCCTGGATCCTTGATGGTTCGTTCAAGCCCTATTGGATCACCTGCCTCCGGGTTCTCCTCAAGCCGATCCCCCACCGTACAGCTTCCAGCTTGGGATCATTTTAGGAAATGTTTGGGACCCAGCAGGTTCTGGGATCCCTCTCTGTGTTATAGTGAAGCTCCGCATGGTGCGCAACTTCGGCCAGGTAAGCCACGGCTGCAGGGTCCATGTATGCGCGCGCCCTGAAGGTGGATGCCGCACCTGGCCCTCAGGCCAAGGCAGCTGCCCCAGATATAGCCTCTCTCAGCATGCCCTGGTGGGGGGAACCAACCCCTCTGATTGTCTGCTGAGGAAAACGAGTCCGCCAGAACCCCTCTAGCGCCAACTGCCGCCCAGGGGTGGACACACACCCCTGGAGCGCAGACCGGCCCACAGGATAGTTCTGGAAATGGCAGCAGCCCAATTTGACAAATTGTGAATGGGAGCCATTCCCCACTAACTTTAGCATAACACCCCCACAAAAAGCAAGGGGGCGCTAATATGCAAGTTATTGTCCTAAAAGTCCCAAGTGGAGCAGGTAGGGCGGGGTGAGTGGGACGCCCTCCCTCACACCCGCCATTGCCACCGGGGGCATGGAGAAGGATGGCGATTGCCTCCGGGGGGAGGGTCTGCCTACTCCCAACTCCTGCAGTCCGGCTCCTCTCTCTCGAGTTCACGCACAAAATACACTTTAAAAAAAAAAAAAAAAAAGTGTTTGGGGACCCGGCTCCTGCTCCTGGGGAGATGTATCATTGCAAAAAGTGTTTTAAAAACTGTGTTTTTTTCAGGAGCAGTGATTTTAAATGACTTTTTTTCCTTCAGAAATGACATTTTATGCAGGGACAGTTCTAAGCACGGGAAACAAACACTACTTTACAGGCATACTATACACACTCCCTAGGTACAAAATTTAAAGAAATATTTCACTTTTATTGTTTCACTTTAACCATTTTTAAAATCACTGCTCCAGAAAAGGCGCAGTTTTTAAAACCTTTTTTTTGCATTAATACATGTCCCCTGGGGCAGGACCCGGGTTCCCAAACACTTTTTATGATAATAACTTGCATATTAGCCTTTAAAATTAGCACTATAGATTTCTCCTATAGATTTTTCCACAGTGTTCTGCGGCTTTTTGAACTTGCCGCGAACACCCCAAATTGTTCACTGTTCGGCGAACAGGCAATGTTCGAGTCGAACTCGAAACTCATCCCTAATGGTCAGGTGTTCATAAACCTTTGTCTTCCTCGTTACTGTTGCAGATATACTAAGCATGGATACATGCAGCAATAATGAAGGCCTCTTGAACCACCTAGGGAAAAAGAGCCTTGACTGATGGGGGCATGGCCAGGTGCTGGACAAGTTAGGTGTATAGTCGTGATTGGTCAAAATATGGGGGATGGGCTGGGTCAGAGCTCAGTAAAGTTTTGCCCCAGGGAATTATGGGCCCTTTAAAAGAAGAATGTGGCTGGAAGAGTTGCCCACCCTCCCGCGCCTTTTTTCTTTTTGGCATGTCACAGTTTGCTGTGGTTTCTTGACCTTGCCAGCAGTAAAGTTTCTGTAATGGGCTAGGCTGGGTTCACACTATACTACACGACAGGAGTATAACTTTCATCCTACTTTGCTCTGCGACATCTGTCCTACATTCATCCTACATTCATCCTACATTGGTCCTACATCCATCCGACTTTCATGAACAGGATACTACTTTGAACCGACTTTGTGATAGTCTGACTTGTTCTTTGACCAATCAAAACAATCCCAGGGTGAAATAAATTCCTTTTACTGCTGCTGTAATCACATGTCGGATGTCTGATAAGGACAAGGCTCCTACTTTGGTCCGACTTCAATGATATTCAATGGGCTGAAGTAGGATGAATGTTGGAGCAAAGTAGTACAGGGAGCGTTTTCAAAGTCGGACCGACTTGTGTCGGATCAGTTAAGACAGCTCTCATAGGGAAACATTGATTTTCACACGTCATGCGACATGAGCTCCCAATGTAGGAGCATTGTCGGAACAAGTGTGAACCTGGCCTTAACCCTTGATGGAAAATTGGAAGTAGGCTGTCTGTCCAGCACTTATGGTAAGGACAGGCCTCCCCTTTTGGAATTGCGTGCTCACAGTACATCTGTGACTGACACTGGTTTAAAGTGTTAATACGGTTATGTTTTGGAATTTCAAATAAAGCTGTGGCCTTATCCTTTTCAACCTAATGGTTGTAAGTGTGTTTTATTAAATGGGTAAGGGGGCAAGGATGTGGGAGGATTTTATCCCATTATGTACAGTTGATTCGTACCTAGGTCCATTGCGCCTCAACAGTCAAAGCCCCACACAGGTTCTAAAAGTAAAAAAAATAAAAGTAAAATAAATGTAGTTTTGGCTGGTGTTGAGATTTAACGATTTCTTTTTACACACACATTGTATATATATATATATATATATATATATATATATTGTGACAGGAAGTCAGGTAAATCTGTGGGTGTTGTCACAGACGGGAGATACATTTCTGCCTTGTTTAGACAATACACCAATTACTATCAGGTGTCGTCTACAGAGGTAGCCAGAAAGGTTTTGGGCGTTGGAAAACTTCAGCTGTTCAGAATGAGATAATTAAGGCCTCTATAAATTATCCAAATGATGACTACTGATTGCTGTATCCTGAGGCTTTTTGAGTTAAGGAGAGCAGTGAGAAAGACTTCTGAAGAGGTGAGGTGGTTGTTGATTTTTCTGTGTGATAAAAATAAAAAAGACTATTGTTTCTCTGCTGTATGACCAGAAGTATCTGCCCAGCAGTAGGCTATGCCAGACTCCATAGGTAGGTTCCTGTGTGGTGAAGGTAGATGCCCCAAGTGGCCAGGGTTTATTTTATGTTTTGTTTTGTTTATGCTGTTTGGGTGCTTGCACTTGTTTCCAGCAATATGGAAGAATAAACCAAACTCTTTGTTTTCCGTCTTCGCCTGCCTCTCTGTATACATACATACATACACACACACACATACACACCGCGTATGCATATAAGCCGGCCCAAATATAAGCCGAGGCACCTAATTTTACCACAAAAAAATGGAAAAAAGTATTGACTCGAGTATAAGCCTAGGGTGTCCATATGCATGCATCACTGTGTCTCACTTTGTCCATGTGCATGCCTCCTGTGCCCATTACTATACTTACATTTAACATGTATCATATAAAAGGGTTGCCCAGCTTTGAAAAATCTTTGCTCCCAGAGAGATGGCAGCTTCTGACTAGAGCTCCTTGCAGCCGACCGGACGATCACGGAGCACGGACAGGCTTCCTGCCACCCAGAGAACCCGCACCACTCACAACAGCCCTGCGAACACTGCAGGAACGATGTCCCGCAAGAGAAAGGAGGAGAGGAACCTCCAAAAGCTCACGGCACTGTCGTTCATGCCCGAGCGGCGTGGGAGGAAGCAAGATCAGCGCCGCCGGAGCTGACACGCGGCGCTCTGATGCCTATACTGATCTCCCCAGCGGCGATCCACAAGACGCAGAGGGAGGAATGTCCTCCCCCTTCCTCACTCAGTCCCCTGTACTGTCTCCAGTGACACAAAGCCCCGCAAAGGCACGGATGCGTTTGGACACAGACCCGATGGCCGGGACCGCAGTGAGTACAGCCTTACACAACGCTCATGCCATTTCCTCCCTACAATCATCCATTGCTGCATTCCCCACCTCAGGACAACCTGTCCTTGATACTACAATGAAAGACATGCTGATGACCCTGCAGTCCTCCCTCATGTCTAACCCATCATCCCTGATCCACAAATTCACAGATGACATGCGGCACCTGGGAGATAGGGTACATTACATTGAGGACAAGATGGAGGAATGTACTGATCCAGTAAATGGCCTGGTTGACGAATGTATGTCACAAAAGGAGGACACGGCCTGGATTAAATCCAAGTTGGCAGACCTTGAGGACCGTTCACGCCGCAACAACATTAAAATGCGCGGGGTACCAGAATCAGTGCCCCCAACCGGTCTCCACGAGTACGCCAGCACCATGTTCTCCGCCCTGCTGCCAGAACTGACCCCTATAGAGCTGACCATTGATCGCATCCACAGGATACCCAAACCGCGGCACCTAGAAGACACAGTCCCCAGGGACGTGCTTCTTCACGTTCATTTTTTCCAGGCCAAAGAGCGAATCCTCTACAGGGCTCGGGAACTCAATACTCTCCCTGCACCGTACACAGGAATTCAACTATTCGCTGACCTGTCACAACATACCCTACAACTGAGGAGACAGTTGAAAACAGTGACTAAAGCCCTTACCAATCATAAGATCACTTACAAATGGCGCCATCCGGCCACTATTCTTATTACTCACAACGGCATCCCCCACTCCATCTCCACAATTGAGGGAGGGATGAAGCTTCTCCAGTCCTGGGGCATCGTCCCAGAAATCCAACAAGCCAACCATGCTTCTGCAGGAAGATCTAACCCTTTTAATACGGGTTCCCAACGCGGTGCCCACAAGGCACATTGACCAGCGACTCACCTGTCCGAATTTATCGCAGGATGACATTCTAGGTCCGGTCTGGCTGACTGCTCGTTTCTCTACAGAGCCTGAACTTTCCCCCTAGTTAACTCAGCACATTCTTGAAGTTCTACTGTGCTGCCTTGTTGATATTACTGTCTTGCTCAAGTTCTCTTCTTTTTTTTTTCTGACATTTTTCTTTGTTATTTGTTTCCATTGCCTTTGTTGCCCGATCCTTCTGCATCACTACAGACCTTGAGACAGGACCTCACGGAACAAGCAGAACATTCTGACCACCTTGAAGTACCAGCGCCTGTGTACTGCGGACCGATCTACTAAAAGCTACTGCACGATTTGAAACACAAACTTCTCCTGGAGATTCCCACAGTACTGCTTCTACCAATCGTGAGTAACTGAACTGCATCTGTTACACCCCCACTTGCCAACATGTCCGTCTCAATCCTTTCCCTAAATGCGAAGGGATTGAATCACCCTACCAAGCGTTCATCCATGTGGAAATCTGCTGTGTCACATAATTGTGACGTTCTCTGTGTGCAGGAGACTCATTTCGCCCAAGATCTCTCCCCTGTGTGCAAACACAGACTCTTCCCCCACGTCTTCTCCACCTCCTTCAAGAAGAAACAGAGGGGTGTCCTCATAGCTATCCGGGACACTGTTACTTTCGAATTGCAAAGCTGTACGATAGATCCTGAGAGTAGATATATTATTTTGATATGTAAAATGAACAATGTTCAATATACCTTGGTCTCGCTGTACGCCCCGAATCAACGACAGATGTCTTTCTTTAAAGCGCTCCTTAAAACAGTTAAAGGTGTCCAACAAGGCCACCTACTTGTGCGTGGTGACTTTAATATGGTCCCAGATCATGACCTTGACTCCACAAATGGAGCCAAACGGCGTGTATCACCATTGGCAACGTTTTTGTTCTCCAATGACTTGTTTGACGTGTGGAGGTGCTGTCACGCGAGCGAGAGGGATTATACTTTCTTGTCGCCGCGTCACGGCACATACTCACGGATCAACCTATTCCTATCTGACAAAGCTTTACTGGAGAGAATCTCGGCTTCGGCGATTCACACGGCCACCTGGTCGGACCACGCCCCTATCAGCATCACTATCGATGCCCATTCACAGACTCCCAAATTCTTTCTCTGGAGGGTTAATAACTCTCTTCTCTACAATACCACTACTGTAAGCTCCATCCAACAGCAATTGATAGATTATTTTTCCCTGAACTCCCAGTCATTTCCGGATCCGGTGGTCGTGTGGAACGCCCACAAAGCCGTCGCCAGGGGTATTCTTATACAACTAGGTGCCAGAGCTAAAAAACGCAGGTCTCAGAACATAAATCAACTTACGGCAGACATAGATGCCACCGAAACCCAAAACAAATACCATCCCTCTCCTACCCTTCAGACCAACATTTTCAAATTACGCCAGGAACTACGAGCCCTCTTACTTGAATATCATGAGAAAGCTTACACTAAATTAAAAGCCTCTACATACGCCACGGGCAATAGAGCAGGCAGAATGCTGGCCCTAAAAATTCGAGGTCATAGGCTCAAATCTAAAATCCCTTTCCTTTTTCATCCCCACACTACGAGCAAATTACTTAAACCTTGAGATAGCTAATGCCTTTAGCACTTATTACTCTGACCTGTATAACATAGGGAAAAGTACCGACGTGACGCAACCTTCCCAGGAAGACATAGACAGTTTCCTAGCACATGTTAATCTTCCTTCACTTTCACCTTCACAGTTAACCTATCTTAACGCGCCTTTTACGGCAACTGAAATAACACAAACTATCAACCATCTCCCCAACTCCAAATCTCCAGGCCCGGAGGGGTTTACTGGAGAATACTATAAAAAATTCCACCACATTCTGGCTCCTAATCTATGTAAAGTTTTCAATTCCGCGGCGGCCTCTTCGTCCTTCCCCCAAGAAATGCTGAAAGCAACAATAGTCACACTTCCTAAACCCGGTAAAGACCCGACGTCGCCCCAAAACTTCCGCCCCATCTCGCTACTCAATGTAGATGTCAAAATCTATGCAAAAGTTATCGCCAACAGACTAATCAACATCCTTCCCTCTCTTATCCATATGGACCAATCCGGCTTCACAAAAGGCCGACAAGCTTCAGACGCTACAAGGCGGATGATTGATGTTATCCACCAGGTTCTCCTGTCCCTGGATGCTGAAAAAGCATTCGACAGGGTGCATTGGGGGTACCTTTCCTCAGCATTATTGAAATTCGGATTTTCGGGTCCAATCCATAACGCCATCATGGCCCTATACTCTACCCCCTCGTCTCAAGTGTACTTCGCTGACTCCTTATCATCCCCATTTCTTATCTCTAATGGAACCCGACAAGGGTGCCCCCTGTCCCCCCTAATATTCAACCAAGCAATGGAACCCCTTGCACAACATATACGCTCTAATACGAATGTCACCGGAATAACTATAGGTAGCCAGGAACACAAAATTAGCCTTTTTGCGGATGATGTTATATTGATGTTGACCAACCCTACTACTTCCCTATCAGCGGTGCAGGAGACGCTAGCCTGGTTCAGCAGAATCTCTTACTATAAAGTCAACGAATCCAAATCTCATATCCTAAATCTAGGGGTTAACTCTCCCACGAGATTGCTACTGCAACAACAGTTTCCATATACATGGACGGAACAAGCCATAACCTACCTTGGAGTTCAGTTGACCCATACTACTAAATTGCTTTTTAAGCATAACTACATTACATTTCGCGACAAACTACAGGAGAGTCTGCGCAGGCTCGCGTCTCAGGAACTGTCTTGGTTAGGTCGCCTAGCGGCATTTAAAATGTTTCATCTTCCCCAAATCCTGTATTTATTCAGGACTCTCCCTATTGTTATCCCCCTTTACTATTTTAGATCTTTACAAACTATACTGTCCTCCTTCATCTGGCAAGGTAAAAAATCTAAATGTGCACACTCCAGGCTGATCAAACACCGAAAAGCCGGAGGCACTGGATATGTGGACTTCCTGGACTACTACATGGCCTCGGTGCTCACCCAGGCCAGGGAGTGGTTCTTGCCTTCCCCACATACCATCTGGGGACAAATTGAATCCTCCTTTGTACCAGGTGGAGACCTATCCACCTGGTTACTCTCTACTTCCCCCTCATCTAAAATTCCACTCTCCGTCCCTCCCACTGTGAGGGCTACGATCCGAGTGTGGAACAAGTTTGTAGAACTCAGCCACGACCACCCTGATGCAATTAGGCTAAAACTTCCCATACTGGCACTACAACACAACATGGGCATGGTCTCCTACATCAAATTGGAGAGAGAAGGGTATCTTGCACATCAATGATCTTTTCAGTGGTAATGACCTTAAAACTTTCCCCGACCTGCAAGAGGCTTATCACCTTCCTAACTCAGACCTATACCTCTACATGAGGACACAACACTACCTCCGTAAGTCACCACCATGGGAACGAACTGTCCCCCGCCCGGCTTGGCTTTTTCTTAATAATCCTAAACCCATCATTAAAGGAATAACACTTTTTTATAACATTCTACAGCAAAAAGATGTCTTCACTAAAACAACCCCTTTGCTCCACTGGGAATCGGACCTGGGGCGCACGTTTACAACAAAACAATGGGCTACGGCCTGCAATACCACATTTGCCGTTACATCCTGCTCCTCCCTGTGGGAAATGTCTATCAAAATCTCTCAAAGATGGTATTTGACCCCAGATAAAATATCTAGATATGGACCTTCCCAGGACAATCGATGTTGGAGGAAATGCGGAGAGAAGGGAGACATGCTTCACACATTTTGGAGCTGTCCTTCCTTATCTCACCTCTGGGCATCCATATTTCGACTACTGTCCGAAATATCTCGTCTGCACGTGGCTCCGACTCCCAGTTTAGCAATTTTACTTCTTGACCTGGACCAATACCCGAAATACCTGAAACACACACTGGCCCACGTACAGCTCTCAGCGAACCTGAATATCGCTAGACGGTGGAAAAACCCATCCCCACCAACCCTAGGAGAAATCATACAAACCACACACCTACACTTCATTTATGAGCATACATTGGCGCTTAGGAACAAAAACAGAGACAAGATTCTCCGATTATGGCATCCATGGTTGCACTAGTTTAAAAGTAACCCGTTACTCCCTTTACCTCCAGATGGTTTGAACTCATTAACCAGGAATACCAGGATGAGCTGATTGTATCTCTGATACCTGTTCTGTTTTTTCCTCCTATTCCACCGGTACTAACTCTGGGCCTAAGTTTATAAATGTTTGGATCTTACCCTGGGGAGGGGGATAAGGACTGGAACCTGGACACAGTAGTGCTCCCGCAAGGGGTGTCCGGGGGAAGGCCCACCCTGCTACCCATGGTGCATCGTACATGTACATGTATCAACGTTTATCCTGTCTTACTGTTGAATGCTGGATAAGAGATTAAGCCTTGTTCCAAGCCTTATACTGTGTTATCCATACTTCTTATTTACCGTGTAATAATTTTCTGTAGTGCATTACAGGCTAAATGCCTGCATTTATGTATGTTCTTTATGGAAAACCAAATAAAAATTTACTGATGAAAAAAAAAAAAAAATCTTTGCTCCCCGGCTGTGGGTTCCAGAGACAGCAAATTTGGCACACTTGTAGAGAAGAACTGGGGCTACATGTGCGCCAAGTTTCGGGACCAGAGGACCTACGGCCGGCTGGTATCAAGTCCCCAAATTTACCGGAGAAATCACCGTTTAAAGGGGTTGTAAAGACAAAAATATTTTCTTCTTAAATTAAAGTCTGACAGTAGCTGATAAAGTAAAAAGTAATGTTTTGTAGTATAACTAGTTTGATACCTGTTGAAATCAAGCTGTTTTATTCACCTCCAGCACTCCTGAATCGTTATTTTGACTGACTTCCTGGTTTGCGGTGCACATTCATTCTTGCTACATCACGGCCTAATGGGAACTACATTTCCCATTAGGCTTAGCCTCCATGCCTATGAGGGTTAAGAGAGAATCTTCACGCAGGGCTGTAGTCATAGGGAGGGGGTGAGCACATTCTGCTTTCCACCATGCAAGTGCTGGAGGAAAGCAAGAAGAGGAGAGACAGGAAATGGCATTTTCAAACCTGGATTACTGTATTTTGGAAGTCAAAAGGAAAAACGAGTTAAGTGATATTTAAATGCTCTAGCTTACAGCAATCAATTGATCTAATAAAAAACGAACCTTTAGTGTTCCTTTAACATGGGAGTCTATGGAAGGTGTTCTCGACTTTGAAAAATCGGTGCTCCCCGGCCGTAGATTCCCTGGACAACAAACTTGTAGAGCAAGAGTGGGGCTATATGCGTGCCAAGTTTGGGGTCAGGAGACCTACGGCCGGCCGATACCGGGTCCTCAAAGTCCGGGAGATCAGGCGCAAAAAGGAAACTCGAGTATAAGCCGAGGGGGGCATTTTCAGCACACAAAAAAGTGATGAAAAACTCGACTTATACTCGAGTAAATACGGTATCATACTTTTTTAAATTGTAGAATAAGAAACAATTCATTAAGCTATAATGCTTTATTTTTTGTTTGTTTTTTGTGAGCAAGAAGGTTTTCTCCTGCAGAAGAGACATTTGTGGGATGATTTACTAAAACAGGAGAGCGCAACATCCGGTACAGTTGTGCACGGTAGCCAATCAGCTTCTAAACTTCAGCTTTTTTAATATAAGCTTTGACAATAAAATCTGGAAGCTGATTGGTTTCTATGCAGAGCTGCACCAGATGTTACACTCTCCAATTTTAGTAAATTAACCTTAGTAAATCATATCAGAGCACATACTATGCTGGCAAGTTCAAAGGCACATTACAATTGAATAAAAAAAATTCAGTTGAGTTCAAATAATGGAAAAATGCTACAACTTTTTTCAGTTGGCAACCAAGTCTATTGAAGAGTTGAAAATACGTACAGAGCATAATCAGTGCTAATCAATGATCATCTTTTTGTTCTAAAAATATTGGATGTTCAAATTTCAATCATCAGTTGATCAGTGTTATTATATCTGGAATGTCACAGTCTTCCTACTGCCTTAATGAATAGTCTGTTTTCACTGTGTAATGACTGCGTAATCAACTCAAGACGTCTCAGTCCGTCATCACTGTGTGCTGTGTGAAGGGATCTATACTTATCCTATAGTTCTAAGAATGAGGGAACATGTACAAAACACATGGATACAGGGAAAGCTTCTCTAAACTTCCTGCTAGGACAATAACAATAAGTACATGTCCTTCATTCTGTGGAAAAGGCAGGAATTTATGAAGACAGCAACTGCTCTGCTGATAGAAAACATGAAGAAGTATTAATTTAATAATCATTAAATATGAGCTACAAAAAGACATTACATTCCTCCTTCTATTTAGCGCAAGGAAACCCTTGAAATAATAAAGTCTCAGGGAACCCCTTGTAACGGGATGACCGGTGACGCCCAGAGACTTTTGCGGCATGGGGGATACTCCTGTGCCAGCGGCCCTAAGGACTTTTGGGTCTAAGGTCACCCTGTGCCCATTTTGGCCATAGGGTGGCTAATAAATCATAATTCATGTTGGCAGGATATACTGGAATATTACAAGAGGTTTATGTTGACCTGACCAGGTTGGCTCCTGAAAGACCTTTTATTGTGTGATAACACTGTTTAAAGCCTATTGATGATCAGGTGCGAATACCTTTCTGTCGGAGACAGCCGTCTGTCTAAAGAGGTGGATTGAGGGGAACTCATTGTGTGATGGTGTTTTGTTTGAATTCTATTGATAAATATATGTGACTTCTCAGGTGTAGTAATTAGATCATGCCAAAGTGTCTCTCTAAAATCTGTATTGAAGCCCCCAGTGTGTGGTGAGGGGGGTGGAGATTTCTTTGTTCCTGTGATTACTGTAATATGTTGTACTGTATATATAAGCAAGCTAAGATACCATTAAAGTGTTCATTCATTTTGAAACCAGAGGATAGAGCTGTCAGTCTCATTTTCTGGGGAATTGATATGGATCATGTCTGCTGGATTGTGGAGTGTCGTATAAGCTGTCGTGGGTTGATGGAAGGTCGTAAACGGTGGTGACCATTACACCCCTGATAAAAATAATAATTTAAACTACAACTTCAAATCACTCACATAATTAGTAGTGAATTCCAGTTTGAACTTTGTTTAACCACCTAAAGGGGTTGTAAAGGTTCATATTTTATTTTCTAAATAGGTTCCTTTAAGCTAGTGCATTGTTGGTTCACCTTTTTCTTCCACTTCCCTTCTAAATGTTTTTTTTTCTTTGTTTGAATTTCTCACTTCCTGTTTGTCCAAAGTAAGCTTTCCACCATCATCCAAGCTGTGGAAAGTCATTTAGAAAAGCTTACCTTACTGAGGAGAAACAGGAAGTGAGAAATTCAGACAAAGAAAAAAAAAACATTTAGAAGGGAAATCGTAGGAAAAGGTAAGTGAACCAACAATGCACTAGCTTAAAGTAACCAATTTAGAAAATAAAAAATAAACCTTTACAACCCCTTTAATCATCGCCTCATAGCCGAATTACAGCTACAAGGCGGTCCCTTAACTCTGGGAGGACGTCCATTGATGTCCTCCCTGAATCGCGCTCCCGCTCTCCCCTGGGGCGCGCACGCGAGAGTGTCCGTGACCAGCATCACGGATCGCAGTAAATTGCCACTGATAGTGGCTGTTAACCACGTGATTGCTCCGTCCAATGACGGAGCGATCACATGTAAACAAACCGGCGTCATTTGATGATGCCGGTTTCTCCCTCCTCTCTCTTTACCGAGCGGGTGTCAGCAGCGCTGTGGGCTGGATCTGTGACTATTGCAGTCACAAATCCAGCCATCCCTGCAATACTCTGCAATACCCCCTGCACAATACTCTGCGATACCCCCTGCACAATACTCTGCGATACCCCCTGCACAATACTCTGCGATACCCCCTGCACAATACTCTGCGATACCCCCTGCACAATACCCTGCGATACCCCCTGCACAATACCCTGCGATACCCCCTGCACAATACTCTGCGATACCCCCTGCACAATACTCTGCGATACCCCCTGCACTATACTCTGCAATACCCCCTGCACTATACTCTGCAATACCCCCTGCACTATACTCTGCAATACCCCCTGCACTATACTCTGCAATACCCCCTGCACTATACTCTGCAATAACCCCTGCACAATACTCTGCAATAACCCCTGCACAATACTCTGCAATAACCCCTGCACAATACTCTGCAATACCCCCCGCACAATTTTCAGATATTGGCACTATAGCTTGTGGACACTATAACTTTCACAAAGACCAAATAATATTCACCAATTTGTACTTATTTTTACCAAAGATATGTAGCAGTATACATTTTGGCCAAAATGTATAAAGAAAAATTACAAATTTGCTAAATTTTATAACAGAGACCAAGAAAAGTTCATTTTTTTTACAATATTTTCAGTCTTTTTTCTTTTATAGCGCAAAAAATAAGAAACCCAATGGTGATAAAATACCACCAAAAGAAAGCTCCATTTGTGGGGAAAAAAAAAAGGACAAAAATGTCATTTGGGTACAGTGTTGTATGTCTGAGTAATTTTCATTCAAAATGTGAGAGTACCGAAAGCTGAAAATTGGTCTGGTTATTAAGGGGGTTTAAGTGCCCAGTGGTCAAATGGTTAAGGGGTTGTCGGACCACTTTTATTTAATGAAATCAAAGTTAAAAAAAAAAAATTGTTCTCAACATCAACAGGGACAGTAAAAATATTACCACACCCCCTGGCTCCTCAGGCTTTAAACCTTGGCCTTTGACTGCTCTCTCAAACTATCTTAAGGCCCGTATACACGATTGGATATTCCAACAACAATTGTGTGATGGAAGGGTTTTGTCGGATAATTCCGACCATCTGTATGCTCCATGGGACAATTGTTGTTGGAATTTCCGACAACAAATGTTAGATAACCGTGCTTTCAAATTGTCGGACAACAAATGGGTCTGGGCGGATTATCCGATCATGTGTACAAAAAAAAATCCAAAAGTACAAACACGCATGAAAACCATAAGAAAACATTAACAGAAGTTGCCCAAAGGTTGGCGCTAAAGAGCAGAAAAACAAAACGTTGTTTCGTGTATGCTGGCTAAAAAAGTTCTGCCGTCTCTATGCAGAACAAGTTCATGGCGAACGCCCTTCGGACGAAAAATCCACGGATTTGTCCTATGACAATCCAAATGTGTGTGGCTTATCACAGTACTTATATGTTCCTGTGGACCTGTCTCAGTTCTTTGGGCTCTCTCAGTCCTCTGGACTTGCCTAGTCATCTCTAGTCTCTCAGCCCTTTGGACAAGAAATCTCCTGTCTCCATCATGGAGTACCATCTCTGTGAGTGTAGCACACCTGTCTCCTAACAGGAACGGGAGCTCTGAAATATGCTCAAGCCTGTCATTATAATGGTTGTGCACATCTGCATTATCGGCCTGTTGGTCTTCTGCAAGACCTGGAACTGGGTTAGAGACTTCTTCCCACCCAAAGCTCTTCAAAGTGTAGAACCCTCCTTGATAGGTGCTTGGTTAAATGTAGGTCTTTAGTTGTAATCAGTGGAGCTGCTTGTAATTGCTCTGGTCTGGTCTGGGTTTCACAGGATGTTGGTTTGGCTGCTTCCCCCTGCCTTCTGAGCAGTTTAACCGCTTGCCGACCGCTGCACACTATTTACGTTGGCAGAATGGCACGGCTGCGCATAAACAGGCGTATATTTAAGCGGGCGTAGTGCATCTGATATGCGCTATGCCGACGTAACTTTGAGGAGCTCATAGGGTATCCACAAAGCACTTGCTCCCATATGTGCGCCGGCATAACGTAAATCGGCCGGCGTAAGCCCGCGCAATTCAAAGTAGGCAGGTAGGGGTGTGTTGTATTTAAATTAAGCGTGACCCCATGTAGATGCATGGCCGACCGTACGGCGCATGCGCCGTCCATGGACGTATCTTAGTGCGCATGTGTCGGATAGAATGCCTAAGATACGTCGAACACCGCCTACGACGTGAATGTAACTTAGGAAATTTATACCAGACCCTTAGTCCAAGCTGGCCAGTAAAGGAAGATTAGGGCAAGCTTGCATGATGAATCATACCAGGCCACATGCCCTCAAAATTGAGGGGGGTGCCTCTTGTTGATGAAGACAATGGCCTCTTCTCCACAACCCTGGCCAGTAGTTGTGGGGGTATGTGCGTAGGTGTCTTTTAGGAATGTGGAATGATGAAGACAAGAGAATCTTCCCCACAAGCCTGTGGTTGGGGGGTATATGCATGGAGGGCTTTTAGGAATCTGGAAGCACCTTTTAATAATAAGGGGGCCCCAGATGAATTGAAATAAAAAAAATCCCCTCAATAAACATCATCCATTATAAATCCATTATCAATCATGTTGACGCATCGTGAACCATACCAAGACACATCACCTTAAAATTGGGGGGGGGGCTTACAGTCCCTTACCATAATAAAGCACCTTATCCCCTTGTTGATGAAGCCAAGGTCCTCTTCTCCACAACACTGGCCAGTGGTTGTGGGGTTATGCGCGTAGGAATGGAAAAATATATCCCCTCAATAAATGTCCCCCATTATAAATCCATCGTCAAACACCCTGTCCGCCGACTCACAAAATAAATAAACACTGTGTGACCCCGCAGGTGACTTTTAGGAATGTTGAAGCCCCCTTTAATATAAAGGGGCCCCAGATCCACCCCCCCCCCCCCATGAGAATGAAAAAATATATCCCCTCAATAAATGTCCCCATTATAAATCCAACGTCAAACACCCTGTCCGCCGACAAATTAAATAGCTATTTAAGAGAAGGGGCAGAGATAGTGGTGACATCATTGCCCAACTATGGCCAGTGACCGTCACTGCCTATTTGCTGACATGGCCGGGGATTCTCAGACATGCAGGTGAATGGTCGGATGACGTCAGTGTTTACTAAGGATTCAGCGGCTACAAGCACTCACTGCTTCCTTAGCAACCACTGAGAACCAAAAGCTGCCATGTTCGTCAATGCCAAACAACCTAAATGTTCGGATTTTGGAACTCACCGCCAATCACTGTCATTGTAATTTTCCCTTTAAATCAGACCAATACATATTTTTATATACTGTAACGCTGCAGAGAAGCAGGAAATTAAGGTTGTGTGCCAAGGATGCAGTTAGCCGAGGTGAAAACGGTGGGAGGTGTTGGATACATCCCAAAAATCCCTTAAAAAGGTTACGGCTTTATAAATAGGCTTAAAACATGGTGCTGGAGAAGGTTTGGGGATTAGGTTCCAAGACTATGGTATGTTATACCATGGATTTTGGCCCCGTTCCCGGAACATATACCATCCCTTCTGATACATCTCATATGGAACAGCTGTACAACCCGAAATGCCACAGTTGCAACATCATTTTTTAAAAGATTGGTCCCCCTTGCGACACCCTGCACAAGTGTCCTCAGAGCCCAGGATGGAGAAAACAGACTATCCCATTTTATAGAAGAACCTTTATATATATATTTATATATATTTAACTGAAATCAGCTGTGGATCATGGCGGGCCGACTTGGCCTTCTGTTAAAGGGTTAATGGGCCTTTAAAACAAATGTACAGACTGATGCTATTTATATGTGATCTGCCTGTAAGGGGCCCCTCTGATGTCAGCTCATCAGGAATTTGCAATTGTGCACAGTCATTTCCCCTTGAACATTAGTTCCTAGTTATATAATGGATATCAGGGGTCTTCGCAGAGGAATTGCTTAAAATCGTATGTTTTATATATATAAAACAATTGTAAGTTACAAAATGCAAAATCTACTTTTCCTTTACTGGATATAAGTCCAAACTGAATATTATTTAGTTTACTAAAGCACTATGTATCATAAGCAATTGTCATTTTTTTTTTAAATAAAATATTCCCTGCACCTTTTTTATCCATTGCTGGATCTCTGCGAAGCAGATCTCCTGCAACCTCCTCCTTGTTAGGTGCTAGGATGTCAGGTTAGGTAATTTTTTCTTTTTTCGCTCCGCTGTAATCAATGGAGCATTGTTCACTGGCCGTGGGTTTGACTGCTTCCCCCTGCCTTCTGGATAGTTCTGGAAAGTAGTGAGCTGGATAAAGCAAATTAGCAGCTGAATATTTATTTTGTCTCAGCCAATCCCTAGGGGAGAGTGCCCAGATGGAGGATAGGGGTGTGCATAAATAGTCTGAAGCCTGGTTCTTGTCCAGGAGGAGAAGTTCCCAGCCTGGAGGGTTGCTGCTTTCCCAGGCAGCCCAGCTGATATTTATCAGGAGTTCACCAAGGTTATAGCTATGGTAAAACTGGGGGTCTACTTCCTAAAAAACTGAAGCTAAAAGAGGGGGATTTTACCTAGGATCTGATCTGGAGAGTCCACTAAGGAAAAGTCTGCCTGACACTGGAGGGAGGCATCCTCATACCCAAGGCCTTGCGAGTACAGACCTGAGTCAGGAACTGTTGCTGCGGTTAACCCCCTGGTGAACCAATTCTCATGGTTGCCTGGCCTGGGTCATTGCTTATGGTGTCGAAGTGCTTTCCATTCCCAGAACTTTTCTTGAAGGGACGGTTCTAATGAGTAGCTGTAGAGTGAGATGTGTTCTCTTGTTACTGTTCTAGAGCTGGGGTCTCCAAAAACATTCTACAAAGTGTTGGTTTATTGTACTTCAGACTCTAGGAGGGCCTGACTTTGGCCAGCGGCAGTGGAAATTTTCCTGGCTTCAGTAGGAGTAAACATCTGGCATTAATGGGAAGGATAGTACCCCAGCATTGGTATCATAGGGAGGAATAGTGCCCCATTAGTGGTGTCAGTTGGCAGAATAGTGCCTGGTATCAGTGGGAGGGATATTGCCCCAAGGGCTGGATAAAGGCAAGCAAAGGGCAACATCTGGCCCTCGGGCCACAGTTTAGAGACCTCTGTTCTAGAGTATCCTACAGTTCCAGATACCCCATCCACATTGTTCAGCAATATAGAAAAAAGCAACCCTTAGACTGTAAGCAGCAAAGCTCATGTTCCCTGCTGATTTGAAAGCTTTCACTCTAAATTCAGTAGGAGGCATGTCAGACCTCTGTAGAGAGAGCACTGCTTCCACAAAAAGTAAGAGCTTTCCTGTACATAAACTGTATGTTCCATTGGGCTTTAAAACTAGAGATTCACCTTTTACATTCCCTATAAATGTACAGTGCCTTGAAAAAGTATTCATACCTTTTGAAATGTTTTACATTTTGTCATGTTGTAACTAGGGTTGTCCCGATACCACTTTTTTAGGACCGAGTACAAGTACCGATACTTTTTTTCATGTACTCGCCGATACCGAATACCGATACTTTTTTTAAATGTCATGTGACAGTTTTCAAACCACAATACAGACTAAGGATATTTTCTTTAGAATTATGAAGAACTCTAACTCAAGACATTATAAAAGAATAAAAATTAGTAAAAATGAATAAAAATGTTTTATTTGCTTGTCACGCAGTAGTAAAAAACTCAAAGAATTTTCACAGAACATGTTGATAAATACAAAAAAAGTATTCGGCCAGGCATCGGGAGCATTTGCGCAAGTAAAAGTACTCCCGCAAATACTTGCTATCGGTCCCGATACAGATACTAGTATCGGTATCGGGACAACCCTAGTTGTAACCAAAAACTAAATGTATTTTATTGGGATTTTATGTGATAGACCAACACAAAGTGGCACATAATAGTGAAGTAGAAGGGAAATTATAAAGTCTTTTTGGGGATGTCTCTAGAGAGTAACATTTTTGCCCATTCTTCTTTGCAAAATATCTCAAGCTCTGTCAGATTGGATGGAGAGCATCTGTGAACAGCAATTTTCAAGTCTTTCCACAGATTCTCAATTGGATTTAGGTCTGGACTTTGACTGGGTCATTCTAACACATGGATATGATTTGATCTAAACCATTCCATTGTAGCTCTGGCTGTATGTTTAGGGTCGTTGTCCTGCTGGAAGGTGAACCTCCATCCCAGTCTCATGTCTTTTGCAGAATCCAACAGGTTTTCTTCTAAGATTGCCCTGTATTTGGCTCCATCCATCCTCCCATCAACTCTGACCAGCTTCCTTGTCCCTGCTGAAGGAAAGCATCCTCAAAACATGATGCTGCCACCACCATGTTTCACGATCTGGAGGATTTGAGTGATGTGCAGTGTTAGTCTTCTACCACCAATAGCGTTTTGCTTTTAGGCCACAAAGATCAATTTTGGTCTCATCTGACCAGAGCACCTTCTTCCACATGTTTGCCGTGTCCCCCACATGGCTTCTCGCAAACTGCAAACAGGACTTCTTATGGCTTTCTTTCAACAATGGCTTTCTTCTTGCCACTCTTCCATAAAGGCCAGATTTGTGGAGAGCACGGCTAATATGCCTTGTACACACGATCAAAATTTCCCATGAAAAAAGTCAGAAGGAATTTTTTCATTGGATATTCCGACCATGTGTATGCCCCATCAGATTTTTTCCATTTGGAAATTCCAACGGACTTAGAAAGAGTACACGTTCTCTTTTTTTTGATTAAAAAAATTTCTATTGCAAATTCCGATCGTCTGTGTGGAACGGAGAAAAAAAACACGCATGCTCAGAATCAAGTCGACGCATTTCCTCGGCTCGTCGTAGTGTTGTACGTCACCGCGTTTTGGATGGAGATTCCGAACGTGTGTACGGGGTATAATAGTTGTCCTGTGGACAGATTCTCCCACCTGAGCTGTGGATCTCTGCAGCTCCTCCAGAGTTACCATGGGCCTCTTGGGTGCTTCTCTGATGAATGCTCTCCTTGCCCGGCCTGTCAGTTTAGGTGGACGGCCATGTCTTGGTAGGTTTGCAGTTGTGCCATACTCTTTCCATTTTTGGATGATGGATTGAACAGAACTCTGTGAGATGTTCAAAGCTTGGGATATTTTTTTATAAACTAATCATGCTTTACACTTCTCCACAACTTTATCCCTGACCTGTCTGGTGTGTTCCTTGGCCTCCATGATGTGGTTTGTTCACTAAGCTTCTCTAACAAACCTATGAGGGCTTCACAGAACTGCTGTACTTATACTGAGAATAAATGACACACATGTGGACTCTATTTATATAGGTGACTTTTGAAGGCAATTGGTTCCACTAGATTTTAGTTAGGGGTATCAGAGTAAAGGTGGCTGAATACAAATGCACGCCATAGTTTTCACATCGTAATTTGTAAAAAAAAAATTGAAACCCATTTATCATTTTCCTTCCACTTCACAATTATGTGCCACTTTGTGTTGGTCTATCACATAAAATCCCAATAAAATACATTTACGTTTTTGGTTGTAACATGACAACATGTGGAACATTTCAAGAGGTATGAATACTTTTTCGAGGCAGGGATGTGAGGTTAATAAAGGGGTTATAAAGGTACAATTATTTTTTCCTAAATAGCTTCCTTTACCTTAGTGCAGTCCTCCTTCACTTACCTCATCCTTCCATTTTGCTTTGAAATGTCCTTATTTCTTCTGAGAAATCCTCACTTCCTGTTCTTCTGTCTGTAACTCCACACAGTAATGCAAGGCTTTCTCCCTGGTGTGGAGTGTCGTGCTCGCCCCCTCCCTTGGACTACAGGAGAGTCAGGACACTCACTTACACACAGCTCCTTTCTCTATCTGCAACGTAGAGAGCGTCCTGACTCTCCTGGGGGGGGGGGGGCGAGTACAACACTCCACACCAGGGAGAAAGCCTTGCATTACTGTGTGGAGTTACAGACAGAAGAATGGGAAGTGAGGATTTCTCAGAAGAAATAAGGACATTTAAATGCAAAATGGAAGGATGAGGTAAGTGAAGGAGGACTGCACTAAGGTAAAGGAAGCTATTTAGGGGAAAAAAATTGTACCTTTACAACCCCTTTAAAGTTGCTATCTTGTGTAGAGTCTCATTCTGCCTTAATCAGTCTCTGATTACCCCTAAAGGAACAAGGTTGCACCATTATAATAACTTAAATCCCAAATAACTTTAATTTTACACCAGATAAATACATTCCAGGTGCATGAAAACAAAAAGGTGTTCAGTGCTTTACAGTCCATTTTGCATTAATAAGGCCTGTCCCCTGCCAGCATGCTGTGGAGAAGGACCCTTGCTCTCTGTGCAGAAGCAGTGGCCTCTCTGCAGATGTCCATCATGCTGCTGCGGAGTCAGAAATAAAGCTCTACAATCAATACAGCTCATGCTCCATGCTGATTGAAGAGCTCTAGCTCTGACTCATCGGAGGGGGGGGGGGGGTAGGGTGACCACGTGTCCCGGATTGCCCGGGACAGTCCCACATTTTGCAGGTCTGTCCCAGACACTTTCATTCCAGGACAATACAGTGTCCCGGATTAAACTGACAGTCACCCCCCGGGCCAACCTGATGCCCTAAAAATGGCAGCCACATCACCGCTTTCCTCACTGTCAGTACTTGTCCTGGCCGGGAATGCCTGGAGGAGCACAATCCCCGCCTCCTGCTTGTGATTGGAGAAATCATAAATCCTGCCTCTTGTGTCCAATCACAAGCTGATTTTTGGGAAGGGAGGGTGTCCCTGAATGGTAGTTTGGAAATGTGGTCACCCTAGGGGGGGGGTGTCAGACCACTGTAGAGAGACCACTGCTTCCAGACAGGAAGCAAGACCTCTTCGGTACATAAACTCTATTGAGCTTTAAAAATGTGCATTGCTGACTAGTTCTCTTTGCACTTTGAACTCCAACAAGTTTTCACCCGTCAGCTGTTTTCTTGCATGCTTACCTCAGCCTCATTCCTAGTCAGCTTATTTTCCCTTGAAATATCCCCCGTGTCTAATTTATTTGACTGTCAAATTTAATTCTCAAATACCTTTAACACGTTGCATTTGCATGAGCTTAATACGGCAATAACACTTTTCGAAAATTAATTTTGCACAATATCATTCTCGCCCGGCTGAAACGTCGAGCCGACTCGGATGGGTCGCGAGCGAAACGCATCTTCTAAACAATACTCCTTCTATTATGTAAAGGAGGCCGCCAGCTAATAAACCTTCATGTTCATATTTGCATAAAGCTAATACAGCTAAGTATAGTTTTTTTTTTTTTTTTTTTATCATAGGCATTTCAGCCCGCAGGAATTATGACTTGGCTTGGAAAATTATTATCAGAGATATAATTAAAGCAAATACAAACAAGAGACATGGAGAATGTTAATCAAAGTGACAGGCTGAACAAAACGCAACAGAGGAATGTGATTCCATTGTTAACACACAGGTTAATTCAGGTTGATGGCTTGTGCAGATGAAGCTGGGACACGGTAGTCTCTGTTCATATCCGCGTACCGGGGTCAAGAAGTAAGGTGAAGAACTTGTCTCAGGTAGCGTCCTCTAACCACTTCATTTGGCTGCCAAAAGACCAGGGCACGTTTGCGATTAGGCACTGCGTCGCTTTAACTGACAATTGCGCGGTCATACGACGTGGCTCCCAAACATAATTGAATTCCTTTTTTTACCACAAATAGAGCTTTCTTTTGGCGGTATTTGATCACCTCTGCGATTTTTATTTTTTGCGGTATAAAAAAAAATAGAGCGACAGTTTTGAGGGAAAAAAAAGCAATATTTTTGACTTTTTGCTATAATAAATATCCCAAAAAAAAATATATATAAAAAAAACAAATGTTTTCCTAAGTTTAGTCTGATGCGTATTCTTCTACATATTTTTATAAAAAAAAAAATCGCAATAAGCATTTATTGATTGGTTTGCGCAAAAGTTATAGGGCCAGATTCAGGTGATACGTATCAGTGATACGCCGGCATAACTCTGACTTTGCGCCGGCGTATCTGTTTTCTGTATTCAGAAAACAAGATACGCCGGTTTGCAGGAAAAATCCGACAGGCGTAATTGTATGACGCCGTCAGATAATAAATGCAATTTTAAAATGGCCACCAGGGGCTTTCCCGCTGATTTACGTCGAGAATATGTAAATCAGCAAGATACGCCAATTCCCGAACGTACGCCCGCCCGACGCAGTGACTTTACGCCGTTTCCGTAAGGGGTTTCCCGGCGTAAAGATAAAGCACCAAAAAGATGGCGCATCCTATGTTAAGTATGGACGTCGTGACCGCGGGAAATTTTAAAATTTTTACATCGTTTGCGTAACTCGTCCATGAATGGGGATTTACGTTGATTACGTTCACGTCGAAAACAGCGTCATAATTCGGAGCATGCGCACTGGGATTTTTCAATGGTCGACGCATGCACAGTATGTTCGGCATGGGGACGTGCCTAATTTAAATAGCATAAGCCCCCTACCCGCCGAATTTGAATTAGGCCGCCCAATTTACGCTACGCCGCCCTTAACTTTACACGCAAGTGCTTTGTGAATACAGCACTTGCGGGTAAAGTTGAGGCGACGTAACGTAAATAGGAAAAGTTACGCCGCCGCAAAGAACCGCTCGCCATCCTGAATCTGGCCCATAGCGTCTACAAAATAGTGGATAGTTTTATGGCATTTTTATTAATAATTTTTTTTTTTTACTAGTAATGGCAGCGATCTTTATCGTCACTGCGACATTATGGCGGACACATCGGACACTTTTGACTATTTTGGGACCATTGTCATTTATATAGCGATCAGTACTATAAAAATGCACTGATTACTGTGTAAATGACACTGGCAGAGAAGGGGTTAACCACTAGGGGGCAAGGAAGGGGTTGTGTGTCCTAGGGAGTGATTCTAACTGTGTGGGGGCTGGGCTACCAGTGACACGACACTGATCACTGCTCCCGGTGACAGGGAGCAGAAGATCAGTGTCCTCTCTCAAGGCAGAATGGGGAGATGCCTTGTTTACATAGGCATCCCTTCCCCCCGTTCTGTAGCTCTGTGACACGATCGCGGGGACACCGGCAGACATTGAGTCCGCGGGTCCTGCGTGCACAGTCACGGAGCTCGCGGCAGGGGCGTGCACACCCACACGGCGGCAAATTTAGAGGGACGTACATGTACGCCCATTTGCCTGCAGTGCCATTCTGCCAACGTAAATGTTCGAGTGGAGGACGGCAAGTGGCTAGATACAAAATAAGAAAGGGAGCTTTCAGGCACTTAGATGCCTCTAGATCTTTACATAACAGATTATATATATATTATACATGCAAAAATTGTTGTTACCTTTCTTTGATGGCAGTCCTCAGGAGCAAACACACCTCACACAATTAATGTAGTAAACCAAGAGTAACTTTACTTGGCATGAAAATAAAAGTAGTAACAGATCAGCAACAGATTACACAATACAGATACATATACAGCCAACTCTGCAAGAGCCCGTGCAAAAGTCAGTAAAAACCACTAAAATACTAATACTATAGGTCCTAAAGATAACTCCTAATTGTCTATGCTCGCGAGCTTCCCCTAGTGGGCAATTCTTCCAAATACAGTTGCAAATGAACCTGACCAGGCCTGGCTCAGTCAACTCCAGAATGTTCCTCAGGGGTGGGATTAACGATGAATACGTTGGTGCACTTTAATTTATTTGTAATCCCAAAAGGGTAATAGAACTAAATTTACAGGTTCAATCAACAATCAATATGGGTGTTTGCGGAACGATCCTTACAGCAATTCCGGTCACCTTGGCTAGTGTTGCTCACGAATATTCGAATTGCGAATATTCGCTACGAATATTGCATATTCGAGTATTCGCGAATATCGCGAATATCGCGGCGAATATTCGCTATTTCGAATATTCGAATGTTTTAAAACAGATCACATCCTAGAGATTCGATAAAAGCATTGCTGATGATTAGAGACCTTGGGCCGAGTAGCTGCAACCGAAAAATCGCAATGCGATTATTCGGCAAATAGCGATATCGCGCGATTATTTTATATTGT
Organism: Rana kukunoris; assembly: GCA_029574335.1. Classification (NCBI taxonomy): domain Eukaryota; kingdom Metazoa; phylum Chordata; class Amphibia; order Anura; family Ranidae; genus Rana; species Rana kukunoris. Next base: position 450,074,166 of record CM056053.1, on the reverse strand, counting down.
AATATATCAAAAAATCAGAGTACTCCATTCCGGGCACGAATATTCTGGGAGGACTATGCCGGTACGGTATGAATTGGTTGAAAACAACCAGAGTAATTCACATAAGGTAGATTATAAAAAGGTTTATTCACATAAAAACATCAAATAAAGTAAAAAATACATAACATATAGGAACGATACAGGGGCGGACTGACCATTGGGGTTTTCGGGCACTGCCCGAGGGCCCCATGCCACTAGGGGGCCCCATCAGGGTTGCCAGGCTCAATAAAACCAGGGACAGTATGTAAAAATCTGTGTTTTCTTTTACATCTGTCCCTTATATGTCCGAAACCTACATGTTTTTGATGTGAAAAACCCGAGATTTTAGCTGCCCCGCCTCTGTACTGCCTGGTGTGGTGGCCATCTGTAAGCCCGTGGGGGCCCCATATTCTTCTATTGCCCAGGGGCCCCATGAGTTGTCAGTCCGCCCCTGGAACGATACAAACACATTTAACCACAATCTAAACACCGGTCATGCAATCCCTTCTATTAGAAAGGGGGGGATCTCAGTGAAGAAATTGGAGTCGTGAGACAGGCAGTCTCTGGTCTCGACTAGTTTCGTGAGTAGTTTCGCTTCGTCAGGAGACAATCTAAAATATAATACAGGACAACAATCAAATATTTCAAAAAACACAGATACATTATTTGCCACCAGGGGGTATATAGGACAAAGCCCCTGGATGCCAATAAAATACATAACAAGGGAATTTTGTCGATCATGTCGTCTACCTAACGGCACATCGTCCATTGACCCAATAATCCAAGGCAGGCAATAGGTGGGTACCTAGCAGCTGGACCAAGAGAATTCTTGGGGTAGACCTGATGGTGAGGATATATATCACTGATAAAGAGGTAATACATTCGAGGTACGGGGGGGGGGAGGGGAAGAAGGGAAGGAAGAGCGGAAGGGAATTGAAAAAAGGAAGGGTGGGGAGGGGGGGGGGGAATGGGAAAAAGGATGAGCAGAAGGAGTAAAAGAAGGGGGGGAGGGGGTTGGTAGTGATAGGTGAAGGAAGAGACCGGGAGAAAAGGAGGGAGGGGGGGGCCCCATGTGCAAATTGTGCAAAGGGAGTGAGCTATCGGAGGGGAGAAGAAACAACCAAGGTTTGTTTTAGGAATAAGGGGGGGGGAGAGAGGGGGGAAAAAAGGAAAAGAAAAAAGGGGGGAAACAGAAAAAAAGGGGGGGGGGGAGGGAAAAGAGAAAACAAACGAGGGACAAGATAAAGCCGGAAACCCCATATAGTGGGCAGGGTGAGCACCAAAAGGATGGGAGAGAGGGATCACCAATGTGGATATAGTGCAACACCATGCAAATCCGTGACTTAGTAACCACTAAAATAGAGATTGATTACCTATGTGTCCCAATGGGCATAAAAAAGTGAAGGAAAAATAGGGGTCCCAGGACTACGGAAGTCCCCTTTAAAAGGGTTACTCGGATGACACAGTGGTTAGACCTGCATAGCATGTATGTTCAGGTCTATGCGCAGCAAAAGGTAAAGCAGTTACCAATCTCCTGCTGGTAGCAGCGCTGGTTCCTAATAAGCAGGTATAAAGATAGTATGAGAAAAGTGTGGAACAATACTCAGAAACACATAAAGGAAAAGAGGAAACAAAATCAGAGCAGCAAAGAGGTCTGAGCGCATTGCCGAGAGAACCAGTGTACTCACTTGAACGTGTATGGTAATACACATGTCCTGGGACCCAGTCCGGTGCACATAATGTCCTGTGGACTGGGTTTAAATATGGAAGCCTAATGAACAGGTGGGCGTATGAGGGCCCGAAAATGGGGGCGTGGCTGCCCGTATGTTGTATCCATTGGTCTGGTGATGTTTCTACCCATCATCCCCTGTGAGTTCAGGAGATGATAGGACAAGCAAGGGGTGATAGGACAAGCAAGGGGTGATGACTCATGTGGCACTCATTGGCCGGTCTTCCGCCGCGTCAGCGTGTATACCAACACGCTCGACGCAAGCGCCGCCCATCACCCCTTGCTTGTTGGTGCTCACCCTGCCCACTATATGCGGTTTCTGGCTTTATCTTGTCCCTCGTTTGTTTTCTCTTTTCCCTTCCCCCCCCTTTTTTTCTGTTTCCCCCCTTTTTTCTTTTCCTTTTTTCCCCCCTCTCCCCCCCCCCCTTATTCCTAAAACAAACCTTGGTTGTTTCTTCTCCCCTCCGATAGCTCACTCCCTTTGCACAATTTGCACATGGGGCCCCCCCCCTCCCTCCTTTTCTCCCGGTCTCTTCCTTCACCTATCACTCCCAACCCCCTCCCCCCCTTCTTTTACTCCTTCTGCTCATCCTTTTTCCCATTTCCCCCCCCCCCCCCCCCCACCCTTCCTTTTTTTCATTCCCTTCCGCTCTCCCTTCCCTTCTTCCCCTTTCCCCCTCCCCCGTACCTTGAATGTATTACCTCCTTATCAGTGATATATATCCTCACCATCAGGTCCACCCCAAGAATTCTCTTGGTCCAGCTGCTAGGTACCCACCTATTGCCTGCCTTGGATTATTGGGTCAATGGACGATGTGCCGTTAGGTAGGTGACATGATCGACAAAATTCCCTTGTTATGTATTTTATTGGCATCCAGGGGCTTTGTCCTATATACCTCCTGGTGGCAAATAATGTATCTGTGTTTTTTGAAATATTTGATTGTTGTCCTGTATTATATTTTAGATTGTCTCCTGACGAAGCGAAACTACTCGCGAAACTAGTCGAGACCAGAGACTGCCTGTCTCACGACTCCAATTTCTTCACTGAGATCCCCCCCTTTCTAATAGAAGGGATTGCATGACCGGTGTTTAGATTGTGGTTAAATGTGTTTGTATCGTTCCTATATGTTATGTATTTTTTACTTAATTTGATGTTTTTATGTGAATAAACCTTTTTATAATCTACCTTATGTGAATTACTCTGGTTGTTTTCAACCAATTCATAACGTACCGGCATAGTCCTCCCCGCCCACCTTTTTTGTTGGAGCCTCAGGGTTGTAGGGAATCCCTGAGCCACCTAAATTTATACTAGATTATAAGGACGATGGTACACCCCTTACCTAATTTTATTTCTTTAACTATAAAAGGTTAAATCATATTCGAAGCACTAAAGTCAGAAGGCTAAAGCAGCATTTAAAGCATTTGGGCAACTGCCCTCTCACCCGAGCAGGCCTAGTGCCCCTGCGCTCTTCACGACAAACATGCCGATCGGTGATCACTCTGCGACACACACAGTCTCCGGTCTCTCGCTCACCACTGGTACAACCGTCACCTGGTGAAAGTCTCCGGCCTCTTGGAAACACAAGCTGGACACACTTGGCCTTGTCGGTGTCCGGATGGGTGGCCTTCCGGTGAACCCAGGCCCAGACTTCAGGCCCAGGTATTTGGCTGTGATGTTCTCCCTCGTTCCGCAGAGGGAGAAGTGCAGGTCCCAAGAGAGCGAGTCTGGCTTCTCCCAGTCTTTAAGTAAACTCCCCCATCAGGCTATGCGAGGGTGTGATATGTTCCAGGAAGACAAGGCATTGTGGGAACTGTAGTCTATCCCTACTAATGTCTATGAAGTCCGTTTCTCCTGTTACCTCTAATCCCACAATGCATTGCTTTAAGAAAGAAGTAAATAAAACACATATATACAGTGTAACTGAAACTCCCGGAGCAGAGCTGTATCCTGGCCTAGGCCAACAAGGCCCAGGCCTAGGGCAGCACTTTGCAGGGGGGCAGCACGAAAAGAGTCCCCGCCGGCTTGTGCTACATTGTTAGGAACATTAGTCTAGCGCCCCCACAAAGCGGCCGCGCTGCTTCTAGTATGTGGGCGGCCGGCTTTCACCAACTGTGGGGGGGGGGGGGCGCTTCCAATTTTGACTGTCTTGTCATCCTGGACCACAAACCTTCCTCACTGTGCTATATATTTCTTCTGCACCATCTAATTAAAGTAGAACTATAAGCAACACTTACCCTTCACTTCCTGCTCTATGGGCAACCAGAAAGTAAGAGGAAATCTAAGTAAATTAAGGGAATCCATTGCCCCCCCCCCTCCAGGCCCTCAGAACTAGTGTCCTCACTCGAAAATTTCAGGGCGGGTCTTAAACAACACAGGGTGTGGCCGTGACAGGAAGGGGTGGGTCATATTTAAATTAGGGGGTGCACGAGTTTAGTCAGGCCTAGGGCAGCACAAAACCTAAATACACCCCTGTCCCGGAGATAAGTTTAGGTATGAAAGATTACCAAAAGTCTTTAACAATATGACCCCCGCTACATTTATATATACTTGTTTTCAGTGTTGTAAGTAACGGCGTTAAAATAAACGCTGTTACCTAACGATGCCCCTTTTGAGGGTAACGAGTAATCTACCAGATTACTTTTCTCCTTGCGGTAACGCTGTTCCCATTACTTGGGCAGCATTACCGCAATAACATCCATGTACCTGTGTGTCACCGTCAGCTCAGCCTTCTCCTCTGACATCGACCATCCACTATTAAAAAAGCACGCCTCCTCCTCTGACTGTTGTTCTGTTATAGGAACAGTAATTTTCCCAGCAGAGCCTCTGTTTAGTGTTCAGCCTATCACAGATGCCTTCTCATCCTCGGCCTCGGACGAGAGGACATCCGTGATAGGCGGAACACTGAACAGAGGCTCTGCTGGGAAAATTACTGTTCCGCCTATCAAGGAAAAGCCTGAGAAGGAGGCGCGGCTTTTGAATAATGGATGGCTGACGTCTGACATATGGAGAACAGGAGAAGGTAGGGAGATCGTCGTCGAGGCATGTTAAAGCACAGTGAGGCATGTTACTTACAGGCACAGTGAGGCATGTTACTTACAGGCACAGTGAGGCATGCTACAGGCACAGTGAGGCATGTTACTTACAGGCACAGTGAGGCATGTTACAGCACAGTGGGGCATGTTACTTACAGGCACAGTGAGGCATGTTACTTACAGGCACAGTGAGGCATGCTACAGGCACAGTGAGGCATGTTACTTACAGGCACAGTGAGGCATGTTACTTACAGGCACAGTGAGGCATGCTACAGGCACAGTGAGGCATGTTACTTACAGGCACAGTGAGGCATGTTACAGATGGCACCATGAGGCATGTTACAGATGGCACCGTGAGGCATGTTACAGATGGCACAGTGAGGCATGTTACAGATGGCACAGTGAGGCATGTTACAGATGGCACATTGAGGCATGTTACAGAGGGCACAGTGAGGCATGTTACAGATGGCACAGTGAGGCATGTTACAGATGGCACGGTGAGGCATGTTACAGACGGCACAGTGAGGCATGTTACAGATGGCACAGTGAGGCATGTTACAGATGGCACAGTGAGGCATGTTACAGATGGCACAGTGAGGCATGTTACAGATGGCACAGTGAGGCATGTTTACAAATGGTACAGTGTTGTCTTATACGACAGCAAAAAAAAGTCAGTTTCTTTGCTGAGTAGTAACTAAATGTAGTAACTGAGTCACTAACGCAGTTACTTTTTCAGCGAAGTAATTTGTAACTAACTAATTACTTTTTTAAAGTAAGATGAGCAACACTGGTTGTTTTATAATATTGCCTCAGGTGTTTGCTGTTAAAGTCCCATCAGTACCGGGGGGGGGGGTACTCTCTTGTCTTGAATCTGCAGTCCTTGGGGACTTGTCGTGGGGGCCTGAGGACAACTTCAGAAAGTAGTCTGTTTTCCTTATATAGGTGCTTATTATTTAAACTAGTGGATTATATTCTACGCACCATCTTACTTTATGTGTATCACTGGGCACTAGACAAACATCCACCCCTTGTAAAACCACCAAAATAACTTGGCCAGAGAGTCTCCCGACTGGCACACAAGATACTCACACACTGTTATAAAGAAAATTAGTAGGTATGTATTGAAATCAAAAAAGTGTACAGTAGTATTTCAACACTAGACAGAAGTTAATGATAAACAGTACTTTATGGCACAAGAACAATGCAATACAGCGCAATACCCCTTTAAGGCGTGCCCACCCATCCTGCAAGACTGATGATATAAACAATAGCCCTCACATTGAGAGATACTCCCCAAGTGAGATAAAATAATCAAGAGTAGGATGACTCTGTTGTAGGCCCTCAGTCAGAAGGGTCTATGTTTAAGCACTAGGATTTTTTTCAAATCTCTTACTCACAAATAAACTGTCAGGTGTGTTCTTCTGCCGGCCTAGTTGGGGCCCTTAAGATGGCATACAGTGAAAGTTGCTTTCCCCTGATGATGTAAAGAAACAGAATAATTCCCTTTTTGGCAGCATGCTAAAAAACATAAGCAGAAAAACATCATATACAAAACCCAATACAGTACCTACTGCTTATCTAGAGAAAAGCAAAAAAAACTATAAAGCAAGGTCCAAGTATGATACAATAATTCCAAGTGTTTTCCCAAATCATACTTAGTGAGGAAGTAGGCCCAACAGAGATTGCTTAATAGAAATGTAATATATTTTCAATATCATTGCAGTCCAGCTGAAATTCTGAATCAGGCTCATACTATCAGTCTTACTAGATGCTGAAGTTGGTAAGGGGGGGGGGGGGTATACTAGAGGCAACTGTCATAAATAATATCTGCATTCTGTCCTATCTGCAGCTCTAATAGTATCGCATTACAAGCACTAGCGTTGGATATAGCAGGTGCATTCACATCGCTGAAAATGCCGTCAGACTTCAGATATGTGTCAGAGCTGAGACTCCATGAGAAGTAATTACAAGTCCTGGGAATGATAACTGCAGGGTAATGTAGACATATAACCGGGAGGACAGAAGCAAGGAGTAGGACTGTCTGCACAGCTTGGCAGTGATTACTCCAATCACTGGAAAACATTTTGGCCTTTCTGCTGAAGTGTATCTTTACCGAGCAATCATAGTAAATCTTCAGGGAACACATACGTCAGGCTATTATTTTATGAGTTTTTTTTAAATATATATATATATCTCTATCTATTGTAAGGGGTTAGCTCGGTAGCGGGTGTGTGTGACCCCCTGGATGGGTTCACTAGCCACTGAACTATACAGAGAGGCAGCCGAGGATGGTTGCAAACAAAGGTTATGGTTTATTCTTCCATATTGCTGGATAGAAGTGCAAGCATCAAAAACAGCATAAACAAAACAAAACATAAAATAAACCCTGGCCACTTGGGGCGTCTACCTTCCCAACACAGGAACCTACCTATGGAGTCTGGCACAGCCTACTGCTGGGCAGACACTGCTGGTCACTCAGCACAGAAAAAAAAACAACAGTCTTTTTGATTTTTATCACACAGAAAAAATCAACACCACCTCACCTTCTGAACTCTTTCTCTGCTCACTGCTCTCCTTCACTCAAAAGCCTCAGGATGCAGCAATCAGTAGTAATCTTCTGCATAACTTATAGAGGCCTTAATTGCCCCATTCTAAACAGCTGAAGCTATCCAAGGTCCTTAAACCTTTCTGGCTATTTCTGCAGCCGACACCTAATAGTAATTGGTGAATTGTCTAAACAAGGCAGAAATGTATCTCCCATCTGTGAAAACACCCACAGATTTACCTGAGTTCCTGTCACAGTATATATATATATATTAGGGCTGTGCAAAATAACTTTTAATTAATCGATTAATCTTGAATTTTTTTGATCGATCAAAATCTTTTTGATCGATTACATTTTTTTGGATTGGTACTCACCTCTCCGCCAGCTTCTGGACCTTCGGGGAGTTCCGTTGGAGATCCGGTAACATCACGGACACCGGCAGGGCTTGCCGTGTCCATATGAAGGGCTCCTTTGCTGTGCCTTCATATCTGCATGCCGGCGGGACCTTACTATCTGCCACACACAAGGGCTGTTACACTTCCCTCTATCACTTCCCTCTATCAACCTGGGATTCTACAGCCATCCACTGGGAGTTGTGATAGTTCCCTTCATGGGACTTCTACATGCTGACAGACTGATGTTAACATATCCTCATCTGGATTCAGCAGTGGTATCGTTGTACACATTTTTATATCAGTATCATACTTACCTACATGTTTTTATGACTGCTTTTTGTACCGTTTGGTATTACTCGCACCATTTTTACAGTTTATGTAGCCACAAGACCCACCTGGGGCGGTGATTCCTTCCATAAAAGTTTCAATGATATTCCCATCGAGCGCTGCCTTTGTGTGTTTTTTTATCCTGCTATCCATTTTTCCAGTGGTTGGAGCTGCACTGGGAACCAGCCTGCAAGGAGATCAGCTAAAAGTAGTTGGATTTGTATGTGCGTTATAATTAATCAAAATTAGTCGATTAATCGATTAAAAAAAAAAACGATCAATCAAACACAAACATTTTGATCAGTAACAGCCCTAATATATATATATATTTTTATTAAGGTCAGTTGCAGCAGTTTTTTTTTTTTTTTGGAATAAAGGTTTTTCATAAAGTAATAAAAGCTGATCATCATTTTAAAGCAGCAAAACAAGTGGAATAAGGTGTGGAGAACTTACCTGGACCACGCCGAGCGAGATGTCATCTTGCCTCGGCGTGTCTTCTGGGTATCGCCGCTCCAGCGCTGTGATTGGCTGGAGCGGCGATGTCGTCACTCAGGCTTGCCTGTAGGTAAAAGTGGTAGTACAGAGTTTACTACCACTTTAAGTGGTTGGTCACATCTATGTAAACTTGCTGGCTGGATCATCATATAAAAATAAAAGCAAGAAAACCTAAAAAAGAATACGAATGCAGCCATCACATTAAAGAGTTGGTAAGCTGCAATTTAACCAATATACCATTAACCATTTAAGCCTCGGACCATTTTGCTGGTCAATGACTGGCCCACTTTTTGCGATTCGGCACTGCGTCGCTTAAACTGACAATTGCGCGGTTGTGTGAGGTGGCACCCAAACAAAAGTGACGTCCTTCTTTTCCCACATATAGAGCTTTCTTTTGGTGGTATTTGATCACCTCTGCGTTTTTTTTTTTTTGCGCTATAAACAAAACAAAAAAACAAAACGCAATAAGCGTTTATTGATCGGTTTGCGCAAAAGTTATAGCGTCTACAAAATAGGAGATAGTTTTATGGCATTTTTATTATTATTATTTCTTTTTACTAGTAATGGCGGCAATGACCGATTTTTATCATGACTGCGACTTTATGGCGGACACATTGGACACTTTGGACACATTTTTGGGACCATTGTCATTTTTACAGCAAACAGTGCTATAAAAATGCACTTATTAATGTGAAAATGACACTGGCAGTGATGGGGTTAACCCCTAGGTGGCGCTGAAGGGGTTAAGTGTGTCCTAGGGAGTGATTCTAACTGTAGAGGGGGTGGGCTATCTGTGACATGACAGTGATCACAGATTCCAAGTACAGGAAGCTGTGTACACTGTCCTGTCACTAGACTGGCTTGTTTACATCAGCATCTCCCAGTTCTTCCTCACTGTGATATCGAGTCCGTGGGACCCACGGTCGGAGTCACGGAGCTCCCACGGAGCTCCCGGGGGGCGCGCTTCTTAAAGGGGACGTATATATATGTCCTTCTGGCCGCCCGTACCATGCTGTCGATGTATATAGTCGTGCGCTGGTCGACAAGCAGTTAATGTGCCTGTGTTGCAGAAAAAAAAAAAACTTTTGTTGATTTTGAGAACAAGACCTTACCTTAGTCCTTTGCTGTATTTCTTAAAGACTTCATTACTTCCTGTTATAAAGATTTGGGACTGAGAATCCAGTTAGGCTCCATCCACACCTAGGCGTTTTGTCGCCTGAAGCCCGACGCTATTGCAGCCTAAAATACGCTGGAGGGGTGATTTAACATTGTTCTCTATGGAGATGGTTCACATCTCCACGCCGAACGCCGAAACGCCGTATGCCTGAAGCTCAAAACAAGTCCCGGACCCTTTTTTTCAGGCGGCTTCGGCGTGCGGCATAGCTGACAATGAACTGTAAAAAAAAACAAGGTTAAAAACGACGCGTTTTGTCGCGGCAAATCGCGGTACAAAACGCCGTGCTAAAGTGTGAATGCAGCCTAAGACACGGGAAAGAGTTTAACAGCTCACCACGTTATAAGAGGATTCTATGTATTCTGAAAAGTGAAATATTGCCCGAAAAGGTGACTTAACTGCTTGCGGACCGCCGCATGTACATTTACGTCAGCAGAATGGCCCAGGCAGGCACATCAACGTATATATATACGTGCCTGCCTTGCCGTGGGTCGGGGGTCCGATCGGGACCCCCCCGGTACATGCGACGGTCCGTTTTGCTGGCCGAGCGAACCGGGATGAGGGGGGCGGCTATTCGTTTTTGTCAGCCCCCTCCGGATCGCTCCCAGCCAATCCGCGCGCTCCCCCGCCCTGTCACTTCCTCTCCTGTGTAAACACAGGAAGGGGGAAGTGATGTGATCTCTCCACTCGGCGTTTTTTTCAACCACCGCTGAGGAGAGGTCACATCTCACAGTTATGGCCCATACACACGATCCGAATATCGGCCGATGGATCGTACGACTTTTTTCGCTTAAAGGGGTGTTCCAACCGCAATTTTTTTTTTTTAAAGTCAGCAGCTACTAACAGTGTAGCTGCTGACTTTAAATAAGGACACTTACCTTGTCCTACTTGCCCGCGCTGATGGCCCCCCCCCCCGATGCCGGTCCCACGATCGCTCCGGGTCCCACGCCGCTATTCACACTATGGGAAACAGGCAGTGAAGCCGTACGGCTTCACTGCCCATTTCCTACTGCGCCTGCGTGAGTCTCACGCTGGCTTGTGAATGGGCGGCTGCTCTCTGAGAACACACACAGTTCCCAGAAAGCAGCGCGCCCCATTCACAAGCAGAAGAAGCAGAAGAAAGGACACCGCGGTGTGGAATAGGCAGATTACGGACTTCCGCATAGCAACAGGTATTTCGGGTGAGAATTTTTTTTTTTTCAGGTTTTTTTTATTTAATTTTTTTAAGCAATATGGGGAAATGTTGTTTTCCTGGGTGGAACTCCGCTTTAATAATTGCAAGTAAAGTAAAATAGGTTATTAAACTCACAAAAATTCTCGTACGACAGAAAAAAAAGATCGGAAGTGATGTCACGTGTTGTAATGTATTTGTATTGTATTGTCGGACGACGGCTGTACTGACTAAACGAAAATCGTACGATCTGACATCGTACGAGAAAAGTTTTCGCGCATGTCCGATCGTAAAATATCGGATGAACGGTCGTGATCGGCTCTCGAAAGTAGTGTACACACGATCCGAAAATCGTACGATCCATCATCGGACGATCGTTTTCGTCCGATATTCGGATCGTGTGTATGGGCTATAAGTGTACACAACACTACACTGACACACACTACACATAGGCACATTTAACCCCTGTGATCGCCCCCCCACCCCCTCCCCCCTGTCACAGTGTCACTGAATGCAGTGATTATATGTATGATCACTGCAGTTAGTGTCAGTGTGACAGTCAGTTAGTGTTAGGTCCAGGGTAGCCCCCGTACCCCCCCTAATAAAGTTTTAACCCCTTGATCACCACCCTAGTTAACCCTTTCACTCCCTATTGCCAGCGTCACTAAGCGATCATTTTTCTGATCGCTGTATTAGTGTCGCTGTTCCCGCTAGGTAGCTATTTTTTTTTTATTGCGATTTTTTTTTACTAAAGACATGTGGCTAAATACATTTTGGCCTAAATGTTTGACTAGAATTTAGTTTATTTGATTTTCCTTATAACAAAAAGTAAAAAATATTGTTTTTTTTTTCAAAAATGTTGCTCTATTTTTGTATATAGCGCAAAAAAAAAAAAAAAATTGCAGAGGCGATCAAATACCACCAAAAGAAAGCTCTATTTGTGGGAAGAAAAGGACGCAAATTTTGTTTGGGAGCCACTTCGCACGACCGCGCAATTGTCTGTTAAAGCGACGCAGTGCCTAATCGCAAAAAGGGGCCTGGTCATTTACCTGCATTTTGGTCCGGGTCTTAAGTGGTTAACCACTTCAATACCCAGCCATAGAAAATTGACGGCCTGGGATGGGATTTACCATCCTAAGTGGCCGTCAATTGACGGCCTGGGCATTACAGGCGAATATCTGGAGCCTGCAGCCAGAGGCATCATCCAGATATCCTCTTCTTCAGCCGACGATTCTGCACAATGTAAGAACGATCATAGCGGCGGTTCCGCCGCTTGATCGTTCTTACAGGCCGCGGGAGGGGACATCCCCCCCTCCCGCCGCCATCCGGTGCTTCTCCGGGCTTACCTGTGCCTTCGGGGGCCCGGAGAACGAATCGTCGGCGGCGGCAGGAAGCATAGAGATGACTGGTGACCAGATGGTCACCAGTCATCTCTATGACCGTCGGAGGACCCGGGCGCGATCTGATGACGTCACGCCTGGGTGCCCGTAAGTAAACAAAGCCGCAATTGCGGCTGTAAGCCCCCATTCATGAGATCGGTGAATTTTTTTTCACCGATCTCATGGTTTCCAGCCTGGAGGAGAGATGTGAGGTCTTATTGACCCCACATCTCTCCATAAAGAGGACCTGTCACACACATTTCCTATTACAAGGGATGTTTACATTCCTTGTAATAGGAATAAAAGTGGAAAAAAAAAAAAATGAAAAAAAGTGTAAAAATAAATAAAAAATAAGTCAAAAAAATAAATAAAAGATAAAAAAAAAATTAAAACGCCCCTGTCCCCGATAGCTCGCGCGCAGAAGCGAACGCACACGCAAGTCCCGCCGACATATGTAAACGCCGTTTAAACCACATAAGTGAGGTATCGCCGCGTGCGTTAGAGTGCCAGCAACGAATCTAGCACTAGATCTCCTCTGTAAATCTAAACTGTAACCTGTAAAAAATAAATAAAGCGGTGCCTATGGAGATTTTTAGTACCGAAGTTTGGCGCCATTCCATGAGTGTGCGCATAATTAAAGCGTGACATGTTGGGTATCTATTTACTCGGTGTAACATAATCTTTCACATAATACAAAAAAATTGGGCTAACTTTACTGTTTTGTTTTTTAATTCATAAAACAATTTTTTTTACAAGAAAAAGGCGTTTGAAAAATAATTGCGTAAATACCGTGCAAGATAAAACTTTGGAATGACCGCTATTTTATTCCCTAGGGTGTCTGCTAAAAAAAACATATATAATGTTTGGGGGTACTGTGTAATTTTCTAGCAAAAGAATGATGATTATTACATGTAGGAGAGAAGTGTCAGAATAGGCCCGGTATGGAGGTGGTATAAAAGCCTGGTATTGAAGCGGTTAAAGGTGTTGTAAAGGTAAAAAAAAAAATCCCTAAATATCTTCCTTTCCCTTAGTGCAGTCCTCCTTCACTTACCTCATCCTTCCATTTTGTAAATTGAAATCCTCACTTCCTGTTCTTCTGTCTGTAACTCCACACAGTAATGCAAGGCTTTCTCCCTGGTGTAGGAAGAAAATGTCCCTCTCTAGATGTGCAAAGCTGGAAGAGACATCCCCAAAAAGACTTTCAGCTGTAATTGCAGTAAAAGGCGGTTCTACAAAGTATTGACTCATGGGGGCGCTATACGCCACACTTTTCACATATTTATTTGTAAAAAAAATGTAAAACCATTTATCATTTTCCTTCCACTTCACAATTATGTGCCACTTTGTGTTGGTCTATCACATGAAATCCCAATAAAATACATTTATGTTTTTGGCTGTAACAAGACAGAATGTGGAAGGGGTATGAATACTTTTCAAGGCACTGTATAGTTCTACATGCAGCTTATTATTTCTATTGGATTTTAGCCGATTACAATAACTTTATTGCAGTCGATTGGTGCGCTCTTGTTGGTTTTATCTCTTCGCCGCTATCAGCTTAGGAAGGATCATAGATCAAACAAAGGCTAAAACAAATAAAAATATTTGTAAAGGTTTGAAGACAATTCGTTATCACTAAATTAGTCACTGCTAGTTAGCCAGAAGTTCCTTCTAATCATTAACACTCACTCTCATTTTTCAGATCGGAGTATGTAAAAAAAAATAATAGATGACTCGTGCCAAGTTCGGGGGAAGAGTTTGTATGTTACAAGGAAGGTTGCCTGGGTATAAAAGTCCTTTGTTCAGGGCACAGGAAACGACAGCGATAAGCCGCGTTCACCTGCTACAATTCACATGTTTAGGAAAGGTGGAAAGACTTGTAAAACAGAGGCTGGTCCACATACCGGCTGTTGGGACTGATAACCGGACTTGGCAAGAGATCGATAATATATGATTATATAGAGGACGCAATGTACTCACATAGGAGGGGGATAGTCACGTGGGGCAGTAAAGCTTGAACCGCGTAACGACTATCCAGGAATTTATGGACAGAAAAGACAGCAATAAAACACAGCAAACCTTAAAGTAGTATTCAACCCAAAAGCAAAGATGTAATGTATTGCAATTCAATCATTAGACGTGGTGGCCGCATTCATTTTTCTTTTTTTATTCAATTTCTTTTTCATTTATAATACATTAGTTATATATACAGTACAGACCAGAAGTTTGGACACACCTTCTCATTCAAAGAGTTTTCTTTATTTTCATGACTATGAAAATTGTAGATTCACACTGAAGGCATCAAAACTATGAATTAACACATGTGGGATTATATACATAACAAAAAAGTGTGAAACAACTGAAAATATGTCATATTCTAGGTCAGTGATGGCGAACCTTGGCACCCCAGATGTTTTGGAACTATATTTCCCATGATGCTCATCTACATTGCAGAGTGCATGAACATCATGGGAAATGTAGTTCCAAAACATCTGGGGTGCCAAGGTTCGCCATCAGTGCTCTAGGTTCTTCAAAGTAGCCACCTTTTGCTTTGATTACTGCTTTGCACACTCTTGGCATTCTCTTGATGAGCTTCAAGAGGTCGTCACCTGAAATGGTCTTCCAACAGTCTTGAAGGAGTTCCCAGAGATGCTTAGCACTTGTTGGCCCTTTTGCCTTCACTCTGTGGTCCAGCTCACCCCAAACCATCTCGATTGGGTTCAGGTCTGGTGGCTGTGGAGGCCAGGTCATCTGGCGCAGCACCCCATCACTCTCCTCCATGGTCAAATAGCCCTTACACAGCCTGGAGGTGTGTTTGGGGTCATTGTCCTGTTGAAAAATAAATGAGGGTCCAACTAAACGCAAACCGGATGGAATAGCATGCCGCTGCAAGATGCTGTGGTAGCCATGCTGGTTCAGTTTGCCTTCAATTTTGAATGAATCCCCAACAGTGTCACCAGCAAAGCACCCCAACACCATCACACCTCCTCCTCCATGCTTCACGGGGGGAACCAGGCATGTAGAGTCCATCCGTTCACCTTTTCTGCGTCGCACAAAGACATGGTGGTTGGAACCAAAGATCTCAAATTTGGACTCATCAGACCAAAGCACAGATTTCCACTGGTCTAATGTCCATTCCTTGTGTTCTTTAGCCCAAACAAGTCTCTTCTGCTTGTTGCCTTTCTTTAGCAGTGGTTTCCTAGCAGATATTCTACCATGAAGGCCTGATTCACACAGTCTCCTCTTATCAGTTGTTCTAGAGATGTGTCTGCTGCAAAAGGTGGCTGCTTTGAAGAACCTCGAATATGACATATTTTCAGTTGTTTCACACTTTTTGTTATGTATATGTGTTAATTCATAGTTTTGATGCCTCCAGTGTGAATCTACAATTTTCATAGTCATGAAAATAAACAAAAAGTCTTTGAATGAGAAGGTGTGTCCAAACTTTTGGTCTGTACTGTGTATATATATATATATATATATATATATATTAGGGCTGTTACTGATCAAAATGTTTGTGTTCGATTAATCGTTTTTCTTTTTAATCGATTAATCGACTAATTTCGATTAATTATAATGCACATACAGATCCAACTACCGGTACTTTTAGCTGATCTCTTTTGCCGGCCCGATTCCCAGTGCAGCTACCATCAACTGGAAAAATGGATAGCAGGATACAAAAAACACACAAAGGCAGCGCTCGATGGGAATAGCATTAAAACTTTTATAGTCTTCAAGTAGGTAACAAAATAAATATTGCACTGGAGATAAAATCGATGTAGCTACATAAACTGTAAAAATGGTGCGAGTAATACCAAACGGTAGCAAAAGCAGTCATAAAAACATGTAGCTAAGTATGATACTGGTATAAAAATGTGTACAATGATACCACTGCTGAATCCAGGTGAGGAGAGGTTAACATCAGTCTGTCGGCATGTAGATGTCCCATGAAGGGAACTATCACATATCCCAGTGGATGGCTGTAGAATCCCAGGTTGATAGAGGGAAGTGTAACAGCCCTTGTGTGTGGCAGATAGTAAAGTCCCGCCAGCATGCAGATATGAAGGCACAGCAAAGGAGCCCTTTCAGATGGACACGGCAAGACCAGCCGGTGTCCGTGACGTTACTGAATCTCTGACGGAACTCCCTATAGGCCCAGAAGCCGGCAGAGAGGTGAGTACCAATCAAAAGAATTTTAATCGATCAAAAAGATTTTGATCGATCAAAAAAATTAAAGATTAATCAATTAATTAAAAGTTAATTTGCACAGCCCTAATATATATATATATATATATATATATATATATATATACTGTATATATATATATATATATATATATATGTATATATATGTAGCGGTACCCTCGAAGGGGCTGCTGAGAAATGATGGGATGGCATCTTACCTCATGGCTCTGGTGAAGTGTCTAGGGTGAACGATGTATACAGCAGCAGTAAAGGAATATCCGCAAGGAGAATGTCTCTTTTATATGTGCTCTTTATTACCCAACCGGGTAAAAACAGTTAACAGGTGATGGAAAAGGATAGACGAAGGTTGGAAGGAGAATAGCAGATTCAGGCGTTCAAAATGGAAACAGTCCTGCTTCCGACAACACTTAGATTTCTTTCGCCACTCCAGCCAGAGTGGGTATAGCGTACCTGGACATGTCTCTCTCGCCGACCTGGCAGCCAGAGTATCACTCGGAACTCAGAAGGATGTCTCTGCCACAGACTCTTCTGAATGAACGTCAGGGAAGCGCCTCTGCCACAGGCCTTCTCTGATTGCAGATACCGAGGAGCCCCTCTTAAGTAAAGTTTTGCCTGAACCTTCTTCTCAACGTCGCCCAGGTACCGACTGGGAGAGGAGTCAATCCTTCAGTGTCCGGTAACCTCGATCCCCGTGGTTCGTCAGAATCCTATTGGACCACCAGCCTCTCATTGGCGCTCCTCAGATGGACTCCCCACCAAACAGCCACACTTGCTTGGGATCTTCAAAAGTGAGAACCCAGTCGATCACTTGGTTGCCGTCCTGATGGCCCAGAAACCAGGAACACTGCGTAGCACACACGCCCCCGGCCAGGTAGGCCATAACGCTAGGGGCGCAGTGATGTGGCCACCCTAAAGGTGGGTGCCACATTTCGAGAAAAAGAACCACCCAAAATGGCATCTGTCTCATAAGTACCTCCTCACATCGTGCCCAGCGAGGAAAACTCCCCCCTGATTGGCTGCCGGGAAAAACACCCAAGTCCTGACTCCACTGCTGCCACCTATTGTCCCGGGGTGGAACAACACTCCAGGTACAACAGAATGAATCCACAGTACAGTCAGGCTAAAACAGAGACCCTATAAAACAATTCCAATTGAGATCAGAGTCACGTACACTCTGATCATCCCTTAAATTTCAAATAGCACCTGTACTTGGAAGTACACAGGCGCTACACACTCCCCCTACTTGAATAGACACTGTCCCCAGTGTCTCAAAGGCATTCAAGCCTGAATGCCTGACCTGAATCTGCATAACAGTAAAGAAAGAGATAGAAAAGGGATAAAACTTTTAAGATGTAAATCATTGCTTTTGTACAATATTCACAGTGATGCATTATGACATTACACATTCCTAACTATCTATTCTGCTCCAGTCTCTGACAGCTTTGATGTGGATCCGGTGGGATGAAAACACAAACTGGAAAAGGGCAACAGTTCTTGTCCGTAACTTTTTTTAAAGCAGCAAAAGTGATACTGTAGGCATTCAGCCTACCGGTCAAACCGTGGATCTGGCAGAGAGATAATGTCCCCTTGGGAATTAGTAGTGGTGATGGAGAAAACTTGATCCACTTTTCCCAGACATTTAAGAACCACTCGGTCACTAAAGATGTATCGGCCGGGGCTCCAATATTTCAGACAGCCTTCAAACCGCTGACCTACGCAGAGGAAACCATACTCAGTCTCACGGTCAGTCTTTGGGACTTTCAAATACTCCCAAACAGTATCCCTGTACCATTCCTCCCTCATTTTCTCAATCACAGGCATGAGAGCTGAAGGCACGTAGGGGTATTCCCACCCGAAGTCCATGGCTACCCTCTTCATGAGGATGCGCTGCAGCCGAGCAAGTCTAGGCAGATCACGGGCGTGTCCAAGTCCTGGCAGCACAATGCGTCGGGTGCTCTTTTTAGTACAGGCAATGCGGCAGGGATGGGAGTAGTAACATTGATGCTGGGCAATTTTAGCAATGGTATGCCACACGGAGACCACATTGGTAGCCGTAGCCTCCGGTACGGCATCTGTTTGCACACTGGCCATGCTGGTCACACACTCTCTCATCCACTTTGCTTACCTCTGGCGATCTGATTGGGGAAATAGCCAATGGCGAGGTAAGCGTTGATGAGACGGTCACTGTGGATGAGACGGTCACGACCTCTGGATCAATGATCACTACCGATGGGGAGGGTTCCGGCCATGGGGCCTCCTCCTCCGCGGTCACAGTCCCAGCGATCCAGTCCACCTTGTACTCCCGGAGAGTTTCGGTTGGTGGCTACATATATATTTATATCTCCCCCCTCTCTCTCTCTCTCTCTTGCCCCCTCTCTCACCTCACTTTCTCGTCCCCTCTCTCACCCCCTCTCTCTCATCCCCTCTCTTTCGCGCCCATCTTTCTCTCTCTCTCGCCCCTCTCTCTTTCTCTCGCCCCTCTCTCTCTCTCTCTCGTCCCCTCTCTCTCTGTCTCTCTCGTCCCCTCTCTCTCTGTCTTGTCCCCTCGCTCCCTCACCCCCTCGCTCACTCAACCCCTCACCCCCTCTCTCTTTCGCCCCTCTCTCAGCCCCTTTTTTCTCTCTTATCCCCCCTCTCCCACTCTCTCTCGCCTCCCTCTCTCTCTCTCTCTCTCTCTCTCTCGTCCCCCTCTCTCGCCCCCTCCCTCCCTTCTCTCCCACCCCTCTCTCATACATCCTTTTTTCTCTCTCATACCCCCTTTTTTCTCTCTCTTGCCCTCTCTATCTCTTGCCCCCTCTCTCTCTTGCCCCCTCTCCCTCTCGTCCCCCCTCCCTCTCGTCCCCCCTCCCTCTCATCCCCCCTCCCTCTCTTACCCTCTCTCGTCCACCCTCTCTTGTCCCACCTCTCTCTCTCTCTCTCTCTTACCCTCTCTCTCTCCCCCTTTTTTCTCTCGTCCCCTCTCTCACCCCCTCTTTCTCTCTCACCCCCTCTCTCTTTTTCACCCCCTCCTCTCTCGCCCCTCTCTTATTCTCTCTCCACCCCTCTCTCTCCACCCCTCTTTTCTCTCTCCTCCCCCCTCTCTCTCCCCATCTCTCTCCTCCTCTCTCTCTCTCTCTTGTCCTCTCTCTCGTCCCCTTTCTATCGCCCCCTCTCTCTCGCCCCCTCTCTATCGCCCCTCTCTCTCTCTCGCCCCTCTCTGCTATCTCTCTCTCTCTCAATATTATTCAGGATTTATATAGCACTAACAGTTTAAGTAGCGCTTTACAACTTAAAGATAGACAGTACAAATACAGTACACATTAATACAGTAGAAATAAGAGGGCCCTGATCCCTTAGAGCAGTGGATCTCAACCTTTCTAGTGCTATGACCCCTTGATAAAATTTCCCAAGTTGTGGGGACCCCTAACAGTAAAATTATTTTTGTAGCGTAGGTTGTCAGCACCCAAGGAAAGACAAGTAATTTGCGCTCCCGTAGTCCCTTCCATTGATAAAGTATTGAACCCCCTTATGGTACATTTTAGGATGTACCACTCTCTCTCTCTTTGTTCTCCTTTCTTTCCCCTTTATCTCTCTCTATCCTCTATCCGTCTTTCTTGTTCTTTCTCTTATTATTTTCCCCCCTTTTTCTTTGTTTTTTCTCCCTTTTTCCTTCCATGTATTCTCTATTTTTATTCCTTCTTACTCCTTGGTGGGGGGAATGGGATGAGTGGTAGTGTTGGTGGGGATTAGGGATCAGTGGTAATGCTGGGAGGAGTTCTGATCAGCCAACTTAAGTGTTCTTGATCAAGGTCATCTGCTGATCTGAGAACTGTAGTGGGGACTTTTAATGGCAACTTTGATCACAGGTAGAGTTACCCAGTGTGTCTCCGACTTTATGGTGTCTCATAGCAGTGACACCTATGTGGAAATCAGGCGATAGGGTCTCCTCCAGACCCTCCCACTTCACATTCCTCACTAGTCAGCTAACCTCTAGCCTCCGCTCCCCAGCCATACTGTGAACTGAATGGGCGGCTGCAAAGAGGCTGAGTGGGCGGCCGCAGGCTCCAGGGACAGCCCTGCTGGGAGAGCCAGGAACAGCCTAGGATTTGGTGACCCCTGGCAAATCATCATTTGACCCCCGAGGGGGGTCCCCATCCCCCAGATTGAGAACCACTGCCTTAGAGCTTACAATCTAAGATGGAAGGTCAAGCGATACAAGAGGTAATAACTGCAGGGGATGTGTTGATAGAAAAGATAAATGTACAGTTGTTAGATGTGGGCCGGATAGGCTTCTCTGAAGAGATGAGTTTTCAGGGATCGTCTTAAAAGTGGATAAATATACACACTACCAATAGTATTGGGGCGCCTGCCTTTACACGCACATAAACTTTTAGGCTGGGTTCACACTAGAGCATGGAGCGGCTCACAGCAGGGAGTCCGGTGCCTCTCCATTCACCAGTTTTAGCCCAAATTTTGGGCTGAATTTGGACCTGAAACGGAGGAGAGGTGTGAACCGGCTCCATAGAGAGCAAGTCACAATCTTCTGCTATGCGAATTGGATGCACGAAACCCACATCCAATTTGCAATAGTGTAAACCCAGCCTAATGGCATCCCAGTCTTACTCCGTAGGGTTCAATATTGAGCTGGCCCCGCCCTTTGCTGCTATAACAGCTTCAACTCTTCTGGGAAGGCTGTCCACAAGGTTTAGGAGTGTCTATGGGAATGTTTGATCATTCTTCCAGAGGTGCATTTGTGAGGTCAGGCACTGATGTTGGATGAGAAGACCTGACTCGCAGTCTCCATATCACGGTAGTTAAAGATAAACTCACCAAGGCCAAGATGCTGAGGGCGGCTCCCTTTGCGACCTAGCGCGATCCGCCCTCTGGAGTGGGTACAGGGGGACGGACACACCAGGAGGCACCGGTACCGACAGGTGGACGAAGACTGGATCCGTGGAGCAGAGACTGATCCGGAAGCGGGTCACT
Organism: Rana kukunoris; assembly: GCA_029574335.1. NCBI lineage: Eukaryota > Metazoa > Chordata > Amphibia > Anura > Ranidae > Rana > Rana kukunoris. Next base: position 450,052,732 of record CM056053.1, on the reverse strand, counting down.
GGGGTCAGCTGGGGAAGCACACAGAGATAGTCCGGAAGTCCGGATAGCTGGAGCTGGGAACAAGCAGAAGATAAATCCGGGAAACAGGCCCTGGTCAGGAGGGTTGGAGAGATCAGGAAGTCCGAGAGTTCAAGCCAAAGGTCAAGAGCAGGAGACAGCAGCAGTCCGGTAACAATAGCCAAAGGTCAAAGGATCAGGATCAAAAGGTTGTAGGTATCAGGTTCACTTAGAAGCTGTGACAAGCCAGCAACCAGACAGGAGGAAGAGGCTGGCTTAAATAGCCCGCCTAAGCCACTGATTGGCCGGATGGAGAGCGTGTCCGTGCGTTCCCGTGCGCGCGCCCGCGCCGCGCGACTATACCGCGCACGCGCGCGCCTAATACGTGCACGCAGCTCTAATGCCCTGACACTCCGCTCTAATTCATCCCAAAGGTGGTCTATTGGGTTGAGGTCCGGACTCTGTGCAGGCCAGTCAAGTTCCTCCACCCCAAACTCACTCATCTATGGGCCAGATTCAGGTAGATCAGAGCATCTTTGCTCTGGAGTAACGCTTCTCATTTGCGTTACTCTGCCGAAATTTTAGGAGCAAGTGCTGTTATTCAGGAAGCACTTGCTCCTAAAGTTGCGGCAGCGCATCGCAAATGAGCCAGCGGAATTCAAATTGGGCAGGTACGGGGCGTGTAGTATTCTAACTATGCGCGATCCTGCGCATGCGTCGAGTGTCAATGCATCCCAGTGCGCATGCTCCAAGTTCTGTCAGTGAACGTCAATGACGTCACATCCCCATTCATGAATGTTTTACGCAAACGACGCGATTTGTTTTTTTTCCGACGCGATGACAATGGCTATACCTAACATAGGATATTAGGACATAGGACTAGGGGGCTGCTTTATCTTTACGTCGCGTATCGCTTCCGGAAACGTCGTAAAGTCACTGCGTCGCGCCCGAAAACGATCGTGAATTTCCGACTCCCGCTGATTAACATATTTTTTCAGCGTTAATCAGCGGGAACGCCCCCGGCGCCTTTTTTAAGTTAAAGTAACGATGCGATGGCGAAATTCAATTACGCCGATCGCATCGGAACTCCAACCCGGCGTTTCTTGTTTTCTGGTTATAGAAAACAGAAACGCCGGCTTAAAGTGACAGTTAGGCTGGCGGATCACTGGATCCGCCAGCCTAACTCTTCATGAATCTGGCCCTATGTCTTTATGGACCTTGCTTTGTGCACTGGTCCAAATTATTTGGTGGAGGGGAGATTATGGTGTGAGGTTGTTTTTCAGGGTTTGGGATTGGCCCCTTAGTTCCAGTGAAGGGAACTCTTAAGGCTCTTAAGACTCTTAAGGAACTCTTAACTCTTTCATGCTCTCAACTTTGTGGGAACAGTTTGGGGGTGGCCCCTTTCTGTTGCAACATGACTGCACACCAGAGCACAAAGCAAGGTCCATAAAGACATGGATGAGTGAGAAACCTGACTGGCCTGCACAGAGTCCTGACCTCAACCCAATGGAAAAACCTTTGGGATAAATTAGAGCGAAGACAGACCTTTGGGATGAATTAGAGCAAAGTCGGGCCTTCTCGTCCAACATCAGTGCCTGACCTCACAAATGTGATTCTGGAAGAATGGTGAAACATTCCCATAGACACACTCCTAAACCTTGTGTAGCGGGGGCCATGCTGTTAAAAAACTTTTGGTAATCTGCATACCTAAATCTCCTCCCGGGAGTCCCAGTTACACTGTATATATGTGTTTTATTTACTTCTTTCTAAAAGCAATGCATTGTGGGATTAGAGGTACCAGGCGAAATGGACTCCATTGACATCAGTATTGATAGACTACAGATAGACTACAGTTCCCACAATGCCTTGTCTTCCTGGAACACATGACACCTCCGCATGGCCTGATGGGGGAGTTTAAAGACTGGGAGGAGTCGGGTTCGCTCTCTTGGGACCTGCACTTCTCCCTGTGCGGAGCAAGGGAGAACATCACAGCCAAGTCCCTGGGCCTGAAGCCCAGGCCTGGGTTCATCGGAAGGCCACCCATCCGAATACAGACAAGGCCAAGTGTGTCCAACTTGTGTTTTCAAGAGGCCGGAGACTTTCACCAGCTGATGATTGTACAAGTGGTGAATGAAAATCCCGATACTGTGTGTGTTGCAGAGTGATCACCGATCGTAGTGTTTGTCGCGGGGAGCGCAGGCGGACTAGGCCTGCTCGGGTGAGAGGGCAGTTGCCCAGATGCTTTAAATGCTGCTTTAACCTTGTGACTTTAGTGCTTCGTTGTTGGAATGTCAGACTATGATTTGATTTACCCGAGAGACATAACGTCTAGAAACCACGCTAGCCAAGGTGACCGGAACTGCTGTAAGGATCGTTCCGCAAGCATCCACATTGATTGTTAACTGTACCTTTAGACTTAGTTCTATTACCCGATTGGATTACAAATAAATTAAAGTGCACCAACGTATTCATCGTTAATCTCACCCCAGAGGAACACTCTGGAATTGACTAAGCCAGGCCTGGTCAGATTTATTTGCAACTGAACTAGAAGGAATTGCCCACTAGGGGAAGCTCGCAAGTTACTTTAGAATCCATAGTATTAGTATTTTAGTGGTTTTTACTGACTTCTGCAAGGGCTCTTGCAGAGTCGGCTGTATATGTATCTGTATTGTGTAATCTTTTGCTGATCTGTTATCTCTTCTATGCCAAGTAAAGTTACTCTTGGTTTTACTACATTAATTGTGTGAGGTGTGTTTGCTCCTGAGGAGGGGCGCTACGCTAAAGTTTCTAGGGTGAGAGACTTCCTTGCTCTCATCTAGGTTGATTTGTTCAAATTGGGCAGCTGTCTTCCCTGAATTATCCTGTGGGTCATCTCTGGGCGGCAGGTGGTGCCAGAGGGATTCAGGCAGAGACGCTTTTCCCCAGCAGCCAATTTGAGGAGTGTTTCCCTTGCGGGGCACGCTGGGAGGGGTATATCTGTGGCAGATGCCATTTTTCGGGGTTCTTCGTGGGTTCCTGGTTCCGAGTGCGTCACCCACCTTCAGGGTGTGCGCACATCACAGGCCCCACTACTATGGCCTACCTGGCCGGGGCTCGAGCTACGCAAAGTTCCCAACTCTGGGCCCTCATGGCTCAGAGACACTGAAGTGGCTGAGGGAACTTAGTGACTTACTGAGGTTCCGCATCTCAAGAGAAAGGAATTGAGAGGATATGCTCTATTGCTCTTAAGTACCGGACCTGTGGCAGAGGCCTCTACTGATCTTCTAGAGCCAAGTCGGTGGCAGTGACTTGTTCCTTCTCAGTTCTCTCAGTGACACTCTGGCTGTCAGGTCTGTGTGAGAGGCCTGTCCAGATGCACTGCACCCACTCAGGCTGGAGTGGCGACGTGATTGACTCAATTACAGAAGGCAGGACTGCTTTCTCTATCCAAGCCTGACTCTGCGAAGTTACTCTACTTTCATCAACCTTTTCCTCTTTACCTCAAGTTGATGTGTTGGTCGTGTTGGACCAGGAAAATAAAGCATTCAGAAAACTTCAGCTACAGGTTGGACATTCGTTATTGCTCTGCTCACTACATCCACCCCTAGACACCACACAGAGGTAACTTAATCAGCCGATCCCAATCTAATCAACGGCTCCTGAATGGGGTAGCGCTACATATATATATAAAATATATATATATATATATTATTATTTTTATTAGTTTTCTTTTTTTCAGGTTATTTTTCCCTTGGTGATCTGGCGAGTATCACGCCTTCTGAATTAGGAGGGAAGACTGAAGGGAAGGCCGGAGTTTAGCTTTAACTTACACCAATCCTAGTGTTGAGCGGAATACGCCATATTCGATTTCGCGATATTGCGCGAATATATAGAAGAATATTCGCTAATATTCGCTAATATAGAATATTTGTGATATTTTATCCCAAAAAAATTTTGCGAAATTTCGCTAAAGCGAAAATGATTGCGAAATTCTCATAAACGGAGATCATTTCCTGTATTCCAGACGAATATGCACTAAACACTAACTCTACACTAACTCTACTTAAAAGAAAGGAGAATAAGGGGGCAAAAGAAGGGCGGAGAAGATAATCGCGCAATATTCCGTTTGCCGAATATTCAAGTTATTCTAATTGGCTCTGATGCAAAAGAAGGGCGCATCAGAGCCAATCAGAATAACTCGAATATTCGGCAAAAGGAATATTGCGCGATTATCTTCTCCGCCCTTCTTTTGCATCAGAGCCAATCAGAATAACTCGAATATTCGGCAAAAGGAATATCGCGCAATATTCCTTTTGCCGAATATTCGAGTTATTCTGATTGGCTCTGATGCAAAAGAAGGGCGGAGAAGATAATCGCGCAATATTCCGTTTGTCGAATATTCGAGTTATTCTGATTGGCTCTGATGCAAAAGAAGGGCCGAGTAGCTGATGCGATTCTTTTATGTTGCCGAAAATTCGCAATGCGAATTTTCGGCAACATAAAAGAATCGCATCAGCTACTCGGCCCAGGGTCTCTCTCTAATCATACCAGCAATGCTTTTAGACGTCGATGGAGATCACTAGGATGTGATCTGTTTTAAAAATAAATTAGAAAAAATACGAATATTCGCCATAGCGAATATTCGCCGCAATATTCGAGTTATTCGCGAATACTCGAATATGCAATATTCGTAGCGAATATTCGCAATGCGAATATTCGTGAGCAACACTAACCAATCCCCCCCAATGCACACAAACACACCTTGCTGAAGGTCCTATATACATACTGTATGGTTGAGGGGCAGTAAAAATTATGTTGAGCCACGTTTTTAGTGACGTACAACTCCGTTTACAGGGTTATATCAAGCCATGAGGAGGAGACATATTGCCTCCTCACCACCTGTCAAATGTCCTCTGAAAAACATTCCACTGCAGATCGCTATTCAGAGGGCATCACTCATGTGAAAAAGCTATTACTGTACTCGCATTTACCTATAACCAGTTGTGAAAAAATATACAACTGTTTTTATTTTTAAACAGAAGAAGAAGAATTTCATTGTATCTCAGGGCAAAATCCTGGAGTGCAAAGAACTATTTGCCTGATGACGGTTCCATCCTATAGAATTCTCGTCATCTGTGTCCGTCCAGGTGAAGCCGGCAGATGGGAGCCAGGTGAAGCCTTCCTAGAATGCGCGGCGCACACCACGTGGATTTCTTTGTACCTCTCACCATATGTTGTCAGGCTTGTCTCTACTGGAAGGTCAGGGCTGTGACAAGTGAGTGATTAGTGTTGCTTGTGTAGAGAGCGCTGTGTGCGTTCACATGAGAAACTCCGGCCTTGTCACTTACACCTTATCCCTGGGCCTGGGAGACTCCTACTATCTCTATTATATGAATGGCAGAGATACTGCATGTCCCATCTGAGCTCCCAACACAACACAGAGGAATGCTAAAGAGGAACACAAGGCTGCAAATTAAAGCCGTATTACACCTAAAAAACAAAAATGTAATATAATGCAGCATCCCAATTATTAACTTTTTTTTTTACAGATTCTTTCCATTATTTAATTTTTTTTTCTTTGTTTATTTTTACCTTGGTTTTCTTAATTGGCTTTTTTTCTTTTCTTAAATTAATTTTCTTGTAATGTTTTCCTTTTTTTATTATGTTTTTTTTATATATTTTTTTTCAAATTTAAATTAGTTTTTTTAATTTTTTTTATTTATTTTTATAAATTTTTCCCACAAATAGAGCTTTCTTTTGGTGGTATTTGATCACCTCTGCGTTTTTTATTTTTTTGCGCTATAAACAAAAATAGAGCTACAATTTTGCGACAATATGTTTCCCGTGTTTATAACAGTCCCTGCACAAAATTACATTTCTAAAGGAAAAAGGTAACTTAAAACAATGTACCACGTTACCAATTCACATGAGGGTGATATGACTGGGATATGGAGGTCCCCTTTGTTAAAGGGGGCTTCCAGATTTCGATAAGCCCCCACCCGCAGACCCCCACAACCACCGGGCAAGGGTTTTGGGGATGAGGCCCTTGTCCCCCTCCCCATGTTTAGGAACATGTGACCTGGTAAGGTTCAGGAGGCGGGGGATCTCTCTCGCCCCCCCCCCCCCCTTTTTTCCTGCGGCCTGCCAGGTTACGTGCTCGGATAAGGGTCTGGTGTAGATTTTTGGGGGGAACCCCACGCCTTTTTTTTATTTTGGTTTGAGGTTCCCCTTAATATTCATACCAGACCCATACTATAGACACCCGCAGGTATGAAATTTAAAGGTATATTTCACTTTTATTGTTTCACTTTAAGCATAATTAAAATCACTATTCCCCAAAAAACTTTAGTTTTTAAAACTTTTTTTGCATTGATACATGTCCCCTGTTGCAGGACCCAGGTCCCCAAACACTTTTTATGACAATATTACATATTAACTATTAAATTTAGCACTTTTGATTTTTCCCGTAGACTTTTAAAGTGTTTTTCCGCGGCTTTCGAATTTGCTGCGAACACCCCAAATTGTTCGCTATTTGCTGTTCGAGTCAAACTCATGTTCGACCTGAACATAAAGCTCATCCCTACTCCTGATGGTGGAGATCGGTTTCGCTGTATGCTAGCACAAGGTGTCACTGTCCTCAGGAATGCCCCACCAGGAGGTGAGCAAGCCGACATCCGGTAGCAGATGTACCATGTAGAGATCAAGCAGAAGTGTAGTCAGTATACAAGCCAGAGATTGGAAACAGGAGATAGCAGGTTGGGATCAAGTGGAAGTGCAGTCAAGGAACAAGCCAAAGGTCAGTAACAAGTGGTAAAGAAGATGTGGGCAGAAATAGGAGCATAAGGCACAAGATATCGGCTGGAGAGCACAATAATCTGGCAAACAGGAAATGGCTTATAGGAAGTTAATGGGAGGAGCAAAGATTTCAAGGTTCACCAGAAACAAGACAGACAGAAAGGTTGTCCAAGGGATCAGGCAGAGAGCTGTCCAGCATCCCAGGTAACACAGTACGAGGAGCACCCATTGAAGGGTAGTCTTGTTTTCATATGAGCCACCCAACCAGATCCAACGAGCTCTCCCAATATCTGGCCTTCTCCCATTACATGGACATTGATGTCCCAAAGCCTCCTGGATCTATCCCATTGGAACTATCCTCTAACTAGAAATGTGCACTTGTTTCATTTGTTTGGTTTTTTTTTTGCTTTTTTCGGAAATTCAGGAAATAAAAAATAAAATATAAAAAAAAAAAACATTTTTGTTTCATTCTTTTTTGCTTTTTTGGAAATTCAGGAAATGCCAAAAATTCTTATTTTTTTAGTTTTATTGTTTTTTTTTTGCTTTTTTTGAAAAATTCGGAAATTCAAAAAATCTGAATTCCGAATGTTCAAGTTTTCCAAACAAGCAAAAAATGAATAAAACGAAAAAAAAAAATAAACGAATTTCCCGAATGTCTGAAAAAAGCAAAAAAACTAATGAAACGAAAGCTAAAAAAAAAAAAAAAATCGGACATTCGGAAATTCTAACAATTCAGATTTTTTTTTTAAATCAAATAGGGTTTTATTAAAGAACAGCAAAAACAAAAAAAAAAAAACCACAAGTAACATGAAAAAATGCAGTACAGAACATTCAAGCAAGGTGCAATTCGATCTTTCAACATCAAAATCCCAAATACATAGGAGACGCTTTACCACTAGACCATCTCATGCAGCATTTCAGATGATATGCCCCACATCTTAGGGTTACAACTAGCCAACCCCAAAGAAGTACAATGCCCACCCCACCACCGGTTACTAACCTGCGACCGGCATCACCACTGCCCCCCTTAACCCCGCGTCCTCTTCCCTCCTCTTATAGAAACAGGCGGTCCATGATTAAATCAACCGGAGCTAACCCAGGAACATTCAACCAGCATGCCCAAATACTTTCAAATTTCCTCGCACTCCCCCTGTGCTGATAGATGTATTTCTCCAATCTAATAGTATCACCCATTTGGTTAATCCATTCCCGCACCGTAGGGGGGTCCTCTGACTTCCAATGCCGCAGAATGAGTTTCCGAGCCTGGAAGAGGGCCCTCGATATCCCTATCCTAGCAGGCTCCTCCCCCGGATTGGTGCCCAAAATACCCAGTAAGCACGATTTCGGGTGCGCCTCCAGCTGAACCATAAATACCCGGTTAATTGTGTCCACCACCTCCCTCCAATAAAGGTGCAACTTGGGACACCTCCACAGCATGTGGATCAGGTCCCCGTGGTCCCTCTTGCACCTGGTACAGGCAGGATCCTCCCGCACTCCCATTCTCACCAACCTAGCTGGTGTGTAGTGTACACGTAACAAAATGTAGAGCTGGGACAGTCGTTGAGCCATGTTTAAGGAACTTAAGGGGGCTGCTGCAAGCGCCTCCTCCCACTGGTCTTCCTCAAAAGCCCCTATGTCCATTTCCCACTTGGATATAATCCCTGCAGTACTATCGGGAAGGAATTTGGTGAGGAGCATAGAATAGCAGCCTAAAATGAACCCTTTAAATGTGGTCACTTCTACCATGTAGTTAAAGATGGGGGTAGGATCAAGACTCCAGGTATCCCCATTCGACTGGGCCCTCACCGCATGTTGGAGCTGGAAATAGTAAAATCGCATAGATACAGGTAGATTAAATTCCGCCTGTAAAGCAGAAAAGGTACGCAACTTTCCATCTCTAAATATTTGTTTCATATGTATAATGCCGTACTTCTGCCATTTTGAACCATATTCTAAGCTTTCCAGCTCTACATATCGTCCATTCCCCCAGATGGGACTAAATCTAGTGAAACCCTCCACCTGCTGCAGCTCCCTGACTTTATTCCACACCTTCTGCATCAGATTGTAGGTGGGAAAACGCTTATTGGATTTAGCAAATCTCAACGCCTCCAGGCCCTCCACCGCCTCCCCCCCTGTCACCGTCCTAAAAAGATGCGCTACCGGGTCTTGCAAGTTAAGTACCTGGGTGTATAGAGGCCTCAATACTCTCGCTATGTGTTGCAATTGGGAGGCCACATAATACAGCCATGGATTAGGGAGAGCAAGCCCACCCGCATCCTTTGGGCGATGTAATTGTTCAAGTTTTACCCGAGCAGTGGAGTTCAGCCAAATAAGGGACCTAAAAATGGAATTAATGATCCTAAATTGTTTTAGGGGAACCACCATGGGGGAGTTGTGAAGTATATATAAAAGTTGGGGCATCAAGATCATCTTGATCAAATTTATCCTACCCACAGGGGACATTTTTAATTTTGACCACACCTTCACCCGGTCTCTGCAACGGTTCAGTAAAGGGGATAGATTTAGTCTGACATAGTCTAAAGGGTTGGGGGTAACCTGCACTCCTAAATACCTCAATTCCCTAGACACAGGAATGTCCAATAAAGTCGCTTCCTTAGGATCAGGCGTGCCATCCACAAGCAGAAGGGAGGACTTGGACCAATTGATTACCAGGCCTGAGTAGTAACCAAACATCCGAATCACCTCCATAGTCTCCCGTAGGGACGCTTTCGTGTCACCCAAAAAGAGCATGGTGTCATCCGCGTACAGCATACACTTTTCTTGCAATCCTCCGTACTGAAAGCCCCTGATAATATCATTGGCACGAACACAGGCTGCCAACGGTTATATGGCTAGGGCGAACAGTAAGGGCGATAAGGGGCAGCCCTGTCTGGTACCCCTATGAAGTGGAAAGCACTGAGATACCCTCACAGACTCTCTAATAGCCGCTGTTGGGGAGCTATACAATAACAGTACCCATGCTATAAAATTTGGCCCAAACCCAAACTTGTGCAGTATGGCCCACAAATATGCCCATTCAATACTATCAAAGGCCTTGTGTGCGTCCAGTGATAGCACAGCCCTGTCCCCCATATTATCAGAGACAGATTGTAAATTGACAAACAATCGGCGTAAATTAATAGCCGTGGATTTCTGAGGCATGAACCCTGCCTGGTCGGAGTGAATTATGGAAGAGATAGCTTTATTAAGTCGCAAGGCTAGGACCTTGGCCAATATTTTCACATCCGTCTGGAGAAGGGAAATCGGTCTGTACGAACCTGGATCCAAGGGATCCTTACCTGGATTTAGTAGCAGTACTATAATGGCCTTAGACATGGATAGGGGAAGCCTCCCCTTATCCTTAGCGTCATTAAACACCCCCAATAGTTTAGGTAGTAGCTGTTCCCCATAGTTCTTATACACCTCTATGGGCAACCCGTCCTCCCCCGGTGCCTTGGTGTTGGGGAACAAACCAGTTGCAGTTTGCAGCTCTTCCAGTTGTTGTCTATCCAGAGCTGTCAGGGTAGGTAACTCTATTTTGTCAAGGTATTCCTGTAGGGAGGCCTCTGTGTAGTTTTTGTGGGAGCAATATAAATTTGAATAAAAGGAGCTAAGAACCTTCATTATGTCATCTGGAGAGTTAGTTATCTTGCCATCAGGTGCCTGCAGGGCACCAATAGATGGCGACGTCTGCTGAGCACGGGAGATTTTTGCCAGGAGGCGACCGGTATGCTCCCCCTCCTCATAGAAGGCGAGTTTGCTGAAGAAGCGCTTACGCTCAGCCGCCGAAGAGGCGAGCCGATGTAGCGCGTCCTGCGCCGCCACCCACGCATCCCAAAATTGCTTCGCTAGGATCCGCCACAAACTTGGCCTCCAAGTCATGGACCAAACGCTCCACCCCCTCACTCAGTGCATTTGACTCCTTTTTGAAACTGTTAATTTCTCTAATGAACAGCCCCCTAAGAAAGGCCTTGAATGTGTCCCATCCCACCCCTACATCCGGGTAATCTGCCTGCACCCCCCAGAAGTCAACTATATCCTGCAGCATCTGAGATGGTGTTGGTAGAAGATTAAGCCAAAAGGCATTAAGCTTCCACGGAGCCCTAAGTAGCGCCGAAGGGGGGCACACCTCCAGGTCCACGATTAACGGTGAATGATCCGAGATTCCCCTTGGGGCATAAGTGATACCTACCACCGATCGGACCCCGGGCTCCGAACATAAACACAGGTCAATACGTGAAAGGGACATATGTGATTTCGAAAAGCATGAAAATTGACATTGTCCAGGGTTCCTGACCCTCCACAAATCTACCCATCCCACCTCCTCAAACAGCTTTCTCAGGGGCGTGCGGCAGGCACCTCTCCCCGACGACACTGGCGGATGCTTGTCAACCAATGGATCCAAGTAACAGTTAAAGTCACCCAAAATATACACTGGCACCTCCGGGCGGTCCACCAGATAGTCCAAGACTGCTCTCAGAACCCGATGGCCGTACGGAGGTGGGACATATACAAAAACAAGTATGCATTTCAACGCAAACAATTGACAGTACAGAATGATATACCTCCCCTCACAGTCCACCACACTATCCAGTTCCTGGTAGTCCAGTGAGTTATGTATCAGCACGCTCACACCTCTGGAAAAGGAGGTGTGAGTGGAGTGATAGGCCTAACCCACCCACCTAAAGTTGAGGCATGCCAGAGTATCGGGGGTAAGGTGAGTCTCCTGCAAAGAGCATATGGCCGGTAGGTACTTCCTCAGAGAGGTGGAAACCATTGTGCGCTTAAGAGGATCACCTAGGCCCCTAACATTCCATGACACCACCTTAAGCACATTCAACCCTCCCGCCATAACAGACTCTCATCTTGGCAATGGCAACATATCACATTCCAGTACAATTCATAGCGTGAACCACCTCCCCCCTCCCACTCCCAAAAAATCTGTAACCGCTGCCTTGAGTTCATTGTCGAAGTCTGTAAGTGACGTAAGTACTGTACCATACTGCATAAACTGGTCAAAACTTTCTGAACCTCCGAGTGCAACGGCACTCTAACATTGCCCAGAGCATTCCCCCTACTTGAAACCTCAAGCGCAATTCCAGGCTGAGTCATGGCCCCGGACGCCTCCGCGATCCCCTGTAGTGGAAGGTCACATATAGGGAAACGTTCCTCGGGCGTGAATATAGGACAACAGGTCCTCCTCACCGCTGGCCTCACATCCACCAGTCGGGAAAGTTGATTAAAACGAACAGGTTGAATCAAGAATTTAGATAACATTCTGTCGCGGTCTCACTCACTCTCTCCGTGGGGGGACGAAGAGCAACAAATCAGCTTGTGTTCCCGGCTAAACTGAAACTTCCTGCTCCCAGGCCATGTCAGTCTCCTTCTGCCTCCCTCCGTCCAGCCGGGCGAAAGGCGTTTTCATTCACATCCAGCCAGGCCGACGCATCGGCTGCCTGCTCAAAAAAGTGGGCTTGGCCCCTGGCTATAATTCTGAGTCGGGCAGGATATAACATAGCGTATGGGGCTTGCAACTGCTGCAGTCTTTTCTTGACCTCTGTGAACCGGGCCCTGCGTTTCTGTACATCCGAGGAAAAATCAGGGTAAAAAGAAATACGCGCTCCATTAAATCTTATGTTTTGCTTTTCTCTGGCAAGCCGCATAATGATCTCCCTGTCTCTATAGTGTAATAGGCGGGCAAGGATAGGACGAGGGGGATGCCCCGGGGGAAGGGGGCGCAGCGGCACCCTATGAGCCCTCTCCACAGCATACAGGGGTGTAAATACTTCCTTCCCAAACACCTCCGGCAGCCATTTTTCAATAAACTCGGTGGCGTCTCTACCCTCTGTTTTTTCCGGGAGACCTACTATTCTCATGTTATTCCTTCTCATCCTGTTCTCAAGGTCATCTGCGCGCTGATCCACCGCAGCCACCATCCTGGTATTATGTTGGGTGTCTCTTATCAGAGGCGGCAGTTTATCCTCCACATCACTAATTCTGCTTTCAGCTGCAGTGGTCCGTTCTCTAATCTTTTGGATGTCCTGCCTAATTAAAGACACTTTCTCCTCCAGCCCACCAAAACGTTTTTGCAGGGTGTCAACAGAGGCAGTGCACTTGGTAACAGCTTTCAAAATCGCAGCCAGGGTAGGCTGCACAGTCTCCTCCTCACTGTTTTCCTCTGCTTCCTCAGCCTGTGTTGTTATGGGGCTGCTAGCTGTGTCACCCAGAATGCCTTCCTCCACAGATCCCTGTGCTGATGGTTCCCCCTTCTCTATGCGCAGGGTGCCTGCTAGCTTCTGGGCATAAAAACGAATGTCCTTTGTCAGGAGGTCACCGCTGGCATGCTTGGGCGTTTTAGGAGGTTTACTCACTGTGTCCTTCTTCTCAGCGCCGCGCTGTCCACGCTGCTGCGGCATCGCGGCGGCGCCATCTTGGATTTCTGTACGGTCTCCCCCTTCTTTGGTCTTTCCCCGCAGTTCCATCATGGCTACAGCCCAGGTAAACGGCTCAATTTGTTCCCCGTGTGATCCGGAGTCTGCCACTATCTTCAAATCAGCGGGATGCTGCCGGGAACAGGATCAGATCAAGGTAACAGGCGGGAGCTCTGTGAGAAAGCAACTACTCACATGCTGATCCAGGCCACGCCCCAACAATTCAGAAATTAAAATTTTTCAAATTTTCGGATTTTCAAATTTTCGGATTTTTGAATTTTTGTATTTTCGGATTTTCGAAATACGAACATTCAGAAATACGAAAAATTTGGAAATACTAAAAATGTTCAATTAACGAATTTCTCAAAATTCGTTAAAAAACGAATTTGAAACTAAACAAATTGCTCATGTCTACCTCTAAGGCCGCGTACACACGTACGAGAACCTCGTCGGGCTAAACTCATCGTTCCGCCCGACGAGGTTCTCGGCCGGCCGTCGAGTTCGTCGACCAGGCTGTCATTAGTCATTAGTCCCAATGGCCCATCGGGGAAATAGAGAACCTGCTCTGTATTTTGGCTCGACGCCTCGCTCGACAGTTTTCTCGGCGAAAACGTACACACGATCGAGCTTCTCGGCAGAATATGGATCCCAGCGAGCTTCTCGCTGGATTCTGCCGAGAAGCTCGGACGTGTGTACGGGGTCTAACTGACATTCTTTATTCTTCTAATGCCGCATACACACGGTCGGACTTTTGACTGGACAAAGCTCAGTCGGAATTTCCGACGGAAAAATAGAGAACCTGCTCTCTAACTAAGTCTGTCGTAAATTCCGACGGAAAAAGTCAGATGGGGCGTACACATCGTCGGAATATCCGATGAAAAGCTCCCATCTGACTTTTTCTATTGGAAATTTCGACCGTGTGTACGCGGCATAGGTGGATTTCATTGACCCAACAACCTTGTGAGATGTATCGGAGAAGGCGGCCACCTCCGATATTAAAATGAAATGAAATTCAAATTAGCAATCCATATCTAATCCCAGCCACGTTCCCCCAAGCAGGCGATACACAAATGGTTGGGTATTTATAATTTATATTATAAAGACGGTGCCAGATGACTGGGTTACGTTCCTCCCGGCTTCTTGGCTTTGTCATAGATTCCCCCTTCAGAGGATTTCTATAAACAGATTCCCGAATTGAAATAGACGGGCCAAAACAAAGCAGAGAGGAGCGAGAGCGGCGGCAGGAGACGGCGGAGGGCGAGCCTTATTGGGGAATGTTACTCAGCCGCATCAAAGGATATTAAAGAGGAGAGAAAGAATTATTCTGAAATGATGAACAACACGCACTTCTACACTCGATTATAAGATAGCTCCAAAATAATTCCCATTACTATTTACATCTAAACTGGTTATATAGCAGAACCCCAAGGTACTTTCTGAAATATGAGCTTTTATTTCTACTCATCTCCACCACTATAGAGTGACACCACCTCTCAGATCCCGCAGTTATTCCAGTGTCACCCCCAGTCTAAGTTTTCCCAATTACATTACACCAACAGATATATTTGCTTGTTTCTTATTATCCATAGTTTTTCCATTTGGCAATATATCCCTCTGTTCCTGGCCGGCCCGGCGTCTCTCGGTCCCTCCCCACCTGCCTGCCTCTGGCTGGTTCTTTTCCTCCCTCTCCCCCCAGCCACCTCCTTTCCTCTTCCCCCCTCCCCCCTATCAATCTGCAGCCTTGAGGGAACGAGCGCCGCCTAGATACACAGAGCCAGATGTCCGGTGTACTGGGCTCCTCACGACTCGTCTCGCAGTCCCACCCCTTGGCCCGGGTCCTATGATGGACATAACACCGGTCCAATGGTGGGAGGCGTGACTGCGAGTGGAGCCTAGTACACTCGGCTCTGTCTATTTCGGCAGCGCTCGTTCTCTCCGAGGCAGCCGTTCGGCGTATAACACGCACCCACGATTGTCCCCTGATTTTAAAGCTGTTGTAAACCCGCATATACTTTTTTTTTTTACACCTGTAAGGCCGCGTACACACGATCAGACATGTCCGATGAAACATGTCCGATGGACCGTTTTCATCGGACCAGGCTGAAGTGGTCTGTTGGTCTGATGTGCGTACACACCATCGGACCAAAATGCCAAAACGCGGTGACGTAGAACACAACGACGTGATGAAAAGACGAAGTTCAATGCTTCCAAGCATTCGTCGACTTGATTCTGAGCATGCGCCAGATTTTGGTGCAATGATTTCCTGTACTAACCATCGAACATGTCCGTCGGACAGGTTTCCAGCAGACGGGTTTCTAAGCATGTTTGGAAAACGGTCCGATAGGCCGTACACACGATTGAACATGTCCGCTGAAACTGGTCTGCGGACCAGTTTCAGCGGACATGTTCGATCGTGTGTACGCGGCCTAAGGTTTAGGAGATATTCTTTATATCTACAGGTAAGCCTTATTATAGGCTTACCTGTAGGTAAAAGTCAAAAAGTGGGGTTTACAACCACTTTAAGGGGAAGAAAATGCATGTTTTACGCCGATAACTACGGTATTTTCCATGTGCCCTAGTTGTGAATAATCTGTGTGCTTCTTCTGGGCTAGTAATTTAAAGTATTGAAGTAAGTGCCTCATTATACCAGCCAGGCCAATAGCATTTTTTAGAATGAACCTGCAACAGCAACCTTTTCTTTTAGGAAAGCTTTTCCTTCCATTAAAAGGTGGGCTTCGCACGTGGTTTCTCTTCACCCCAAACGCCCACAATGCAAGGAGTTCACATTCGTTCAGCTCTGCAGGACATGTGTCCCAGATAGTGCAGGAAATGTACTCGCAGCTGATTAAATGTCGGTGCAAAAGCCAAGAGGACAAGGTATCAGCCACAGGCGCTGTGATTGATCTCCCACGCACGCCGCTATCTCAAAAGAATTTTATTTTTTTGTTTTTACAGGCGCCATAACGTTTGCTGAACAAGCGCCGGACTCTTTAATCAGAGCACAAAGTATTTATTCTCGTGGAATGAATAGATTCATAGGCATGTGAGTCTCAGCTGCTCGCAGATCTGAATGGCCGGGCACTCCCATGTTGTTAAGATAACACCTTCATATAATACGACTTTTCTTTTATAAGCAGCTTGGAACGTGTGAAGTCCTTGGGGAAAACCATTCAAAACTATACAACTCACCATGGGACGGCCCTTTATACTGCATCTGCCAATCAGAATCTATAGTTATTTTTTATTTATTTTTAACCACTTGACCTCTGGAACATTTACCCTGCGTCATGACCAGGCCATTTTTTCCGAGATGACCCTCTGTTACTTTACTTGTCAATTGCGGGACGTTGTACCCAAATAAAATTGATGTCCTTTTTTCCCCACAATTAAAGCTTTCTTTTGGTGGTCCTGCCCATGTATACCCCACCCTTTTAAGTGCCCATAAAATGCAGCCTCACCAGCGCCCATCAAATGCAGCTTTACCAGCGCCCATCAAATGCAGCCTTACCAGCGCCCATCAAATGCAGCCTCACCAGCGCCCATCAAATGTAGCCTCACCAGTGCCCATGAAATGTAAGCCTCACCAGTGCCCATCAAATGCAGCCTCACCAGCACCCATCAAATGCAGCCTCACTAGCGCCCATCAAATGCAGCCTCACCAGGGCCCATCAATGCAGCGTTCACAAGCGTGCATCAAATGCAGCCTCACCAGCGCGCATCAAATGCAACCTCACCAGCGCGCATCAAATGCAGCCTCACCAGCGCCCATCTAATGCAACCTCACCAGCACCCATCAAATGCACCTACCAGTTCCCATCAAATGCAGCCTCACCAGCGCCCATCAATGGGGCCTCACTAGCACCCATCAATGCAGCCTCACCAGCGCCCATCAAATGCATCCTAACCAGTGCCCATCAAATACAGCCTCACCTGCACCCATCAAATACAGCCTAACCAGCGCCCATCAAATGCACCTACCAGTTCCCATCAAATGCAGCCTTACCAGCGCCCATCAAATGTAGCCTACCAGCGCCCATCAGTGCAGCCTCACCAGCTTTAAGAGGGCAAAAGGTAGAATTGCTTAAAGTAGCTCGGAGGATCGCCCAATTTTTTTTTACTAATAAAGTGATCGGTGCTAAAAATATGGACTGTCACTGTACTAATGACACTGGCTGTGAAGGGTTTAAAATTAGGGGCAATCAAAGGGTTACATTTGTTCCTAGGGGGTGCTTTCTCACTGTGTGAGGAAGATGCTTTTACTATGGGAAGGCAGAGATCCTGTGTTTCTGCTTTGCAGGAACACAGAATCATGGCTATCCCTTCGCACAGAACGACGATCTGCCTTGTTTATATAGGCAGAACGCCATTCTGCCTGTCTCCTGAATGAACGGCGGGTCCCGGCAGAAATCGCATCCACTGCACCTGTTGATTGGCTCCCACTGTGTCCAATCAGTGGGAGCGGGATGCTGGCGGAGCGCGTGCGTGCCCCAGTCCTGGAAGTGCAGGATCACGTACAGGTACGTGATCCTGCCTAGGAAAACCACTTTGCCGGCCAAAATTTACTGCATACGGTCGGCAAGCTTGTAAAGTTTTATTTCAGGCTAAACAAATATTGCTAAATCCATTTATGAGTATTTTTCCTTGACTCTTGATGAGCTTTGTTTATTTCTTCCAGATCTGTGCAGTAATCCAGTGTGAGACTTTTCCTTCCTGTAATAAAGACCACTCACTGCTGCTCTCTCTCCTTGTGCAGGATGATTGGTCTTGTCTCTGCCCCCTTCTGTAGTTTTCTGCAGGCAGCCTGTAGCGGGTGGAGCTTGCTGGGCCCCTCCCACAGCTCTGTTCTCTGCATAGTCTATGTACAGCACAGTGATGATGTCACCTCTACTTACAAGGTAATCTCTGGCTTTTTGTAAGGCATGTGTTGCATACAAAGTGGATTTTATACCCTTTGTAGGCTATAGAGGAATATGTTTAAATGAAAGTTTGTAGTTCAGCTTTAATACACAGTATTAGTGCGGGACAAAGTCCTTATTGCGTACCATTTAATACACTGTAATATTTCACTCTCCCAGCTGTAAAATAGAAACATTGCACTTGCCTTGCTATATCCTGTATATAAATATACATAGAATAGAGAGAAGAGAAAAATCTGAAATCTTTCTTTTATAACCTTGTATGGTAAAGAGGAAATTTTACTGTATAGTAAATGCATCATTGTAGTAAACAGATCCATACACAAGAACTGATGTTTTGTTCCCGTGGGAGAACACTCCTAAAGAGACCCTGTCACAGACCATTCCTTCCAACACAAACATTTCTATAAGATTATAAGCATGTTTCTACCTGTAAAAGCCCCTCTTGTTATAGGCAACTGAGAGCCCTGAGACTGCTGCTTATGAGTCAAAACTGTTACTCAAGTACTATTATAGTAGACAGGAGTAAATGGCACTCATAGCCAACATCCATAATATATAGATAAGTAAAAAGAAAAAGAGGAAGTCAGACTATATAGGCCAAATATGGAGTGTGGAAACCATACATAAAACATGACATTTTATTATAAATCATATTATAGGTGCTTTAGTGTTGAGGCACATCTTACACAATGAGTGCACTTGAATACTACATTATTATATTTGCTTTGTATTGTGTTCAAATATTTTTGTTGTTCTCCAGATAACTACTGTAATATTTTCATGCGTCCTGAAGAAGCAATGTTGGCGAAACCCGTTGACACATGAGGACCTTTAATCAGCATTGTAATATATGAAGCATATCAACAACTTCTGTTGTATGAATGTATATGGTTTACTCTAGCCATAAACACAACTACATTACTGGTTGTTACCTATCAATTTGCATACATGGTGTAGATTTTTTTTTATATGATGTATAATAAAATTGTATTGTTTTATATATGGTTTCTACGCTCCATGTTTAGCCTATATATTCTAATATTATAGCATTTTCCTTCTCCTCTTCTTTGGCAGCTACATGAAAGGTAGCATAGGGAGGGGCAGAGGAGCTGGGTCAGCATAGATAGCAATTAAACACTCCCAGATGAGGAATGGGCTATGACATGCAAGGGGGAGCTGTTCTAGGGAAGTGACTCTTAGACTAGTCACAACGTCTAGGAATTTCAAAGTCACATTTCAAGCTATTGTAGCGCTACCTGCATAGGAGCCGCTGATTTTGTATGGTGCTTTCGCAAACAGTGCAGAGGCCACCAATCACTAAGACAACAGTCCATTCGCTCTGGCTCCATTAAACAGTCTTAGGCAGTGGTCTCCAAGCTGTGGCCCTTTGCTTGCTTTTATCTGGCCCTTGGGGCTCTATTCCACCAACGGACACCAATGATAGGACACCATTCCTCTACTTGGGTTTGGCTGAGCCCGGGATACCCACCCTCCAACCCCCTCTTTTAAATAGAGCTTGCCTATCTATGATTTTCAATGGTTTGAGAAAGGATCCAATAGGAGTTCCGAAACGCATTATCATAGCAACAAGCCCTCCCCAGGTGTGACATCACATCCTGCCTTGTGTCCCACAGTGGCTCTCCTCACTTCTAGGAGCATTGGACTTATCTTTTTAATCATAATAAACCCATTAATGTTGCCCCCTTGTGTTTCTCTTTTGTAATTTCAGAGATTTGTTCCTGTCTCCGGTTGAGCTGCCTACTGAAGTACGTCACCCTTCCTAGGTCACCCTTCCTATGGGATTTTTACTCTTTTGGACATTTTATGAACTACTTATGCTACAAAAGCATATATTTACATTTATCTAGGGCAGGGGTAGGCAACCTCAGCCCTCCAGCGGTTTTTAAACTAAAAGTCCCATGAGACATTGCAAGACCCTGAAAATTACAGGTGTTTCATCAGATTAGGCGACCTGTCAGAATTGGTAACGGGAGTAACGTTTCGTCGCCGCCATCTTGCTACACCCAGAGGCGTACCTAGTGAAAATAGCGCCTATGGCAAGCACTGAAACTGCGCCCCTGTCGAAACATTTGAAACCCATCTTTCAGATAACCTTAACAAAAAAAAAACTAACAAAACTAGTGATATTTATCATCCCTTGTGATACCTTGGGTAGTGACATATCCTCTTTATGGAGAAATCTGGGGTTTATTAGACCCCTGATCCCTCCTCTGCCCTCCAAGGTCAGGTAAATGCAGAACCAATACTGGAAGTGATGAAATCTTCATCACTTAAGGCCTCAGTTTTCACAGAGGAGAGGGAGAAACTGATATTCCTCATTCTTCTTTGAGCGCTGCCAATCCGACCAGATGGAATGGGAGAGCCTGGGAGAACAGGGGAGGCTGTGGCTGAACGCAGCAGGGATAGCGCTACCATTGTCCATTAGCAAAGGTGCCAGTAGGTGTGTCAGTAGGGTGTGCAGCAGACGTGCAGCAGACACTCTCTCCTCAGTCTGCCTAGTCTGCTCACTGCAGGGATAGTGACAAGTCAGCTCCCCCTAGGGATATCATCAGCTAGCTAGGCAGGATCTTCTCACAGCTCTCACCTTCTACTCCAGGTAGGTTCTACTTTTTATCACCTTCCCTGGAACCGATTGGCGGCCGTCCTTATCAGGATAAGCCGCCGAATCGGCTGAACGCTGGGGCCTCTTTCCCTCTACCACCCCACATTACCACCCGCCAACCATCCACCTACCATTACAACCTTCCCCCACCGCCTCCCCGCGATTCCCCGTTTTTCCCCCTGAACCGCGCCAGCCTCTGCTGATTTGCGGCCGCCGCACCTTAGGAAAGGCCGCGGCTTCATCTGCGGCCTAGCGGCGCGCCGCACTTTCGGCCAAAAACACCAGCAGTAACCCCCTAGGAGCTCACCCCCAGCCCCAGTAGGATTCATCCCCTGGCCTCAACAACCAGCCCCCCCCCCTGCTCACCTACCCACCCAGCTGGCTACACACCAGCCTGGGTCCCATGTCCTGCTCCTGGTCGGCGGCCATCTTGGTACACCCCAGCAGCAGTGTCAGTTCTCCCCCCCCCCTTTCTTTTTTCACAAACTTAACAGCACTTGATCCAGGGGTTCGCCCGATCGCCTTTCAGGGATCAGGAAGGAATTTTTTCCCCAACCAAAGCAAATTGGCATAGCACGGTTAGGGGTTTTTTGCCTTCCTCTGGACCAAGCCGGGAGGATTCACTGAATCCTCTCTCCATCGCCACCATAAAAAACATTTCCCCCGGTGAATGGCGACCATGGCTAATTTGCGTTACTCCGCAGAGACCATTTGGAATCTGAGGCGTTTCGCCGCAATACTGCCAGCCTGCACCAAAAAGACCCTAAGAATTGAGCAACTTTTGAGGATCGATCGACGATCGACGATCAAAAATTTTAGCCGGTTACCCCAGCCTAAGCACATTTTATGTGCTATGGTCAACACAAGATCGGCAGTAAAACACCGACTTGAAATCCATGATTTCATTCTACAACACAATCTAGACTGCCTCTTCATTACAGAGAGCTGGCTTACAGCCGACTGTAACACCATTCTAGGAGAATTGGTGCCAGAAAACTACCGTATTATAACGGAAAACAGAATAGGGCAGAGAGGAGGAGGCCCGGCGGTAATTTGCAAAACTCAGCTTGCAATCACAAAACCAGCCCTTCAAAATCCTCTTCCATTCATGGAAACCCTTACGCTACAACTGCAAACAAATTCAAAGGAGACCATCCACATTCTGCTCTGCTATAGGCCGCCCGGCCCAAAATCGCAGCTGCTATCATCATGGACGGATTTCTTTTCCACTTACACCCTCAACAGCAAACATTTTCTGCTGCTTGGGGATTTCAACCTCTGGGCCAATTCCGCACAAGACCCCATTGCCGATGCCTGTATTAACCACCTGGTGGATCTAGGGTCACAGCAACTAGTATGTGGGCCCACACATGCTTCAGGTCACACACTCGATCTTATTTTCAGACAAGCTCTGGAAATAAAAATTTTGGAAAATGAAAAGTTGCCATGGACAGACCACCATGCAATTAAATTCATTATTTCCACAATCCCCCCCGCAACAAAAACATCAAATCCAGCGACAACACACTGGACTAGATGTCAGAAGAAGCTCCACTCGGAACTCTTCAAAACCACTTTAAGGGAAAAAATAGAAACAATCCAACCGCATCAAACGGCCGTTGAAACGCTGGAGGCCATAAATTCGGCCATGCTACAGTCAGCCGACTTGGTAGCGCCGAAACGCAAAACCCGCATCCGGAAAAACAACCGCAGCTGGTTTAACAACCAGCTGTCGTTACTGAAGCAAGAACGCAGAAGGGCCGAATCGGCCTGGAAAAGAAGTGCCTCAGAGCTAAACCTGTCCATCTACAAGGCGGCGACAAGAAAATACCACAAAGGAATTTTCCAAGCCAAGAAAAATTATTTTTCAGAGGCTATCAACAGCGCCTTAAACCGCCCCCGCGAACTCTTCAAGATGGTCACTCAGACCATGAAACCAGGATGTATTGAAGCCCCCAATACAGACACACAAGAATTTTGCAATGAACTATCGGATTGCTTCATTAATAAAATTGAGGCAATCCGTGAAAGCATTCAGCAAAACAATCCCCCCCTTAGCCCCCCCTGCAGCCTCTCACATAACACCCATAGTAATTCTCTTATATCAGGTAAGTTCACCCTGGAACCCATCTCCATCGAGGCCACCAAGAATGTTATTGACACTTTGCGTAACGGCACAGCGCCAAATGACATTATCCCCACAAAACTGCTAAAGGAATGCGCCTACATCTTGGCTCCTCCCATCACGCAGCTTATCAACCAGTCTTTCTTGGAGGGCATAGTACCCTCACAGTTGAAAGAGGGTATAATCCAACCCATCCTTAAGAAACCCTCCCTGGACCCCAAGGACCCACTCCACCGCCGTCCCATAACAAGCCTCAATGTACTCTCAAAGGTAATGGAGAAAGTAGTGGTACAACAGCTGCAACAGCATCTGGATACCCACAAGCTACTTGACCCATTGCAATCAGGGTTCCGTCCCGGACACGGGACTGATACCGCGCGGCTCAAAGTATGGGACGATGTTCTCGAGGCCGCAGACGAAGGAGAATCTTGTCTTCTAGTTCTGTTGGACCTTAGTGCAGCTTTCGACACCGTAGATCACAAACTGTTACTGACGCGACTTGCTGAAGTAGCCAGAGTCGCAGAAGGCGATTTATCTTGGTTCTCCTCTTTTTTGGAAAACCGATCGCAAACAGTGAAATTAGGACCCTTCACATCTGAGAAACGCACAGTAACATGCGGAGTCCCTCAAGGATCGCCTCTGTCACCAGTGCTGTTTAACATTTATCTTCGTCCTCTTTTTGAGATTATCAACAGCCAAAACCTGCTGTATCACTCATACGCAGACGACACGCAACTTTATTTCCGCATTTGCAACAGAAAGGATCACCACCTCAATCTAGAGACATGCCTCTCTTTGATAGAGGACTGGATGACAAAGAGTTATCATAAACTCAATGGAGCGAAAACAGAACTTCTTCTGTTTCACGCCAAGCAAAGGAATCAACCTGCAACAACCTGGACACCCCCGCCCATTCTGGGCAAAATCATCACCCCTAGCGCCAAAGTCAAAAGTCTCGGGGTCATCTTTGACTCCTTTATGACAATGGACGCACAAATAGGATCAGTAGTCAGCGGATCTCACCATCTGTTGCGCCTACTACGCAGACTTACCCCCTTCATCCCCAAAGAAGACTTAGCGGTCGTGGTGGGAGCAATTGTCAACTCCAGATTGGACTATGCAAATGCCCTTTACCTCGGACTCCCCAAGTACCAAATCGCTCGTCTGCAAGTCGTTCAAAATACGGCCGCCAGACTTGTGACTGGAAAAAAAACCCTGGGAATCAATCTCACCTTCACTGAGATCCCTTCACTGGCTACCAGTTAAAGACAGGATTGCTTTTAAAGCTCTCTGTCTAACGCATAGATGTGTCCATGGGAATGCCCCCCAATATCTATGCGATAAAATAAAAGCTCACAATCCCAATCGCATCTTGCGATCCACCAATCAGAACCTACTACAGATCCCAAAAGCCAACTACAAGTCCAAAGGAGAAAGAAGATTCGCCGTCCAAGGTCCCAGACTATGGAACGCTTTACCAGCCAGCATTCGGTTGGAGGCGAATCACTTAGCCTTCAGGAGAAAGATCAAGACTCATCTCTTTTGATATCAAAGGAGACAGGAACAACAAGCGCCCAGAGGCGATTCAGTTCGCATGTGCCGCGCTCTATAAGTTTTTCATTCATTCATTCATTCATTCATTCATTCAAAAGGAGATCCTGCCTAGGCTCGGGAGGAGGGAAGAAGAGACCCTCAGGCCCTGGTAAGTGCCTTGCTGCCCAGCCACTCAACAGCTCCCCCTTCATATGGTGCCCATGGCACTTGCCATGGCTGCCATACCCTAGATACGCCACTGGCTACACCCCGCACTTTGCCATAGTAAGGATACACTGAGAAGGGAGAAAGCGGACATCTTGTTACACCCACCGGAATTTTGCATTTTACACGTAATTTTAACAGTAAAGTGAGTTTATATAGTGAAATACAGGACTTAGAACTCCGTCTTACTGGTTAGAAGTTGAATTTCAAAAGCAGAGGCAAGCCTGCTCATCTCATAGGTTTGCTAATCTGACAGAAGTTCGCTGCTTATAAAATTCAACATCTGAACAGTCAGACGGAGTCCCAAGTACTGTATTTCACTATGTAAATTCACTTTCCTGATCAAATTATGTGTAAAATACAAAACTCTGGTGGGTGTAACAAGATGTCCGCCTTTCCCCCTTCCCAGTGTATCTTTACTATGGAGGAGTGCGGGGTGTAGCAAGATGTCACTTCCGTTACCAATTCTGACGGGTCACTTAATCTGATGAAACACCGGCACTTTCACCCCAGCTGGAGGACCGAGGTTGCCTGATCTAGGGGGTAGGGATAGAGGTTTACTCATGTGGGTGGTGCATTAACATTTGTTTTTACCACAATTTCAATTGTTGTTCACCACTCCCCTACTGACACCACCAATGGGGCACTATTCCCCCCATTAAAACCAATAATGGGGCACTGATGCCAAAGCCTTAAGAACAGTGAACTGGCCCCTTGCTTGTAAAGTTTATAGACCCTCTTTCTATAGTCCTTTAGCCAGAAACAAAGGGGAAGGCCAGAATAGCAACTTTCTAGTACACCATGGGTGCGGAACCTGTGGCCCTCCAGCTGTTGCAGAACTACAAGTCCCATGAGGCATTGCAAGTCACTGACAGTTACAAGCATGACTCCCAAAGGCAGGGGCATGATGGGAATTGTAGTTGTAGCACTACTTGGATTTTACAAACGCGTCGATACAGTTTCTCACACACGGCTCACGTGTAAGGTAAAGTCTACAGGATTGGATATAGCAGTTTATAAATGGATAGAAAATTGGCTGGAAGACAGAATTCAGCGAGCCGTGGTTAATGATTAGAGTTGAGCGGACACCTGGATGTTTGGGTTCGGACCCGAACCCGAACTTTAAAAAAAAAGTTTGGGTTCGGGAACCCGAACCCGAACTCCGAACCCCAATGAAGTCAATTGGACACAGACTTTTAGCAAAAAAAAAAAAATGTGTGGGGGTCCCCCCAAATTCAATAACCAGACCCTTTAGGTCTGGTGTGGATTTTAAGGGGAACTCCACCCCAAATTGTTATAACACTTAAAGAAAGACAACGTTGGAGCAGGGAGCAGCATCGATCGTCTATTTTCACGGCTGGATTTTTATTTGGTTTAATTAATAAAGTAATTTGTTCTACGGTGTGTGTGTTTTTTTTTCTGAAAACTACTATTTACACTTCCTTCGTGAAATGGTAGGGGTATAGTGTACCCCATTACCATTTCACACAGGGGGGGCCAGGATCTGGGGGTCCCCTTTGTTAAATGGGTCTTCCAGGTTCTAATAAGCCCCCTGCCCGCATACACCCACAACCACCGGGCAAGGGTTGTGGGGATGAGACCCTTGTCCCCATCAACATGGGGACAAGGTGCTTTGGGGGGCACCCCAAAGCACCCTCCCAACGTTGAGGGCATGTGGCCTGGTGCGGTTCAGGAGAGGGGGGGACGCACTCTGTCCCCCCCTCTTTTCTGCGGCCGGCCAGGTCAACGTGCTCGGATAAGGGATCTGGTGTGGATTTTAGGGGGAACCCCACGCCATTTTTTTTTAAATTTGGGGTGGAGTTTCCCTTAAAATCCACACCAGACCTGAAGGGTCTGGTTATGGAAATTTGGGGGGAACCCCACGTAATTTTTTTTTTAAATTGACGCCGGGGTTCCCCTTAATATCCATACCAGACCTAAAGGGTCTGGTTATTGAATTTGGGGGGACCCCCACACTTTTTTTTATCCCGAACTCCGAACCCGGACCACTGCTTTAGGAACCCAAGGTAGAAGTAAAATCTTCCCCACTCTATCCAAAAATAAGAAAAAAAAGTTTTGGCTTAAATGTGCCACAGCAAATAAATCACACATCACGAAATGACTTTCAGGTGAACGTTACAATAAAAATGCCAAACGCACACTTAGATAATACATCTTCACAATGCAATCTTTGTCACACCCAGAATTATCCTTTAAACATGTATTCTTTTCCGATAAACTTATCTATACGTTCCCCTTGTTTTTAATCACAGGAGATTAGAGCATTTACAATACAGCCTGTCTAAAATACGACTACAGTGCAGGACATCATCCAGAATATGTTCTTCTGTATTATTAATGGAGACAGGGAACTTATCAGTAAAGTGTTTAAAAATAACTTTATCAGCAAAGGCCGACTCTCAGGACAAGAACATAAGAGCGAGAGGTGTAAGAAACAGATACCGCTATTGAGTTGATGAAAGGCTATGGAGAGTTTTATGAATGTATAATGATGTGTTACCGCTTTCACCCCGCTTCAATGAGATCTGACTACCTGGAATGATGGAGTATCAGGACTGACTAATGATTCTGCAGATCTCAAGTCTTCTGATAGATATAGTAATTCTGCAAGTGGCGAGGAGCACTTGATCACTCAATGTGTACTTAAAAGGCTATGGGCCAAATTCTCGTAGATCTGCATATTTTTGGCGTAGCGTATCCCATTTACGCTACGCCTCCGCAGCTTTTACGGGCAAGTGCTGTATTCTCAAAGCACTTGCTCCGTAATTTGCTGCGGCGTAGCGTAAATGGGCCGGCTAAGCCCGCGTAATTCAAAGTAGGAAGGAGGTGGGCGTGTTGTATTTAAATTAAGCGCGCCCCCGCGCACCGGCCGTAAACGTAGTCCAGTGCGCATGCTCCAAATCACGTCGCAAAAAGTCAATGAAACCGACGTGAACGTCACTTACGCAAAGCCCTATTCAAGAACGAGTTACGCAAACGACGTAAACGACGGAAAAAAACGACGCTGTCCCGATGTCCATACTTAACATGGCGTACCCCGAACCTACGCAAGGTTACTCCTCATATAGCAGGGGTAACCTTACGCTTACGCAAACTACGTAAACTACGACGACGGGGTGCAAATACGTTCGGGAATACGCATATCTAGCTCATTTGCATATTCAACGCAGAAATCGACGGAAACGCCACCTAGCGGCCAGCGTAACATTGCAACTTAGATACGACGGTGTAAGTGACTTACGCCAGTCGGATCTACGCCAAATCTATGCGTAACTGATTCTAAGAATCAGTCGCATAGATAGGAGGGCTCAGAAACAGAGATACGACGGTGTATCTGGAGATACACCGTCATATCTCTTCTGAGAATCTGGCCCTATGAGTTGTTTTATTGTAGTGGACTGGGAGCTCTATTTGTCTTTGGACTTCTCAGGATAGTCCTTTGCAAAATATAGGTATAGGATGCAAGATAATAACACCATTCCACGTGCAGGGTGGTGTTTCATGTGGACCAGTGGTAGCTGGTGCTCAAAATTGTTGGAGGGGGGCGCAAACAAACTGAAAAAAAACATCAATTGCAGCCACTGTGCCCATCAAGCGCAGCCACTGTGCCCATCAAGCGCAGCCACTGTGCCCATCAAGCGCAGCCACTGTGCCCATCAATTGGCGCTACTGTGCCCCATCAATTGGCGCTACTGTGCCCCATAAATTGCTGCCGGTGTGTCCATCAATTGGCGCTACTGTGCCCATCAATTGCTGCCGCTGTGCCCCATCAATTGCTGCCAGTGTGGTGTGTCCCAACAATTGGCGCTACTGTGCCCCATCAATTGCTGCCGCTGTTGCCCCCATCAATTGCTGCCACTGTGCCCCATCAATTGCTGCCACTGTGCCGCATCAATTTCTGCCACTGTGCCCCATCAATTTCTGCCACTGTGCCCCATCAATTTCCGCCACTGTGCCCCATCAATTGCCACCACTGTGCCCCATCAATTGCCACCACTGTGCCCCATAAATTTCAATTGCCCCTACTGTGCCCCATCAATTGCCGCTACTGTGCCCCATCAATCATTGCCAGTGTGCCCCCCGCCCGGCACTTACCTGTCTCGGGTCACGGTGCTGTCCTCCATCCTCCTTCCAAGTCCTCAATGTCTTCTCCTGTCCTCTTCCAATCGCAGCGCCTGTCACTTCAGCCGATCAGGTGACAGGTAACTAGACCCGAGCATCCTAATTGGCTGAGAGGCAGGCCAGTGTTAGGAAAGCGATTTATTCGCTTTCCTAACACAACACTGTGTAAACAGCGAACGCACAGCATTGCGCCCGCTGTTTACCAATTTGGAAGCCTATTACCGCCTATGGCTCTAATCAGGATGCCTATTAGAGACAACATCTCTAATCAGGCGCTTCCAAAAACACCCAGACGCTGTAATTCAGATGCCCGACACTTGACAAGGGGCACGCTGGAACTAGGATTGGCCATTTTGATTCCCAGGATTGGTATTTTTACTACTTTTACATTTTAACATTGTGAGTGGTTAGAGATACTTTTTAATAATAAAAGGATATATACAGTTTTACACTGAGACTCTTTTTTTATGTTATGGTGGACTGTTCTTGGTTATTGGCTGGGATACCATGGGGATCGTGACATCACAAGCGTAAGCTCTGCCCAGGACAATCCATAAGTCGACTTGGGTACAACCAGCATGTCGGAGCAAGAGCCATACGTTGAGGTGCCATTACTTTAGACTGGCCCCCCCGATGCACTAAACCAACGCACCACCAATGTAACTGCATCATAATGCATAGTTTGGTTCTCTGTGTCAAAACATAAATTCAGGTAAATTTTTGGGGTCCATCGATTGAACTTTGGTAGCCAATTCAAATAAATTGTATGTCTTAACGCAAAGCGTTGGATATGTCTGAAGTGTACCAGCAGAAGTGTGCCCAGGCCAAAATGGGCAGGGAACATTACAAATAATGTGAAATATAATAGTGTAGTACCACATACGGACAATGACGATTGGGTTGACATATGGGACCTCCGTTCAAAACCCTAGTGTTCATGCAGGATAGGTTAATTCAGTTTAAAATGCACAGAGCATATTTCACCGCCACTAGACTCCATGGGATGAACCCATCTCACCCCTCAGAGTGTTGGAGATGCAGTCAACCACAAGCTGTTTTTTTTCATATATTTTGGACCTGTCCCATCATTCCTGGTTTTTGGTCAGAGGTGATGGCCATCAAAAATACATTCATTTCGACCCCTGTCCTGCAGGCTAAAGAAATCTGCTTTTTGGGCCTAGTTGATAATTTGCTCTATACTTGAACGAGCGAGACCATTGCTAGTCTCGCCAATAGAGGTTGCCCTGACAAATATGACAAAGTATGGTCCAAATGGTTGACTGATCCTACGACAGCTTCATAAAGTTTGCTTTTCACTGAATTGATGGACACCTAGAAATGAACATATTTGCCTTGGATTCTCTGTAGGGGATATGGGTTCAATGCCATTGCTGAAATTAGGGATGAGCCGAACACCCCTGGGTTCGGTTCGCACCAGAACCTGCGAACAAACCAAAAGATTGTGTGAACTTTAGAACACTGTTAAAGTCTATGGGACTCGAACATTTGAAATCTAAAGTACTAATTTAAAGGCTAATATGCAAGTTATTGTCCTAAAAAGTGTTTGGGGACCCGAGTCCTGCCCCAGGGGAGTGTTTGGGGACCCGAGTCCTGCCCCTGGGGACATGTATCAATGCAAAAAAGTTTTAAAAAACTGCAGTTTTTCCAGGAGCAGTGATTTTAATAATGCTTAAAGTGAAACAATAAAATTGAAATATTCCTTTAAATTTCGTACCTAGGGGGGTGTATAGTATGCCTGTAAAGTAGTGCTTGTTTCCTGTGCTTAGAACTGTCCCTGCACAAAATTTAATTTCTGAAGGAAAAAAGTCATTTAAAATCAATCACCTTAGGGTCTGGTATGGATATTAAGGGGAACCCTGCATCAAATAAATAAAGAATATGTGGGGTTCCCCCCAAATATCCATTCCAGACCCTTCAGGTCTGATATGGATTTTAAGGGGAACTCCACCCCAAATTAAAAAAAATGCCATGGACCCCCACACATTTTTTTTTATGAATGACTTTTCTCTGTATTGCCGGAAGCCGACAATTCATTATAGCCGCGAGTGATTTTAAATTACTTTTTTTCTCTTCAGAAATAACACTTTATGCAGAGACAGTTCTAAGCATGGGAAACAAGGGCTACTTTACAGGCATACTATACACCCCCCCCCCCCCCAGTACGAAATTTAAAGGAATATTTCACTTTTATTGTTTCACTTAAAGGAATTATTAAAATCACTGCTGCCAAAAAAACTGCAGTTTTTAAAACTTTTTTTGCATTGATACATGTCCCCTGGGGCAGGATCCAGGTCCCCAAACACTTTTTAGGACAATAACTTGCATATTAGCCTTTAAAATTAGCACTTTAGATTTCAAACGTTCGAGTCCCATAGACTTTAACAGGGTTCTAAAGTTCACACAAACTTGCTGCGAACACCCCAAATAGTTCGCTGTTTGGCGAACAGGCAATGTTCGAGTCGAACATGAGTTCTACTCCAACTCGAAGCTCATCCCTAGCTGAAATATCTCTATGTATGATTAGTTGGTTCTTGTCAGCAAGGTTACACAGTCACCCCGCTTTTACCTTGGTGTTGTCTACAATCGTTGTGTATGTCCTTCATATGCAGATTATTTGACCCCTGCCTGTGGAAACACATAACCTCTGTTGCAGGGGCGACGGGAGGGGGGGGGCTGGTGCCCCGAATGGAACCCCGAAAATCCCCGGGTCTCAGGCATGCAGCATACTATTGTTAGTCCTGAGCCGCCGAGCGCGGACCGATCTGATGCTGAGCACCGCCGAGTGCGACCGTGACATAGCAGGTCCTGCATTCTTGAGCCTGCAGCGCCTACGATGGACGTCCCACTGGTCCAATGCCGGGACTGCAGTCCATCATATGCGCTTCAGGCTCCAGAAGGCGGGAATTACAATGTGGCCGCCGCGCCACATCCTTGCTCGACGCTCGGGCGGGCGGCTCTCCTCTCCTCCTTTGGCGACTGGCTGCTTGCTGTGATGATGGGCATTGGGCGCGCCGCACACCACGGCTAAGCTGAGCTGCTGCAAGACACATGAAGTCTGTCTCCTGGTCAGGTAGGTCAGTGTATATATGTCAGGTAGGTCAGTGTATGCATGTCACTACCGTCAGTGTATGTATGTCAGGTAGGTAGGTCAGTGTATGTATGTTAGGTAGGTCAGTGTATGCATGTCACTACCATTAGTGTATGTATGTCAGGTAGGTAGGTTAGTGTATGTATGTCAGGTAGGTAGGTCAGTGTATGTATGTCAGGTAGGTAGGTCAGTGTATGTATGTCAGGTAGGTAGGTCAGTGTATGTATGTCAGGTAGGTAGGTCAGTGTATGTATGTCAGGTAGGTCAGTGTCATGGTCAGTGTGTCAGGCAGGTGAGTTTAGTGGTCAGAATTGATGGGCACTGGCAAGCCAGGCAGCAACCAGCAAGTAAGCTTACCCCCCTCTACACAACCCCAACACTCACCCTGCCTTGGACATGGGGCCTGAAGCCTCTGGCCTTTTTGGCACCTAGCAAGGCCCCTGCTCTGTCATCTTGTTTTGTTGTTCTATTACTGCATTAACTCAATAAAAAAGATGAAAAAAATAATAATGTAAAAGTGTAGGTAAACAAACCCATTGTTATGAACGTGAGCAGGTCAAGTGAGGATGACAATGGTGATTCATCAATGCGATCACTTGAAAGCAGAGTACTATAAATGTTGGCAAACACAAATTCATTCATAGCGCAGAGAAGCTACTACAGTGACGGCAAGTGCCAAGACTTCATCCAAACAATAAAGCCATGTTATACTGAAATCTGTTTATTTATTTTATTTATTTATTTATTTATTAAGCTACATGCTTAACTTGCTTATCTAGCTTAAAATAAAGATTTTCTTTGTATGCGGCAAAATAAATGAAATAGCAATTTAGTGTAGCTCCCTCCTAGTATAGTGTAGGCTGCTAAGTAAATTTAGTTGGCTCCTATGTAATCAGTGGAGCGGGTTTTAATTATTTAGGGCTGCTCAGTGTCTCACAGGCTGCTGATTACTTCCCCCTGAATTGTAGAGAATTCTAGACTTATAGTGGGAGGGAGAGCAGAAGCAACCTGAAAATTTCTAAGACTCCAGCCAATTTCTGGAGAGGTGTGCCCAGTAGGTGGATGGAGGGCCCTTAAATAGTCAGGCCTGAGGCAAAAAGTGCTGCTGGGGAAGACCCCTGTGGCAGAATACTAGAAAGGGGTCATCAGGAGGACATCAAGGTCCCAGCTAGGCATAGCTGGGCACCTATTTGCAAGTTTGAGGGAGCCAAGTTGGTGTCCTATAGTAGTGCGAGTCTACATCTGCCTCTTTGAGAAGCACCTGTTTCAAATTGGCAGGAGGCAACTGATGATTCTCTGGCTCTGAGTAAATGACCCAAGTGCTGGAAAGTCAGTAACTATGCGTAGCTTAAGTCTCTGGAAGGAGTGCTAGCCACCTTCAGCATAGATTTTTTGTGGGACATCAGTTCAGCATGATTTTTAAAGAGCCCTCAAGTCCAATTCTTTCGTTTGGGGGTATCCCATGCGCCCCTAATCCCTATCCGTGTTCTATGTTCCAACAAAACAAAAAAAAAGAGAGACCCCTACACTGTTCTTTTGAGCCAGTGGAAAAGTGAAGAAAATGCTATGTGCCTGGGGGAATAGGACCAAGTTCACCAATGGCTCCTACGCAGGTGCACTACATTAGCTAAATTATGGCAAAGATTACTTTGAGGGATTTCTTCTAAAGCTGGCCATACACAACAGATTCCTTCATCCACAAGAACAGCAACGATGAATAAGTTCCCCCTGCCAGATTATTTTTGGTTCCCCCGCTTGTTAGCAATGCTTCCATTAGAATGTGCTTTCTATCAGTCAGGCTTTTCACTCTATGCTGCCATCTACTGGTGATTTAATAGAAATGCCATGCGTTTTACTTTTTCCCATTAGCAGAACTATAATGCTTTTTTATGGAGTACCTGATTTTGACATCCCTTACAATGCAGTTTAATACGAGACATAAAAAAAATACATAAACGTGGGCCAGAGCACTTCCTAACGAGGGCATAGAGGGCAATAAAAATGTGAGAGGTGTTCTAAACGCCCCTCTGCTCTATCCATAACTTGGCTTTAGTTAAAGTTTCAATTCAGCACATTCCCTTTATTGAAGATCGGTGTCCCTGCCACCTTGCTGTAATAAAGTGTAAACAACAATTTATCAGCAGTTATTATGGAGACGGGCGGGTGTTTGGAATTCTCTAATAGGACATCCTTGTCTGTTGCACCTTTGTGAAATAATTAAACCATTCTACCATGTTCCAAAAACACAGTCATTCTTCTGAGTATGAGATAGCACTGCAGCCATAAAGTGTTTGATATATCTTATCTCGACTCCAGGTTCTAGTAATTAGTAAAGCCAGATAAGAACTTATCATTCAAGGAAACATTCATATTCAAACAGGTGTGAAGGAAGCCACACATGGCCCAGTGTTTGCAAGCAATGATTCCAGCAAAGTGAAAGGTTCTGTGACACATGTATGTTAAAGCTGAACTCCAGGTAAACTAAAAGGCTCAATACAAAAATAAAAATTAATGTTTTTTTCTAAGGACTTGTATGTCTGTCCATCCAATCCCGAAATCTAAACAGCTCTGCTACACAATACAGCACTGTCCAGCAGGTGAGGGGAACTTTCTCTGCTTAACCACTTCAGCCCCGGAGGAATTTACCCCCTTCCTGACCTGACAATTTTTTGCGATACGGCACTGCGTCGCTTTAACTGACAATTGCGCGGTCGTGCGACGTTGTACCCAAACAAAATTTACGTCCTTTTGTTCCCACAAATAGAGCTTTCTTTTGGTGGTATTTGATCACCTCGGCGGTTTTTATTTTTTGTGTTATCAACAAGAAAAAGCATAAATTTTGAAAAAAATAAAAAACACAATAATGTTTACTTTTTGCTATATTAAATATCCCAAATAAAAATAAAATGTCTCCATCAGTTTAGACTAATATGTATTCTTCTACATATTTTTGGTAAAAAGAAAAAAATTGCAAAATTGCAATAAGCTTCTATTGAGTGGTTTGTGCAAAAGTTATAGGCCCAGATTCACAGAGCGATTACGCCTGCGCAACAGGAGATGCGCGGCGTAAGTCTAATTGTGCGCGTGCGTTTTGATGCACGGCATCCCCAAAACGAGATACGCAAGAAATCTACTTTTTTTTGTCCAGCGTAATTTCGTTAGACAGGCGCATCCGTCCGCGCAAAACTGCGCTAGACAGACCATTGATTTGCTAGTCAAATATGCTAACGAGGGACTTACGGGGATCCACAAAAGAACGTTGGGGCAGCGCAGGCTACGCAGTGTGCGCAACAGCAAAATGTCCTGTCTAAAATTAGAGCATATAAAAGCTGGTCTAAAAAGAGAAAAATCGTCTACATGTCAGATAAAGCAACACTGTTAGTGAGGAGCTCAGCAGTCACACGTGTTGCCCAACAATCTGTATGCCAACATGCCAGTGGCATCCATGCTCATAGCTATACTACTGACTTTAGATGAGCAAAGAAGGAGGAGGGCACTGAGGAGGGCACTAAGGAGGGCACGGGAGATGTTTTTTTTTTTTGCTTATATAAACTTTACAATTTAATCTAATCTAATACAATATTCTTATCTGATACAAGCCCCTCACTCTTCACTTGATATATCACACACGCATAGACATCTATGGCATGAGTGATTCTGAGGTGTCTCGCATCTTCAGATTCACCCCTCATGCCATCATGGAATTAACCACAACCTTGCAGGAGGACATCAGCAGCCCAACACATGGCACCACCCATGACAGCCATGACAGCTACATATACAATCATAGCCCCATCCCCACAGAGTTCGAACAGAACATGTATGGGGACAGCTGGCTGGTTGGTCAGTGACATGGGTGGCAGGCATGACTGTCCCCCCCCCATGATGCACACATCACAAGGGGCACATGCACGACTAACATCCTCCTGTCTTTTCCCTTCAAGGTGACTCTGCATATGCACTGGGACCCCATCTCATGACCCCATCTCATGCCAGCTCACATTATGCATCTTTGCACGTTAAACATACACATTAATCATGGTACAATGAGAATGCATGCATGCACACCACTGTGGTCCCTAGCACACACACACCACATCGTCATCACATTGGATTGGCACAAGCCCACCATGCAGGACTTGTGAGCAGCAACGCCACTCCAAGGCTCCAATTATGTCACTGTACATTCATACACCATTCACACAGACCTGGGGATCACTTTTCCACCACAAATGAGGGTGACACCCCTTTTACCGCAGGAATATCACCCCCACATTCCAAAATCATACACAAACAGAACCAAAAAAATAAAATAAATGACGAGCAAAAATAAAAAATGCCCAGCAAAAATATAATTTAAACAAAATAACAACAAAGAAAACACATAGGGCCAGATTCAGGTAGATGGGCGCTTCTTTACTTTGGAGTAACGTTTCTCATTTACGTTACTCCGCCGACACTTTCGGCGCAAGTACTGTTATTCACATAGCAGTTGCGCGTAAACTTGCGCCAGAGTAACGATAATGCGCTGGCGTAACCCGACGCAAGTGGAAGTGGGTGTGATCATATGTAAATGATGGGCGGAGCCCAGTGCAGAGGCTTACGTTCAGCGCATCATCCACGGAGCATGCACAGTTAGTGAGGCTTCACTCGGCCCCCTTGTGCGCATGCTCACAACTTCCGTCGGCACCACTTCACGGGAAACTTCAGCGCAATGCGTTCCGTTGGGCGTTTAAATGTGCCCGTAGATGCGCCATTCCGGCACTAAAGTATATCCTGTTCCCCCTCCCCGCAGTGAAGTTACTTTTGTTCTGAGATGGCTGCTCCCGTTCACCGCAAACACACAGGAGAAAGCTGAACTCTAAAGGCCAGGAGCTGTCAGCCGTCATCTCGGCTATGGCGACCTATGATGTCTTCCTCCATGGCTGTAAAAGTTGACAGACAAGCATGGACAGAGGTGTTGTCCTGCAAGTGGGGGTGCTCAGCTAGCTCTTATCGTCGGTAACGCTGCTGTAGCTGCTCTCCTGCTGACCTGTGGCCGTCTGGAGTAAAGATAAAGCAGCTATTTGTAGAAATAACTTTGCGCCGGACGGACGAGATACGCGCGGCGCATGTAGCCGGCGTATGGTGCTAATCCGTTCGCGAATCGGGAAATCTCCCTCATTTGCATA